>CM038672.1:250315830-250915830 GCA_021605145.1 Aegilops bicornis
TGAACAATGATGGTGTGAAGTATCACTACGTCAAGAATTCATGAGAGTTGGTGCAGTTCTCATGACAATTCTGACATAAAGGGGTAACACTCAAGGTAGAACAGAACAAAAGCTGAATTGGCATTTTGATCTGTGGAATACAACTGCTTTGACCCAATCCTGGATATGGATGAGGTACTGGAGTTTGTTTCTCCTAGTCATTCCAGAACAGAATGGCTTGACGGACCACAAGAGTAATAGGCATCGATGATGAATGCACGACTACTCCTGACTATCAATTGATAGACGAAGGTCGGAATACAACTGAAGAGGGACAACTCAAAGGAACATATAACTTTTCGAGTTGTGGATGCATAGATTAGTATGTCGAACCAAGTTCAACAGGTTTCTTCCGATAACCCATGCGGGAAAGGTAGAATGGCGAGTCACAATTATGAATGGAGATCTCTTCAAGAGTACTGATTGCGATCTTTAGGCTCAAAGAGGAACTTCATGCCATAAGCGGTTCATAGTATTTGGAAGAAGGAAATACCACGGACCTCGAGGACTATCGCAGTTACTAATATCCTAAAGGAACTAGCAAACACTATCAACATGAGGTAAGTAGGGTGAATCTCGGGTTCAAGAACCCGAAGTAGAATACCTACTACTAAATGGCATCACGGGATGCTTTTAGAATAATGGCGAGAATCATCACACTTTGGGGATACAAAAGCATTGCTAAATTGCTAGGTGACTTCCTAAACACCTAGGGTCATAATAATAACTCCAACATATATGTCGAGGCAATGGAGTACCTCATTGGTGATCGATTAGTGTGTGTCTGGCGCAAAGGACATCGAAAGCAGGAGGAAGGGATTTGCAAATGCATCAGATAGTTTAGAAACCTGGGATGACTCGGACAGCATAACGGCTGTAAATGCTCAAAAAGATTTGAGACATCATGCAAAATGGTGGCATAGCCACTTAACAACATCATATCAAGGTTCCGAGATCAACAGTTAACATATAGAAATAGTAGGAACTGAACTGAGGCTTAAAACCAACAATCCTAAAAGTCTATGGATTAGTAACACGTCATCCTGATAGATAGATGAGAAGCCTAGTTCTTAACCTCGTAGAAGAGAAGAGGTTGACTCAGATCAGAAGGCCATGAGGTATAAGGAGTAAAAAGAGCCTTACGTTCCCTTCCACAATCAATTCCCTTACATAGCTAAAGCATTTCTAGACACATCTTCGACCAGTTTGGCTTGGTAATCCTAAAGGCAGTTAGGCTCTGATACCAACACTGTCAGGACCCCGATTCCAAGTCACATCGATCTAGCTGGTAACACCTCATATCACTTTGCGGCCTCACGCACGGTATTCCCACGGGTGTCGCCTTACCATGGCCCGGGACCGTTTTAAGCCTTTTGGCTCACGTATATGATAGTGTCGCTAGCATCCATATGACAAAGAACCGGGCCGACATGGCTAGTCGTGAACCCAAAGCGGCACTAACCCATGGGGACAGGCATACATGAATCACATCGAGCATGTCGGTCATCAACGTATGAATTCGGGCTGTAGCACTGGCTAACAGGACTCCGGTATCCCGGCTATAGCAGGCTAAGCGGGACTCCGAGTATCACCGTGTGACATTTCCCGAAGAACGGACATATAGGAAGTGAAACACATGCCGCCAATCAAGTGTCCAAGCGGTAGTCTTTGGGCTAGCGTGACTCCGGTGAACCGGGCAGAAGCGGACTACTATCGCTCGTAAGCACTAGACTACATTTCCCCATAAGAGAGGCTGCCAAGGATAAACAACTAGATTGTCGGATCCCACACATACCAAGCATTTCAAACATACACACAATATGCTCAATATGTGTAAATACAACATGGCATCACAACATAACTCTCTGACTCAAATATTAATTCATTAGGCTCGAGGAGCGAGATATTACAAACATGGGTCTCATGACCCAGCACTCGAAACATACAAGTCAAAGCACAAGCGGAAGCTAAACATGTCTCGAAAGTACGCATAACTATAAAATGAAAAAAGGTGCGAAGCTGACTATCTACGAGATCTGCCGAGGGCACAAGATCGTAGCTGAGGTAACAAGCTAAACGTCAATTCCAAGCGGAACTACTAGCGAGACCGACATCTCTCTCGCAAAACATAAAAATAAGCAAACGTGAGTACAATTGTACTCAAGAAGACTTACATCGTAACTAACTACATATGCATCATTATCAAAAGGGGTGGTGGAGTTTGGCTGCGACAAGCCAGCTTTGACTCGGTGGCTATCCTAAACTACATTTGCAAGTAACTCTTTTGAGGTGGCGCACACGAGTCCACATATTCACCATATCAATACACCACTATGGATCCGCTCCCGTCTCCCTACGAGAACGCCATCCATAGCACTCACACTTATCTTGCGCATTTTAGAGTATCCACTTTCACTTGTCTATGAACTATGCAAGGGGTCCAAGTTTCCATATCCGAGGAATTCGGCTATTCGAATAGATAATGATAACCCTGCAGGGGTGTACTTCTTCACACACGCTTTCGCCACTTATCGCCTCAGACATCGTCATGTACCTCGGCAACCTTCAAGCGGAAGCCGAGGCGAGGAGTCGGCCACGACCGACTAACCACACAAGTCTCTCGTCCAGGTTTATCGCCTATTCGGGTTCCATCCGCAAGGAGATCCGGCCGGGTGTCGCTCACGGCCCCAAACGATGTGAGCAGGTTCCCAAGCCCACCAACCGGGTGCCACTTGGTACACCGTACATCATGCCTAATCATCCCAAGCCCACATGCATCGGGTGCCACATAGTAGACTACTAACACTACCTACAAACACCAGAAACTAGTTGCAACTCCTGGACAGAGATCAAGTTGATTAATAAGTCGAGAGAGCTTGGAGCGCCCGGAGCCCAATGTGTGGTAGTAACTGTTCATGGATCACAAACACAGAACTCAGTTCCTGAGGACGGCTGCAATGAGACAACCCACCATGTACTCCTACATGGCCTCTCACCGCTACCTTTACCAAATCGTGTTCACACACTTAGCTTACACGGTAGGACATGTTCACACACCTCCGATCCATTCCCGATGAATCGGACTGACTCAACTCTAAGCAATGGCAGGCATGACAAACAAGCATGAATGAGTAGGCACATCGGGGCTCAAACAACTCCTACTCATGCTAGTGGGTTTCATCTAATTCTTGTGGAATGACAGTCATGCGAGAGGATAAAGGGGTTCAACTACCACGACCAAGTAACACATGAGTCGTTGTTGTCCTAATGCAGTAAAATAGAGCAGGAGCGAGAGAGTGGGATTATATCGGAATGAACAAGGGGGTTTTGCTTGCCTGGCACTTCTGAAGATAATATAGTTCTTCATCGGTGTCATCGATCACATCATCGGAACCACGTCTATCAAAAGGGGACAAACACCGGCAACTGAGAAAGAACGCAATCAATGCAATGCACATTCACATGAATGTCATGTCATGTTAAGGAGCTGAATTGACCTAATGCAATATCTAGCCAAGTTAATTAAAGTGGAATTCAAACAAGGTTAAACTCCAACTCCAAATGCTAGTTCATAAGTTGCCCTAATCATGATTCATCCTATTCAGTGAGGTTAACTTGTTCAATCATGCATGAAAGTTCCATAAACAAATTCTTCATATTTTTCTGATCATTTTTCATATATAATTTATTTCATTTGGAGTTACGGTTTAATTTCTATGGATTTTAGAAGTTTAGAATATTTCCTGAATTTCCTGAATTATAATAAATCCGGAAAAGGTATTATCTTGCGTCGACTGACGTCGATGTGACGTCAAGACGTCAACGGGACACGGTGCAGAGTCAAACTGACGATGGGTCCCGCGTGTCAGAGTAATTAGTTTAACTAAAAATTAATTAAAACTAATCCTAAATAGTTAACAGGGCTGGGCCCCACCTGTCATAGGCTCCACAGGGTCAACCAGGGCCCACCCGTGGTCAAACGAGGGGTTAGCGGGGTCAACTCGCCGGCGTTTAGCCGCCGGCGAGGCCGAACGCGGCGGTGAGAGTGGATTTGGTCGCTCCGGCGACCAAATGGGCCGCGGAGGGCATCTAGGTGGAGCTGGGAACGAGCCGAAGCTCTTGGTGGAGTCAGTTGAGCTCGGGGCGCCGGAATCGGCGCCGGCGACGACCTAGGCGGCCGCCAGAGTTCGGCCGAGGTCGAACACGGCGCTAGGGAGCACGGCGAGGCGCGTGGGGTGGCGTTTTGCGCTCCTGCGAGTGCGGTGAGGGCGGTGGTGTGCTCGGAAGCGAGCTTGCGCGGTTGTGGCCACGGCTACGCCATGGCCGGCGGCGAGGAGCAATCGGCTCCGGTGAAAACCACGGCTAGGGGACGCGTTCCGCAGCGAGAAGAGAGGGGAAAGACGGCAGGGCTCACGTAGATCACGAAGCGATGCTCGGGGTAGCCGGGGGCGTGCTGAGGATGACGAATCGTCGAGGGCGATCGCCGGCGACCGAAGCTTGAAGACGGAGTCGAGGCGGTCGTCTTGGGTCGTCCGGCGCTCGGGGCTTGCTCCAGGAGGTGTAATGGATGGTGGCGGAGCTTGTGGGCTAGTCGGGGAAGCGAGGGAGGGCCGATGGCGCATGGCGAATCAGCGTCGGTGGCGGCGAGCTCCGCTCGGTGGTCTTGTGAGAGGGGAGCAGAGGAGGGATGGGGTCCAGGAGAGGGAGAGGACGAGGGGTCGGGGTGTGCGTGGCACCCACGGGTGCCTCAATGGCCAGCAGGAGGTGGCAAGGCGTCGTCGGCGTCGCGCCTCTCGCCTCTGCCTCTTGGCAGAGGAAGACGATGAGCGGCGTGGGAGGTGGGTGGCTGGCTTTGCCCGGTCGGGCTGCTCTGAGGTGGGCCGGTTAGGCGCCAGTAAGTGGTCGTGTAAGTGGCTGGGCTTCTCTCTTTTATTTCCATTTTCTATTTTCTGTAATTATGTTTGGCTTTAATAAAAATGCGGGCATTTCCAAAATCATGAAACTGGTCAATGTCACTTTGTTTGGAATATTTCCAACAACAAACATTTCAGTTTATGATTATTTGAACATTTAAACTATTTATTAGCCTTAAATGCCCAAATGCAAATACTATATGATTTAATTCAAAAATCCAAATGTCATGGAAAAATGTGCAACATCTCTGATTCTTTATTTCAAGATTTTCCAAAAATGGTGAACATTTTTGAAGGCCATTTGGGTTCATTGAAAAATATTTCTTAGTTGAACCTATTTGAATTGCTTTGGTGCTAGGGCTTGGTCATCCCCATTTCAAATTTCATGAAAATTAAACATGATGCATGGATGCAATGCCACTAGTTGCAAGCAAGCTCTAGGGCTGTGACAGAAGTAGTTCGAAGCCCACACATGCGACGATACAGAGAACCAGCAACATCATTGTCGGTCTGCAGCATAGCCTAGCACAGAAGGTTGATCCCTCAACCAAATCTCAAATGGCCGGCCACTGTCCGTACGCTCTATTAAAATGCTATAACTAGTACTGCTAGTATTACCATCTCCGGCGATAACGAAACCGCAGTGAGTCGCTACGCGGAAAGGGAATTCGAGTGCTCCTACGCACGCACGGGACTCTGCTACAGAATTCGGAGCGGAACCACGGCGGCGCGGGGGGCCGGAATATCTCAATTCCTGCGAGGCCCGCCCGTACGCGTACAAGCTCGCCCGTCGAGGGGCGCTCCGGGAATTCCTTCCACGCATTCGCCACTAGGACGAGGGGGGCGAGCAGAACCGCGAGCGCGAGGGGCGGAATTCGGTGAGCATTGCGCGCGGATTTGGACGGGGCGGGGACGGGGAGAGTCGATATCTCACCTGGAAGGATGGTCCTCCAGGCTCCTTGCGGTGGAGCTGGCTATCGCGGATCGGGTGGCGGCACGGCGCGGGGTCACCATGCCGGCCTAGCTCACGGTCGCCACCGCCGTCATGGCCGCGTCGGTGAAGAAGGTGTGGGGGCGCGCGAGGTTTTGTTGGGCTCGATGTTGGGCGTCTGCGAGTTGACGGGGACGATGCGAGACGGGGACGTCGGTGGTGGAAGGTGTGATGGCGACGATGCATCGTGGTAGTCTATGGGATCTGAGTTTGGGTCGGGAACCATCGGCGGTGAGGGAGGATCGGTGGAGTTGGCGGGGAGGAAGGGGACGGGATCAAGAGGAGCTAGGGTTTGCGCGGGTGAGGAAGGGAGGGGATCGGGGAGCGAGGGGAAGAAAGGAGGCGGGATGGATGGAAATTGATCCGGAGGACATAGCTAGGGTTTCGGGGTTGGTGTGGATGGGTCGAGGACAGCCGTTGGATCCCCGAGCATCCGACGGTGTTGGATGCATGATCCGCGTGATATGTCCACGGACCAATCAAAATGCAGTACGAGGTTATGACCATCTAAATTGTTCGTGGTTGACTTAAAATAATGTGTTAAAATCATTTAAGCTAATTTATGATCTGTGAAATTCAAAAAAAATAGAAAACCTTCAACCAAAATGTGAACAGTTGAATTTCAATGGCTACAAACTTAGAAAACATGACTTAGGATGTTGTTAAGCCCGTTGCAGTTTACAGTTGTATCCATTTTTTAATCTGTCCATTTGCTACCATGCTACTCTCCGCAATGAAGATATACTAGAGATGCTGCCCCATTTGCTTTTTTTGGTGGATGCTAACCCTGTTGTACTTAACATGCTTGTCCATGTACTTACGCAGGGTCATAACGGCCGATGTTGTTGTTTGCCGTCAAGGTTAGCTGCATCCCATGTCTTACAAGATGTTCACATCATTTGTGCAATTGCGCTTAACTTCTACCATTTACTGGTTGCATGTAGGTACACATGTCAGTGGCACTGATCCATGCTTCGACCTGGAGGAACAGCTCTCCTCTACCGCTGCTAACTTTAGGCGGGCTCTGGCCAAGATGAAGTGCCCCAAAGAACTACCTCTCGGGACTTACCAAGTATGTACCCACCAGTTCAATCTTACCAATACCGATTTGTAATTAATGGCTATGTTTTGTATTGTCGATGTATTAAGCATGTTGTAGTAAACATGCCTAACACCTTTGAGCTATTTTCCCTACCTTTTTATAGACAATCGGCCATTATACGCTTCTGGCGGCACACCTGTGATGTTTAACCACCTGCCAATTGCATTTTTATCAAGATGCTCGGTTTCAATGGCCATTAAGCCTGTTGCAATTAACAGTTGTATCCATTTTTAAAGAGTTGTATTTCAATGGCTACAATCTTACAAAACATGAATTAGGATGTTGTTAAGCCTGTTGCAATTAAAAGTTGTATCCATTTTTTAATCCGTCCCTTTGCTACCGTGCTACTCTTTCGAAATGAAGATATCACTACAGATGCTGCTATTTTATTACCATTTGCTATTTTGGTGGATGTTAACCCTGTTGTAGTTAACATTGGCTTTCCATGTACTTACACAGGGCTACAATGGGCGGTGTTGTTGTTTGCCGTCGAGGTTAGCTGCATCCCATGTCTTATACACCATCTATTCCCAAATATAAGTATTTTTAGAGATTCCAATATAGACTACATAAGGAGCAAAATGAGTGAATCTAGATTCTAATCTAAACTATATCTATAATTCTATATACATCCGCATGTAGTTCATATTGAAATCTCAAAAAAAAAGACTTGTACTTAGGAACATAGGTAGTTGTATTTTACATCGTTTGTGCAATCTTAGTTTAGCTTCTAACATTTACTGGTTGCTTGTAGGTACATATATGAGGGGTGCTGATCCACGCTTTGATCCCTTTTGCGTACGGGGCAATGAGATATTCATGAACAAGCGTCAAGTGAGGAAACTAAGAAAGATTGTCAGGCGAAAGAAACGGGCGATTGGAATTAAGCTCTTTATTTACACTTTGTCGAAGACAACAGTGAACTTTAGGATGGTAAGTAATGCGTTGTCTTTTCCCCCTGCCCACAACAAGTTACTCTATTAGACCTCATTATCTGATATTTTTCTCTTTTCAATGGTTTCTGAAGCTATTTACCGATGATTACCTTGCAAACTACATGACCGGAGTGGAGGCAACTAAGGTTAAAGTATATAATTCATGCTACCATGGTAATGCTCGAGAAGTCTTCCTGAAGGCGGTGAAGGATGGTGACGATCGTAACAAGGGGTTGGACAAAGTGGTTCGTGCCTATGGCATGCGGAAGGCACATTATGGGCATTCCGCTTCTTCAACACCGTCGACAATCAAAATGATTTACACTTGTCTCTTCACCTTTACCGCCTTTAAATACTGCGGTTCATCATAGTTAATTGTTGCCTAATCCTGTAATTACTGAACATATTGTACTGGCAATTTTATTTATGGATTCGTTGTTGAACCATTGTGCTGAGAATTTGAATTTCACATTTCGTATTTCAAAATTTCCAATTAGAATAATAAATTACAGGCAAAAATAAAAAAGAACAGACGATCATGGACCTTTGCAAATGGTTCTAGCAGTAAAAGCGCTTGCGATGGATAGCCTAATGCCACATAGTTTTCTACATCAAATCATGTGTGATGTAGTTAATGAAAGCAAACAGTTAACCAAGGAAGAGGCTGTGTGATAGTTACACCTTTCACACACGAGCGTATACATAAAACCGTGTGGGATGTACATCCGAACGAAAAGGTTTTCCCTGGATTGACTGTGTGGGATGTACATAAGAACGGAAATGTATTCCTTGGATTGACTGTGTGTGATATACATATGAACGGAAATGATTTTCTGGGATTCACCGTGTGGGATGTACATACCTACGAAAATGATTTCTGGGATTTACCGTGTGGGATGTGCATACCTACGGAAATGATTTCTGGGATTCACCGTGTGGGATGTACATACCTACAGAAATGATTGGGTTTCGATACCTTGCCCGATCACACATGGCCCCAGCCTGGGTCCCAGGAGGGCCTATCCCTGACGATTTCTAGGTTGTGTGGGAAGGACACCCTATCGCACACACTCACTTGGCGACGGTTCCAGATGCCGTCGTGGAAAGGGGTAAAAAACCGTTTGTTTAGGACCGACGCGCACCAGTGCTATATCGTCGATGAACGTTGAGCGTGCGGACCTACGGGTTCGAGAACTATGTAGACATGACCGAGACACATCCCTGGTCAATAACCAATAGCGGAACCTGGATGCCCATATTGGTTCCTACATATTCTACGAAGATTTTTATCGGTTGAACCATTATGACAACATACGCAATTCCCTTTGTCAATCGGTATGTTACTTGCCCGAGATTCGATCGTCGGTTTCTTCATAGCTATTTCAATCTCGTTACCGGCAAGTCTCTTTACTCGTTCCGTAATACATCACCTCATGACTAACTCCTTAGTAATTTGCTTGCAAGCTTATGATGTGTATTACCAAGAGGGCCTAGAGATACCTCTCCCATACACATAGTGACAAATCCTAATCTCGATCTATGACAACTCAACAAACACCTTCAGAGATACCTGTAGAGCATCTTTATGATCACCCAGTTATGTTGTGACGTTTGATAGCACACAAGGTATTCCTCTGGTATCCGGGAGTTGCATAATCTCATAGTCGGAGGAATATGTATTTGACATGAAGAAAGCAATAGTAATAAAACAGAACGATCATTATGCTAAGCTAATGGATGGGTCTTGTCCATCACATCATTCTCCTAATGATGTGATCCGTTATCAAATGACAACACATGTCCATGGTTAGGAAACTTAAACCATCTTTGATCAACGAGCTAGTCTACTAGAGGCTCACTAGGGACATGGTATTTGTTTATGTATTCACACATGTATTTAAGTTTACGATCAATACAATTCTAGCATGAATAATAAACCTTTATCATGAATAAGGAAATATAAAATAACAACTTTATTATTGCCTCTAGGGCATATTTCCTTCAATGTGTATGAGTCCGACCCGTCAGACAGAGCTCGGTCACTTGGGTTTTTTTATCGACGCTGCAAGGACGGACTCGAGCACAGATGCCGTGTCATGCCTTCTCATGTAACGACCCGAGGGGGAATACCCGGCACACGGCGCCCGCGGTGGCGAAGCACCATAATCATGGTTGTGCGAGCCAGGCTGTGCCCTTACTTGCCTACTCGCGATGAGCTCATGAGAGGACAAGACACCGAGGACCCCAGGAGGTGATGTGCACGGGAGTTGGCCCACGATACAAAGCTCGGTCGCTTGGATTTAAAAACACTGCAGGGGTAGACCCGAGCATAGACATCATGTCAGTCCTTGGTCATGAGGTGGTTAAGAGCAGGTTTGCGAGGGCGCGGCGACTTTCATGGTGATGAAGCACCGATCACGCAATTTAAACCACTGAGAAGATTTCATCAAGGCACAGCTAAATCCGATACATGAGCAAAAACAATATGGCTGAAGGGGCGGACCCTGACCAGCCTAAGGATAATGCAGCTCACGGGGCACCCTCAATTGAACAAACCAAGAAGTCACCTGGCAAAGTTGCTGCAGAAGAGTCGAGGTAGCTAGGGAAACGCGCCGTGAAGGTTCACCTCTCAAGAGTCAGACGACTCCAAAGGCTCTGGAGGCTCGCGAGGGGCCAGGGCCTCGTGAGACGCTAATGCCAGGCACCGGGCCTCGTGAGACACCAGTGCGAGCTGCACGAAGCGCTGGTACGTGGCGCCCACATTCAGCAGGCCAAAGGGCATGCAGATGTAGTTGCAGGGGGCACCCCCACTCCATCCGACGCGTGACGGCCAGAAGAGGTCCTGAGAGGCGGCCATGTTGAGGCTCTGGATGTTGACGCAGACGCGCTGCTCACCGTCCATGTCAGGAGCGGCAGCTGAGCCAGTGGGGCGTGCGGGGCGGCGCTCACCGCGCATGGCCCGTGCTTCCTGAAGCTTGTAGATCTCCTTGGTGATGAACTCTTGTGCCCCTGGCGCCTCGTGCCATGTTCCTCTTGCGAGGGAGCGCATTGATGCACGCCTCCAAATGGTGCCCCCGAGCACCCCCCCCCCCCTTGTCACACTGGTAAGGTCAGATTCTCTCCAGGTGGGAGCCCTCGAGCCTGCCCTAAGGGAGGTGTGTCTTCCTATGCAAGAGGAAGGCATGCTTCGGCGACAGGCGTGGCGCCCGAGGTGTCGCATGCGGGTGCCTTCTTCGCGCCAGGACGGTTCTTGGGGAGGAGCTACTTCTTCTTTGCGGGGACAGGCTCAGGGAGCGCAACGTCACCCTCGCCATTGAAATTCTCGGCCGCTGTAACCCGGTAGGCGTGCTCAAGGGAGCAGACTACATCCTTTTCATCGCAGGCGACAATGATGATGCCACTACACCCTGACATCTTGAGGACGTGGTAGCTATGGTGGGTTGCCGCCATGAACTTGGCGAGGGCAGGATACCCTAGGATGGCGTTGTATGGGAGGCTAATGTGGGCCATGTCAAAGTCGATGAGTTCGGTATGGTAGTTGTCGCGAGTGACGAAGGTGACTGGGAGGCGCACCTGCCCCAGGGGAGTGGTGGAGCCGTCGGTCACCCCAGAGAATGGCCTGGTGGGCATGAGCTGGTCATAAGGCACTTGAAGTGTCTCAAAGGTCATGATAGAGAGGATGTTGAGGCCGGCCCCGCCATTGATGAGGGTTTTGGTGACAAAGATGTTGCTGATGGTGGGCATGCACAGCATGGGGAGCGCACCGGCGGTGGTTGAACACCTGATGTGGTCCTTGGAGTCGAAGGTGATGGCGTACTGCAACCACTTGTGGGGACACACAGCCTCAAGCCTCGGGAGGGCAGCGTTCACCCCACGGGAGAACTGCTTGAAGAGGAGGTTGGATGCAGGGGCCTAAGATCCTCCAAGGATGCAGGCGACCGCGCGAGGCTCCTGGTAGCCCCCAACCCCCTCGTCATGCTAGTTGACGTTGTTCCTCCTGTGCAGCGGTGGTAGCGGCGGAAGGCCCGTGGTTCCCTGAGGACGGACCTCGTGAGGCTTATCGCGCCAGCTATCCTCACAAGGCTGATCACGCCAGCCCTGACAGGGGTTGTGGTTGTCCCATCGGCCTTCACCACGGCCTCCTCCACGGCAGAAGCCACGGTCGTTGCAGTCGGGGCGGTGGCCCAAGCGCTCGTCGTGGAGCGCCCTGAGCTCCTGACAGTCGTTAGTGTTGTGGGTGTGCATGTTGTGGTAGATGCAAAACAGCGATGCGTCATGGCGGGCTAAATCACGATCACGGCCAGCTTGATCTGGCTCCCCGCCAAAGATGGCGGGCCCTTGCGCTTCACTTCCTTGGACTTAGCCTTCTTGTGCTCGGGCTCGACATTGGGGTTGTTGCGAAGGGAGAGGCAGCCTTCCTCTGCCCTAGCGCACTTGTCTGCTAGGTTGAACAGCTCCAGCGCCGTGCACAGGTCATCGTTGATGGCGAGCTTCTCGCTCATCCTGACGTCTGTGAGGGTGCGCTCGCGGGTGCCTTGGAAGTTGTATGGTGAGCTTCTCGCTCATCGCCAACTTCCAAGGCACCCGTGAACGTCAAGATGATAGTTTTGTCCAAGGCCTTCGGGATCTTGAGGCGGACTTGGGTGAAATGCTAAATGTACTTGCGAAGGGTCTCGCCAGGGCGCTGCTTCATGTGCCGCAGGTTGTTCATGGTGAGGGCGCGGTCGCGGGTGCCTTGGAAGTTGGCGATGAACCGCTCTCGGAGCTCATCCCACGAGGAGATTGACCCCTCAGGCAGGTTCATGAGCCAGGAGCGTGCACCATCCTTGAGGGCCAAGGGGAACCAGTTCGCCATGACCTTATCATCGCCGTTCGCCGCCTCGATGCTCAGCGCGTAGATCTGGAGGAACTCCGTGGGGTCGGGGATGCCATCGTACCGTGGGGACAGCTCCGGCTTGAACTTGATCGGCCAGACCAGCCGACGCAGCTCGTGGGTGAAGGCGCGATAGCCGGCAACGCTCACGGGTGCGCCTCGTGCAAGAGCAGCGCGGTCCTAGCGCCCATGCACCACAGCTTCTTGGACGGCCCGCTCTTGGTGTTGACGTGGCAGCAGGAGGCGCACGCGCGTCGTGTGGCGGCTGATGAATGATTTGGCAGCTGGCCTCGTCTCGAGCAGGCACCAGCGCTCCATGCGGCGGGTCGCCTGATCGTGTGTCGTTTCGGGGCCCGTTGTTGTCACCACACAAGGGAGGAGGCGAAGGTGCGGCACGCGCCACGTTACATGCGCGAGACAGCGGAAGACGGAGTGAGTGGGAGGGCGTCGGGGCCTCGCCACGGTGTTGACGAGCTCGGTGATGCGGCTAAGCTAGACGTCATAGCCTTCGTTGGCAGGGCAGTAGCGCAGCAATTCGTGCGCCATGAGCAGCGCAGCCTGCGCATTTGCTGGCCCGCGACGAGCATGGGAAGACAAAGTCGTGGCCGGGGTAAGAGTAGGCATGGCGGTGCGGCCGTCGTGCTGCATAAAGGACGACAGGGAAGAGTGATAACCCACAAGTATAGGGGATCGCAACAATTTTCGAGGGTATAGTATTCAACCCAAATTTATTGATTCAGCACAAGGGGAGCCAAAGAATATTCTCAAGTATTAGCAATTGAGTTGTCAATTCAACCACACCTGGATAACTTAGTATCTGCAGCAAAGTATTTAGTAGCAAAGTAATATGGAAGTAACGGTAACGGTAGCAAAGTAATATTTTTGGGTTTTGTAGTGATTGTAACAGTAGCAACGGAAAAAGTAAATAAGCGAAAAACAATATGTGAAAAGCTCGTAGGCATTGGATCGGTGATGGAGAATTATGCCGGATGCGGTTCATCATGTAACAGTCATAACATAGGGTGACACGGAACTAGCTCCAATTCATCAATGTAATGTAGGCATGTATTCTGAATATAGTCATACGTGCTTATGGAAAAGAACTTGCATGACATCTTTTGTCCTACCCTCCCGTGGCAGCGGGGTCCTAATGGAAACTAAGGGATATTAAGGCCTCCTTTTAATAGAGTATAGGGGATCAACAGAGAATTCATAATCCTTATCAGTAACACAGATAGGTGAAGTAGCAAAAGCAGGGTCATGTTTCATTCTAGCATTAAGTGATTGCTGCTTCCATTTAGCTAATAACTTCTTAAGATCACTTCTATCATTGCAAGCTAAAATAGCTCTAGCAGATTCTTCATCCGAACATAACCCTCATGCACAATGTAATTCATATTTATTAGGGGGAGAGTCTTCATCATCACTATCTTCAAATAATTTCATTCTCTCTAGCCCTAGCAAGTTGTTCATCAAGAAATTCACCAAGTGGCACAGTAGTATCAAGCATAGAAGTAGTTTCATCATAAGTATCATGCATAGCAGAAGTGGCATCATTAATAACATGCGACATATCGTAATGAATAAGCGAAGCGTGTTTAGGTGTCGCAAGCTTACTCAAAATGTAAGGTGAATCAAGTGCGAGCTAGATGGCGCTTCCTTACCTCCCTTCGTAGTTGAGGGATAAATTTTTGTTTTCTCGTCTTTCAAGTTCTTCATAGTGACCAGCAGATATAAATCCCAAGTGACTCAAAGAATAGAGCTATGCTCCACAGCAGCGCCATAAAATAGTCTTGATAACCGACAAGTATAGGGGATCACAACAGTTTTCGAGGGTAGAGTATTCAACCCAAATTTATTGATTCGACACAAGGGGCGCCAAAGAATATTCTCAAGTATTAGCAGTTGAGTTGTCAATTCAACCACACCTGGATAACTTAGTATATGCAGCAAAGTATTTAGTAGCAAAGTAATATGGAAGTAACGGTAACGGTAGCAAACTAATATTTTTGGGTTTTGTAGTGATTGTAACAGTAGCAACGAAAAAAGTAAATAAGCAAAGGACAATATGTGAAAAGCTCGTAGGCATTGGATCGGTGATGGAGAATTATGCCGGATGTGGTTCATCATGTGACAGTCATAACATAGGGTGACACAGAACTAGCTCCAATTTATCAATGTAATGTAGGCATGTATTCGAATATAGTCATACGTGCTTATGGAAAAGAACTTGCATGACATCTTTTGTCCTACCCTCCCGTGGCAGCGGGTCCTAATGGAAACTAAGGGATATTAAGGCCTCCTTTTAATAGAGTACCGACCAAAGCATTAACACATAGTGAATACATGAACTCCTCAAACTATGGTCATCACCGGAGTGGTCCCGATTATTGTCACTTGGGGTTGCGGATCATAACACATAGTAGGTGACTATAGACTTGCAAGATAGGATCAAGAACTCACATATATTCATGAAAACATAATAGGTTCAGATCTGAAATCATGGCACTCGGGCCCTAGTGACAAGCATTAAGCATAGCAAAGTCATAGCAACATCAATCTCGTAACATAGTGGATACTAGGATCAAACCCTAACAAAACTAAATCGATTACATGATAGATCTCATCCAACCCATCACCGTCCAGCAAGCCTATGATGGAATTACTCACGCACGGCGGTGAGCATCATGAAATTGGTGATGGGGGATGGTTGATGATGACGACGGCGACGAATCCCCCTCTCCGGAGCCCCGAACGGACTCCAGATCAGCCCTCCTGAGAGGTTTTAGGGCTTGGCGGCGGCTCCGTATCGTAAAACGCGATGAATCTTTCCCTCTGATATTTTTCTCCCCGAACACGAATATATGGAGTTGGAGTTGAGGTCGGTGGAGTGTCAGGGGGCCCACGAGGCACGGGGGCGCACCTGTGGGCGCGCCCCATCCTCGTGGGACAGTGTGGGCCCCCGACGTGGATTCTTCTTCCGATATTTTAATATTTTCCAAAAATATGTTCCATGGAGTTTCAGGTCATTCCGACAACTTTTGTTTCTGCACATAGAGTCTGCTGAAAACAGCGTCAGTCCGGGTTAGTTCCATTCAAATCATGCAAGTTAGAGTCCAAAACAAGGACAAAAGTGTTTGGAAAAGTAGATACGACAGAGACGTATCAACTCCCCCAAGCTTAAACCTTTGCTTGTCCTCAAGCAATTCAGTTGATAAACTGAAAGTGATAAAGAAAACTTTTACAAACTCTGTTTGCTCTTGTTGTTGTAAATATGTAAAGCCAGCATTCAAGTTTTCAGCAAAGATTATGACTAACCACATTTGCAATAACACTTAGGTCTCATGTTTACTCATATCAATGGCATAATCAACTAGCGAGCAATAATAATAAATCTCGGATGACAACACTTTCTCAAAACAATCATAATATGATATAATAAGATGGTATCTCGCTAGCCCTTTCTGAGACCGCAAAACATAAATGTAGAGCACCTTTAAAGATCAAGGACTGACTAGACATTGTAATTCATGGTAAAAGAGATCCAGTCATAGTCATACCCAATATAAATTAATAGTAATGGATGCAAATTACAGCAGCACTCTCCAGCGGGTGCTTTTTAATAAGAGGGTGATGACTCAACATAAAAGTAAATAGATAGGCCCTTTGCAAAGGGAAGCAGGGAATTTTAGAGGTGCCAGAGCTCAGTTTTGAAATAGAGATAAATAATATTTTGAGCGGCATACTTTCATTGTCAACATAACAACCAAGAGATGGCGATATCTTCCATGCTACACACATTATAGGCGGTTCCCAAATAGGATGGTAAATTTTATAATCCCCCTCCACCAACAAGCATCAATCCATGGCTTGCTCGAAACAACGAGTGCCTCCAACTAGCAACAGTCTCAGAGGGAGTTTTGTTTGCAATTATTTTTATTTTTATTGCATAAAGCATGGGACTGGGCATCCCGATGACCAGCCATTTTCTCGTGAGTGAGGAGCGGAGTCCACTCCTCTTGAGAATAACCCGCCTAGCATGGAAGATACGGACATCCCTAGTTGATACATGAGCTATTCGAGCATACAAAACAGAATTTCATTTGAAGGTTTAGAGTTTGGCACATACAAATTTAGTTGGAACGCCAGGTAGATACCGCATAAAGGAAGGTATAGTGGACTCATATAGAATAACTTTGGGGTTTAAGGAATTGGATGCACAAGTAGTATTCCCGCTTAGTACAAGTGAAGGCTAGCAAAAGACTGGGAAGCGACCAACTAGAGAGCGACAACAGTCATGAACATGCATTAAAATTAATAAACATTGAGTGCAAGCATGAGTAGGATATAATCCACCATGAACATAAATATCGTGAAGGCTATGTTGATTTGTTTCAACTACATGTGTGAACATGTGCCAAGTCGAGTCACTTAAATCATTCAAAGGAGGATACCACTGTAGGATCGAAAGTATGTCTAGAGGGGGGTGATTAGACTACTTGACCAAATAAAAACTTATCATTTTCCCAATTTTAGTCTTTGGCAGATTTTAGCTATCTTAGCACAAGTCAAGCAATCTTAACTCAATTCAAGCAAGCATGCAAAGAGTATATGAGCAGCGGAAAGTAAAGCATGCAACTTGAAAGAATGTAAAGGGAAGGGTTTGGAGAATTCAAACGCAATTGGAGTCACGGATGTTTTTGTCGTGGTTCCGATAGGTGGTGCTATCGTACATCCACGTTGATGGAGACTTCAACCCACGAAGGGTAACGGTTGCGCGAGTCCACGGAGGGCTCCACCAACTAAGGGTCCATGAAGAAGCAACCTTGTCTATCCCACCATGGCCGTCGCCCACGAAGGACTTGCCTCACTAGTGGTAGATCTTCACGAAGTAGGCGATCTCCTTGCCCTTACAAACTCCTTGGTTCAACTCCACAATCTTGTCGGAGGCTCCCAAGTGACACCTAGCCAATCTAGGAGACACCACTCTCCAAGAAGTAACAAATGGTGTGTTAATGATGAACTCCTTGCTCTTGTGCTTCAAATGATAGTCCCCCCAACAATCAACTCTCTGTCACAGGATTGGATTTGGTGGAAAGAAGATTTGAGTGGAAAGCAACTTGGGGAAGGCTAAAGATCAAGATTCATATGGTAGGAATGGAATATCTTGGCCTCAACACAAGGGTAGGTAGTTCTCTCCTAGAAAATTTGTATTGGAAGTGTAGGTTCGTTCTGATGGCTCTCTCCACGAATGAAGAGTGGGTGGAGGGGTATATATAGCCTCCACACAAAATCTAACCGTTACACACAATTTACCAATCTCGGTGAGACCGAATTGAGAAACTCGGTCGGACCGATTTAGCAAATCTAGTGGCCGTTAGGATTTTCGGTGGGACCGACATGCAACTCGGTAGGACTGATATGGTTAGGGTTAGGGTATAACGTAATCTCGGTGAGACCGATTACACAAACTTGGTGGGACCAATTTTGGTAATAAGCTAACCAGAGAGTTGGTCAGGTAAACTCGATTGGACCGATTCGCTCATTTCGGTGAGACCGAAATGTTACAAAAAGGAAACAGAGAGTTTACATTGCAATCTCGGTGGGGCCGATCGCTCATCTCGGTGGGACCGAAATGTTACGAAGGGAAACAGAGAGATTATAATCCCATCTCCGTGAGACCGAGATCCCTATCGGTGAGACCGATTTGCATAGGGTTTGTGGCAGTGGCTATGACATGTGAACTCGGTGGCGCCGGATAGATAGAATCGGTGGGGCCGAGTTTGACTTTTGGTTTAGGTCATATGTGGATGTGGGAAAGTAGTTGAGGGTTTTGGAGCATATCACTAAGCACTTTGAGCAAGCAAGCCATTAAGCAACACCTCATCCCTCCTTGATAGTATTGGCTTTTCCTATAGACTCAATGTGATCTTGGATCACTAAAATATAAAATGTAGAGTCTTGAGCTTTGAGCTTGAGCCAATCCTTTTATCCTTAGTATTTTGAGGGGTCCACTTTCCTCATCCATGCCATGCCATTCATTGAGCTTTTCCTGAAATATTCATCTTGGAATAATGTTAGCTCAATGAGCTATATATTGTTAGGAATTACCAAAACTACCCGAGGATAGTTGCACTTTCAATCTCCCCTTTTGGTAATTGATGACAACATATAGATCAAAGCTTCAACAAATGATAATAAGAGTGAAAAGCATTGTCGCTTTGAGAAGTATGTGAAAAGCAAGAGCTCCCCCTAAATTTGTGCATAGTTTAAGATTTGCTTTGGACTGCAAATGCACAAAGAGTTAGGTTCATGGGTTACTCTTCCATGTCACATACATCTTGGTGGAGCGCTCAAAATGGTAACAATAGAATACACGCACTCATCACCAAGCAAAGTGAATGATCATATAGAGAAAAAAGGATAATGTCATCCAACAAGCATTAATGTAGCATATGATCAAACACATGATCATCCAAGTATCACACAGACAGAAAGTATCTCAATCAAGCAAATAAAGTTTAACCACCAAAGCAAGAGAGAATAAAAAGCAACGCTCTCTCTGGAAGCCTATGATCTATACAGCTTTTCTCCCCTTTGGCAACAAGTTACCAAAAGTTCATAGAAAATGCATAGCACTAAATCGTCTCTCGTGCTTGATCTTGGTGGTGGTGTAGACTAACGCCAAGGACGAAGGCATCAGTTGATGTAGATGGAGCTGGTGGAGTAGGTGCTTTGGAGCTGGTGGCACTTGAAGGCATGGTAGTGCGTATGAAGTGGCTCGTGTCTGGCATCGCACCGCACCGACCTCTGAGCTCTAGGCACTCTGGCAAAAACCTTAGTGGTTGACTTGCCCTTCCTCTCCTGCATATCATCCTGAAGTTGCTCCACAACAGACTGGATCTCAGTTCCTTCACATCCATGTCATAGAACTTCTGCTCCATGATCTTTTCCAGGCTCTCCTGGATTTGAGTCAAGGTGGCCAGCCCCTTCTCAATCCTCAGAGTGGATGCAATCAAGTAGCCAAGTTGATCCTGTTTGCTCTTCAAGAAGTACTGAGATGCCTCTTCCATTGTTGGCATCTTGGCAGCCTTCTCAGTCCTTGCCTTCTCCTTCTTCGCTTGAGCTTGCACAGAAGATGGTTCATCTTCATTCATAACCACTTGGTTGTCCTCAAAGTCTGGATAGATAGGCATATGCTCCTTGTCCAACAAGTATGTGCCAGTGCCCATCTTGTAGTTCATCAGCTCCTGGATCTGTGGGGCAAACCCACAACTTCTCTTTTGGTCAGCAGTTGTCCTCTTGATAGTTTCAACTATAAGACTCATGACCTTGAACCTTTGTGGCACATCAAATAAATGTAGAAGATTTATTGCATGGCCTCTGATCATGTTGTGATCACCTGACTTGGGCAAGAGAGTATGCCTGAGGATCCAGTTAATGGTTGGCGATCTGACGAGAAGGTAATGTCTTGATCCAAACTTGTGTGATTCTATAGCAAGATCAGGGATCTCCTTGTACATATGTGCCATAGTGTTGTGATCCATCTTCTTCTTGGCATAGACATCCAAGTCATCCTCTTCCTCCTTAGGTGCATTGATCAGATTAGCCCATTCTTCAATTGATGATTGGTACCTAGTACCTTCAGACATCCATACTATCCTGCCATCTGGATAGAAGTGTGTTGTGGAGTAGAGTTGCATTATTAACTCATCATTCCACTTTGTGAGCTTCTGCCCCACAAAGTCTGCTACTCCACAAGCACTAAAGCTGTCATACACACACACCAGGATAGTGTTCTTCATTCTCCTTAATGTATTCCCAGTTGACCCATCTCATGTCACACACTATTGGTTTCTTGTCCAGCAGAATTGTCTCATAGAAGTCCTGTTGTTCCTTTGTGTGGAACCTGTAGTCTACAGCGGTTCTCCTTCCGTGGCATATGGATCGACTCTCTCCATAGCCTTAATCCTGAGTCCTTCCCGATCTTCATGTTCTCAGCTCTGGGATGGGCATCATTATGATCTGGAATTTTAGGCTTCAATTTTCTCAAAACATGTGTCTCATCATCTTCTTCTTGAGCAGTTTAGAACCTTTGGGGCCTTGTGCTTCTCAGCGGCTGGAATGTTCCTGGTACTCCTCTTGGGTGTAGTCTTGGGTTTGGAGGCAGCCTTGGGTGCTACTTTGGGCTTAGATGAAGCAGCCCCTGACCTAATAGCATCACCCATAAGCTTCTGAGCTTTGGGTGCTGGTGCAGCATCCTCTTCTTTTTCCTCCTCTTCCATCATGGAAGGCTTTCCAATTACTCTGGCCATGGTCTTTTTGACCCTTTCCTTCCTCTTCTTCCCTTCTGCAGCATCCTCTTTGGGTTCAGCTTCCAGAGATGCTTGAGTGGACGTTCTGGCTTTAGACATGGGCTGTCTTCCTGCTGGCCTTTTGGTCTTCAGACCTTGCTTAGTTGCTGCAGCCGAGCCATATTCTTTCTTGAGCACTTTCTTCTTGGAAGCGGCCTCATCCTCAACTGCCACATAGTCTTCATCCTCAGATTCTGAAGTTTTCTTCTTTTTGGCCCTGTTGGCAGCTTTGTGTAGGTTGCTTGGGGTGCTCCTGCTGCCCTCATCATAGCTGCTAGAGGGACTAGTGCCCTCACTCATGTGAACTTGCTCCTCTTCCTATTCTGGCTGTCACTTTGATCAGACATATTGCAATCACTGACAACAGACCCTGTGAGTAGATATAGATGAGATAGAGTGGATGAGCATCACAAAATACAGAGGTTTCTGCAAAAGAATGAGTCAAAACTTGGTTTTAGTTTTCCACAGAAAGCATTTTGGATCTACCGATTTGTAAACTCGGTGATACCGAAGCAGCTTTTGGAACCTAAACTAGTGAACTCGGTCAGACCGAGTCACAGTTCGGTGGCACCGAGACTACTAGGGTTTCACAAAGTTCTGAACTCGATCACACTGATTTGCAATTCTCAGTCAGACCGAGAGTTACATGTGCAATGGCCTTAGCCGAATCGGTGGTATCGAGTTCCACAACTCGGTTGGTCTGAGATGGTTTCAGCTGAAACCTAACCCTAAATTTTCAATTCATCTCTAATCTATGGAGTGTTTTGACTGGATAGGATAGTTTCAATCGTGGCAAGATTCATGACGAACACAATGTGCTAGGAATCAGATAAGGATAGCACAATGATCAAGTTCATACCCTAGTTCGGCGATGAACTCGCTACGGCGGCAACGGCGGGGATGATTCCCGTTGACGGCGGCGGAGACCAGCGGCAGGAGGCAGCTGGCGATGAGGAGGACGATCCGGAGACCCAGGAGGCAGAGCGGGCTGAGCGCGGGCGAAGGAGTTCGGAGAAAATTTCCAAAATTTTGCCCGTGGGTATATATAGCCCGACCATGTCGGTGTGACCGAGTGGAATAACTCGGTGGCACCGAGATGCATAACTGCAAGCGATTCTGACAACTCGGTGTGACCGAAAAGTTCAAATCGGTTGCACCGAGATTGAAAACCTAGATCAACTTAGTGATCTCGGTATGACCGAAATGGATGAATCGGTCAGACCGAAACGCACAAAGAAGTTTTGGAGGTTTAAGTCTATGACGGATCGGTAACTCCGAGTGCTCCTCACACAGAGTGGTTCGAATCTGACTTGATCAAATTTTGTGATGTAGCATGAATAGAGTTTGAGACGAGAAGAGCATAGATAGCTAGAGAAGGTTCTTAGGCATTCTTGTCCATCCACTTGGCAAAAGAAGAAGAAAACAATCAATCAAGACAACAAGTGGATGTCCTCGAATGAGTAAAATATGCAATCAACATGCTCACACAATAAAATGGCAAATGAAATATGTGGCAAAGCATGCACAACCAATTCTAGCATCTATCAAGCAATTGGCGATGACTAGGTCATCTATATATGAGCATATTGACTTAGGAGTCAAATGAGAACATTTGATCATAGGTCATACTCATCGTTTAAGCTCAAGTGGGGTTACCACTTTTACATAATGCATTGTTGTGTTCACACCATTAGAGTTGCTTTAGCTCAATTCTTAGAGTAAAGCTCCCCCTAGATGTGAGATCCCCCTTATAGAGGGATAAACTAACCTTGGGTTTTGTCGATGATGACTTCATGTAGGTATTGAAGATGTGGATGCTCAATGTTGATGTAGATCATTTGGAGCAATCCTTTGGAGTGAGTTGCACTTTCAATACCTACACGGGTTAGTCCCACAAGGAACAAACAATGATATCCATAGACATGGAGTGATGCACACACAAGATAATGTCTATGAGAGCATTAGGTTACCGTGTCCCTTGTCTTACCAACAAGAGGGTTTGTGACTCCTTAAACTAGTGCAAGATGTGGAAGTTGATTGCACTTGTTCTTGCCAAAATGATATGAGTGAAATATGTTGACGGAGTCACCCTCAAGAACTCTCTAGTTCTTCTTCTTGGGGACCCACATCATCTTGATGGGAATCCTCGGAGTTGTAGTCGTACTTGATGAAGTGGAACTTGATGTAGTCTTGGGAACCCACTTTACCAAGGTCTTAGGAGCTTCTTCAAATGCATCAATTTCTTCTTGAAGCTTGTTCTTGCCTTTTTGCTTGTGGTCTTGTGGTGGAAGATCATCTTGAGCTTGCGTCCCTTTAAAAGAAGTAGGATCATACTTCTCTTGTTGGGGAACAAACTTCGTCTTGGGGTATTGATCTTCTTCCCACTCAACTCCATTGGCATTGAACTTTCGTTCAAAACCAACACCTTGATTCTTCCAGTGCCTTCCTTGCTTGCGTACAATTTCCTCAAATTGCTGACTCCCGGCAAGGCTCTTGTAAACACCTTTCTCTATAATTCCCTTCAATAAGCTATTTTCTTGCTCAAGTGCAACTTGGCTAAGAGAATCATTAGTGGAATCAAGAGAACTACTAGAAGCAACAACATTCGATTTAGCATGATTATTGTTACTACTAGAGGAAGAATCCTTCTTGTTATTGTTACTAGACTTGACTTGAGGCATGTAAGTAGATAAGAGTAAACGCTTGGCAATGTAAGAAGAACTTTTCTTGCGAAGATCATCATTGATTGCCTTTAAGAACTCATGCTCTTGCTCAAGGTTGAGCTTTTCAAAGCGTAACTTCTCATGAGTCCTTAAAAGTTCTCGATGATCTTCTAAGATAGTTTCATGAGCTAACTTCAGAGTGTTTAGTTCTTTAGTTAGAAGCTCAATCTTCTCCTTATCATTGTCATTCGTTTTATCTTGATTAGCATGATTAATGGACGTTTCATCATAGTATTCATCACTAGAGTTGTCAACAAGTAAATCATCATCACCTAACAAGCCATCTTCATCACTATTGAAATCAACATACTCGGGATGTGTTACCTTTGGACCTTTGGCCATGAAGCATCTTCCAATTCCTTCATTTGGTGAATCAAATATGTCGTAGGAGCTGGTTGACACAAGTGCTAGACCGGCAACACCTTCATCTTGAGTATATTCGGAGTCGGAGTGATAGCTTCTCTCGGAGTGATTGTCGGAGTCGGAGTCGGAGCCGGATACCCATTCACCAACATGAGCTTGATGTCTTCATTTTGTGTAGCTCCTTGATGACTTGTCCTTCCTTTCCGAATCCTTGCTTCTCCGTGAGGGTCTTCGTTCATAACGATCATCTCTACTCCTTCTCTCTCTAGGTGGTGATTCTTCTCTTCTACTTATTCTTTTTGCAGAATCTTCTCTTCTTTTGTAGGGTGTCGTACACTCATTGGAATAGTGTCCGGGTCTTCCACAATTGTAGCAATTACGCTCTCGACTAGAAGATCTTTTGTCATTGTAGGACCTTGACTTGGAGCTTCTCTCTTTGCTTCTACTCTTGTATAATTTGTTGAAGTTCTTCACCATTAAGCTCAATTCTTCATTGAAGGTTTGTTTCTCACTTGATGATGTGGGGGCTTCACATGAGGCATTGTAAGCACCACTTGATTTGTAGTGAAGTTCCTCCTTATCCTTGAGTGACATCTCATGAGCAACAATTCTTCCAATGACTTCTGTTGGCTTGAGATCTTTGTAATTGGGCTTCATTTGGATCAATGTGCACACGGTATCATATTTTCCATCCAAGGCTCTTAGGATCTTCTTGATGATGAATCATCGGTCATCTCTTCACTTCCTAAGCCGGCAATCTCATTTGTGATAAGAGCAAGCCTAGAGTACATTTCAGCGACACCTTCACCATCCTTCATTTAGAACTTGTCAAGTTGACTTTGAAGCACAACCAACTTGGATTCCTTGACGGAGTCAGTACCTTCATGCATATCAATCAAAGTATCCCAAATTTCCTTTACATTCTCAAGGCGGTTGATTTTGTTGAATTCTTCGGGGCACAATCCGTTGAAGAGGATATCACAAGCTTGAGCGTTGTATTGCAGCATCTTCAACTCTTCCGCGCTTAGCTTCACGGTTCAGTTCTCTCCCATCAAAGAATTCACCTTGCAAGCCAATACACACAATAGCCCAAACGACGGGTTATGTCCAAGAATATGCATTTTCATCTTATGCTTCCAACTAGCAAAATTAGTACCATCAAAGTAAGGACCTCTACGGTGATAATTTCCCTCGCTAGACGCCATACTCTCCTAGGTTGTGAAACCAAGGCTATGACCACCAAAAGCTATGGAAATCAAAGCAAATGGAGACCAGAGCTCTGATACACTTGTAGGATCGAAAGTATATCTAGAGGGGGGTGATTAGACTACTTGACCAAATAAAAACTTATCCTTTTCCCAATTTTAGTCTTTGGCAGATTTGTAGCTATCTTAGCACAAGTCAAGCAATCTTAACACAATTCAAGCAAGCATGCAAAGAGTATATGAGCAGCGGAAAGTAAAGCATGCAACTTGCAAGAATGTAAAGGGGAGGGTTTGGAGAATTCAAACGCAATTGCAGACATGGATGTTTTTGTCGTGGTTCCGATAGGTGGTGCTATTGTACATCCACGTTGATGGAGACTTCAACCCACGAAGGGTAGCAGTTCTTGTGAGTCCACAGAGGGCTCCACCCACGAAGGGTCCATGAAGAAGCAACCTTGTCTATCCCACCATGGCCGTCGCCCACGAAGGACTTGCCTCACTAGCGGTAGATCTTCACGAAGTAGGCGATCTCCTTGCCCTTAAAAAATCCTTGGTTCAACTCCACAATCTTGTCGGAGGCTCCCAAGTGACACCTAGCCAATCTAGGAGACACCACTCTCCAAGAAGTAACAAATGGTGTGTTCATGATGAACTCCTTGCTCTTGTGCTTCAAATGATAGTCTCCCCAACACTCAACTCTCTCTCTCACAGGATTTGGATTTGGTGGAAAGAAGATTTGAGTGGAAAGCAACTTGGGGAAGGCTAGAGATCAAGATTCATATGGTAGAAATGGATATCTTGGCCTCAACACAAGGGTAGGTGGTTCTCTCTCAGAAAATGTGTATTGGAAGTGTAGGTTCGTTCTGATGGCTCTCTCCACGAATGAAGAGTCGGTGGGGGGGTATATATAGCCTCCACACAAAATCTAACCATTACACACAATTTACCAATCTCGGTGAGACCGAATTGAGAAACTCGGTCGGACCGATTTAGCAAATCTAGTGACCGTTAGGATTTTCGATGGGACCTACATGCAACTCGGTAGGACCAATATGGTTAGGGTTAGGGTATAACGTAATCTCGGTGAGACCGATTACACAAACACGGTGGGACCGATTTTGGTAATAAGCTAACCGGAGAGTTGGTCAGGTAAACTCGGTGGGACCGATTCGCTCATTTCGGTGAGACCAAAATGTTACAAAAAGGAAACAGAGAGTTTACATTGCAATCTCGGTGGGACCGATCGCTCATCTCGGTGGGACCGAAACGTTACGAAGGGAAACAGAGAGATTACAATCCCATCTCGGTGAGACCAAGATCCCTATCGGTGAGACCGATTTGCCTAGGGTTTGTGGCAGTGGCTATGACATCTGAAATCGGTGGCGCCGGATAGAAAGAATCGATGGGGCCGAGTTTGACTTTTGGTTTAGGTCATATGTGGATGTGGGAAAGTAGTTGAGGGTTTTGGAGCATATCACTAAGCACTTTGAGCAAGCAAGCCATTAAGCAACACCTCATCCCTCCTTGATAGTATTGGCTTTTCCTATAGACTCAATGTGATCTTGGATCACCAAAATATAAAATGTCGAGTCTTGAGCTTTGAGCTTGAGCCAATCCTTTTATCCTTAGTATTTTGAGGGGTCCACTTTCCTCATCCATGCCAAGCCATTCATTGAGCTTTTCCTGAAATATTCATCTTGGAATAATGTTAGCTCAATGAGCTATATGTTGTTAGGAATTACCAAAACCACCCAGGGATAGTTGCACTTTCAACCACCCCACTATACCACATCACAACCATTTTAGTAGCATGTTGGCACGCAAGGAAAACCATTATAACTCATAGCTAATCAAGCATGGCACGAGCAACTATGATCTCTAATTGTCATTGCAAACATGTTTATCCATAATAGGCTGAATCAAGAACGATGAACTAATCATATTTACAAAAACAAGAGAGGTCGAGTTCATACCAGCTTCTCTCATCTCAGTCAGTCCATCATATATCGTCATAATTGCCTTTCACTTGCACGGTGAGCGATGTGAAAATAATAAGAGTGCACGTGCATTGGACTAAGCTGGAATCTGCGAGCATTCAATAAACAGGAGAAGACAAGGCAATATGGGCTCTTGGTTAAATCAACAATGATGCATATAAGAGCCACTTCAACAAATTCATTATGGTCTTCTCCTATCGACCCCCAAAGAAAAGAAAAGAAATAAAACTATTTCCACAGGAAAGCTCCCAACAAGCAAAAGAAGAACGGGAAATCTTTTTGGGTTTTCTTTTTAATTATTACTACTGCAGCAAGAAAATAAACTAGCTAAAAAGCGACTACTATTTTTTTTGTTTTTCTTAAGGTTTTTCAAACACACAAGAAGAAAGCAAGAAAAAGAAAATAAACTAGCATGGATTTTACAATGAAAAAGTATGAGCACCGACATCTATGAGTGTGTGTGAACATAAATGTAATGTCGGTGGGAAATACGTACTCCCCCAAGCTTAGGCTTTTGGCCTAAGTTGGTTTATTGCCACGGATGGCCTGGCGGATATCCATAGCTGTAGCTGGGGTCGTATTGCGATGCGGCGGTTATTGCCTCCTGGGCTGCAGTGTGGCGACGAGCTGCCTTCGCCCTCCTCTCGTACTCATCTGCCTCCTCTCTGGTAATAAAATGTCTTCCTTTTGCCTGATAATCAAAGGAGTCAGGAGCAGGGAGAGTAATACGGACAGCACGACGTCTGTCAAAGATTAAGAGATACCGGAGAGGTGATTCATTCCTCTCGACAAACTGGTGGTGAACCATAGCATTAAAGTCTAAATAAGTAGGAGGCAATTCAATATCATCATTACGTATGGTTACGCCAAGAAAATCAGCTAAGCGGGTTGCATAAATTCCGCCAAATAAATCTCCATTAAATCTATTATGATGCAACCTACGTGCAACAATGGCTCCCAAATTATAAGATTTGTCTCCTAGCACAGCACTCCTAAGAATACTGAGGTCGGGGACACACATATTACATACTTCATCTTTACCATTTATGCACCTACCTATGAAGAGAGCAAAATAATGTATAGCAGGAAAATGAATGCTCCCTATGGTAGCTTGTGTTATATCTCTAGATTCCCCCATAGTTATACTAGCAAGAAAATTTCTAAATTCAGATTTGCGAGGTTCACTAGCACTACCCCATTGTGGAAGTTTACAAGCAGTGGTAAAATCCTCTAAGTCCATCGTATAAGATTTTTCATAAAGATCAAACAGGACAGTTGGAGAATTATGTGAAGATGAAAATTCAAACCTCCTCTTAAAGGAACTAGTGAGATAGTGGTACTAGCGGCACTTTTCTTCCTCGAAGCTCACAAGATCAGCGTTACGCAAATATGCGTTAAATTCTTCCTTGATTCCCGCTCGGTCCATAAAGTTTTCTGGAGGCCATTCACAAGGTCAAGACGGAGCGTCCCTTGGTGGCTCATCGTCAGCATCACGCATTGCAAGCCTGGGTCCTTGCTTCCTTGAAGAACCACCTTGGTACATTTCCCTAAGCATATTTCTTCCTGTGAAAAATTTCTGAAACTTTAGTAACTTCAAACAAAAGTGAACCAGGCTCAACAAAATTCATAGCAACTACTCCTACAAGTGCCTCGAGACTATATCATGCATTAGAACTACTTGGAACCATATAAATTTGACATGGAAGCTCAAGAACATGGTCACCTAGGCAGCACAAATTTGCAATGAATAAAGCACTAGAACAAAAACTAATTGGACCAATGAAGGAGTCGCATACCAAGGAACAATCCCCCCAAGCAGTTTTGTGAGAGGTGCTTTGAGCAAGGAGATCGAAAATCGCAGCAAAATGAGCTAGAACTCGTGCTTGAGCTGGATGGTGATTTTTTTGGGAGGAAGAAGTGTGTGGGTGCAGGAATAAGTGGAGGGGGGCCACCATGGGCCCACGAGGCACGGGGCGCGCCCTATAGGGGTGGGCGTGCCCTGGACCCTCGTGGCCAGGTGTTTGCTCCCCCTGCTGTGTCCTCAGTTCCAGATATTCTCAAATATTCCAGAAAAAAATCATATTCCATTTTCAGGGCATTTGAAGAACTTTTATTTTCAGGGTATTTTTATATTGCACGGATAAATCAGAAAACAGACAGAAAAATACTATTTTTACTTTATTTCAACTAAATAACAGAAAGTAAAAAGAAGGGCATGTAAGGTTGTGCTTTCTAGTTTCTTCCATCTCATGCTCATTAAAAGGAATCCACTAACAAGGTTGATCAAGTCTTGTTAACAAACTCTTTCCGAATAACATGGAACCGGAGAAATTTCGAATAACACTATGTTACCTCGATGGGGATATGCACATCCCCAATAATAAGAATATCATATTTCTTCTTGACAGTAGGAAGAGGAAATTCAAAACCTCCAAAAATAATCGATGGGATTTTTCCAATAGAGTTGATACTATGAACTTGAGGTTCTTTCCTCGGAAAGTGTACCGTATGCTCATTGCCATTAACATGAAAAGTGACATTGCCTTTGTTGCAATCAATAACAGCCCCTGCAGTATTCAAAAAGGGTCTTCCAAGAATAATAGACATACTATCGTCCTTGGGAATATCAAGAATAACAAAGTCCGTTAAAATAGTAACGTTTGCAACCACAACAGGCACATCCTCACAAATACCGACAGGTATAGCAAAGGATTTATCAGCCATTTGCAAAGATATTTCAAGAGGTGTCAACTTATTCAAATCAAGTCTACGATATAAAGATAGAGGCATAACACTAACACCGCTCCAAGATCACATAAAGCAGTTTTAACATAGTTTCTTTTAATGGAGCATGGTATAGTGGGTACTCCTGGATCTCCAAGTTTCTTTGGTATTCCACCCTTAAAAGTATAATTAGCAAGCATGGTGGAAATTTCAGCTTACGGTATCTTTCTTTTATTAGTAACAATTTGTTTCATATACTTAGCATAAGGATTCATTTTGAGCATATCAGTTAATCGCATACGCAAAAAGATAGGTCTAATCATTTTAGCAAAGCGCTCAAAAATCCTCATTGTCCCTTTTCTTGGATGGTTTGGGAGGAAAAGGCATGGGTTTCTGAACCCATGGTTCTCTTCCTTTACCGTCTTTCCTAGCAACAAAGTCTCTCTTATCATAACGTTGATTCTTTGATTGTGGGTTATCAAGATCAGCAGCAGGTTCAATTTCTACATCATTATCATTACTAGGTTGAGCATCATCATGAACATCTTCATTAATATTGTCACTAGGTTCATGTTCATTACCAGATTGTGTTTCGACATCGGAAATAGAGATATCATTTGGATTCTCAGGTGGTTCAGCAATAGGTTCACTAGAAGCATGCAAAGTCCTATCATTTTTCTTTTTCTTCTTTTTAGAAGGACTAGGTGCATCCATATTATTTCTCTGAGAATCTTGTTCAATTCTCCTAGGGTGGCCTTCATGATACAAAGGTTCCTGAGTCATTTTACCTGTTCTAGTAGCCACTCTAACAGTATAGTCATTATTATTACTATTCAATTCATTGAGCAAATCATTCTAAGCTTTAAGCACTTGTTCTACTTGAGTGGTAACCATAGAAGCATGTTTGCTAATGAGTTTAAGTTCACCTTTAACTCTAGACATATAATCACCCAAGTGTTCAAGCATATCGGAATTGTATTTCAATTGTCTACCAAAATAAGCATTGAAGTTTTCTTGTTTGACAATAAAATTATCAAACTCTGCTAAGCATTGTCTATCAGACTTATAGTAAGGGATATCACCTTCATCAAATCTATAGAGAGAATTTACCTTTACTACCTGTGTCGGGTTATCAAGACCATATGTTTCTTCAATAGGTAATGGATTAAGATCATATGTTTCCTCGGCAGGCGGTAAATTAAGACCAAGTATTTCTTCAATAGGAGGTAAATTCTTAACATCTTCAGCTTTAATACCCTTTTCTTTCATAGATTTCTTTGCCTCTTGCATATCTTCAGGACTGAGAAATAGAACACCTCTTTTTTTAGGAATAGGCTCAGGAATTGGCTCAGGAGCTGGCTCAGGAAGTGTCCAATTATTTTCATTTGTCAACATATTATTCAATAGAACTTCAGCTTCATCCGGTGTTCTTTCCCTGAAAACAGAGCCAGCACAACTATCCAGGTAGTCTCTGGAAGCATCGGTTAGTCCATTATAAAAGATATCAAGTATTTCATTTTTCTTGAGAGGATGATTAGGCAAGCATTAAGTAATTGGAGAAGTCTCCCCCAAGCTTGTGGGAGACTCTCTTGTTCTATTTGCACAAAATTATATATATCCCTTAAAGCAGCTTGTTTGTTATGAGCAGGAAATATTTAGCGAGAAGTAATAAATCATATCACAGGGGACTACGCACACAACCAGGATCAAGAGAATTAAACCATATCTTAGCATCACCCTTTAATGAGAACGGAAATATTTTAAGGATATAAAGATAGCGAGATTTCTCATCATTAGTGAACAGGGTGGCTATATCATTTAGTTTATTAAGATGTGCCACAATAGTTTCAGATTCATAGCCATAAAAAGGATCAGATTCAACCAAAGTAATTATATAAGGATCAACAGAGAATTCATAATCCTTATCAAGAATACGTATAGGTGAAGTAGCAAAAGCAGGGTCATGTTTCATTCTAGCATTAAGTGATTGCTGCTTCCATTTAGCTAATAACTTCTTAAGATCACTTCTATCATTGCAAGCTAAAATAGCTCTAGCAGATTCTTCATCCAGAACATAACCCTCATGCACAACAGGTAATTCATATTTATTAGGGGGAGAGTCTTCATCATCACTATCTTCAAATAATTTCATTCTCTCTAGCCCTAGCAAGTTGTTCATCAAGAAATTCACCAAGTGGCACAGTAGTATCAAGCATAGAAGTAGTTTCATCATAAGTATCATGCATAGCGAAGTGGCATCATTAATAACATGCGACATATCGTAATGAATAGCGTAGCAGGTTTAGGTGTCGCAAGCTTACTCAAAGCAGAAGGTGAATCAAGTGCGAGCTAGATGGCAGTTCCTTACCTCCCTTCGTAGTTGAGGGATAAATTTTTGTTTTCTCGTCTTTCAAGTTCTTCATAGTGACCAGCAGATATAAATCCCAAGTGACTCAAAGAATAGAGCTATGCTCCCCGGCAACGGCGCCATAAAATAGTCTTGATAACCGACAAGTATAGGGGATCACAACAGTTTTCGAGGGTAGAGTATTCAACCCAAATTTATTGATTCGACACAAGGGGCGCCAAAGAATATTCTCAAGTATTAGCAGTTGAGTTGTCAATTCAACCACACCTGGATAACTTAGTATATGCAGCAAAGTATTTAGTAGCAAAGTAATATGGAAATGCTTGATAGCAGTAGCAAACTAATATTTTTGGGTTTTGTAGTGATTGTAACAAGAGTAAACGAAAAAAGTAAATAAGCAAAGGACAATATGTGAAAAGCTCGTAGGCATTGGATCGGTGATGGAGAATTATGCCGGATGTGGTTCATCATGTGACAGTCATAACATAGGGTGACACAGAACTAGCTCCAATTTATCAATGTAATGTAGGCATGTATTCCGAATATAGTCATACGTGCTTATGGAAAAGAACTTGCATGACATCTTTTGTCCTACCCTCCCGTGGCAGCGGGGTCCTAATGGAAACTAAGGGATATTAAGGCCTCCTTTTAATAGAGTACGGACCAAAGCATTAACACGTAGTGAATACATGAACTCCTCAAACTATGGTCATCACCGGAGTGGTCCCGATTATTGTCACTTGAGGTTGCGGATCATAACACATAGTAGGTGACTATAGACTTGCAAGATAGGATCAAGAACTCACATATATTCATGAAAACATAATAGGTTAAGATCTGAAATCATGGCACTCGGGCCCTAGTGACAAGCATTAAGCATAGCAAAGTCATAGCAACATCAATCTCAGAACATAGTGGATACTAGGATCAAACCCTAACAAAACTAACTCGATTACATGATAGATCTCATCCAACCCATCACCGTCCAGCAAGCCTCACGATGGAATTACTCACGCATCGCGGTGAGCATCATGAAATTGGTGATGGAGGATGGTTGATGATGACGACGGCGATGAATCCCCCTCTCCGGAGCCCCGAACGGACTCCAGATAAGCCCTCCCGAGAGGTTTTAGGGCTTCGCGGCGGCTCCGTACCGTAAAACGCGATGAATCTTTCCCTTTGATATTTTTCTCCACGAACACGAATATATGGAGTTGGAGTTGAGGTCGGTGGACCGCCAGGGGGGCCGCGAGGCAGGGGGGCAGGCGCGCCCCCACCCTCGTGGACAGGGTGTGGGCTCCCTGACGTGGATTCTTCTTCCGGTATTTTTAATATTTTCCAAAAATATGTTTCGTGGAGTTTCAGGTCATTCCGAGAACTTTTGTTTCTGCACATAAATAACACTATGGAAAGTCTGCTGAAAATAGTGTCAGTTCGGGTTAGTTCCATTCAAATCATGCAAGTTAGAGTCCAAAACAAGGGCAAAAGTATTTGGAAAAGTAGATACGACGAAGACGTATCAAAGAGTCCTGCTGCTCCTGAGCGGCAGGGTTAGTGGTGGCAGCCGCCGCGGCCCGCCGGCTCCATCTGGGCGACACGAGCCGCCCGACACGAACACGGCGAGCGTCGGCCATGGAGACGATGGAGATGGGACGGAACAAAGTGGAAGACCTCCGGCACACCCCTACCTGGTGTGCCAAATGTTGGAATCGGGGCTCCGGGGACCCAAAGAATGGTTCAAACTCTGGGGTGTGTGCGAAGAACTCCACTAAGCTATGACTCGCTGCTCACTGCCTCACAATGATGCTCCGACGTGCTCGAGCCAGAGGAAAGAAAGGGGGAACACAAATATTTACCCAGGTTTGGGCCACCTTGCGGTGTAAGACCCTACTCCTACTTTGTGGTGGATTGCCATGTGAAGGAGGATGAATATGCGAGTACAAGTGGCCTCGGCAGGCTCTAGGAGTGGATCCGGGCTTGAGGGGTGGATGAACTTGATCCCTCTAGACTCGACCCCTCTATATGGTGGAGACTAACCTATATTTTATACCAGCTGTGGTCCTCTTCCCCCAAAACTCTAAGCGGGAAGGGATACCACAACGGCCAATTCAAAGGGGACAGGAGTACACCCTATCTTGATTAAAGGTGGTCTTCGCCTGCAAAGCTTCTGTGCATGACACGCAGGTGGGCTCGACGATGACCTCCATCCTGGCACGCCCACGTCCTGGTCTTCTAGCACCGAAATGGTAACCTTTGGGGATTGCTTTAGGAACTGGCGAGATGCCTTGTTCCCTTAGCGCCAAAGACGAAAGCGTCCTTGCCTGCGCCCGCTGGCGCCCTTCTCGCTCCGCTCGTTGTGGCTCACGTCACCCACGTGCATCGGGAGGCGGGGTGGCGAGCCTAGAGTTGTCTGACCATGAGGGGCCTCGGGTGAGGGAGTCCTGGATTAGGTGGTGTCCGGACAGCCGGACTATATACATCGTCCGGACTATTGAAGCCTGAAGATACAAGACTCAAGACTCCGTCCCGTGTCCGGGTGGGACTCTCCTTGGCGTGGAAGGCAAGCTTGGCGATCTGGATATTATATTTCCTTCCTTGTAACCGACTCCATGTAAACCCTAGCCCTCTCCGGTGTCTATATAAACCGGAGAGGTTGGTCCTTAGAAGGCCGATCACAATTACAATCATACCATCATAGGCTAGCTCTTAGGGTTTAGCCTCTACGATCTCGTGGTAGATCTACTCTTGTACTACTCATATCTTCAATATTAATCAAGCAGAAGTAGGGTTTGACCTCCATCGAGAGGTCCCGAACCTGGGTAAACATTGTGTCCCTTGCTTCCTGTTACCATCAGCATAAGACTCACTGATCGGGACCCCCTACCCGAGATCCGCCGGTTTTGACACCGACATTGGTGCTTTCATTGAGAGTTAAATGCATGTCATCGCTGCAAGGCTTGATGGCGCCTTCAATAAATCAACAACACGGTCCAGGTGAGACTTTTCTCCCGGACAGATCTTCGTGTTCGGTGGCTTCAGATCGCGCGCCAATTCGCTTGGCCATCCGGAGCAGATCGACAGCCACGCCTGGCCACCAGGTCAGGTTCGGAAACTTGAACTACACGGCCGACATTCGCGGAGACTTGATCGTCGACGGATTAGGGCCTGTGCCAGGAGCACCGGACAGTCACGATGAGCACGGCTTAGACCTGCTGTCGGACAACGCTCGGGATATCACCCCTGCAGTAGCCCCGGACCTAAATCCGGAGCAGGCTGCGTTGCCTAAGGACGGAGGGATGGACCCTGCCCCGCAGGCCGCACAATCATCGGCGTTGGAGCCAAACACAGGTGAGGGAGTCCTGGATTAGGGGGTGTCCGGATGGCCGGACTATATAACCTTTGGTCGAACTCCTGGACTATGAAGACACAAGATTGAAGACTTCGTCCCATGTCCGGATGACTTTCCTTGGCGTGGAAGGCAAGCTTGGCGATACGGATATGTAGATCTCCTCCCATTGTAACCGACTCTTTGTAACCCTAGCCCTCTCCGGTGTCTATATAAACCGGAGGGTTTTAGTCCGTAGGACGAACAACAATCATACCATAGGCTAGCTTCTAGGGTTTAGCCTCTCTGATCTCATGGTAGATCTACTCTTGTACCACCCATATCATCATTATTAATCAAGGTGAGTAGGGTTTTACCTCCATCGAGAGGGCCCGAACTCAGGTAAAAACATCGTGTCCCTTGTCTCCTGTTACCATCCGCCTAGACGCACAGCTTGGGGACCCCCTACCGAGATCCGCCGGTTTGACAATCGACATTTGTGATTTCATTGAGAGTTCCTCTGTAGTCGTCATCTTTAGGCCCGATGGCTCCTCCGATCATCAACAACGATGCGGTCCAGGGTGAGACTTTTCTCCCGCATGATCTTCGTATTCGGTGGCTTTGCACCGAGGGCCAATTCGCTGGCCATCTGGAGCAGATCGAAAGCTACGCCCCTGGCCATCAGGTCAGATTTGGAAGTTTGAACTACACGGCTGACGTCCGCGGAGACTTGATCTTCGACGGGTTCGCGCCACAGCCGAGCGCGCCGCACTGTTATGATGGGCATAACCTAGCTCTGCCACCGAACAGTGCCCTGGAGGCCGCACCCGTGTCCGCTCCGACCCTTAGCTCGGAGCCGACTGCGCCAATCGAGGACGGGTGGCTGGACACCGCCTCGGGGGCTGCAATCTCTACGGCGATCAAGCCGAACACCAGCCTTGTCCTTTGCGAAGCCCGTGACTCCAAAGTGCCGGACTCCGAACCTTCCGCGCCCCTGCCAAATGAATCCGATTGGGCACCGATCATGGAGTTCACCGCCGCGGACATCTTTTGGCACTCGCCCTTCGGCGACATTCTGAATTCATTAAAGTCTCTCTCTTTATCAGGACAGCCCTGGCCGGACTATGGTCAGCAAGGTTGGGATGCGGACGACGAAGAAATTCAAAGCCCACCCACCACCCACTTTGTAGCCACTGTCAATGATTTAACCGACATGCTCGACTTCAACTCCGAAGACATCGACGGTATGGACGACGATGTAGGAGACGAACAGAACCAAATACTTATAGGGCAATCGACAACCACCTCATCTCACGATGTATACATGGTGGACACACCTAAAAGAAACGACGACGAGGAACAAAGGGACGCAATGAGGAATCGCTTCCTAAAAGGCCAAAGCGGCGGCATAAGCGCCGCCCAAACCCCACCTCGGCGAGACAAGAGCCATACGTGCACCCAGCCATAGAGCAGGGCGAACCGGTGGACGATTTAACATGCCATCGAGCAAACCGTCCGAACAGGGCAACTTGGATAAACAACCCGTCCCCAAGGAAGATAATAGTCCGGACGACCTCACGCCGGACAAGTTCTTTGGAGCAGAAGAACCTCCAAAAAGGCTCGCCGCCATCGCTACAGTAGCCTGAAAAAGCGTAAACGGAAGCTCAAAACAGCGGAAGATGCACTCGTAATTAGAGGGAGCAAAGTACTCAACACCGCAGACAAATACGGCGACGATGCCACACAAAGAGCTATCCGGCGAAAATTACTGCCGAATTTGATGAAGAGGCCTTAGAGCCTCCGCAATCAAAAATAAAGAAGCCACCGGTCGGATAAACGACCCCATGGCCAACATAGTGCGGCAAACGGCGCCGACACAAGCCGCACGCCGATCCGCACAAGGATTCGCATCAAAAGTATGGCCCAGCCAGATCTATCTACGGGCCAGAAAGCAAGCTCTAGTAAGCAACGCATAGCGCAACAAGTATCCGAACATCACGGCACACCCAAATATAGGGGTGCCACACACCCCCTATGTTTCACCGATGAGGTGCTGGACCATGAATTTCCAGTAGGATTCAAGCCCGTAAACATAGAGGCATACGACGGAACAACAGACCCTGGAGTCTGGACTGAGGATTATATCCTCCACATACACATGGCTAGAGGAGATGACCTCCACACCATAAAATACTTACCCCTCAAGCTCAAAAGGGCCAGCCCGGCATTGGCTTAAAAGCCTTCCGAAAACACCATTGGAAGTTGGGAAGAGCTCGAGGATGCCTTTCGCAAATTTTCAAGGGACCTATGTCCCGACCTCCGGATGCGTACGATTTAAGTCATATAACTCAACAACCCGGAGAGTCAGCCCGGAAACTCGAACAGATTTCTTACTAAAAAGAACCAGATAGTCGACTGTCCGGACGCCGAAGCCTTAGCAGCTTTCAAACACAGTGTTCGAGACGAATGGCTCGCCAGACACCTCGGCCAAGAAAATCCAAGAACAATGGCCGCATTAACCAGCCTCATGACCCGCTTTTGCGTAGGAGAGGATAGCTGGTTGGCAAGATGCAGTACCAGCAACCTAAGTACATCCGAAGTTAGGGATGGAAACGGGAAACCGCGACGCAGCAAGGACCAGGGCCGACCAAGGGAAACAGCCCGAAGAGCACGGCAGTCAACGCCGGATTCAAAAGCTCTCGGCAGAATCAGAAAAAGCTGCCCCTCAAGGATAACAGGGATGAGCTATCTAACCTAAACAAAATCTTGGATAAGATATGCCAAATCCACAGTACTCACGGGAAGCCTGCAAACCATTCCCACAGAGATTGTTGGGTCTTCAAGCAATCCGGCAAACTAAACACCGAACACAAGTGGCTCGACACACCAAGCGAGGACGATGACGAACCCCACAAGCAGAGCACCGGAAAACAAAAGAATTTCCCACAAGAAGTCAAAACAAGAACTCACTTCACGTGACCAAAGGGAAAAACAGAGTGGCGCCTATAGAGATACGCGCCATACGGCCTATCCTAGAGGAGTCCCGCCACTGGTTGTTAAAACCAATCACCTTCGATGAACAGGATTACTCTAGAAGTGTCCGGAACGCAGGCTGGACTGCCTTGATATTAGATCCGATAATTGACGGACTCCACTTTACACAAGTCCTAATGGACGGCGGCAGTGGTCTAAACCTGTTATATCAGGACACAATCCGCAAAATGGGTATAAACCCAACAAAAATTCGCCATAGCAACACCTCCTTTCAAGGGGTAACGCCAGGCCCAGATGCCCATTGTACGGGTTCTCTCCTGCTAGAAGTTATGTTCGCTCCCCGACAACTTCCGCCAAAAAGCTAACCTTCCACATCGCCCCATTTACAAGTAGCTATCAAGCACTACTGGGACGCGAAGCTTTCGCCCGCTTTAACGCAATACCGCATTATGCATCTCTTACGCTTAAAATGCTCGATCCTCGAGGCATCATCTCATTAAAGGGAAATATCGAGTGTTCCTCGAGCGCGGAAGACTGTGCGGCTGCCTTGACAGCCACACACTAAACCGGCTTCACTAATCAAAGCACCTAAACAGTCGCTCGGACTTGACATGGCTAGACGAGTCTGGCGTAAACATACAAGGGATTACTAGCCGCATACCCCCGTACAAGGGGCTCCGCGCATGTCCAACAAGAGACAATAAAGCTCAATTTTACCCATTTTTTGGAATTATACTTTGTTTATTTAATATAACATACATTTTAGCACGATCTTTTTCAACTAAGTTCCTCTCTTTTACAAATGAACATCGTATACACCCGCCCGTGATACGGCACAACAGAGACACAGCAGTATATGCAAGAGGGACCCGCTCCAAGGATTCTTTTCAGATTAAGACCTGCGTAAACATTTTTTACTGCCTCTCGTTGATACACATCCCCGGTTTCTTGCTATAACCGAGGAGGAGGTCAAGCGCCTTGGCATGTGGCCACGCTGAATTTTTGCACGCACTGGACACCGTGAGCTTATTACCAAGGGCGTTGTTCAGCCTGCTTTCATAAAGACCGAATACCTTAGGGAGTGTTCGGCGTCATGAAGTTTGGCCTTATATGCATCAGCTCTGAATCATGTCTTTGGTCAAATGTTGGGTTTTCCTGCTCCTGTGTTTTGCTGCCTTACGCTCCGCTCTATCGGCTAAGGCGGCACCAGGAGAACTATCGCGATTGTGCCTCGGTTCGCCAGCGAGCATCTCAAGAGAGAAAGCCGAAAACTGACCGTCATGATATAGCGTGAGACTGGTCAACCACTGATGACCCGGCCGGAATCTTTTAGGATTCCTCCAAGATTAACGAAGGGTCGTTTCGCCAGCACACACGCGTTCTGAATTCGGTGAGCACGGTGCCCCTAGGGGCTATATAGTAGCCCCACCGCCAAACTCCTATGGCTAAGTGAAAGTGATAAAGCATTATAGTCCGGTTGCCTAGTTCGCCTGCACTATCACCTCCTTAATAGGACCAAGACGTTGGATAAAGTGTGAAAATGCGCCTTTCATAACACCCCCGCATTATATGCGTGGGGATGAAGCCAAGACTGCCATCTTTCAGGTTATATACACATATACATTAACGGCCGCACAGAGGTATTTTAATTCTTGAAGGCACAAGTATAAAAAGCTTTTATATTCCTCGAAACATTGTTTTACAATAATACATGTTATTCGAACATAATATCCTTCGAGCACTGCGTTTCTATTAAACGAGCGCCCTGCAGAACTTCTTGAAAATAGTGCTCGGTAGGTACTCGGCTCCCGTCCGAATCTTGGGATGCAACAGCGGTGGCCTTCATCTCCGCCCAGTATATCTTGACACGGGCCATCCGCGCACCCTCTATGCATGCTAACCTCTTCATTGCATTGATATGCGGCACCGCACCAAGGAACTGCTGCACCAAGCTAAAATAACTCTTCGGCTCAGGCCTTTCCGGTCACAGATGACTCACGACATACTTCATGGCGAGTCCGAATAACCTATTCAGCTCCGCATGCGCCAAACGATCGGGTTAACGGAAGTGGGCGCCTGGATTGTGGAACTGCGACCAAAAGCTTTTCCACTTCGTGATCCTTTTGATCTCGGAAGTGTTCGTCATTCGCGGCACTCGCCGCCAAGTCCAGATAAGTATCCGCCGCACTCCACAACCGGTCCAACTGAGCATATTTAGGATCCCCGAACTTCATCCGCAGCATAAAGGGCTTTCCAGCTGCGATATCTCCGGCCTGATGTAGCTCCTCCTTCATAGCTCTCATTGCAGAGAGAGCATCCTTGGCCTCGGTAGTGGCCTTCTCTAGGTCCCTCTGTTCCGCCTGATCTTCTTTTTCAAGAAGCTTGCAGCGATCGGCAGCATTCTTCAACTTCACAGCCATCTCGGCCATTTCCTTCTTGCTTCGGCAGTGAGCAGCATGTTCGGCTTTCAGCTCTTCAAATTACTTTTAAGGCAGCCGCATCACTTTTCCCCGCCTCGCTTCTTGGCTCGGGCGAAGTTCTCGCCAAGGTTCTCCATGGCAAATACACCATCTGCGTCAAGCATATATGTTGTAAGATACGAGCATCAAGCTCCTCTTACCAGTGTGTCATGGAGAAATTACATACCTTGTGACTCGTCAAGCCGCTTGTTGACAAGCGCGATGTCGGCATTTGCCACGTCAAGTTGCCGCTTTAGCTCGGCAAATTCATCAGTCCGGCTAGCCACCGGACACTTTGCCACCTACATAGGAAAGGCGACATATCATACTGGATTATGATCCTCGGTACGCCGTCATTTTTGACAACGCACGTAGTCTCAGGGCTACTATCTATACAGGCGATCTTATATATGCGGAACTGTCAAAAGGTACATCATTTCACAGACCTCAAAGCCCTGTCGAAGAACTCCCGACAGCCTCGCATAACCCGCTCTCCACGGATGAAATCCTTCCAATCACCGTACCCATCAACGCACGGTGTTCTTCTCGAGATAGACGCTGTCTGAGCAGATCCTTCAAATCCTTCGACTGCAGCACCGGACGGTGCCGGACTCGTCCGATGGCCTTTTTGAAGGCCGTACATGGAGGGCTTTGGGGGCCATACGATCGCCTTCCGCCCGCCGGATTCGGAGAAACCCTCCATGACGACACCTCGTGGTTGCCCGCCTGCGCCAAAGGCACGGGCAGGGGAGGCGTTCCGCTCTCCATCATCTCCGGACGAAGATCCTCAAGATGAGCTCACGAGAAGGGCCGAGATCCGAACTACAAGGTAAAATTTCGTTATCTTCCTCGTAAATAGAACAGGGATGTCTCTTATTTTAAAACTCCCTTCTCTACTTACGGCTCGGTGGAGGGCTGATCCCCTTGGGGGCACAAAGGCACCGAGGCATCCCCAAATAGCAGGACCCTCCGACGAAGATTTCTTCCCCGCTTTGAGACCATGGTCTCCGGGTCTTCAGAGGCGGTCCTCTTCTTCCCCGGATAGAGGAACTCTCGATTCCTCCTTTCCCGACAGCCTCCTTCGGGAGGCGGTAGCCTTTGTTCCCCTTCGCCTTCTTCCAAAGGCGCAACCTCCAAAGATCCTGGTTAACACGGATCCGCGTGGTCTCGTGGAGGGGGCCGACACCGATTAGCTTTGCTTTCGCTATCCACTCCTATTTAAGGGACAACTCTTTTAAGGGCAATTTTATGATAAATATACGGATAGTGTGTCCGCATGCAGGCTACTTACTTGAGTATCCCGCGATTGCAGCTCAGACCTGCGTCCTCGGTCGAGTCCGGACACATTGCTTGTGATCCAAGAACAATTTGTACATCTCCGTGGCCGCTACCAGAAATGTTGGAGAGCTCGTGGTCCCTCCGGATTAAACTCCCACAAAGTGAGGGGGCGACGCTTGCAGGGCAAGGTGCGGCGAATCAACATGATCTGCGCCACTACGACCAGATTGATCTCTCTCTAGGAGGTCTCGAATGCGGCCTCGCAACAAGGGCACGCCCTGGACGGCCCCCGCTAAACCCTTTATTGACCCATGACGCTAGCTGTGGTGGGGGACCCGAGCGAAAGGCAGGTGGCGCCACCCACTTGGTGCCCCTGGGAGCTGTGATATAAAACCACTCTCGTTGCCATAAGCTGAACTCCTGTTGAAAAGAGCCATCGGGCCATGGAGCGTCAGCATTCTTGCTTATAATAGCACCTCCGCACTCTACGTGCCGCCCCTCGATCATCTTCAGCTCTACTTTGAAGGTCTTAAGCCACAATCCTAAGTGAGGAGTAATGCGGAGGAAGGCTTCGCACACGACGATGAACGATGAGATGTGGAGGATGGACTTTGGAGCCAAGTCGTGAAATTCCAGCCCGTAATAAAACATGAGCCCCCTCACGAAGGGGTCCATCGGGAAGGCTAGCCCCCGAAGGAAGTGAGACGCGAACACCACGCTCTCACCAGGCTTGGGAGTGGGAATAACCTGCCCTTGAGCAGGCAGACTATGCGAGATTTCGCCGGTTAGATACCTGGCATCTCTTAGCTTTAGCACGCCTTTCTTCCAGAACGGAGGAAGGCATCCACCGCCTTGAAGGTCGAGCCGACATCATCGAAGGTCCGGCGCTGAATCTGGAGCTTTGGGTGTTGGAACTCGAGGCGAGAGGCGGATTCGGTTGAGATTGAAAGAAAGGAGTAGAGCCTTGGTCTCTTTATAAAGAGGTTGAATACCAAGAGCCCTCCCCGTGACCGTTTGGGACTCGCCTTCGATTGAGGAGACATACCAACGGGCACGATTGGGTTACCCACGCCCGTATTGATGAGAATCCCGGAATAAGGGGACACGATCTCTGCTTCGACAAGACGTGCCAAGGAAACCGTCTCGCTAAGTGCGCTGAGGTGGGACAGTAAAAACGATTCAATTAAAGGCTTGGCCGTGGTGTGATGTCACGCTGCGGAGTACGTTAGCAGATTGGATTTGTGTAAATATTATTCTCTCTACGGTGGTATGTGGAACTTATTTTGCAGAGCCGGACACTATCCTTGTGTTCAAAATCTTCTATGAAGTATTCGGAGGAGGAACCCGCCTTGCAATGCCGAAGACAATCTGCCGGACTCGTCGTCATTGAAGCCCTGGTTCAGGGCTACCGAGGGAGTCCTGGATTAGGGGTGTCCTGATGGCCGGACTATAACCTTGGCCGACTCTGGACTATGAAGACACAAGATTGAAGACTTCGGCCCCGTGTCCGAATGGGACTTTCCTTGGTGTGGAAGGCAAGCTTGGCGACACGGATATGTTGATCTCCTCCCATTGTAACCGACTGTGTAACCCTAGCCCTCTCCGTGTCTATATAAACCGGAGGGTTTTAGTCCGTAGGACTAACAACAAACATACCATAGGCTAGCTTCTAGGGTTTAGCCTCTCGATCTCGTGGTAGATCTACTCTTGTACTACCCATATCATCAATATTAATCAAGCAGGAGTAGGGTTTTACCTCCATCGAGAGGGCCCGAGCCTGGGTAAAAACATCGTGTCCCTTGTCTCCTGTTACCATCCGCCTAGACGCACAGTCGGGACCCCCTACCCGAGATCCGTCGGTTTTGACATCGACAACAGGTCTCACCTTTGTAGAAGCCTGTGACTCCGGACCCCCGGACTCGTATCCGGTTGTGGGTTCCAGTCCGCGCGCTCCCGAGCCAGGTTGGGCCTCGGTAATGGAGTTTACCGTTGCGGATATCTTCCAGCACTCGCCCTTTGGCGACATGTTGAACTCATTAAAGTCTCTCTCTCTGTCAGGAGGCTCTTGGCCGAACTATGTCCGGCCCGAGTGGAAAGCAAAGCACGGCGAATTCGCTGCCCACCCACCACCCACTTCATTGCCACGGTTGATGATTTAACCGACGTGCTTGACTTCGACTCCGAAGGCATCGACGGGATGGACGACGATGCAGGAGAAGATTCAGAATCTCTGGGGCACTGGACTGCTACCTCGTCACATGATATATACATGGTGGACACGCCCAAGGGGGACGACGGCGACAATCCGGAAGATAAAACCCCCGGGCAAAAGCCAAAATGACGGCGCAGACGCCGCTCAAAGTCCAAGAATAAAGAAAAATAGCGACAAGAGCGCCAGAAGGATCGACACCCCAGTCAACTCCGAAGGCAATAATGACCATACGGACCCAACGATGGAGCAGGACGAGCCAGGTCATGCCGAACACACTTCGGAGCGGACTCCCGATCACACTGATCCCGAGGGATGAGCTCATCAAACGGCCCCAGGACAAGAACAAAGTCCGGATGACGACGCATTCATCATCCCGGAAACACGCGGGGAACGAGATAACCTCCATAGAAAGCTTATGGCCACCGCAAGAAGTCTAAAGAAGCAGAAGCAATGGCTAAAAGCCGCACAGGAAACGCTCAGCCGCAGATGGAATAAAGTGCTAGACACTGAAGAAAGATATGGCAACGATCGCCATACAAAGAGCTAACCAAAACATAAGCTACTGCCAGAATTCGATGACGAGGCCGTTCCACCAAAGGATAACACGACCAGGAGGCCAGACATACCGCTTCATAACCGCAACAGAGCGGCTACCGACGCCGCTCATGATTTGCGTGAGCACCTGAATAAGAAAGCCGGCGTGGCCAGGCCCATCTACGGATCTAAAGGACACACCCCGGCGAGGGACTATGGTCACCAAAATGATCATACCAACCAAATACCAGTTCGGAATACGCACCGGACACAAAGAATAAATGACGGCATGCCATAGCATCGCCCAGATACAGAGGGGCTGCCCACCCCGTGCTTCACCGAAGAAATCTTGGACCATGAATTTCCACAAGGCTTCAAACCTGTGAACATAGAGGCATACGACGGAACGGCTGCACCTGTGGGTCTGGATCGAGGATTTTATCCTGCATATTCACATGGCTCGTGGGGACGACCTCCACGCCATCAAATACCTTCCCCTCAAGTTGAAGGGACCAGCTCGACACTGGTTGAAAAGCCTCCCCAAAAATTCAATTGGGAGTTGGGAGGAACTCGAGGACGCTTTCAGGGCCAATTTTCAAGGGACTTATGTCCGGCCTCCGGATGCGGACGATTTAAGTCACATAATCCAACAGCCCGGAGAGTCCGCCTCAAGAAGCTTTGGAACAGATTCCTCACTAAGAAGAATCAAATTTTCGATTGTCTGGATGCCGAAGCCTTAGCAGCATTTAAACACAGCATCCGCGACGAGTGGCTCACCAGACACCTCGGCCAAGAAAAGCCAAGGACAATGGCAGCCTTAACCAGCCTTATGACCCGCTTTTGTGCGGGTGAAGACAGTGGCTGGCCCAGAAGGCACCAACGATCCCAAAGACATCCGAAATAAGGGATGGCAACGGGAAGCCACGGCGTAACAAAAACAAACGCCAAAACAAGGAAGAGAGCTCGGACAACACAACGGTAAACGCCGGATTCAGGGGCTCTCGACCCGATCAGCAAAAGAAGCCATTTAAAGGCAGTAAAGAGGGACCGTCTGGTCTGAACAGAGTTCTGGACAAACTGTGCCAAGTTCACGGCACCCCCGACAAACCTGCGAACCACACGCACAGAGAGTGCTGGGTCTTCAAGAAGGCCGGCAAATTAAATGCCGAACACGAGGAAAGGGAAACACCAAGTGAAGACGAGGATGAACCTCGTCAACCGAACACTGGGGGACAGAAAAAATTCCCACCAAAGGTTAAAACAGTAAACATGATCCACGCGACTCACACATCCACGAGAAGGCACGAACACGCGCTCAAAGACGCGTATGCTATAGAGCCCATCATACCCACACCTAACTACTGGATGGCTTGTCCGATCACCTTCGATCACACGGACCGCCTAACTAGTATTCAGCGCGGAGGATCAGAGGCCTTGGTGCTTGACCCAATAATCGAAGGATACCATCTCCCCCACGTCCTCATGGACGGCGGCAGTAGTCTCAATTTAATATACCAGGACACTGTCCGCAGAATGGGGATAGACCAATCCAGAATCAGCCAAAGCAACACCACCTTTGAAGGGGTAATACCATGCGTTAAAGCCTACGGCAGGGGCTCCGTCGTACTGGAGGTAACATTCGGCTCCCCAGGCAACTCCAGAAGCAATGAACTACTCTTCACCATCGCACCCTTCCAAAACAGCTATCACGCATTGCTTGGAAGAGCGGCCTTCGTCCACTTCAATGCAATACCGCACTATGCCTACCTTACACTCAAGATGCCCGGTCCACGTGGCGTCATCACCGTTAACGGAAACACAGAGCGCTCTTTACGCGCAGAGGAACACACGACGGCTCTAGCAGTCGAACTCTAAGCGGCCTCCGATACTAAAAAGCATGACTGGCCGTCAAGACCACGGACACGGTTAGACGGGTCCGGCAGCCTGGATAAAAATGAACTGTATGTCAGATATGTAATCCCATAGAGGTAACTAGGGGCTATAAATATTTAATATAGCCCCACACTTGGCTCAACCTTATTAAGGTGCCAACGCTTTTACACTTTTACTATCATCGTGATACTTACGCTTGTACTCTCTTACACGAAGTTTTTCCTTTTACAGACACAACGCGTGCGATACCCTTCCAGGAAATGGCACAACGGAGATAAAGGCGCAAACATGCAGCAGGGCCCCGCTCAAAGGTTTCTTTTTAGATTAAGCCCCTGTGTAAACCTTTTATATTGCCTCTTGTTGTTCACACATCCCATGGGTACTACACCCACAGAGGATACTACTGTTATTGGCATTTCGCCATGACAGATTAACACATGTACCTGGAAATACAGGGTTTATAATGAAAGGGCATTCTTCAGCCCATTTTCTGTTACAAAGTGCGAATACCTTCGGGAGTGTTCGGCGTCACGAGTTTGGCCTTATATGCATCAGCTCCGAATCATGTCTTTGGTCAAATGTTGGGTTTGCCCGGCTCCTGGGTTTGCTGCCTTACGTTCCGTTCTTATCGACTAAGGCGGCCAAAGGAGAACTACTGCGATTGTGCCCTGGTTATTCCGGATGAGCACCTCAGTAGAGAAAGCCGAAAACTGACTGTCATGATATAGCGAGAGACTGTTCAACCACTCGAAGACCTATCGGAATCTTTAGGATCCCTTCGCATTAACGAAGGACCGTTTCCCGGTCATGTACACCCGCGCCCGTATTCGGATGCACGAGAAAGTACCAGGGGCTACATAGTAGCCCCACCGTTAGACTCCCATGGCTGCCGAAGGTGTTACAAATATATAGTCCGGTTGCCTAGTTCGACGCGGCGATCACCTCCTTAATGGACCAAGACGTTGGATCAAGTGTGATTATGCATTTTTCGCGAACACCCCGCATTGTATGCGTGGGGCTAAAGCCAACGATCGCTAACTTTCGGATCACACACACACACACACACACACACACACACACACACACACATATATATATATATATATATATATATATATATATATATGCACGGTCTATTCTCGCTAATATTAGCGTAATAACTATTCTGCACACCACTTCGCACTGCACGCTCAATGTAAGTGCATCAGATTATTTTGACGACGAGCAATCGCACTAGAGACTAGTGAACTTCTCGCCGGAAAAATCGCACGCTGCTATTTTTTGGTACTGTTTTCGCTCTAATTTTTTAACCGTTTATCGTAATGAGGCGTGTAATATACCATTGAAAAGCTATGGATTAGGCGCAACTTCGACATGTTGAACACTTTCCGAGATTCCACACGGTTTAAGAGCAGTTTTGAAAATAGTGCGACGGATGACGAGTGGCAGCGAGCGTTTTTTCGCGTTTTTTTATAAACCGCTTGTCAGAACGAAGCAAACGATACGCTATTCGATAGATATCGTCTAGGCGCATATTTTTCATATATAAATCTTTCTCTAATTCATTACGTTTTAAGAGCAGTTTCAAATTTACTAAATCGCGGAACTCTGTTTTTCAAAAAATTTGAAATTTTCGGTACTGTTTTTGCTCCAGTTTTCTAACTGTTTGTCGAAACGAGACATATGATACGCCATTGGAAAGCTATGGACAAGGCGCAACTTTCATATGTTGAAATGGTTCTGAGATTCCTTACATTTTTTAGTTAATTTTGAAAATCGTATGCCGACTTCGAGAGGCAGCGGCTGTTTTTCGCCAAGTTTTTACTTAACGGCTGGTCGGAATAATTCAAATCATACGCCGTTGGAAAGATATCAACGAGACGCAACTTTTTCATGTAGAACACTCTCTAATTCATTACGGTTTAAGAGCAGTTTTCAAATTACCAAAATGCGGCACTCGCTTTTCGCGACACCCAAATCGACGTATGCGTATTTCATCCGATTGAAAACCGTGACCGCATCGGACGAAATGCCGCACCGCATTAGACGGGCAAGAGAACTGCATGGTTTTCTTTTTGTGGTTCCTAAATTTTTGAAGACGAGGAAGAAACCGCATCAAGGCCGATGGAGAAGTGCACTTCATCGCTTTCTTTTGTCGAACTTAATTTTTCTTAGACGAGGAAGTGAAATGCAACACTCTTAAAAGTGAACCGGAAGAACTCTCAAAAGTGAGCCACATTAGTTTCTTTTTTCATTATTTTAAGCGCCTTGAATGGACACAGTGTAAACTTTTGTAAATACATTTTTTTCCAAATGATGTGGACTTCAAAGTCCTTCATGGTGCACTGCATATATAAGACCAGAGTGCACTGCATTTTCCTTTTTCTTTTTTCTCTATGTAGTTTTTTGGTATTCCCTTAGTGCACTGCATATATATTTTTTGGTTAATATTGAATTTTGCACTGCGGGGAGGAGGCGGGTGGACTGCATTTTTGTTTCACACCGCATTGCATCTGTTTTTTCAAACTGTGGGAACTCACACTAAAAAACATACGCACACACAAATCAGAAACGAACTGCATGATTCACACAACCACACTGCATGAAAAAAACACAAAGCTCCCTAGAGGGGAGTAGCATCGGCATTGCATGACGGCCACAAGCGACCCAAGTGTCCCGGATCGCACACACTCACTTGCTGCGGCCGCATGGACGCTACCAAGGACTTCACGAGAGGGAGGCTCGCTCCAAACCGCATGACGAAACTTCAAAAAATGCAACGCTGACATTCAACCGAATCAAGGCTGCTTTCTTCCTGTAAAAATAATCAAGCTGGATCTCAAGAGCAAATAACAGCGGACTACATTGCACTTTGATTTATTTTTTCTTCAGAAAAACACAAAATCAGTGAAGCAAATGACAAATCTCGTTGACACGGGGGTGAGCCACCATGGATGCGCCATGGAAGGATAGCACCTCCTCTCGTCCAACCGTCGGCCTACACAGAGGTGAGAAAGACAGTGAGGTCAAGGCACGGCAACGCAGCCACGTCGGGCGGCCGTTGTAGGCACCGCTCCACGACGGATGAAGTCGAACAGAGGGAGGGACTCACCTGGCACCGTCAGGGGCTCTTCTCGTGTACTGTGGGGAAGGTGAAGAACTGCATGTCGTCGCACGCCATACCACATGCCATCATTGGCCGAACTGCATGTGAGCCGCCGGGATGGATGTGCACTGGGCCTTGCCGGAGGGAGTTTTGCAGGGAGAGGAGGCCCGCCGGAGGGAGTTTTGCAGGGACAGGGGAGGGGCGTCCTGCAGGTTGCCGGATGGGGAGGGAAGGAAGGGGTGCCCGCGGCCTGAAGACGGCGGCAGGGGGGCGCAGGAGAGTTGGCGCGGCCTGGATCCGGCGGCAACGCGCCACGGGACGGCCGGCGCGGCCTGGATCGAGTGGCTGGGCGTCGCGGGAGGGGCGCATGGCCTGAGGGGGGTAAGGGAGTGGTGGCGCGGTGGCCGTGGATCTTGGCGGAGGTCAGAGACGATGCCCTGCCCAAGGCTCGCCATGGACAGAGAGGAGGAGGCGGCGCTGTGGATTTTCGGCCGTGGTCGGAGAGGAAGAAGCCGGGCTGGATGCAGCGGGATGGGAGGGAGGAGGTGGAGGAACGGGGAGGAAAGAGCCGCCGGCGACCCCCGAGCTCACCGGCCCCGCTAGGCGCATCCGTCGTCGGCAAGACGCGGGAGGACGGCGACGGGGCGGATCCAGCACCCCCTCGACCCGGTGGTTGGCAGGAACGGTGACGCGCGGATCCGACGCCGGCCACGCATGGGAGGGAGGTGGTGCGCCGGCAGGGTGGGAGGTGGTGCGGCGGTGGGGTGGGAGGTGGTGCGGCGGCGGGGTGGGATGTGGAGGTGGTGCGGCGGCGGGGTGGGTCACGGACCAGAGAAGAGGGAGTGGGGAGGGGGCGCCAGGCTTAGGTGGGGGTAGGTGTTATGTTCAGTGCAGTTCTGTCATCGTTAGTTTGTAGCTACCTGTGCGGTTCGTAAGTGTTAGCAGAATAAGGTTTTGGGTGTGCAGAATAAGGTCTTAAGGGGTGTTATCATAATAGACCCACCCTATATATATATATATATATATATATATATATATATATATATATATATATATATATATAAACGGCCGCACAGGAGACACAATAATATTTTCGGCAAAAAGTATAAATATAGCCTTACAACCAAAATAACATTGTTTTTACAATGGTTCGATCCGTCACTCGAATAAGACATTCTTTGCGCACTGCGCCTCTATTAAGCAGTGCACCTTCGTTACTCGCGCCAAATAGTGCTCTACCGGATCTCGTCCTCCCGCCGGATTCTGGTCGCTTCTAACGGTGGCCTCCATATCCATTCAATATGCTTTAACGCGGGCAAGAGCCATTCGTGCACCCTCTATGCACGCCGACCTCCTCATGGCATCGATCTGAGGCACGGCCCCAAGGAACTGCTGCACCAAACCAAAGTAACTATCTGGCTTCGGCCCCCTTGGCCAAAGATGGTCTATTACAGACCGCATTGCAAGCTCGGACAACCTGTGAAGCTCCACCACAGCAGCCATCTTCTCACTTAACGGCAGCGGACGCACGGGAGCATTGAATTGCGACCAGAAAAGCTTCTCCACTTCTTTATCACCTTGATCCTCGAAAAACTTGGCTGCATCAGTGATAACCCACAAGTATAGCGGATCGCAACAGTTTTCGAGGGTAGAGTATTCAACCCAAATTTATTGATTCGACACAAGGGGAGCCAAAGAATATTCTCAAGTATTAGCAGCTGAGTTGTCAATTCAACCACACTTGGAAGCTTAGTATCTGCAGCAAAGTGTTTAGTAGCAAACTAATATGATAGTGGTGGTAACGGTAACAAAAGTAAAGACAACAAAAGTAATGTTTTTGGTATTTTTGTAGTGATTGTAACAGTAGCAACGGAAAAGTAAATAAGCGTAAACCAGTATATGGGAAGCTCGTAGGCACCGGATGAGTGATGGATAATTATGCCGGATGCGGTTCGTCATGCAACAGTCATAACATAGGGTGACACAGAACTAGCTCCAATTCATCAATATAATGTTGGCATGTATTCCGAATATAGTCATACGTGCTTATGGAAAAGAACTTGCATGACATCTTTTGTCCTACCCTCCCGTGGCAGCGGGGTCCTATTGGAAACTAAGGGATATTAATGCCTCCTTTTAATAGAGAACCGAACAAAGCATTAGCACATAGTGAATACATGAATTCCTCAAACTATGGTCATCACCGGAGTGGTCCCGATTATTGTCACTTCGGGTTGCCGGATCATAACACATAGTAGGTGACTATAGACTTGCAAGATAGGATCAAGAACACACATATATTCATGAAAACATAATAGGTTCAGATCTGAATTCATGGCACTCGGGCCCTAGTGACAAGCATTAAGCATAGCAAAGTCATAGCAACATCAATCTCAGTAGTGGATACTAGGGATCAAACCCTAAGAAAGCTAACTCGATTACATGATAAATCTCACCCAACCCATCACCGTCCAGCAAGCCTACGATGGAATTACTCACGCACGGCGGTGAGCATCATGAAATTGGTGATGGAGGATGGTTGATGATGACGACAGCGACGAATCCCCTCTCCGGAGCCCCGAACGGACTCCAGATCCGCCCTCCCGAGAGATTAGGGCTTGGCAAACTCCGTATCGTAAGACGTGATGATTTTTCTCTGATTTTTTCTCCCGAAAGCCAATAAATAGAGTTGGAGTTGGCGTCGGAAGGTTTCAGGGGCCCACGAGGTAGGGGGCGCCCGGGGAGGCGCGCCCCACCCTCGTGAACAGGTGTGGGCCCCGTCTTCATCTTTGGCGAGGATTTTTATTATTTATTCTAAGATATTCCGTGGAGTTTCAGGTCATTCCGAGAACTTTTGTTTTCTCGCACATAAAACAACATCATGTTCTCAACGAAAACAAATCGATCCAAGTTAGTTCCATTCAAATCATACAAGTTAGAGTCCAAAACAAGGGCAAAAGTGTTTGGAAAATTATATACGACGGAGATGTATCAACTCCCCCAAGCTTAAACCCTTGATTGTCCTCAAGCAATTCAGTTGACAAACTGAAAGAGAAAAAGAAAAACTTTACAAACTCGCTTGCTCTTGTTGTTGTACTTATGTCAAGCCCGGCATTCGTGTTTTCAAAGAAAGATCATAACTAACCACATTTGCAATAACTCCTAGGTCTCATGTTTACTCATATCAATAACGTAATCAGCTAGCAAGCCATAATAATAAATCTCGGATGACAACACTTTCTCAAAATAATCATAATATGATATAACAAGATGGTATCTCGCTAGCCCTTTCTTAGGCCGCAAAACATAAATGCAGAGCACCTTCAAAGATCAAGGACTGACTAGACATTGTAATTCATGGTAAAAGAGATCCAATCATATTCATACCCGATATAAATTAACAATAATGAATGCAAATGACAGATGTGCTCTCCAGCTAGTGCTTTTTAATAAGAAGGTGATGACTCAACATAAAGGTAAATAGATAGGCCCTTTTTTTTGACTGAAGACTGCAGGGTTTACACCCCACAGCATTTTATTAAAACTTGCAACAGCATGTACAGAAAAGAGTTCCTTAAGAGAAGGAACAGGGCAGAAAGGAAAAGAATATAAACTGTACAACCTAGTCTAAGCAAATAAAGCAAAAACTAAGTAAAGAAAGTACAGAGAGTACAAATGCAAGACCCCTCAAGGAGGCAGGAAATCAATCCATTTAATCAAAGCCTCCCTGTGTCTTGACTTGATTCTGTGAGCCAATAGAGAGATGTCCTCAGACAAAACCATTTCTCCACTGCTCAAGGTAGGTCCGATAAACTCAAGACTTTATCATTCCTGACTTTCCAAATATTCCACCAAGTTAGGAAAACCACCTCGTAGAAGAAAGGCTTATTGAAATCCTTCCTAGCAAGGCGCATAATCTGAACCATATCCCGAGTATTGGGCCATGTGATTTGTAGATAGTTCCACACTACTCTCATGTCAAGTTGCACCGAAAAGAACAGATGGTTCCTGCCTTCAAGAGCTCCTGTGGGACAAAGAACACATTCAGCCCATCATTAATCTTCCACTTCCTGCGTTGAATCATATCCTTGGTGTTTACTCATCCATAATGACCAGCCAGCAAACATTTTAATTGTCATAGTACAAAGAGGATTTCCAGATCCAACAAAGTAGAGGGTTGGTAGGAATAGGCTCATGAACCAAGTCATAGTATTTTTTGGTCAGAACCCAGCTTTTTCCCATGCTTCCATTGCCAAGAATCATTAGAAGCAGATCCAATGACACCGCAGACAAGATTCCGCAGAGAGTAAACTCTCAGAGGCCATTTCGTATAATGGCAAAGAGAACATGCTATGAAACTCATCAGTCTGCAACACTTCCATAACAGAAGACTTCTTTTGTAAGCAGTATGAGAAAAGCCTGGGGAATCTGTCTTGTAGTGGGATGCAAGAGTTATCCACTTCCCAAGAATCGACTGACAAAGAAAGAGTCCCCTTTTCCAACAAGCCATCAAGATACAAACTGAAATTGTCCATTAGCTTACAGATGTCCCTCCACCAAAAGGAGCCACACAGAGCAGTGTCATGAGGAACCCTCTAATAATAATAACTGTCCCAGATCAAATGAACCCATGGCACATCTACTTTGTTATAGAACTTATTGAGGAATTTCATTAACAATGCTTCATTCTGCAGACCCAGGTTGAGTATGCCAAGCCCACCCTTTAGCTTGGGCCTACAGACCAAGGGCCAAGCAGCCAGAGAATTCCCCTTTTCCTGGCCATATTTTCTCCATAGGCATTGTCTCTGTATTCTTTCCAGTTGTTTTAAAATCCCTTGTGGTATTGATAAACTACAAAGGAAGAAGATTGGCAATGAGGAGATAACAGAGTTAACCAACTGCAACCTGCTACCTTGGGGCAGAAACCATGAGCTAGCAACAATCTTCTTTCCATACAATGACAAGTGGAAGCAGATCCACAATTTTGGGCCTAGTGGTGCCCACCGCAATCCCAAATATGTGAATGGCATAACACCCAGTTGGCACCCAAAATGTGCAGCAAGAGCATTGGCGTAGTGGCATCCACATTGATTGGGTACATTGAAGATTTGTGGTAATTAATCATAAAACCAGTTGCAAGGGAGAAAGAGTTCGTAATGTATTTGAGCACCTCTAATCGAATCGACTCAAGCAGACACAAACAATAGTGTATCATTAGCATACCGAACCACCGGGTAGTCAGGATCATGAGTTACTAGGGTAAGGAGAGCAGTCCTTTCGAGATGATCATTAATCACAGCCTGTAATGTATCAACAAAGAATCACAAATAGCAAAGGTGAGATAGGATCACCTTGCTTTACCCCACACTTACACTTAAAATGGCTTCCTCGAACCCCATTGAGCAGGATTGAAGAGGTTGCAGAGGACAACAATTGTCGTATCCAGGATATCCATTTATTATCAAAACCCTTGGCTACCAAGATCTTTATAATTGCCTCATGTCAGTATTGAATCAAACGCTTTTTCAAAATCCAACTTGAGTAACATGATTGGCTTTTTTGACTGATTGCACTGATGAATGTACTCAAAAGTCCATGCAATGCAATCCTGAATGGTTCTTGATTTGATAAAACCATATTGATTCTTATGAACACAATTGGTTATTTCATCTTGAAACTTGTTAGCAGAAGTTTAGTGAGGAATTTCAACCCCACACCGGTCAAAGAAATTGGCCTAAAATCACCAAAGTAGCCAGTGACAACTTCTTAGGGATCAGAGTTATGTATGCCTCATCGAGATTTTCTAGCCGAAAGTTCCCAAAGATGAAACTCATTAACTAGAGCAATAAAGTCACCGAAATGATTGGCCAACATTTCTTCATGAAAAGACCATTAAATCCATCAGGTCCGGAGCCTTGTCAATGGGTAATTCCTCGATAACCTGCTCAATTTCCTTGACCTCAAAAGGCTTAGTGAGAACATCCGGTCCACAGCACCTAGGGATAATAGAAAGGATGTCATTACCCAAAAGAATTGGTTTCACTGTTCCCATTCTGCCTTTAAAAATCTCCAGAAATTCCTTTGCAATTCTGTCATGGTCAGAAGAAACTGTTCCATTTTGACAGTTGAAGAGTGGCAATGGAATTTTTCCTCACCCACCTTGATATATCTAACAGTGCATCTCTTCTTCCAGTATAAAAATTGCAGATGGAGAAGATGATCATGGTGCAACTTCACCAATTTTCTGAAATTGGATTCAGGTAAGAATAGAGGCATGTAATCTTCCAAATCATCCAACCAAAAATCACCCAGCTTACATTTCTCAATCAGATTTTTAATATGTGACAAACCTTCTCGCCATTTCTTAAGAGCAAACCTCAAAGATTTGAGTTTGTCCATAATAATTGCTGATATGTGAGATTTGTGAGAATGTTTTTGCCACACCTGTTGAACACATTCCATAAAACCAGGTTGATGGACCCAATAGTTTTCAAATCTGAAAATGTGAGCTTTTGGGATGCTAGTGCATATTGAAAACACACAAGGAACATGGTCTGAAGCAGTTTTGGCAAGAGGAGTGACCTGAGTATTTGGGTATTGATCAATCCAGCTGGCAGAGGTAAAAAACCAGTCCAACTGTTCAAGAAGAGGGAAGTCCTGCATATTAGACCATGTGAACCGTCTTCCCTTTAGAGGTAGTTCAAGCAAACCCAAATGACCGATGATCTCATTAAAAATAAAAGTATCATTGATATCACCACCAGGAAGATTTCTATTATCAAGAGACCGTATGAAGTTAAAATCTCCCAGCAAAAGCCAATTCTCGCCAGTTCCACATTTAAATTATAAAGCCAATCGACAAATTCATCCTCAAGACACCTTGACAGGTCCATAAACATTGACTGTGTACCATTTGTCATCATTATGCATGCACTTGAAATTAATCACAATCCCGTAAGGTTTAGCTTCAATTAAAGCCCCCGAGAAAACATCGAGCGCCACACGCCTAAAATACCACCGTAAGCTCCCTAGAAGGAGATTCGATAAACTGATCAAAACCCGCAGGACAAATGCTTTTAATTAAATTTCGAGGGCACTCCGAGAGCTTAGTCTCCTGTAGACAAACAACTGCACATTGGCTTTCAATTACTTTTTGCCTAACCGCACGCTGCCTTGCTTCAGAGTTTAGTCCACGAACATTCCAACAGAGAACCTTCCAGCTACGCGTTGACATTCGATTCATGGGATAACATAAAGGAACATAGCAAAATCAGTGTGACACCTAGTACCACACAACCTGCACCATAAAACAGCAAAAGTGCTAAGACAAAACCAAAGTGCCAAGGTTCGGAGAGAACATAACAGACAAAGAAATTTGATGTGCTCGCTACACCTAGGAAAACAAAGTGAACTTTGACATTTAAGAATTGTTGGAGGAGGAGTCGCCCTTAGGATTAGCCATAAGCTTCTCCCGAGATAGCAGCTTAGGATCCATCTCCACTCAGCTCCAATAGCCTGTAGCACCACGAGAGGCGCCGTGAAGGGACCTCTTCGCACTTGTCGTGGCTCACATCATCGAGTTGTCCATGCCATCGGCGGAGTTCCGGATTGGGCTGGGCCTTCTCTTCCATAGGCTTGGACCTCGGGCGTCTTTTAGCAGGCTGAAGTGGAAGCTGCTAAAAAACCACTGGTTTGAAACCATCCAGCTTTGTCGCGCTTCTCGTACACCTTCTAACTGAAGTGTCAACCAAGGGAGCAGATATCTTGCGTCTACCACGCTGGCTTTTCTGTCGTGACTTAGCTTCAGACGCAAAAACCACAGGAGAGGAAACCTCTTCCTGGCCTGAGTTCTGCACAGTCCCAGAGCCCAAAGACATTATATCCACGTAACTTAGCCCTCAGCTCAACAAAGAAAGATCGTGTCCTTCACTTGAATCAGATCCAAAGGCGCATGATCACCAAACAAGGAGCGAGCAATGTATGCCTAGTGATAGTTGAAACATTGCAGGGCAGAGTACTTGGCAAAGTAGGGACCAACATAGACAGCCGCGGAGAATCAACAAACGCAATCGACACTTATGCTTGGAGAGGGTTACTGTCCCCAACGGCTTGAGGGAGATGGACCTTGGCACCTCTTTCACTGAGAAGTCAAACATCAAATTCTCAAAGGAGCGCTTCCAGAGCAATTCAAAGTGAAGAGGGGCCCAGCCACAATCCGAGCCATCCCAATGAAGATCTGATGGTGCTGTAAAACCGGCGGTTGATAGGGGACAATTGACAAAGGATTTTCAACGTCAATTGCAGGTTGTTCCTGAACTTGAGCAACCAGATCGATCAGCGGAGGGTGTTGCAGCTCAACATCCCGCCGCAGGCCGCTCAATGCACTCAGATTGCTCGAGTTGATCGATGACAATGGAGACTTGATCTTGTTCAAGCACAGCAGTCGAGGTGGCTGATTATTAACCTCGCTATCTCCCCAATGAGCATTACCCCAATCGGCATCCACAGGGTTATCGGGAGGAGGAGCAAAAAGTGGTGCGCCATTCCATCCAAGCATTGGGTAAGGCGGTAGAACAAAAGGAATGTTGTCGAATGAGGTGTCCAGCATTGGATGAGGATTACCATCCAAAGGCATCGGATCCTCATCGTTGGGCATCCGTCAAGAAAATCTGCCCCAAGAACATAACATGCAAAAATTCACCTAAACTTGAGCACCTCCCCAATCAAGCATAATCCCCAAAAACCACATCCCTTGGCACCAGAGGTGTATCAGAAAGTCGGCTTCCACAACAAGACGGACCAGACACGGATCTTCACTATCGCATGAATGAAATTTTCCAAAAGTACCCATCGCTCGAGAAATATACTCCGTCGTTCGATAATCAAGGGGAATCCCAACAAACATCAGTCAGCCCTTACAAAAACCATGATTCCCTTTGAAGTTTCCCCCCTCGTCATGCTTCATGAATCTAACAAATCAATCATTCCCCAAAGCCAACTGCGGATGCTGAATCAAAGTGTATCTAACAGACGGGTCCCGAACTTGAAACAGACCAACTACATGAAACCATGGCTGAGCAGAGCGGACGAGAAGACCTCTGTTCTAGAGAAACTGGACCACTTCCTCTCTGACGGGCCCGAGAGGTCCACCCGGAGCAGGCATAACTTCAGCAACAATGTAATCTTCATGGCGTCGAGGGGGCGAGCCGCCGGTGTGAAGAAGGTGCGAGGTAAGCGCCGATCACCACCATCGAAGATAAGATGCCCCGGAGGCACCAGCGATGCGGGTCAAGCTCAAAGTTCACCATGGCCGTACCGCAATGACGATCCAAGGGTTTCTTTGGAAGAGAAAGGGGTTTCTTTGGCAGGGAGGGGAGGAGATTGGAGCAATGCTGGTGGTGACGATGTGACAGGACTAGAAATCCCAATAACTCCGGCACCCTTCCCCTGATCAGCTGATGTGTCCGAAATACTCGTGTTCTGTTGCAGAGAGCTCTGCCTCCAAGCCAATCCATGCGAGCGAGCAAAATCATTACAAGCATGCCTAGAGTGACCCACCCTGGAGCAAGTCGAGCAGGCCGCTCGAATTCCACAAGAGACTGCCATGTGGCCCTTCTGACCACAAACAGTACAAGATATAACCTGGTCCACCATGTCATCGACCATCGCTTCAAATTGCCGCTCAGCCTCTTGCGTAGAAGGAATTTCCAGAGAGACACCCATCGGACTGAGACGCGAAGAAGAATCCGGCCCACTATCAGGAGGCCCAGCAGTGGACATATCATAGACAGGCCCACCCGAGGCAAGACAATCCTGGGCCACCGAACCCTCCGCAGACGCGTGAACTGACTGAGACGGGCCCGAAACCAAACATCCAGTTTGAATCAGAGAGGTTCCCGCTTCCTCAAATTGCGCTGAGAGATTACCGGAGATCACGGTTTGCGGATCCACCGAAACCGGACCGGCAATGAGAACAGCCACGGAGCAACTCCGCGACATCGCTAACTGCATTAAACACAATGGGTGGCCTTGCCACCGCCCAATGCAATTCCGGGGTAGGAGATTGTCGGAAGACAACACGCCATGGGCGTAAAGATCATATCCCGCTTCACTATATCGACAATGCAAGTCCGAGAAGTCGGATATCTATAGCCTTTGCAAGCGTAATACTTTTCAAAAGTTGCAAAAGACAGCTTCTTACTTGCAAAGACAACTAGATTTCAAAGAGGATTTTACCGGGGGCTTATGCATAGCCAACAAACCTAACGATGACCTACGCTTGGTAGGGCTAATCAAGATCCATTCAGCTTCACATTCCTTACGCCAGATCTTGAGTTCTCTGACCCAGTTAGGGCCGCCATTACCCCAAAGATGAAAATAGCACTTGAACAGATCACAAGCAAAAGAGCGTAGATCCATAATAATAAAGCTAACTTGCTTGCATGAGACTTGGAAAGAAAAAACTTTGTCTTTGACATGACTAACCCGAAGATCAATTGTCGAGCCACCAAGCGCAGCCTTCCAGCCGCCGCCACGTAATCCTCGAGATAAGCGGAAAGCATGCCTCATCAAGGACACGATCAGATGAAAGCCCTCCCTCTTCCCATCGGATGAATTCAGCGACCAAGAGATCTAAAAACCTCATCCGAAAAAACCCTACCCTTGGAGAAATCCAAGCCAAGGGTAGATCCACCAGAAGAACCCATAGGAGATGGGTATTGCCTTGATCCCGAGAAGACGCCGAAGAATATGATCGGAAAAGATCAAGAGATCAGTGGAGAGGGAGGGAGATCGCCGGTGGTGAGATCAGCGCCGGAGGTGGGAGGTGGGAACGCCATGTTTCACCCAGATAGATAGGCCCTTCGCAGAGGGAAGCAGGGATTTGTAGAGGTGCCAGAGCTCAATTTTGAAATAGAGATAAATTATATTTTGAGCGGCATACTTTCATTGTCAACATAACAACTAAGAGATGACGATATCTTCCATGCTAAACAAATTATAGGCGGTTCCCAAACATAATGGTAAGTTTATACTCCCCTCCTCCACAAGAATCAATCTATGGCTTGCTCGAAACAACGAAAGTGCCTCCAACATTCAACGTGTCCTGTGGGGAGTTTTGTTTGCAATTATTTTGATTTAGTTTGCATAAAGCATGGACTGGGCATCCCGGTGACCAGCCATTTTCTCGTGAGTGAGGAGCGGAGTCCACTCCTCTTGAGAATAACCCGCCTAACACGGAAGATAAGGGCAGTCCTAGTTGATATATGAGCTATTCGAGCATGCAAAACGGAATGTTATTTGAAGGTTTAGAGTTTGGCACATACAAATTTACTTGGAACGGCAGGTAGATACCGCATATAGGAAGGTATGGTGGACTCATATGGAATAACTTTGGGGTTTAAGGGATTGGATGCACAAGCAGTATTCCGCTTAGTACAAGTGAAGGCTAGCAAAAGACCTGGAAGCGACCAACTAGAGAGAGCGACAAATCATGAACATGCATTAAAATTAATAAACATTGAATACAAGCATGAGTAGGATATAATCCACCATGAACATAAATATCATGAAGGCTATGTTGATTTGTTTCAACTACATGCGTGAACATGTGCCAAGTCAAGTCACTTAAATCATTCAAAGGAGGATACCAACCCATCATACCACATCACAACCATTTTAATAGCATGTTGGCACGCAAGGTAAACCATTATAACTCATAGCTAATCAAGCATGGCACAAGCAACTATGATCTCTAATTGTCATTGCAAACATGTTTATTCATAATAAGCTGAATCAAGAACGATGAACTCATCATATTTACAAAAACAAAAGAGGTCGAAGTTCATACCAGCTTTTCCCATCTCGGCCACCCATCATATATGTCATCATAATTGCCTTTCACTTGCACGACCGAACGGTGTGAATAATAATAAGAGTGCACGTGCATTGGACTAAGCTGGAATCTACGAGCATTCAATAAACAGGAGAAGACAAGGCAATATGGGCTCTTGGTTAAATCAACAATGATGCATATAAGAGCCTCTTCAACAATTTAATCATGGTCTTCTCCTACTGACCCCCAAAAGAAAAGAAAGGAAATAGAACTATTTACACGGGAAAGCTCCCAACAAGCAAAAGAAGAACGGGAAATATTTTTGGGTTTTCTTTTTAATTACTACTACTACAGCAGGAAAAGTAAACTACTGCTAATTTTTTTGGTTTTTCTTAAGGTTTATTAAACACACAAGAAGAAAGCAGGAAAAGCAAAATAAACTAGCACGGATATTACAATGAAATAGTATGAGCACCGACATCTACCAATGAGTGTGTGTGAACATAAATGTAATGTCGGTGAGAAATACGTACTCCCCCAAGCTTAGGCTTTTGGCCTAAGTTGGTCTATTGCCGAGGATAGCTTTGGCGGATACCCGCAGTGTAGCCGGGTCGATCACGTCAATGGCTATCGCCTCCCGAGTCGCAGCCACAAGCGCCGAGCCGCCTCCGCTCTCCTCTCGTACTCATCCGCCTCCTCTCTGGTAATAATATATTTTCCTTTGTCTCGAGAATCAAAGAAGGCAGGAGCAGGAAGAGTAATATGGACAACATGTCGCTTGTTAAAGATTAGTCGACATTGGAGAGGTGGTTCAGTCCTCTCAACAAACTGGTGGGAAACCATAGAGTCAAAATCTAAATAAGTAGGGGGTAACTCCATATCACCCTCACAAATGTCTATCTCAAGAAAATTAGCTAAGCGTGTTGCATAAATTCCTCCAAAGAAATCTCCGTTATGTCTATTATGATGCAACCTACGAGCTACAATGGCTCCCATATGATAAGATTGGTCTTCTAACACAACACTTCTGAGAATGCTGAGATCAGGGGCACACAAGTGACATGCTTCATCCTTACCATTTATGCATCTACCTATGAAGAGAGCAAAATAATGTATAGCAGGAAAGTGAATGCTCCCTATAGTGGCTTGTGTTATATCTCTAGATTCCCCCACAGTTATTCTAGCAAGAAAGTCTCTAAATTCAGATTTAGGGGATCCTCGACACTACCCAAGAGGGAAGTTTGCAAGCAAAAGTGAAATCCTCTAAGTTCATGGTATAAGATTTGTCATAAAGGTCAAACATGACTCAAGGAGAATTACGCCAAGATGAAAACTCAAACCTCCTCACAAATGAACTTGTGATATCATGATACTGGGGCATTTGTCACCTCAAAGTCCTCAAGACCGGCATTACGCAAATATGCTAAATTCTTCTTTGATTCCCGCTGATCCATAAAATTTTCCAAGGCCATTCATGTGGCCTCACAGAGCGCCTCTTGGTGGTTCCTCGTCAAGATCACGCATTGCAAGCCTGGGACCTTGCTTCCTTGAAGAACCACCTTGGAACATCTTCCTGAGCATATTGTTTTTCTCTGAAATATTCTGAAATTTTTAGTAACTTCAAACAAAAGTGAACCAACTTCAATAAAATTGATAGCAACTACTCCTACAAGTGCCTTGAGCATATATCAAGCATTAGAACTACTTGGAACCATATAAATTTGACATGCAAGCTCAATAACATGGTCACCTATGCAGCACAAATTTGCAAAGAATAAAGCACTAGAACAAAAACTAATTGGACCAATGGAGGAGTCACATACCAAGGAACGATCTCCCCAAGCAGTTTTGTGAGAGGTGCTTTGAGCAAGGAGTTCTAAAATCACAGCAAAAGTGGCTGGACCTCGAGCTTGAGTTGGTTTTTCGGGTTTGTGTGAGGTAGAGGAAGAAGATGGGTGCAGGGATAAGTGGAGGAGGGCCACCGTGGGCCCACGAGGCAGAGGGTGCGCCACCCTCGTGGCCAGGTGGCAGCTCCCTCCGCGGTAATTTTTGCACTAAAAATCCCCAAATATTCCCGAAAAAATCATATTAAATTGGCATGGCATTCTGAGGACTTTTATTTTTGGGATATTTTTATATTGCACGGATAAATCAGAAATGCATGTAAAAATACTATTTTACTTTATTTCTACTAAAGAATAGAAAATATAAAGAGGGTACAGAAGGTTGTGCTTCTAGTTTGATCCATCTCATGCTCATCAAAAAGAATCCACTAACAAGGTTGATCAAGTCTTGTTAACAAACTCATTCTGATTAACATGGAACCAGAGAAATTTCGAATAACACTATGTTACCTCAAACGGGATATGGACATCCCCAATAATAAGTATATCATATTTCTTCTTGACAGTAGGGAGAGGAAATTCAAAACCTCCAAATATAATCAATGGAATTTTTCCAATAGAGTTGATACTATGAACTTGAGGTTGTTTCCTGAAAGTGTACCGTATGCCCATTACCATTAACATGAAAAGTGACATTGCCTTTGTTGCAATCAATAACAGCCCTGTAGTATTAAGGAAAGGTCTTCCAAGAATAATAGACATACTATCATCCTCGGAATATCAAGAATAACAAAGTCCGTTAAAATAGTAACGCTTTGCAACCACAACAGTAACATCCTCACAAATACCGGCTGTATATAGCAGTTGATTTATCAGCCATTTGCAAAGATATTTCAAGAGGTGTCAACTTATTCAAGTCAAGTCTACGATATAAAGAGAGAGGCATAACACTAACACCGGCTCCAAGATCACATAAAGCGCTTTTAACATAATTTCTTTTAATGGAACATGGTATAGCCGGTACTCTGGATCTCCAAGTTTCTTTGGTATTCCACCCTTAAAAGTATAATTAGCAAGCATGGTGGAAATTTCAGCTTCCCAGATCTTTCTTTTATTTGTAACAATATCATTCATATATTTAGCATAAGGATTCATTTTCAGCATATCAGTCAATCGCATACGCAAAAAGATGGGTCTAATCATTTCGGCAAAGCGCTCAAAATCCTCATCATCCTTTTTCTTGGATGGTTGGGAGGAAAAGGCATGGGTTTCTGAACCCATGGTTCTCTTTCTTTACCATGTTTCCTAGCAATGAAGTCTCTTTTATCATAATGTTTATTCTTTGATTGTGGGTTATCAAGATCAACAGCAGGTTCAACTTCTACATCATTATCATTACTAGGTTGAACATCATCATTAACATTTTCACTAGGTTCATGTTCATTACCGCAGTTGTGTTTCAAAGACGCATATAGAGATATCATTTGGATTGTCGTGTGGTTCAGCAATAGGTTCACTAGAAGTTTGCAAAGTCCTATCATTTTTCTTTTCTTCCTTTTAGAAGAACTAGGCATATCAATTTTATTTCTCCGAGAATCTTGCTCGATTCTCTTAGGGTGGCCTTCGTGATACAAAGGTTCCTGAGTCATTCTACCAGTTCTAGTAGCCACTCTAACAACATAATCATTTTCTTACTATTCATTTCATCAAGCACTTCTTTCTGAGCTTTAAGTACTTGTTCTACTTGAGTGGTAACCATGAAAGCATGTTTGCTAACAAGTTTAAGTTCACCTCTAATATTAGCCATATAATCACCCAAGTGTTTAATCATAAAGGTATTCTGTTTTAGTTGTCTACCAAAATAAGCATTAAAGTCATCTTGCTTAAACATAAAGTTTCAAACTCATCCAAGCACTGACTAGCAATTTTAGTAGGAGGGACTTCAGCTTTATCATATATGTAGAGAGAATTTACCTTTACTACCTGTGTCGGGATATCGGGATCAGGAGGTTCTTCAGTAGGTAATGGATCAAGATCATATGTTTCTTCAACAGGCGATGGATTAAGACCATGTATTTCTTCAATAGGAGGTAAATTCTTAACATCTTCAGCTTTAATACCTTTTTCTTTCATAGATTTCTTTGCCTCTTGCATATCTTCAGGACTGAGAAATAGAACACCTCTTCTTCTTGAGTTGGTTTAGGAAAAGGCTCAAGAATTGGTCGAGGAGCTGGCTCGGGAGGTGCCCAATTATTTTCATTTGTCAACATATTATTCAATAGAATTTCAGCTTCATCCGATGTTCTTTCCACGAAAAGAGAACCAAAGACAACCGCCCGTAATCTCCGGAAGAATCGGTTAGTCCATTATAAAAGATATCAAGTATTTCGTGTTTCTTAAGAGGATGATCAGCAAAGCATTAAGTAACTTGAGAAGCCTCCCCAAGCTTGTGGGGACTCTCTTCTTTAATTTGCATCGAAGTTGTATATTTCCCTCAAAGCAGCTTGTTTCTTATGAGCAGGGAAATATTTAGCGTAGAAGTAATAAATCATATCCTCGGGACTACGCACACAACCGTGATCAAGAGAATTAAACCATATCTTAGCATCACCCTTTAATGAGAACGGAAATATTTTGAGTATATAAAAGTAGCGCAATCTCTCATCATTAGTAAATAGGGCAGCTATATCATTTAACTTAGTAAGATGTGCCACAACAGTTTCAGATTCATAGCCATAAAAAGGATAAGATTCAACCAAAGTAATTATATCTGGATCAACAGAATATTCATAATCCTTATCAGGAACACAAATAGGTGAAGTAGCAAAAGCAGGATCAGGTTTCATTCTGTGTCTAAGAGATTCTTTACTCCATTTAACTAACAACCTCTTAAGTTCGTATCTATCTTGGCAAGCAAAAATAGCTGCAGAAGATTCCGCATCAAAAAGGTAACCCTCAGGAATAGCAGGCATATCTTCAGCATCACTTTCATCAATATTACCAGTTTCAATAGTTTCTTTCTCTCTAGACCTAGCAATTTGTTCATCTAGAAATTCACCAAGGGGCACAATAGTATCAAGCATAGAAGTAGTTTCATCATAAGTATCATGCATAGCGTAGTGGCATCATCAATAACATGCGACATATAGAAACGAATAGCGTAAGCGTGTTTAGGTGTCGCTAGCTTACTCATAATGTAAGGTGAATCAAGTGCGAGCTAGATGGCGCTTCCTTACCTCCCCTCGTAGTTGAGGGATAAATTGTTGTCTTAGCGCCTTTCAAGTTCTTCATAGTGTCCAGCAGATATAAATCCCAAGTGACTCAAAGAATAGAGCTATGCTCCCAAGAACGGCCGTAAAAAGGTCTTGATAACCCACAAGTATAGGGGATCGCATAGTTTTCGAGGGTAGAGTATTCAACCCAAATTTATTGATTCGACACAAGGGGAGCCAAAGAATATTCTCAAGTATTAGCAGCTGAGTTGTCAATTCAACCACACCTGGAAACTTAGTATCTGCAGCAAAGTGTTTAGTACCAAAGTAATATGATAGTGGTGGTAACGGCAACAAAAGTAAATACAACAAAAGTAATGTTTTTGGTATTTTTGTAGTGATTGTAACAGTAGCAACGGAAAAGTAAATAAGCGTAAACCAGTATATGGGAAGCTCGTAGGCACTGGATCAGTGATGGATAATTATGCCGGATGCGGTTCGTCATGTAACAGTCATAACATAGGGTGACACAGAACTAACTCCAATTCATCAATATAATGTAAGCATGTATTCGGAATATAGTCATACGTGCTTATGGAAAAGAACTTGCATGACATCTTTTGTCCTACCCTCCCGTGGCAGCGGGGTCCTATTGGAAACTAAGGATATTAATGCCTCCTTTTAATAGAGAACCGAACAAAGCATTAGCACATAGTGAATACATGAACTCCTCAAACTATGGTCATCACCGGAGTGGTCCCGATTATTGTCACTTCGGGGTTGCTTGGATCATAACACATAGTGGGTGACTATAGGCTTGCAAGATAGGATCAAGAACACACATATATTCATGAAAACATAATAGGTTCAGATCTGAATTCATGGCACTTTTCGGGCCCTAGTGACAAGCATTAAGCATAGCAAAGTCATAGCAACATCAATCTCAGAACATAGTGGATACTAGGGACCAAACCCTAACAAAGCTAACTCGATTACATGATAAATCTCATCCAACCCATCACCGTCCAGCAAGCCTACGATGGAATTACTCATGAACGATGGTGAGCATCATGAAATTGGCGATGGAGGATGGTTGATGATGACGACGACGACGAATCCCCCTCTTCGGAGCCCCGAACAGACTCCAGATCAGCCCTCCCGAGAGAGATTAGGGCTTGGCGGCGGCTCCGTATCGTAAAACGCGATGATTTCTTCTCTTTGATTTTTTCTCTCCCCGGAAGCCAATAAATAGAGTTGGAGTTGGCGGCGGAAGGTTTCTAGGGGGCGCGCCCAGGAGGGGGGGGGCGCCCCCACCCTTGTGAACAGGGTGTGGGCCCCCTGGTCTTCATCTTTGGCGAGGATTTTGTATTATTTATTCTAAGATATTCCGTGGAGTTTCAGGTCATTCCGAGAACTTTGTTTTCTGCACATAAAACAACATCATGGCAATTCTCAACAAAAAACAATCCGGGTTAGTTCCATTCAAATCATACAAGTTAGAGTCCAAAACAAGGGCAAAAGTGTTTGGAAAAGTAGATACGACGGAGACGTATCAATCAGCGGCACTCTTCGCCAAGTCTGCATACGCATCTGCAGGACTCAGTCATTCATCCAGGGAGCATACTTGGATCCAAAACTTCGTCCATGATGGTAGGAGCTCCCAGCCGCGATTTTACCGGCCTGTTGAAGCTCCTCCCGCACACCCCTGACCTCGGTCCTCATCTCCTTGGTGGCATTAAGTGCCTTGTTCAGGTCGTCCGACTTAGCCTTATTCTCTTTTTCAAGGAGCTCATACCGGTCGGCGGCGTTTTTCAACTCCACAGCCATTTCGGCTATCTTTTCCTCGCTTTGGTGATGAGCAGCCTGTTCGGTTCTCAATTCTTCGGCCGCCTTTAGGGCATCCGCACTGCTAACCCGGGCTTGCTCCTTGGCTTGGGCAAGTTTCGCCCTTAGGGCTTCCACGGCAGCAGCACCATCTGCAGTCCAAGCATATTGCATTAGTATTATGCCCGTCTCTTATTTTGCTATACAACATAATAAGGAAAGCAGAGCACATACCTTGTGAATCGTCCAGCCGCTTGTTCACCAAATAAGTGATATCGGCCTCAATAGATCCGATCTGCCTCCTTAGCTCGGCAACTTCAACAGAGTGGTCGGTGACGGACCCTTAGATACCCGCGCATATGCACAACACAATCATTACTATATGATCCCCGCTTACGCCTAGGGCGGGCAAACCGTAGTCTCGTGGGCTACTATCCATATGGAGCACACCTAGCGCGTGCCTCACGGCCAAACAATAGTGTATTTTCCACTACATACCTCAAAACCTTTGAGCAGGCTCGTAAATGCTTCATTCAAACCGCTTGTGGCGGATGAAATCTTCTTGAGCACCGCGCTCATTAATGAGCGGTGCTCCTCCAAGAGTGCAACTCGCTCCAGAAGGCTTGTCAGTACGTCCGGCCGGCCATCGAACTGTGTCGGACCCTCCTTATTGTCCCCCGTGGGAGCCAAACGCTCCGGGCTCAGGGCGGCTGACATATTGGCTTCCGGCTTCGGTAGATCTGGACTCCTTCGTGACGACACCTCGGTGTCGCCCGCTTCATGAGGCGGAGAGGTGGGTGGGGTCTCGCTCTCCATCATCTCCGGAGGAAGATCCCCCGAAGACGAACTCTGTTGAGAAGAGCTGCTAGCCGGACTGCAAAAGACGAATCCTGGTTATTGATCTCGGAGAAACGCAGTACCTTCAAATTAACGATTAACTTACAGCTCGGTGGAGGGCTGGCCTGTTGGCGGGCATGACGCGGTGAGGGTGTCCGTCGTGGCAGAGCCCCATGGTGATACCTTTTTCCCTGGTTTGGGCATCTCCATCTCCAAGTCTTTGGAGGCAGACCTTTTCTTCCCGCGCGGGGAGGAGGCTTTAGCCTCCCCTTCCCGACTATCCTCCTCAAGGGAGGTAACAATTCCCCCGGTCCGGATGTGCAACATGTGAAGTTCGGTTTCTTCGTTCTTCCCCTTGTCTTTCCCTGAGGGCATTTTGCCGAGCACCCGGTCAAGTATCTTGGCAATGGTGGGATTAGGCGAGCCTTCGGGAAGTGGCGCCGGACACCTGATTCTCTACGCCTTACTGAGCCATTCCTGGCCACGGATGATTTTCGTAATAACAACTATGACCAATATAAAACAAAGTGTCCCAGTATCAAGGTTTCTTACTTGGGTATCTAGGCGATTGCAGCCTTAGGCCCGCATCCTCGGTGGTGTCCGGACACTCTACTTGTGGTCCAAGAATAATTTACACATCCCTTCGAGCTTCAGCCGAAGAAGTGCTTAACATCCGTGGACCCTCTGGATTGAACTCCCACATCCGGAGAGGCCGGCGTTGGCACGGCAACATCCGTCGGATTAACATCACTTGAATTATGCTGACAAGGTTAATGTCCCTCTCAAGAAGCTCCCGGATGCGGTTCTGCAGTACTGGTACATCACCAGCGGGCCCCCAATTCCGTCCTACGTCGGTCCAAGACGCCAGTTGTGATGGAGGGCCCGAGCGGAACTCGGGGGCGGCTACCCACTTTGTGCCTCTGGGAGCCGTAACATAAAACCACCTCCGTTGCCATACATCGGATACTTCTGGGAAAGAACCCTCTGGCCATGGGGCACCGGCGTTCCTGCTTATTATGGCACCTCCGCACTCCGCATGTCGCCCCTCGATCATCTTCGGCTTCACATTAAAGGTCTTGAGCCATAAGCCGAAGTGTGGAGTGACGTGGAGAAAAGCCTCACACACAATGATAAACGACGAGATATAGAGGATAGTGTCCAGAGCTAGATCATGAAAATCCAACCAGTAGTAGAACATGAGCCCCCTCACAAAGGGATCGGGGGTAAGGCCCAAGCCGCGAAGGAAGTGAGGAACAAACACGACGCTCTCATTGGGCTCTGGTGTAGGGATGACCTGCCCTGGAGCAGGAAGCCTGTGCTGGATGTCGGCGGTCAGATATCCGACCTCCCTAAGCCTCGCAATGTCCTCCTCTTGGATCGAGGAGGCCACCCACCAGCCTTGAGGGTTGGATCCGGACATATTGGATGATCTAGGGCGTGGGAGCTTAGGTCTCGGGTGTTAGAACTCGAGGTGCAAGAAGGCGCAAGGGAGGTGGAAAAGAGGCATAGGCCTCGGCCCCTTTATAAAGAGGGTGAATATCAAGAGTCCTCGCCAGTGACCGCTTGAAGCTTATCTAAAAACACACGGAGTCATACCAACGGTCGTCGTAGGGTTACGCACGCCCATATTGATGGAAGATCCCGTAACAAGAGGAACACGATCTCTGCTTTGGCAGGACGTGCCAATAAAACCGCCCCGCAATGCGAGTCGAGGTGGGGCGAGAAACGCCGGTTCATGTTGGACCGGGCCACGATGCAATGGCATGACTTACGGAGATTGCCAGCAGATTGGATCTATGCTATGTTCCCTGCGATGGTATGTGGGAATCACCTCGCTAATCCGGACACGGTCTAAGTGTTCGATAATTACTTTGGAGTATTCGGAGATGGAACCCGCCCTGCAATGCCGAAGACAAGACTGCACGCCGGACTCATCGTCATTAAAGCCTGGTTCAGGGGCTACTGAGGGAGTCCTGGATTAGGGGGTGTCCGGACAGCCGGACTATATACATCGTCCGGACTATTGAAGCGTGAAGATACAAGACTCAAGACTCCGTCCTGTGTCCGGATGGGACTCTCCTTGGCGTGGAAGGCAAGCTTGGCGATCCGGATATTATATTTCCTTCCTTGTAACCAACTCCATGTAAACCCTAGCCCTCTCCGGTCTCTATATAAACCGGAGAGGTTGGTCCTTACAAGGCCGATCACAATTACAATCATACCATCATAGGCTAGCTCTTAGGGTTTAGCCTCTACGGTCTCGTGGTAGATCTACTCTTGTACTACTCATATCTTCAATATTAATTAAGCAGGAAGTAGGGTTTTACCTCCATCGAGAGGGCCCGAACCTGGGTAAACATTGTGTCCCTTGCTTCCTGTTACCATCAGCCTAGACGCACAGATTGGGACCCCCTACCCGAGATCCGCCGGTTTTGACACCGACATCGGGAGACGCCTTTGGGAGGCTGCCCCTCTTGAAGCCCTCGGGAGACCTTGATGTCACCCACCTCGCAAGGCGGGGGGCCTCGCGAGGGTCTTTCTTGTAAAGTGGGCCACAATCTGCCTTCTGATGACGCCAAGCTATGGCCCGCAGGCAGATGGGCCTGGGTACCCCCAGTCCCATGGGCCCGACACTATGGACTCGTAGGTCCGTGGTAAACTACTCACGCATCATCGAAGGGGCAGCAAGGATGATGAAAACCCCCTCCGTGATTGTTTTCCCCTCCCGGAGAATGCCGGAAAAGGCCTCTAGATTGGATCTCTTGGTTCTGGAACTTGCGGCGGCGGAAAAATTATTTCGTGGACTCCCCCGAGGGTTTTGGGATTTTAGAGTATTTTATAGGGGCGTAGGTAGGTCAAACAATGCTCGTGAGCCCCACAACCCACTAGGGCGCACCAGAGGCCCCTGGCGCGCCCTGGTGCTTATTGGGCCCCTCTTTCATCTTCTCGTGGCCTCCAGAAGCTTCAAGGGTCTCTTATTGCCAGAAAAAAAATCTCCAAAAAGTTTCATGGCATTTGAACTTCAGTTGGTACTGATATTCTGCAAAGTCAAAAACAAGCAAAAAAATAGCAACTACCACTGGGCACTAAGTTAATAGGTTAGTCCCAAAAAATGATATAAAGTTGTTTGTAAATGTATATAAAACATCCAAGATTGATAATAAAATAGCATGGAACAATCAAGAATTATAGATACGTTAGAGATGTATCAACAAGCAAGTTGGATGCACACCCACTTAGTTTTCCTTGAGATTTCATACACTTATAACTCATAGTGCATCTGTTGCATGGCAATCCCTACTCCTCTCATTGATATTGATAGATGGGCCTCGCCATTGCCCGCCGATTAGCCGCATTGATGCAAGACTTTCTTCCTTTTTTACTTTCCTTATTGATCTCTATCACCGCATTCTATTCCACCTATAGTGCTATATCCACGGCTCACGCTCATGTATTGCTTGGGGTTGAAAATGCTAAAGCGCGTTAGAAGTGCGATCCAATTGCCTGGTTTGACACTGAGGTGCTCATGATTTATATTTATGCGATGAAGGCGGAGTCATGCCATGCTAATATGATAAAATGAGCTGGGATAACATTCGTTAAGGATTGTATATTTAATGATTTTTGTTTCTTATATTCATGGATATTATTATGTTGATATCATTACTTCACCGTTTCTCATCATCTATACCGTAAAGAAATTACATGATACACATGTTAGGTAGCGTTCAACATCAAAAACTCTGTTTTTATCATTTACCTACTCGTGGACGAGCATAAATTAAGCTTGGGGATGCTGATACGTCTCCAACATATCTATAATTTTTTATTCTTTCATGCTATTATTTTATCAATCTTGTATACTTTATATGCATTTTATGCTATTTTATATCATTTTTGGGATCTAACCTATTAACCCAGTGCCTAGTGCTAGTTGCTGTTTTCTGCTTGTTGTTTTCCAGAAAATTAGTACCAAACAAAGTGCAAAGGGTACAAAACTTTTTGACGATTTTTTTTCTAGGAAAAAGAGACCCTAGAAGATTCGAGAGGAGAGGAGATGGGAAGGCAACATGACGCGCCCCGGGGTTAGGCGCGCCTTGTTACCTTGTGGGGCCTACATGGCTCCATCTGGCCTAATTCCACTTCTATAAATTCTCAAATATTGGGAAACCCCCAAAGAGCCACCCGAAACATTTTTTCCGCCTCCGCAAGCTTCTGTTCTTCTGTGATCCCATATGGAGGCCTTTTCCAGTACTCTGTCGGAGGGGGAATCGATCACAGAGGGCCTCTACATCAACCTTAATGCCCTTCCGATGATGCGTGAGTAGTTCACCACAGACCTATGGGTCCATAGCTAGTAGCTAGATAGGGTTTCTTCTTTCTCTTTGATCTTCAATACAATATTCTCCTTGATCTTCTTGGAGTTATCCGATGTAATCTTCTTTTGCAGTGTGTTTGTTGGGATCCGATGAATTGTGGGATTATGATCAAATTATTCGTTGAAAGTAACTGAGTCTTTTTTGAACTTTATTATGCATGATTATGATAACTTTATATTTCTCTCCGGTCTATCCGTTTGGTTTGGCCAACTAAATTGATTTATCTTCGGTGAAAGAGGTGCTTTGTAATGGGTTCAATCTTGCAGTGTCCTCACCTCGTGATAGAAGGGGTAGCGAGGCACGTATTTTTATTGTTGCCATTAAGGATAAAACGACGAGGTTTATTCATATTGCTTGAGTTTAGTTTGTCTATATCATGTCATCTTGCTTAAGGCGTTACTCTATTTGTCATGAACTTAATACCATAGATGCATGCTGGATAGCGGTTGATTGGTGGAGTAATAGTAGTATATGCAAGCAGGAGTCGGTCTACTTGTCACATAAGTTATGCCTATATATGTAATCATTGCCATGAATAACATCATAACTATGCGATTTTCTATCAATTGCCCATAATTTGTTTACCCACCGTATGCTATTGTTTCGGGAGAGAAGCCTCTAGTGAAAACTATGGCTCAAGGGTCTACTTTTATTATATTGCTAAAAACAAAATTACCTTGCTGCAATTTTACTCCATTTATTTTACTTCTCTTCTTATCTATCTACCAATATCAAAATTAATCCTTGCAAGTAATGGGTTCAAGGGGATTGACAACCCTCTTGCCTGCATTGGGTGCAAGTATTTGCTTTTGTGTCTATAGATGCTGATGACGAGGATTTGTGTGGTTCTCCTATTGGTTCAATAACCTTGGTTCTCACTAAAGCAAATACTTCTCCGCTACTATATTGCTTCACCCTTCCTCTTTGGGGAAAATCCCAACGCAGCTCACAAGTAGTAGAAATAATTTCTGGCGCCGTTGCCGGGGAGACATCATCAAATTCTTACTAGGTTCCTACATAAAAATTATCAATTACTTGTTTTAATTTTTATTTGCCTCCCTTTTCATCTCCCTTTACTTCTCTAAAAATCAAAAAAATCAAAAATATTTACTTTGTTAGTTTGCTCGTTTATCTGCTTGCTTGGTCACTATGTCTCAAGAGAACACTAAGCTGTGTGATTTTTCAGATACTAATAATAATGATTTTATTAGTACTACAATTTCTCCTCCCGCCACAAGTGCGGAGTCATGTGATATTAATGCTTGTTGCTTTGCTAAATCTTGTTACGAAAGAACATTTTTCTGGAAATCTTAATGAGGATGTTGCATCCCATCTTAATACCTTTGTTGAATTGCGTGATATACAAAAGAAAAAAGATTTGGATAATTATATTATCAAATTGATAGTTTCTTTCTTGCTAAGGGATCATGCTAAAACTTGGTGTCATCCTTGCCTTGCAAAAGTATTGATTCATGGGATAAATGTAAGGATGCTTTTATTGCCAAGTATTTTCCTGCCGCTAAGATTATTTTTCTTAGAAATCAAATCATAAACTTTAAGCAACTTGAGCAAGAACATGTTGCACAATCTTGGGAGAGAATGAAACTAATGATTAAAAATTTTCCCACTCATGGTTTAAGCTTATGGATGATAATACAAAAAATTTATGCGGCACTAAACTTTGTGTCGAGAAATCTTCTAGACTCTGCTAGAGATGTTACTTTTGTGGGAATTACATTGGGAGAGGCTACAAAGCTTCTTGATAATATGATGACAAATTATTCTCAATGGCACACCGAACAATCTCCAACTGGTAAGAAGGTAAACTCTATCGAAGAAATTGCTACTTTGAGTGATAAAATTAATGGATGCTCTTATGGATATGTTTACTAGTAAAAATTCTCAAGTAGATCATAATGATGTGGCAATATCTACTTCGATTGAGCAAAATAATGATGCTATTGGTGTGAATTTTGTCTCCAGAAATAATTTCAACAACAACGCTTATAGAGGTAATTTCAAGCCTAGACCGTATCCCTGAAATTCCACTAACAATTATGGTAATTCATATAGTAATAATAATAGGATACCCTCTTGGACTTGAGAACAACATTAAATCATTTATTAGTTCTCAAAAGATTTTCAATGGTATGGTACAAGAAAAACTACATAAAGTTAATGATATGGCTAGATACATGGATATGATTACTCATGATGTGGAAACTCTTAAAAATTAAAACTTTGCCACCTAATCATGATATTAATGAGCCAATAAAGTCTATCCAAGTCTCCATTAATGAAAGTAAAGAGAGAACCGCTAGGTTGAGAGCTAAGCGAGAATTTCTAGAAAAGACTATTCCACCCGGTTTTTATCGTAATCACGATGAAGATATTAAAATGATTGGTGTGACACCCATTGAAACTTTGTTTAGTAGTATAAAACTTGATGAAAAAAGGGACTGGAGATGAGTCAACTTTAGCTAAAAGCCGTCCCAATTGTCCGGAGGGTGATCATCTTAATAATAAAAATGATAAAAGTGGGTTTGGAGAGGTCAAGACTTTAAATAGTGATGTGCCCACCACTTTGGATTACAAGAACTTTAATTATGATAATTGTTCTTTGATTGAATGTATTTCCTTGTTGCAATCTATGATAAATTCATCTAATGCTTATGAAAAAAATAAAGCTTATACTAAACATATTGTAGAAACAATGATAAAAGTTCATGAAGAAAAGTTGAATTGGAGATTTCTATACCTAGGAAATTGCATGATGAATGGGAACCTACTATTAAAGTTAATATTAAATATTATGAATGTAATGCCTTGTGTGATCTAGGTGCTAGCGTCTCTACCATAACAAAATCTTTATGTGACGTATCAGCGGGCGGGTCGTCCACCGGGGGGCAGAGGAAACAACAGTGTTAGATCCCCACTGACATGCATCCCGCTGCCCGCAACCTATTCGACACAATGCCAACGACCACGGACGATGACACGGCCAACAGTTTCATCATGGAGAACATCATCTTCGAGGGCGACATGGGTGGCGCAGCCTACGATCCCGACAAGACCCAAAGCTGAGACGGTCGAGGCCCCTCCATGGTCGGCCACGAGGGCACAACCGACACCTTCGCTCAAGGCCATGGTGGCACGGCCGACCCCTTCACGCAAGGCCAAGATGGCATGGTCAACACTTTCCCGCAAGGCCATGAGTTCTCAAACGACTACGACCTAGAAGAAGAAGATAAAGTGGACATCGAGGGGGAGCCTTTGTTTGCCGACGAGCTCACTACCCAAGCCAATGCAAACAAGAAGCGTTAAAGCATTCAGATGAAGACATACACAAAGGATGAGAACAAGCTCCTTTGTGAATGTTGGAGGGATATTGGACAAGACCCCAATATCACATCGAGCAAAAGGGATTAAACTTTTGACTAAGAGTCCATTGCAAATTTCATGAGCGCAAGAAGTTCACGCCATACAAGATGGAGAGCAAGCGTGGACGTGTGTCTCTCTCGAAGCGTTCGAGGGTTATAGAACAAGAGTGCAAAAAGTTTTTGTGCCACCCTTGAGAGAATCGAGAGTCGTCCCGTGAGTGGCCTCGACATCAAAGACCTGGTATACATTCCTCCATATTCGTTTCCGTTGTTTCATGCTTGCATGTCCATTGCCCATATGAATATGCATTTGCGTATTCATTTGTAGGCATTCCAAGCTTTGGAAGCATTCAAGGCCCAACATGGGGACAAGACGTTCACTCTCACCCATTGTTGGATGGTGATAAAAGGCGCAATATGCGGCCCTTGGGAAGAATGGTGATGGAGAGGAGCCGCGACCGTGGGGAAAGACCAACTCAAAGGAAGAGGACAAACGTGATACGACATCGATTGCCTTGCAAGAAACTTTGCAAGGCATGATGACCCAAAATGCTACAAGGAAGGAGAAGCGTTAGCAAGACAAAGAAGAGCAAAATGAAGGACTGCATGGAGATACAAAGGAAGAAGCTCGAGATGGAGGCGGAGATGCGACCGAAGATGCTCGAGATAGAGGCTACCAAAGCAAAAGAAGTGGCGCTCGCTTGTATGTTGAAGGGGGTGGAGATCATGAAGGTGGACTTGAGCACGGTGTCCCCAAGGAAGAGGCCTTGGTTCGAGAAGATGCAGACCGATATGCTCAAGCTTGATGATTGATCTATGGCGGAGAGCGCCATCTTTTTTGTATGCTGGCATGACCACACCCAAGATGGCGTGGTTGAACTCCCACCATTTTTGTGTTGGCATACGTGTCGGCCGCTTGCAAGTGCGCCAACATGAGTTGTACGGTGTTTTTTGGAGGTTGGCATGTATGTCGGCCGTTGGCATTGGCCGCCGGCATCAACTCTGAGCGATGGCATGGCCGTTGGCATGATCTCGGATCAAGGGCCTTTTTGAGTTTAAATTGTTTTCTGCGTGGACGAGAATTGGGTAGGCTGGCTGAATGCATCAGTTCGACACACACGGCCGTCGAGCGAACAGTCGACCTAAATGAACAAAAAGTGGATAAAATACGAGTCCGCTTAAATCGACGCATTGGATTTGCTCTAAGAACATGTGATATTTTTCTTCTTCCGTTTGCAAGCAGTAGTATATGACAGCAAAGCGGTCGCCCCGTCCAGAAGGTCCGCAGCGAGCCGTGGGATCAGCATCGGACATATAACAAACGGCGTCGAGACAACGGCGAGGTGTCAGTGTAGCCGATGGGCGCGCCATGTTTGACCGTTGCGAGCACGTCCCTACCCTCCTCGACCACGCGTCGGCCAATCGTATCGTAATGTTTTATAGTACTCCTTCTGTCCCATAATGTAAGACGTTAAGACGCTTTTGACACTACAATATATAATGTCAACCCGTCCTATAGTGTCAAAAAAACGTGGGACGGAGGGAGTAATATATATCAATTTATTATTTAAGTACTCCTATATTTTACTCCCTCTTACCACCAGCTTCCTTCTCTTGACTCTTTCTTCCCTTTCTTCGCGAACCAGCAAAACCAAGAGAGCGAAATCGCGTGTTGATTAGACGACCAGACCGAAGCCAACGAATTGGACATCGAGAGGAAGAGGACGTCTCTAGACTTAGCCCACCGGACCAAGAGAGGAGAACGGTCATCCTCGACGCCGCCGCCGCCGCCGCCGCCGGCAAGGTGCGTACCCTGCTCCTCCGATCCCTTCCCACCTTTCTCTAGCTCCGGTGCGAAATCTGCGGCTGCACCGGGGGACCGGTGGCGATTCGGCGTGTGGGGCATCTCTCCCCCCTCACCTGCTACGGCGGTTGATTTAGTAGTTGTAGTTGTGGATGTGCGGGTTGGGGGCTGGAAGCCGGTGACCTCTCCTGCTGGCAGACGAGCCGTCCGCTGCGAATGTCCCCCTCTCTTGGCGGGGGCTCCGGTTCGCTCGCGCCTTCACCTTCCTTCTTTGTGCAGTCCACCGGAAATCGGTTGCTCTCCACCGCCGCGTCGAATCGTGTGGTGTGCGTGGACTTGGTAGTCAGGGCCTGGATTTGGTAGACAGAGTTAGGTGAGAATGCTACAGTATAGACGCCAGCCAGAGCTAGGGTTTACATGGTGCTCTCTAGTTGCCTGATTTTGAGTTTACCCGTTGATTTTTGAGGGGGATTTCTGTACCATTTGCATCTTGTTTTCTCCATTTTTAGGCACTGATCACCGCCGCTGCACCCTATATTGGTCACTGTTATCTGTTCCGTCACTTCAATACATGCTTTATGGCCTGCAACTGTGTCTCTGCTAGTATCTGAACGTCTTACGTTGTTGTGATCATTTGTTACAGGAGTTCGATTTGTTGAGGGGAGTTTTGGATGGGGGACCATGTGGTGGTGAATGTGGACGGTTTGGCGAACACCAAGGATGATGGCGTTGCTGAGAAGCCATCTGAGGCTGTGTCGGTGGCTGTTGTTGATATGGCGGAGGATGATGGCGAGGATGAGCCACTCATCCAGGCTGCAGAGTGCCGCATATGCCAGGAAGAGGACAGCATCAAGAATCTCGAGAAGCCGTGTACGTGCAACGGCAGTCTGAAGGTTTGGGTCCTCTCCAGTCTTATTCTCAAATCTCGCATATGATTATCATGTTCCTGGAAGGCTGAAACTACTGCTAGGCGTTTTGTTGTTTGTGCACTGCACATATGGTGGGGGTCCTTAGTTTTTGTGTTTTATTTCAGCATGTGTCAGCCATTTCCTTTGACATGTGGTATAGTTTATAAGTATGCTCCGATATGTTTCAAATTTAGTAGGCAGTAGCCGATTGTGTGTATATTTAGGATAGTATCATGTTTGTATCATCTTTTTCTTCCTCATGGCAGCAATAGTTTAGTGGAAGGATCCACCTTTAAAGGACACTAACTGGAAAAATGCTATGTATCAAAAGTTTTGACTCATTCTATAATTATGCCCAGTTGGGCCATGTCATTTATGTTCCTCTAAGGTGCGCCTGTGTGTGTCTAACTTATTTTCTTGGATATTCATGCCATGGTCAAGTTGGATGACCTGCCATCTACTCCCTCCGTCCCATAATGTAAGACGTTTTTTGATACTACACTAGTATCAAAAAACGTCTTACATTATGGGACGGAGGGAGTATTTCTTAACAAAGAACTGACTTTGATCTTGTATGGAGAAACTTACATGACAGTGAAGTTTATAACATTGTCGAGTTTTGAATAAAGGAGCTTTAAATTCCGTTTTACATCATCAAGGGACTAGCTATGTTCATCTTCTGTACTGTATGTAGAGTAAAAAGAGAAGAACAATGCAAAGCTTGTATTGCCACTATGTCGTTCCAATGCTACCTTGGCGCTAACTTCCCAAGCAGCATGCGACAATGAGATATATGATAGTTTCGCTGGCCAAAATTCGTACAATCTACACCAAGAATAAAGCATGGTTGTTTCACTTAAATTATTTTAAGTCTTAATGCTGCATATCTACTTCTAGTGGGAGCGTTAAAGGCTACTGAAATCATCTGGCTTGGCCTCAATAATACCTACAACCTAGTGCATCTTCGTTAGTTCTCATGATCTTTCAGATCATTCACATATTTGCAGCATCGAGTTGTGTGGTTGATTTTGCATCCACATGTTTCATTGTTTCACATCATTGCCTCACCAGTAATTTAACACTGTGTTTTCTGGTTCAGTTTATTTGAAAAATGTATAACCGATCATATGGGACTCATTTATCAAGTTCACTTTTTAGATCTATTGTAATGATGATTTATTGACATTGAAACTGCTGATCTTACATCTTTGTCTTTTGTGTTGCTTATGTATGTCAACTGAATCCCATTACATGAATCGTGTATGCATGTTGTCCTATTGTGCTTGTGGAGCCGCACATCATATATGTAAAACTTACCTTGAGTTATCTATGTTCTACTTTCATCCTTGTAAATCATATAAATGTTTGTATGTTTGATCTATCAAATTATGTAGTATCTAGTTGACAGTTCTATTTCTCATGTACAGTATGCTCATAGAGCGTGTGTGCAACGCTGGTGCAATGAGAAAGGAGACATTACATGTGAAATTTGCCATGAGGTTAGTATTTTTCTCAGTTCACACCAATTGTACACGTTTCATCTTTGTATTGATCCAAATTTTGAATAGTATGTTAATCTACATACAATCCAGAACGGCAACCCCAGTTTTTCCGCTTAAATTTTTTCCGTGTGTTGTGACCTGTTGACTTCATGCGTCACAGTAGTTCCACCAGAATTTCCCTGCAACACCCTTAGCATTTCATGTTGTGTGCCTTATGTTATGCTCACATGAAAGCCTCACTCCATGGTGCTTTATGCCTTTATGTGCCACCACCCAGAAATGCTGTCTCATTTGCTCATGTACCATGAGTATGTGCAGTTGCTGTATTGTCTACCTGGAGGAATTACTGCCATGAATGATTGTTGTCTGGAGGGGCGAAGTTATTTTTTCTTCTTCGATTTTCTTAAGTTCGATGAGGTGGACATGCAATAAAAAAAAGATTTACTGGGGGTACTTAACTGCTCCATTTCTAGTTTTCTCATATAGTGTACGTATGTTGTTCTTCCAGATCATCTTTAATTCTGTATTTCCTAAATTTTGCCGGTAATTACCATGGTACTCCCTCCGTCCCATAATGTAGGACGTTTTTTAACACTACAATAGTGTCAAAAAACGTCTTACATTATGGGACGGAGGGAGTAGATAATAAGAAATCATTAATAGAATGAGAAATTCAATGCTGTTTTCATGGATTCAAATGTTTCAGATATGGTTACATTTTGGTAGAATACTCGTTGATTTGTCCAGTGTGCACATTTATGGTGCCCTTGCTATCCCTGTTTACTAATTTGAAGCTCTGACGGTACCCTGCAGCAATATAAGCCTGGGTACACAGCACCACCACGTGTTCAACCAGATGAGACAAGCATAGATATAAGGCAAGTTTATTTTCAGATACTGCCTTTTGTTCAATTAATGCACAAAAACCTTATTATGGCTGGTGCTAGTAGATTTTCACTTTCTCCGTAGCATAAAACCCATCTTTGCAAAGATTAAACCAAAAGTTTTAGTTCAGTGGAATTGTGGTATCAAATACAATTAAAACTAACATAACTCAACAGTCTGGGGAAGTCCGTCAAACAACGCTAGCATTTGAAGTGTTTCTAGTTGCATACAAAAGAATGTCCATCGCTTCACAAAAATCATGCATCATGTATGGTCTTAGTCTATCTAGCGGAATTGACAGCAAGCGCCTGCAAAAGAGGGCACATCCTGCTGTACCATTCATGCATTGTGGAAGACATGGGCATGACGCAAACACGCTGCGATGTCCTCCGAAGCAGCTTGAAGCAAATGGCTAACCCCTGCTTGATGACCCTGAACCCTGCAGCAGGAAATGAAATTATTTTAGAACCGGTAATTAGCAATATTTTGTAGAAAAACCGAAATTAACCCAACCGGATGGATTGTCTTTTCTTGAGCAGAAGATAGGAATGCTTTTTCTAACAACTAATGCTACATATATCAGCCTCATGCCTAGAAGGGAACTGCATTAAGATTCCCAAGGAGAAGGCAACCTATATAGTCCAACAAATTGGTTCAACAACTCGACATAATTGTTCTCCCTCTGTCCTGAAAAGGTTGTCTTAGATTTGTCTAGCTATAGATGTATCTAGAAACATTTTAGTGTTAGATACATCCGTATCTAGACAAAGACAAGTAATTTGGGACGGAAAGTCATGTGAGTTTACTACAGACAAATAGCTAGTTTCTTGGTTGTGGGTTGAGTTCAAAATTCAAAGTACAGAGCCTTACTCTGGGAAATTCTCAGGTAAATTTATGACATATTTGGATTACAACAAGTAGTATTGTACCAAAAGAATTGTGCATACATGAGTAAAATAGAAGGCCTTGTTTTTGCTAGTCATTCCCTAATCGGGCTAGGAAAAGAGTTGCTCCTTCCGATCTAAATTAATCTAAATTAATTGACGCTCCTTTAGTACAACTTTACTTTGTACTAAAGTTGTACTAAAGGAACGTCGAGGGAGTACATACAAAAAAGGCGAATGTGTAACGGAATCCCACTTGTTGTGCTCCAGCGGAAACATGGAGCTTTGGAGCACATATATAGCTTGGTAGTACTCCACCATTAACATGAAACCAGTAATTTCAAATGTCATTCATCAAATATTTGATTATTCATTTAACTCAAATAAAGTCCCGTTTTGTGCTATTCCCCCCCCCCCCCCCCATGTTTTCCACTCGGTTTTTTTTGCAATAGGTCTTCGTGCCTGCTACACACACTGATCGACCATCTTGATCACATGTAGAGCAACAACCTCGCCATGTTGTCACACAACCTTTTTTCTTAGTCTACATATACGACCTGAGCATGCGTAATGAAAAGAGGGGTGATGCATCATCTTGTGTCATTCTAAACTGTATGAAAATTAATTACCTTCACACAGATCAATCAAGTGAATTGTACTTCTACAATCAAATTCACAGTACTATTGGATATATAAACAAAGCACTACCCATGAAATTAAGAACATGTCAAGTTAAATAAATATTCATTGTGCCCACCATGTTTCCACGTTGATGCAATTTTGAAAGGATATAGCGACCGTCCTAGATCTCACACATGACAAAGCATTACTCGAGATCATCATGAACACTGCTCTTGGTTGTGCCTTTGATACTCTGCTAGCATGAATATGCAATCAGAAGAAATATATACCAACTTGTCTGCTAGCATAGGATCTCAGATGTGTACAAATAGTAATATGATAACTGTTAAGTTATTTATATTTAGCCGTGTACCCTTTGTATTTTCTCCATTTTGTAAGGGGCTTTTTGCATATTGTATCACACCTGTACATGTATATATACCGGCCTATGGCCACCTGGAAATACAAGTTGCATATTTCCTAACATGGTATTAGAGCCCTAGGTATTTTTATTCGCACGCACAACTCATGCTGATCCCCTCTTGCGTCTTCGACTCCTCTTGGTCGATGCTGCTCACACTGCCGCCCTTCTCCTTGGGCTGGTGGTTGCTGTCTTTTTCCGTCCTGGTCCATGCTTCATCCATGAGCCACCTCTTCGATCCAGTCGTCAACCGCCTGGTCAAACAACCTCCTTGCCAGATCACTTGCCCTGGTTGCTACCCGCCGTGCAACCCCGCTTGATCCGCTTGTCCTGAAGGCTGCTCTGGTCAACGCCTTGAAAGCCGCATTTGTAGTTGCCTGATCCGCCCGACCTGGTTGCTGCAGGTCCGACCAGCTGGATCTAGCCGGTCCACCCAGTCTCGTGGGCTTTGGATTGCAAGTCAATGACACCTGACTCTTACGGCTGCACGTGCTCCTTCCACCGTCTGGCGGACTTCCTCTTTGTTGCATCGGGTGTGCGCTCTGCTGTCCTGGAACAGAGCCGGTTTCTGAGTAGTTGATTTCAGTTGTAAAGGAAAGGAAAGAAAACAGGTACAATGTCTTCATCCTCCTCTTTGTTGCTATCCCTCGTTGCCCAGTTTTTTTATCATACTAAGAGCATCTCCAACCGCCATGGCGGCGCTAAAAGTGCTTTGCGGTAGCGCCCATCGCTGGAAAAGCGGCGAGCGGCCATTCGCTCCGGACAGCGCTAAAATTTAAGCGCTTCGCGCATAGCTCCAAGCGCTAAAATGCAGTGGCGATGCTATCGCCGCGAACATTGCGTCACGTATTTTAAATAAAAACGATACATAATAAAATTCATAGATAAAAACGATACATAGATATTTTACATAGTTCCATAGCATAGATAGATAAAACTACGGTGCAACGACATAAAAAACGACTAGATAGTGCAACTAGATATTGCAACTACAACCTACTCCCAGTCGTCATCATCATCATCCTCGTTGGTCTGGTCCGAGGTATCGAGCCACATGTCGTCCCAATGAGGATCATTAGCTGAAAAGATCGACTGCGCACCATTTTCAACGATATCGCACTGCGATAATGCTAGGGCCTTCCGCCGACGCCTGTCCAACCGTTTCGCGCGGCGCTTTGCCGTCTGCTCCGCCCAAGAGGGCTTGCTGCGTCGGCGGCGACGTCCTTCGGGTGGCGCCGGCGCCACTCCGCCATGGCCCGCTCGTCCTCCTCGGCGATGAGGAGGCGGCGCTGCCGCCGAGCGTGCTCCGCACGGTCCTGATCCGTGATAAGACGAGGCAGAGGGGCGACGTCCTGTGCCTAATGGCGCGTGTGGACGTCTTGGAAGTTCATCTGCTTGCGCGGCCTGTCTAGGCGCCACGCCACCGCGTCGTCTGTATGCGGGCGCTCGTCTTGTGATCTGGAAGGTGCCGAGGCGTAGCGGACGTCGCCGGACGGATCTCGGCGTAATACGAGCCGAAATGGCGGCGGGCCGCGGTAACGCTCCTCGGCGGCGCGGCGGCATGGTGGCGCGTCGGTGGCGAAGCGTTGGGCGGCGAGAAGCAAAGGAGCTACGAAAGCGGGGAGAAGCGTGTGGCATGTGGATAGCCGTGTGGCGGCGCCACAATTAAAAGCGCGTTGACGCGCGGCGCCAAATGTAGCCGCCGCCGCCTTTTCGCTACGTAATTGTTTCCAGCGTGCGCCAAGTTTCTGCCACGGCGGAAGCGCGCAACGTCTGCGCGCTAAAAGCCGGTTACAGCGCGTCTTTTGGCGCGGCTGTTGGAGATGCTCTAAGGCCCTGTTCGGAAGTGCTCCTGCTCCGCGCTTCTTTGGAAGCGGGCGAGGAGTTGGCCGAACGCGAGGGCTTCAAGAAGCCAGCTCCTGGAGAACTAGCTGGACTGCGTGCAAATTTCAGAAGCAACGTCGGACCAGCTCCGCGAATACGAGAAGCAGGAGTTGCTTGATATTACGTGGAATGCCCTCCCGAGTGCCTTGAGAAGCGTTTTCCTCGAAGCTACAACGCCACGAATCGTTTTCCTCGAAGCTACAACGCCACGAATCATTTTCTCTGCTGCCGAACGCTCGCCGCTCCGAGAAGCTAGTCGTGGCCCGGCTCCACGAGAAGCTGGCTCATTTGGGAAGCGGGAGCACTTCTGGACAGGCCCTAACTACACCTAGTTTGTTGCCTTTATGTGCATTCATATGTGTGGCATTTGTCTCGAGGGCTTTCCAGCGAGGTCCCCTGTCTATTGTGCCTGTCTTAGAATGGTGTGGCTGAGCGTAAGCATCGTCATCTTCTTAAGACAGCTCGTGCATTGATGATTGCCACCTCTCTTCTGCCTCAACTTTGGGCTGAGGCTGTTTCCACTTCTACCTATCTCATCTATATTCAGCCGTCTACTGCTCTACACGGTGGCATTCCTTTCGAGCGTCTTTTTGATCATTCTCCTGATTATTCAACGCTTTGTTTGTGTTTGCTATGTTCTTCCCGCCTCCCGTGAATGCACCAAACTGACCGCTCAGTCTATCGAGTGTATCTTCTTAGGATACAATGATGAGCATAAGGGCTATCGTTGTTGGATCCCGTCGGTCGTCGGATGCGTATTTTTCGGGTTGTGACTTTTAATGAGCCTCACCCCTTCTACCCGCGTCCATCTTCCTCGACCTTTTTAGTGGAGGATATCTCCTTGCTCACTTTTCCCGACACCCATCACTCCGGTTGAGCCCTTGTTTACCCTTCTCACTACTACTACTTCTCAGACTGCTGCAGATCCAACGACGCCATCTCCCATGGTTTCCTCACCTCACTTATCACATGGTTTCCTCACCTCACTTATCACAGGATTCTGCACCTTCATCCCCAGTGGCTTCCCGGCCTCCATCACCGAGTCTATCATGGTGATTGATCCTCGTATTCTTGATTCTTCCATCTTTTCCTCACTATTATACTCGCCATCCGCATGTTGTGGATGATTCTACCGATGCGCAATCTACTTTTGATGTGCCATCTTCCTCGTCTCAGCCTACTTATGGCTTACGTGCTTGCCCGTTTCCACCTGTTGACCACCTTGGTTTTTCTAGTGCCGGCGCTGCTGTTCTTGAGCCTACTTCTTATCATGATGCTCTTGTTCATCCTGAATGGCAACTTGTGATGGCAGAGGAGATTGCTGCTCTTGAGCGGACCTACACGTGGGATCTTGTCTCTCTTCCTCGTGTTCGTCTCATCGCTTGTAAGTGGGTCTACAAGGTTAAGACTCGCTCCAATGGTTCTCTTGAGTGCTACAAAGCTTGTCTTGTCGCTCGTGGTTTTCTGCAGGAGCATGGTTGTGATTACGATGGGAGTTTCGCTCATGTGGCCCATATGACCACTGTTTGCACACTTATTGTTGTGGCTTCTATTCATCATTGGTCTGTATCTCAGCTTGATGTTAAGAACGCCTTTCTTAATGGTGACTTGCGTGCGAAGGTTTACATGCAGCCACCTAGGTATTCTGTTCCTGATGGCATGGTCTGCCGCCTTCGTTGCTCTCTATATGGCAAGCAAGTCCCTTGTGTTTGGTTTGAGCGTTTCGCCTCTGTGGTGACTGTCGCTGGTTTTTCGAGTAGCGCTCATGATCCTGACTGTTTGTCCACCTTTCTCCTCGTGGTTGGACTCTTCTTTTATATGTTGATGACATGATCATCACTGGCGACGACCTAGTACATTGCCTTTGTTAAGGCGCGTCTCAGTGAGCAGTTTATTATGTCTGATCTTGGCTCTCTTCGCTACTTTCTTGGGATTGAGGTATCTTCGACCTCTGACGCCTTTTTTATTTACCAAGAAAAGTATACCCAGGATCTTGCTCGTGCTGCTCTTACTGATGAGTGCACTGTTGAGACTCCCATGGAGCTCAATGTTCACCTCCGTGCTTCTCATGGCGACCCCTTGTCTAATCCGGCGCTTTATCGTCATCTTGTTGGGACTCTTGTCGATTTAGCTGTCACTCGTCCGGGTATCTCCTATCCTGTTCATATTTTGAGTCAGTTTGTTTATGTGCCTACTTTGGTTCACTAGTCACCCTCTTCGTGTTCAACAATATCTTCGTGGCACAATTTGTGACGCCCCTGATTCGACCGTACACTAATCATACACGCAAATGTGTACGATCAAGATCAGGGACTCACGGGAAGATATCACAACACAACTCTAGACACAAAATGAAATAATACAAGCTTCATATTACAAGACAGGGGCCTCGAGGGCTCGAATACAAGCTCGATACACAAGAGTCAGCGAAAGCAACAATATCTGAGTACAGACATTAGTTAAACAACACTACCTTAAGAAGGCAAACACAAAAGCAACAACGATCGAAGAGGCAAGGCCTCCTGCACAGGACCTCCTAACTACTCCCCGGTCGCTTCAATTGGTCTTCACGTAGCGATGTCCGTCGGCGGTGGCATCTCGCTCCATGGATCCACCATCTGGTTGCATCAACCGGAAAGAAGAAAGAAGGGGAAAAGGGGTAGCAAAGCAACCGTGAGTACTCATCCAAAGTACTCGCAAGCATCGATCTATACTATGTATGCATTGGTATCAAATGGAAGGGTTGTATCTGTGGACCGAATCACAGAATGCCGTAATAGAGGGAAGGCCTAGCCTATCGAAGACTAGCATCTTCACGCAGCTCGAGCATCTTGCGGCATGTAGAAGAGTAAAGAATAGCAGTTTATAATTAACAAGCATGTTGTAACATTAATGCCAGAGATCCTTCCTCGCCTCACTGCGAGAAAGCAATCCGAGCCACATATCTCAAGTATCCATTTGTAGTTGTATAAGATCGGGATATAAGTCTGAGCGTCCATTACCGTGGACACGGTATTGAATATATAACTTCCCTGCGGGGGTGCACCACGTTACCCAACACGCTCGATCACTCTGGCGGACACACCTTTAAAATTCAATGCCGCCCTTGGAAGATCAACACGTCGCAGCCCGACCTAGGCTCAACAGAGAGGTCCCCGCCGGTCTACATCCTAAGCACTCGAGTGCAGGCCCATCGCCTGTTGCACTCACGGTCGTTGTCGCAAGGATACCAGCACCACCCATGAAGTGGATGGCACGATCCGGCCCGGCCACAATGCTGAACTGGATGTCTGACAAAGCTTCGGCTGATACCGCGACGTCGAGGCCCATATCTATTCTCGCGTGGTGGTTAGTGCGAAAAGGCGAAGGCCAATTCGAACAAATACCCAAACCATAGTGTATTGTTAGCTCGCGGAGACGAGCAGAGACTCACGATAATGTGACCCCGTCACCCCGTCTCGAGGAAATACGACAAGGGCAAGCCCAGCCCACACGAGGGCTGCCTGACTTCCCGGCCGTGCCTCGTAATCATCTTGCGGGTGCTCTCCGGGCCCGCCCGACTTTCCCAAAGGTCTCAAGTAATGTCAAGGTAACCGTGTGTCCAAACATCAAGGGGAAAACCCAAGGAATCACCCTGAGGATTCCACTCGATGTAATCATCAAGGTGAGCGTAATAGGAACCACCCTCGAGGTTCACACTTGAGGGTTGCACGACAAAGCCGTGCTCGGGAATGGTGAAGGAGGAAATCACCCTCGATGACCACGACCGAATAGCTACACTACAGAATTATCATCAGGAGTGCGTTATGAGGGATCACCCTCGGCACTCGGTAGTAGCTCTGCAGAGTCGAACAACTAAAGGGGCGTGATGTGATGTGCGGTGTCGGGCTCTGGTTGTCGATCATGTAGCTCGAGTCGTCGATGATGAAGTAGGGGCAACAAGGACAAGTGGGGGTCACTGATGGATCACTAACCAACCTATACTAAGCAGTTTAGGATAAGCAGGTAGGTAACAAAAGCAGGTACAAAAGCAGGCTATGCATCAGAATAGGAGCAAACAATAACAATAGCAAAATCTAATGCAAGCATGAGAGTATAGAATGGGCGATATCGGGATGATCAAGGGGGGGGGGGGGGGCTTGCCTGGTTGCTCAGACAAGAAGAAGGGGGCGTTGTCGACGTAGTTGATCACAAATGCGCCTCGGGGTCTCTGGAGAGAAGAGGGGAAGAAACAGTAAATACACGCAAACATATGCACAACATGATTATAAGCGGGGCTAGAGGTGTTCTAACGCGGTGCTAGGCATTACTGGCGAAGGGGGAAACATCCGGGAAAGTTTTCCCGTTTCCGGACGTCTGTCAGATGATGAACCGAGGGGAAAGTTTGCAGGTTCGCTATGCTAGGGACGTGTGGCGCATTTAACGGACCGCTTATCTGGATTCTTCTTGAAATTCTGAGCAACTTTCATATAGAAAACATTTTCATCCGAGTTACGGTTTATTTTCTATGAATTTTCAAAGTTTGAAACATTTTCTGGAATTACTTTAGATTTCTAAATCGACAGAAAAGGAAATATGACGTCATCATGGCGTCATTGCTTTATCAGCCGGTCAACCAGACTAGTTGACTAGTCAGCAGGCCCACGGGGACCCATTGGCGATGGATCGGGCGATGCCGATGGGCCACCGTTGACTAGGTCAACAAGGCCAACCGGGCCCCTGGGGTCACGGGGCAGTGTCCTAGGTGGTGGCCCGGGGCTGGCCCACACGGCGCCAGCTCAGCGAATGCCGGAGTGGCTCTGGCGAAGCTCGTGCGCGGCGAACGCCGACGAGGTCGGAAATCGTCTGATTCACCATTTCGCGTGCCACGACTTGCGTTCGAAAGCTAGGAGGAGCCGCGTCGAGTGGTGCTGCTAGACTACGTCGGAGGCGGAAACGTCGCGGCGTCGAGCTTGGCGGCGGTGGCTTTTGGCGTTTCGCGCTCGTTCTGCGGGCACGGCAAGGACCGTGGAAGGTGGCGTTGGACTGCTGGAGGCGTCTTTGAAGCACGATGCCGTGCTCGTCCGAGCTGGACGGAGAGTGTGGACACGGCGACGAGTACGGCGGCGGAGGCGCGCTATGGCCAGTACGGTATCTATGGCTAGGGGCGCGGTGAGGCGAGGACCGAGAGGGAGAGGGGCAGTGGAGCTCACCGGCGGTCAAGAAAGACCCTTGGTGGCTTAGGAGCAGCAGAGGTGTTGGTGGAGCAATGGCGGCGTCGCGGTGGCGGAGATGGGGACGAGGACGAACGGCGGCTGCGGTGCCTCCAGCTCAGTGAGGCCACCGATTGACGTCGTCGACCCCGCGGAACTCTCCGACAGGTCAGGGCGGTGGCTGGGTGGCAGCGTCAGCAGCGGCGGCGGCGGCGGCTGATCGGGCCGAATCTGGAGGAGTGGAGGGGCGGAGCGAGCGCGTGGGCAAGAGAGAGAGAGGGGGCAAGTGGGGCAGGGGGGAGGACCGAGGCGCCGGAGGGACGCCCTTATCCCCTCACGCTGCTGCCAAGAACGGGTCCCGGGAGGCGCCGCCGGGTCGGCTTCCCCTGTAGCGAGGTGGAAGGCGACCGAGGGGGAGCTGGGTCGGCTGCTTTCGTCGTGTGGGCCGAGGCCCACTAGGACAGGGGGCTTCCCCCCTCTTTTTTTTTGGTATTCGCTTTTCCTTTTTTTTCATAAAGAAACTTTTTTCTTTTCTTTATTTTCAAGTAGTTAACCATTTTATAAAAATGTTGGCTCCTCGCCAATATTATTCAAAGATTAAATGCAACAACTTGAACATTTTAGTTTTCATGCTTGACAAAAATTTAAATCTTGACTTTCGACTTTGTTTTGAATTTGAATTGTAACATGGATCAAATGAGGGTTAGCAACAGTAATGTGCTGACATGGCACCATTAACTGGGGATTACTGTAGCATAATTATCCGGGCGTTACACAATTTCTCAGTCAGTTCTTTCCTCGCTCTAGTTCCTTACCACTTCAGATATCGGATGCTACGTGGACTAGTGATCCCTCGAATTGCTGTTCACTTTCTGCTTATCGTGTTCTCCTTGATGGTTCTCCCATTACGAAGAAACAGTCTGCAGTTTTCCATTCGAGTGCAGAGGCTGAGTTGCGAGCTATGGCTCCTTTGACAACAGAGGTTACTTGGTTGCGGTGGTTACTTCAGTAGTTTCGTGTGTCTGTCACTACACTGACTGCACTATTGTTGTACAAGTGCTATCAGCATTGCGCTCGACCCTGTGAAGCATGAGCTCACCAAGCATATTGGTGTTGATGCTTCATTCAGGTTGTTGCTCTTCAGTATTTGCCTTCCGAGTTAGAGTTGGTGGATTTCTTTACGAAGGCCCAAGCTAGAGCACAACACGGCTTCTATCTCTCCAAACTCAGTGTTGTTGATCTACCATGAGTTTGGGGTGTGTGTGTGTGTGTGTGGGGGGGGGGGGGGTCTTAGAGTTATATTTATTTGGCCGTGCACCCTTTGTACTTTCTCTTTTCTATAAGGGGCTTTCTTCATATTGTACCATACCTGTACATGTATATATACCGGCCTATGGCCACCTGGAAATACAAATTGCATATTTTCTAACAACTTTGAGTACCCAATTGTGATAGAGAGAACATATCAGAAGGACATACATGTAGGACTTTGGTGTAGTTAACAAGTTAGAGATAGAAATTAAGTGTATTACTATCTATGCTTTGCTTGCTAATCCAAGTAAAGATAAACAAAATGATTGTAACAGGGAGAAAGTTATCGGCTAAATTTCTAAGGGGCGTATGCCCAGTTATCAAAAATTGAAAATCATAGCAAATTGTTCACCCAAGTGCAGGTGCAAAAATATTCTGGAACAACTATGATCTGAATGCCACTTTGCTCTCCTTTCATTGACCTAAGGCACTTAGGCACCTAACTACCAATAAAATTGTAAGGACAACAGAAAAATCGATACACATTTTACCGAAAAAGGCTTTCGCCCCGCTTTATATATAAAGCCACGACCAGAAGTACAAATCCGGGTACAACACGCAACCCCCCACACACCACACACACCCAAGGCAAGATACAAGGGTGCCGATGCACATAACACTACCCAATCGACCACCAAGCACACTACCAAACACTTGGGGTCGACGAGGACCTTCCGAGACCTAGCCACCGAGAAGAAGTGAAGCGGGACAATGGCGAAGCATGGACTCCAAGGCGGTGCCTTCAAGAAGGGCACGACACCGAAAGCCGCCACCGCCCGATCTTGGAGATCAAGTTTCACCCGGAGCAACAAGGAGAGAAGAGAACACCATGACAGAGCCTTCATGAAGGAAACGACGCCTTGCATGGCCACCGTCGGCCGGAGAAGACCGGGCAAGTTATGTACTCGGTGTTAACCCTCTACCAAACCACCATGCCGCCAAACATCACCAACCATGCCACCCACGTGGCCATGGCTGCCCGATCACATCTAAGAAGCGCGCTCCGCCCCACGAACACCGCGTCTCCCGCCGCCAGGCCGCCAAAGATCCAAGCAGCTCCGTGAACACCCAAAGGCCTTGGCTTTGGCCTGACCGCAGCCGCCTATGAAGATGCCAGCAACCGCCCTGCCTCGAACATCGCCAGAGCCCCAACAAAGAGCACATAGCCGAGGAAAGGGGGAGGAGGAGCGGACGCATCCGGACCGGTGCACCCCTGTACCGGCGACGGGTGGCCATCGGGGACTCCCATCCCTCCTGAGAACTCCCCACCGAACACACCCCCGTATCGCCTCACCATGGCGCCCGCTGCAGCTCGACGCGAGGCCACCAACGGCAGCCCGCCCAACCATCGGCAAGAAGCGCGAAGCCAGCCCGCACCTGCAGCCAAGAGCACTCACTGGGAGAGCCATCCCGCGTCGCTCTCCGTCGTCCAGGGGCCGGAACAGGGGAGCCCGGCGGAGAGGGCCAACGCGCACCGCCCAGCAAGACCACCGCGCTGCGCAAGCAGGCTTACCAGCGCCGCGGACCGCCAGATCTGGCCGAGCCCGGACCTGGCGCCGCGCAACCACGGCGCGAGCCGTGCAGCCCGTGCCGCCACCAAGCCCTCGCTACCCCGCCGCCAGCCTGCCGCGTGCACTCGCGCCCAGCGCGGCTTACCGCCGTCCGCCGCTGCCCCGTGTCGACAGCCTCCGAGCAGGATGAAGATGAGCCTCGCCGCCACCGGCGCCGGTGGGCTTTGCCCGACAGCGTGGTCCGGCGGTGAGAGGAAGAGGCGAGGAGGCCCGAAGCCGGCGGCTAGGGTTTCCCCCCCGGTCGCCACACGGGAGCGACGCGGGGAGGGGAGGGAGGGGTCGTACCCGATACACATTTTCAAGAATATACATAACTAAAAGATCGACCAAGTTTCTTCTGGAAATTCATGTATATAAAGGAGCAATAACTTATTACAAATACCTAATATGCATTCACTCTTTTAGTAGTACATCCCGAATCTGCACCCACTCGAAGTTGATATGTACACAAATGTTGAATCCGGTTAACTAGTAGCATGGGCCATGGTGTGTGAAGTAATGAATGAAACAATTGGTTGTAAAATAGGGTGTATGGAACGGACAGCTGCACCGAGAGATTTCAAGAGGATACCGCTCTGCAATTCGGCAGTTATTGATTGAAGGTGGGCAGTGGGAGACATGCATTCGGGAGTTACGTGCTAATTGCAATTAGCGGTAAACATTCGAGGATTTTAGGCTGTAGAATTTGTTGTATGGATGAACATGATAGATTTGGATCTCCGTCCTTCGTGCTTTTATAGGGGTAGTAGATTCAAGTGCATTAAAAATTCGAACATATCTGAGTCAGGTCTATTGGTTTGCATGATTTGCAGTGGGGATTGGACCATTACAGGAGCTCCTCTGGATATGCGCGACCCAAGAATTCTTGCTGTAGCAGCTGCACAGCGTCGTCTTCTTGAAGCAGAGTATGACGAATATGGTGGTACTGATGCTAATGGTGCTGCATTCTGCCGTTCTGCTGCACTCATTGTAAGTATTTACTATTTCCAGTTTCTATTGTCCAGCCTCCAACACTTCCTACTGTTCAGTGCTTTTAGATATCATCCATACCTACAGTTTGGTTTATGGATCGAGTAACTGTTCTTTTAGTTGGTTACAAATAGTACAGAAACGAGTGCATCTTTCTGTTCCAGCCTGCTTCCTTGACATTCTTATCATATTTCTGGTATTTTCAAGAGAAGAATATCTGAAAATTGCTACTTTTTTTTCCAGCTAATGGCCCTATTGCTTCTAAGACATGCATTGTCGATCTCGGACAATGAAGGAGATGATGACGCTTCTACCATGTTCTCTGTGAGTCACATGGTTTTATTCCCCTTTTTTTCCTGTTAATCTCATTACATGAATTCTCAACCGATGTTTTGCAGCTTTTTCTTCTCCGAGCTGCTGGATTTCTGCTGCCATGCTATATAATGGCATGGATCTTCAGCATTTTGCATCGCCGGCGACAAAGGGAGGTATTTTTTTATCCAATATCAATGGTGTCTCTTTCTTACCTTTTTGTTGAAATCATTACATGTATTAGTTTTTGTATCCTCTTAACCATTGAGAAGCATCTAACCTTACATTTTTTTTTATTATTGGCAGGAAGCGGCCTCAATTGCCACGGCAGAGGTAGCATTCATCCTGCAATCAGCCCAGGGCCGTGCCCTTCAGTTTACCATCGCTCCAGACTCCCCAACCACCCCACAGCATGAGCCACAGCAGCAGCAGCAGCAGCAGCAATAGCTAAACGACCCAGTAGTTCCACAAGTACTGGCATAATGCGTGCTTGAAGATGTAGGTCTGGGTGCCTATTTTGCTGTTGGTGCTGGCTCCTCAGGAATGCTAGGAAGCCTTCCTATGGCCACGTAAAAACCTCGTATGGTGTCAGAGTCTTATTTGTCTCGAGCAATGTGACTAAACCTGTGTGTCTGAATGTAATTTAAGCATTGATTTAATGTAAATTAACATCTATTACCTTTACTATTTTGGTGCAACCCGTGTCTTGTGCTCTAAGCGCAATGATTTGATGGGCAAGATATATGGGTAACCTGCTGGATGCTCAACTAGGAAGGTTCGTTTGAAATTGCAAGTGGTTAGTGCATCTAGGTGACCGACCCAACACAGTACTTTTTTATACGCCACGCAAGTCTACTTCTCGGTAGCATCGCATGGCCAACACCATTTTAGACAGCTCATGTGTACTCCCCACTAGTGATCTGACAGCTCATATGTACTCCCGTCTCGATTACTATCTAAATGCTCTTATATTTCTTCTTTACAGAGGGAGTAACGCTAGAGACTACGACTACCCTATTCTAATCCACTCATCGGTGCTTCCCCCCCTCTTCCGTACTCCAAGCCACCTTGGTCCAGTGCTTGTCTCCATGGCCGCACATGTCCCCACGCTAGCACCTGTCCACACATTGCTGATCGTGGACCCGGTTGTTGAGGTGGAATTCTAGACCATACTAGCCCCCCCTGCCCACGTTCAAGCATTCCCCAACATCCCCACTACGTCGACACTATAAAATCTTGCTGTTGTCGCAATCGCCGTGGCGACAAATGGTTTAGTTTTATGAATGTAAAAAGTCGCTAATCGGGTTTTTTCTCCCTATGCAAGAACTTTACAATGCAATGTTAGCTTTAAAGAGTGTTTTATCCCTCCAATTTAGTGTGTGACTATTGGTTTGATGCAACAAAACAGAGAACAAAAGATATGAAGGCAACTATTGGACAACTATGTGTTTGCGCACAGACTTTAGGGATAAGGGCATCTCTAAGGCAGCCACTGCAAACTAGAAGCCTTGCGGGTGTCCGGACCGCTGCCACATACGCTTTCAACAACCCGGACCCACCTAAAGACCTTTTTGTCGGACGTGCCCTTTCCTGCCCTAAATGGTCCTCTCAAGAGTGTCAGCGCTGTATTCATGTCAGCCCAGAGCGGATGCGATCTCTCACTAGAGCCGACATTGAAGCGGCACATCGGCCGAGAGCGCCGCCTGCACCATGTATTGGTGCATGAGCCCTCACTCCGCATTCAAATGCCACCCGTCTGTCTGCCTCCCTCCATTAAACATGTGCGATTGCCGAGCAACCTACTTCGGTGCCCGCATGCGAGACCACCCGTCCTTCTGTCTGTTGGCCGACATTAAACACCTCGCCGCTTGGCCTGGTGTCCACCCACTCGCTATTTAAACGTGGCCAGGGCCCGCAAGAGGCGCATCCCACCTTCGCTCCCCGATCTCCTCTCTGCACTACACCTGTCATGGCCTCGAAAAGCATTATGGGACGGCCTCTTCGGCGAACAGAGGAAGGAGCACTCCGGCCTTGCGGCCACCTGGCAGACCCGCTGGGCTCTCCAGAGGGCAGCGACTCAGAGCCAATGGGCGAGGAGCACGCACCACTGTGTAAGTGCATCTAGTGCCCTCGTTCACTACTAGGGAAAACCTTACACCCAGAATTTTAGCAGTAGCGCGGTTTAAAAACGGGCGCTACTGCTAACTAGCAATAGCGAGCTTAACGGAACCGCGCTACTAATAAGTAGGTAGCAGTAGCGCTCTATGTGAAACAAGCGCTACTACTATAATTGCCACGGATTTGCCTCCAGGCTAGATATAGTAGTAGCGCCCTTCCCTGACGCTTTGCTAAAGTACTTAGTAGCAGCGTTTTTCTACAAAACTTCGCTGCTGCTAAGTGTTGCACCTAATTAAGTTTAGTCCCATACTGCTAAGCGAACAAGGTGTTTACCACCTTAAATATATTACTTCTCAAACTACCTCGAGCACTTGGTCTTTATTGAACTATATGTGTAGGATTTGTGGCTGCAATATGAATCTTCACCAGTGCCTATACAGGTACTTTGAGGATTCATGTTGACTATTTAGATTATACATAAAAAGATCAATGATGACCAATGTATATTTTTGATGCGTGCTTAGACTTAGCAGTAGCGTTTTTCTGTAAAACACGCTATAGCTACTTTGACTTAACCACGAGCCCGCTCAAAATTTCACTAAGTCCTCCTCCCCCTGTTCCCCTACTCCTCTATCGCCACCGCCCGAGCCCGAGCCTGCCCTCACCTTGCCGCCACCGAGGCCGCCCTCAACCTCACTGGCCGCCACCGTCGCTCTCGACCTCACCGTCGCCGCGCCGCCTCCCCACCCCCTCCGCTCGACCTCACCGTCGTCAAGCGCCCGCCGCCCGTCCTCCATCCGCCACCGAGGTACTCCTCCTTCCGTGCCTCCTCCTCCCACCGCGCCTCCTCCCTCCTCCTCCCACCGTGCCCTCCTCCCTCACTTCTTGGCCGCCCTCCTTCCTCCTTCGGCCAAGCAATCCTCCTCCCACCGCCTCCTCCTCCTCGGCCTCCCTCCCCTCCTCCTCCGGCCGCCCGCTCCCCCTCCTCTCTCCTCCCTCCCTCCATTGTCTCTGTTCTTGAAAATCATAGGTGTTTTGAATAAAATAGAAGTAAGAAAATTTAGGGTAGAACTAGGGTAGTAGAATTTTTAGCAAGTGTTTAATAGAAAATAGTTTATTTAGTAAGTGATTAATATAACTAGTTTATTTATATTAGGTACTTAATAGAACTAGTTTATTTGGTAAGTGCTTAATAGAACTAGTTTATTTATAGTAAGTGCTTAATAGCACTAGTTTATTTAGTAAGTAGTTAATAAAACTAGTTTATTTAGTGTTAGGATTATATATAAGATATTTTCAAATGTTTTTTTTCATATTTTGAACCATTGAAATGCAATGACCATCGCTAAATGGCCTATGTTTTGCCGGAGTGTTGATTAATTTCCATTCCTGCAAATTTCAGGCGCTCGACATGTCTTTTTTAGCAAAGGTCGTGCCGGATTTTTTGGGTTTTGCCGTCGAGTTATAATCTTTGAATTTTGAACACAGGAGATGTCGATGACGATGGGATCCGGTGCGAATCGCTTTCGATGATGACCGTGGTGTGTCTGACAGGTTTCCTCACCGCAAAATGATAGGTTTTTCACCGTGAAGTCGGAAGGACCTTCGATGTTTGTATGCGATGCGCAATGACAAGCATTTCATCATAATAAATATCATCACTTGTGCTTCTTTTGTTCAACGTGTAATTTATGGATTTTTTTCAATACGACTAGTACATCCCGTGCCATGCTAGACCATATGTATTGGAGAAGCTTGGTTTTGGTTTAGATGACTTTGAGAATGTGGAGACGAGGAGGGCTCACTTAAGAACTAAACATGGTTATGAGTTTACGGTTAAGTTCTACAATGCCGCCGATCGCTCCCATTTCGGTTGCTCTAATTGGGAAGCTCTCTGCAAGGCATATGGATTTGAGGAGGGAATGCGAATAAGATTTGATATTCGTCCTGAAGATTATGATGACAATGATAATATCGACATCCGGGTGGATGTGGATATGCCTCCAGTTTTACCTAGATGTGAGTTTGTCAAACTAATTTGTTAAGTTCAGTAATTTATGTTGTTAATTTAAAAATATTTGGTGTTCGTCCGTACTAAACTTATTTATTTATAATTGTCAGCTTATTTCTTATCTTCAAGAAATACTCGGAAAGTAGTAGACAACACATACTACAGCTATGATTCCAAGCTTAATTGTGAGGAGAAAGGTTAACTTGTCTCATTCATAGAAGATGTTGAGGCCTTCGTAACCGATCACTCTATTAGCCCAAATTATACTAGATACGTGCCACTAGTCCATAAATTGCTTGATGGTAACTTCATTGCCAAAAACTTGGTAAGATTTTGTTAATGATGGTAACTTCATTGCATACATTATTCTTAAGTAAACTACATTGCTAACTATATATGTTACTATTTCGGTTTTGAGCAGAGGCTCCAAGCAGGTTGTGCCTGACATGCTATGTACCGAAGGTGATATGCATATGGTTAGCTTACGACCAACTCCTTCGAAGGCTTACCATACTGCATACTCGATTTCCTCAAATGATGGAAGGCTCAAAATCAAAGAATGGAGCAAAGTGATGAATGCGCACACGCAAATAATTGGAGACAAAATGAATGTGCAAGCCACAAGTTTGATTTTGGTTTATGTCCATTCTCCATTATGGTGAAGGACCGTTTATCTGCTTTATGGTATTTTAGCTAGGAGAGAGGAGTAGGTCCTAAGTATTAAGAACAATTAGTTAGTGTTGATTATATATGACTACAATGTCTTAGACTTGATGGTGATCTTTGAGTAGGAGTAGTTATTATGAGTACTATGATGATGATGATGAGGAGTTGTTATTATAACTAGTGACGAAGTTGTTATATGATGTCTCATCATGAACGAAAATGATGATTATGAGGAGTTATATGACAATGATATATTATGATGATAAGTTGTTAATGATATTGTGATGATGATGATAAGTTATTATGTCATTGTGTGAAATAACCGTGGATTAGTTTCAAATGGATGGATCCAAAGTGACCATTATATTGGTTACTTTGGATCCATGCACTTGAAACTAATCCAAAGTTCTTTCACCTAGTGATTTAATAACTCATTATGATGTTAAAACAATCTCTAACTTGCTACTATATGAAAAATTGTATACGGTGTATGAATACGACCTAAAATAAAAAAGAAATGGAACTAGGAATAATAGTAGTAGCGATTGTTCTCGAAAGTGCTACTAGTAATTAGCGATGCGCTTGTTTGGGAAAGCACGCTACTAAGTAGATATAGCAAGATGGCGTGCCGGTGAGCGCTCTTGCTAAGCTTTTAGTCAGAAGGCCTTATCAGTAGCGCACTTCCCCGCGCTACTGATAGGCCAAAAACCAGCGCTACTGCTAGGCTTTTCCCTAGTAGTGTTTGACTATTGTGTTTGTGAGTGTACAAATGACAACACAAGAGAAAATCTCTGGAGATTTGGTTTAACCATCGTAAATGTCCAAAGACATTGAATACTTTGGTGTCCTTCGAAGACTTAGCTTGAAGACTTGGAACGCAAAGACTTAGTCTTTTTGGTAGTTTCATTTTCTTCTTATTTGAGTCGTATGAACCATCGTACTGTTAAGTGGGGTCGAGGCGAACAAAGAATGAGTTCGACATGATGCTCAACCCAAACCTAGTTCTTAGAGTGAAGACATTGGAAATATCTTCCGAGTGGTTGAGTCAGCTTTACTTGTAGCCCAAGCAATGTTGCCACATTGTGTTTGAAATCTGACCGTTGGGACACGTGTCGGTTGGCTGATGACCCAAGGTCATTTCAGTCATATCACCTTGAGTTGCTACCCTGGCTATAAATATCCCCCTCCCACCATAATTTGGTTGGCTGCTCCAAGTTATTGCATGACAAGTGTCATTCTAGAGCAACCCAGCCTTCGAAGCATTTGAGAGAATCCTAAGTGAGGAAACTCAAACACCCAAGAGCCAAAATGATTGAGCATTATTGAAGAATTTGTTCTGAGTGAACCGAAGACTTATTGTACTTGAAGAATATGATCTTCCAGACGGTTAGGCTCATGTTCTGAGCTTCCAGCAGTCAATTGTGGAAGGCCAAAGAACGAGTCTGTGAAGGTTTCAGAAGTCTACCTTGGAGACTTACCACAACTGATTGGGCGAGGTCTAAGCGACCTTAGCTCAAGGATAATAAGGTGAAGACTCGGTCTTCTGAGTTAAATCCTAGCCTCTCTAACCAAACATACAATTCTCACAACAATTGGAATTGGTGCAACAAATCCCGTGTCTTTGTCGAGTAACTTGTTCTATCACTTCACCCTATTTATTTTTGTACTTGATGCGAAGACTTTGCTTGCTTTCTGTTCGAAGACTTTGCCTAAAAACTTCCAATATTTCTATGTCATCATGATTTGCTTTGTCTTCAGTCTAGCTGTTCTTTAGTGCGCCTTCTTGTATTGCGTCTGTTTTACATATTCTGCTACCTTGTTTGCATCCTATCTTTTCTGATGATGTTGTCTGCATACTAATTGCATGTATAGCTTAGACGTGCTTAAATCTTGCTTCCACGTCTTTGAAGAATTAGCTATCTTCAAAGACATTCATAAAAATCTCCCATTCACCCCCTCTAGACGATGACTAGCACTTTCAATTGGTATGAGAGCAAGGTGCTCCCTTGATCCGTGTGATTTAGTTTAACCACCAGGAGTTTCAGCTATGTCGATTATAGGGAGCTTCAGAGTCTCCGCCTAGTGTCATGTCTTTGATGGCACCGACTACCCTTACTGGAAGGAATAAGATGCACATGCATCTTGAAGCTATTAACGATGATCTCTGGTTTGTCATCAAGATGGGCATTCCGGATTTAGGTGAAGGTGCCACCACTGCTGATGTGCGAAGAATGCACAACTTGACTCTCAGGCGAAGAACATCATATGTGGTCATCTGACCAAAGGGCAATATGGCAGCATTAGCTCACCGGAATATGCAAAACTGATCTGGGAAGGGCTCTCCGAGGTCAACGAAGGAGTTTTAACGCAAAGAGACTTTCGATGTTGATGTTTTTCGAAATCTCTTGAGCCGCTTCAAGAGGTTCAACAATGTAAGTGTTCAGCTCACGTTTGATCTCCTCAAAGACATCCCAAATGAGCTTCAAGCTCTAGGCGCCACTGATATCACCGATCATGAAGTGGTGAAGAACTTGCTGAGATCCCTTGGCAGGTCCGTTGATACCCTGTCCTTGATGATTCAAGATGGTCTTGACTATAAGTCTCTTGATTCTGCCGACATTCTTGAAAGGCTCAATACTCACGAATTTCAGTAGGCTGGAAAGAGAGATTAGTATGGTCCTAGCTATGGCAAGCCTAATGCATTGAAGGCAAATGTTGTTTCTTTGTCTGAAGAAGAATCAGGATGCTGATGACCCTGAGTTAATTAGCAAAGAACTGTCTCTCCTTGTGAGGAAATTCAACAAATTTAGAAAGTATTCGAAGTATGACTCTTGGCCGTTACGTTGCTGGCTGCCCTCTAGGAGAAAATGACTCAAAGAAGAGAAAGAAGAGCAAGGATGGAAGTTCTGATGACAAGAAGAAGAAATCCTCATCGTCTTCTTCAAAGTATTCATCATACAAGAAGAATGGTTCTTGCAAGGTCCATGCTAGTCGGGGATGAGAAATGGACTTTGAAGAATATGAGCATGATCATGAAGTAGAACAAGAAGAATCTGATTCTGGAGTTTCCACTCTCGCACTTGCTTGGACACTCGTCAACAAGCCCATCCTGGATCATGGAGAAAGTGATGATGATGACATCGACGACTCCGAGGACAATGCTTCTACGACCTATTGCTTCATGGCCAAGGACGCTAAGGTATTATGTGCCTCATACTTTGACACTAATGAAAGGATTGATAAGAGGGGTCTAGGGGGGGGGGGTGATTAGACCCTCAATAAGTAAAGTGACAGTTTTTAAGTTCTTCAAGTTAAGGTGGAGTTTTAGCACAAGTTTAAACATTCACAATACATTTCAAGCAAGCATGACAACAATATGAGTAGCAGAAAGAGTAAAGCATGCTAATTGCAAGAAAGTAAAGGGATGGGATTGGAGTGTGCAAACGCAATGAAGACACAATTTTTTTTGGCGTGGTTCCGATAGGTGGTGCTATCGTACATCCACGTTGATGGAGACTTCAACCCACGAAGGGTAATGGTTGTGCGAGTCCACGAAGGGCTCCACCCACGAAGGGTCCACGAAGAAGCAACCTTGTCTATCCCACCATGGCCATCACCCACGAAGGACTTGCCTCACTCGGGTAGATTTTAATGAAGTAGGCGATCTCCTTGCCCTTATAAACTTCTTGGTTCATCTCCACAATCTTCATGGAGGCTCCCAAGCGACACCTAACCAATCTATGAGACACCACTCTCCAAAAGGTAATAGATGTTGTGTTGATGATGAACTCCTTGCTCTTGTGCTTCAAATGATAGTCTCCCCAACACTCAACTCTCTTTCACAAATTTGGATATGGTGGAAAATGATTTGAGTGGAAAGCAACTTGGGGAAGGCTAGAAATCAAGAATCTTATGGTAGGATTGGAATACTATCTTGATCTCAACACATGAGTAGGTGGTTCTCCCTCAGAAAATGTATGCTGGAAGTGTAGGCACGTTCTGATAGCTCTCTCACTGATGGAGAAGGGGGTGGAGGGGTATCTATAGCCTCCACGCAAAATCCAACCGTTACACACATTTGACCCAACTCGGTCAGACCGAATAGAAGAACTCGGTGAGACCGATTTAGTTCAAAATGTGTACATTAGGAATCTCAGTGGGACCGACTGGAACAACTCGGTGGGACCAATGTTCTAGGGCTTAGGGCAAACATCAACTCGGTGGCACCGATTGCATCAACTCGGTGAGACCGAAGTGAAGCAATAAGGCAACAGAGAAGATGTCAAGCCAACTCGGTGAGACCGATCGCTATTTCGGTGAGATCGAAATAATTGAGACTTGGCAGGGCCATCTCGGTGAGACCGAGATCCGTATCAGTGTGACTGAATTGTTAGGGTTTCTCGCAATGGCTATGTCATATGAACTCGGTGGCGCCAGATAGAAAGAATCGGTGGGGCTACGTTGGAGTTTAGGGTTTTGACATATTTGGAATGAGAAAGTGGTTGAGGGCTTTGGAGCAATATCACTAAGCATTTTGAGCAAGCAATCCATTAAGCAACACCTCATCCCCTTTTTATAGTATTGCTTTCCTATGGACTCAATGTGATCTTGGATCACTAAAATAGAAATGAAGAGTCTTGAACTTTTGCCAATATGTGTCCTTAGCATTTTGAAGGGGTTCCACATCCTCTAGTCCTTTCCACGCCATTGTTGAACTTGTCTGAAATATACCAGATAAAAGCATTAGTCCAACAAGAGATATGTTGACATTATCACCAAAATCACCCATGGAGCACTTATGTTTTCAACTAATCAAGATGAATCTGACGATGATCTAAAACCTAGATATTCCAAACTTGCAAAAATTCCTACCCAACAACAACTTGCTATGTTAAAGATTAAAAAACGACTAGATGAAACCAATGATCTGTTGGACGAGGAAATGGAACATAATTAAACTTTGACTAATGAATTTGGAATTCTTCGATCAAAGTATGATGAACTCTCTAGACATCATGAGGATCTCTCTGCTGATCATTAGAGGCTTACTTATGGTTAACTCAAAAGGAAGCAAGGGCTTGAGAAACTGAGTGTCTCATGATAATTTTCGGAACGAGTGTGATTCTTTGCTTGTCCAACAAATTAGCTCTGGTAAGGAAGAATTTGTTCCTCCCTGCTTAAAATGCACTCAACATGGTAATGCCAATTCCTCATATAATGTTCAAATTCTTCTGAAAATGTTATTTCTTCAACTATGCCTGTGGAAACTAACGCCCTCATTTGATGAATCCACCGGTCCTGTTGTTGAGAATGCCAGGTTGAAGAACTTGCTGGAAATAGGGATGTATAAAAGCCTCAAAGGGTATCAAACCCTTTGTGTTGTGATCAAGAAGTAAATCTTGAACATGAAACCTAGTAAAGATGGTGTTGGTTTTGAAAGAAGCATTAATCCCGACGACTCCTATTGGAAACTCGAGCAATACCCCAAAACAACATGGGTACCTGCAAAAGGACCCCCTCTTGATCCTTCACTTTTATCTGGCTATAACTGTGATACATCATATACCATGGATGAGTCATTTAACTCAAACTATAAACTATTTAAGAATGAAAATGGTGAAGTATTTACCAAATATATTGGTACTAACTATAGGAATGGTCCACCCATGAAGAAAATCTGGGTTCTCTAAAGTCTTGTGGTAAATTTCCCAGTGAATGTCGTCATGACACCACCCGCAAAGAAGACTTACCCTAGGAAAAATTCTTCATATGGACCAAAGTCTCCGTACGGTTGCAAGCCTACTGATGGTTGTGTTGCTAAGAGCAACTCCAACGCAGCGACCCAAACTGACACATATTTTGTCCGCTTTTTGTCCCTTTGGATCAGCCTAGCAGACACTTTTGTACGCCTTTTGATTTGGGTCGGTACGTTCATCCAACGGTGCTGCCACAGTCGTGAGATATCCGCTTCCGGCGTTTTGTCAAACACCTAGCAGGTGCAGAGGCGGGCACGCAAGTGGACGCCGTGGAGCACGGAGGTCACGACGAGCGGGGCAAGCGGGGCGAGTGAAGGCCACGGCGAGCACCGGCATGCTAGCATAGTAGCAGCTAAGCATGTGGTTGATCAGGCACGCATGTACGCAACTATCAGCTAGCTAGGCACGCGGCCACGGACAAGCATCCGACCTGCGTCTGACCATTATCCAATGAGCGTCCAACCTGCATCTGACCAACACCCGATGAGCTCCTGACGAGCTACCGTGCATGCACGCCGACGCCAAGTCTAGCTCGTCCAAGTGCTCCAGCTACGGCGGCTTCTCCTCGTCCGAGGCCGAGTCGTCCAACCACCGCCGCCTACACCCCATCTACACCACCGTCCCCGGCGGGCGCCCATGCCTGCATCAGAGAAGAAGACCAAGAAGACGGCAGAAGATTGAGCTCGGCTCAATGCCTGACCACGGCAGAAGATAAAGAAGAGATGAGTGTCATCCCCTATGCCTCAGCCATAGGGTCTATTATGTATGCCATGCTGTGTACCAGACCTGATGTAAACCTTGCCGTAAGTTTGATAGAAAGGTACCAAAGTAATCCCGGCAAGGAACACTGGACAGCGGTCAAGAACATCCTAAAGTACCTGAAAAGGACTAAGGATATGTTTCTCGTTTATGGAGGTGACGAAGAGCTCGTCGTAAAGGGTTACGTCGGCGCTAAGCTTACACGTCCTGGATGACTCTAAGTCACCGGACCGGATACGTGTATATTTTGAATGGTGGGGCGTAAGCTGGTGCGGTTGCAAGAAAAGCGTCGTGGCGGGATCTACATGTGAAGCGAGTACATGGCAGCCTCGGAGGCAGCGCATGAAGCAATATGGGTGAAGGAGTTCATCACCGACCTAGGAGTCATACCCAATGCGTCGGGGCGATCGCACTCTTCTGTGACAACACTGGAGCTATTGCACTTGCCAAGGAGCCCAGGTTTCACAAGAAGACCAGGCACATCAAGCATCGCTTCAACTCCATACGTGAAAATGTTCAAGATGGAGACATAGATATTTGTAAAGTACATACAGATCTGGATGTAGAAGATCCGTTGACTAAACCTCTCCCTAGAGCAAAACATGATCAACACCAGAACGCTATGGGTGTTCGATTCATCACAATGTAACTAGAATATTGACTCTAGTGCAAGTGGGAGACTGTTGGAAATATGCCCTAGAGGCAATAATAAAATGGTTATTATTATATTTCTTTGTTCATGATAATTGTCTGTTATTCATGCTATAAGCGTGTTATCCGGAAATCGTAATACACGTGTGAATACATAGACCACAACATGTCCCTAGTAAGCCTCTAGTTGACTAGCTCGTTGATCAACAGATAGTCATGGTTTCTGACTATGGACACCGGATGTCATTGATAACGGGATCACATCATTAGGAGAATGATGTGATGGACAAGACCCAATCCTAAGCATAGCTCAAAGATCGTGTAGTTCGTTTAGCTAGAGCTTTTCCAAATGTCAAGTATCATTTCCTTAGACCATGATATTGTGCAACTCCCGGATACCGTAGGAGTGCTTTGGGTGTGCCAAACTTCACAATGTAACTGGCTGACTATAAAGGTGCACTACGCGTATCTTCGAAAGTGTCTGTTGGGTTGGCACGAATCGAGACTGGGATTTGCCACTCCGTATGACGGAGAGGTATCTCTGGGCCCACTCGGTAATGCATCATCATAATGAGCTTAATTTGACCAAGTGTCTGGTCATGGGATCATGCATTACGGTACGAATAAAGTGACTTGCCGGTAACGAGATTAAACGAGGTATTGGGATACCGAAGATCGAGTCTCGGGCAAGTAACGTACCGATTGACAAAGGGAATTGTATATGGGATTGATTGAATCCTTGACATCGTGGTTCATCCGATGAGATCATCGAGGAGCATGTGGGAGCCAACATGGGTATCCAGATCCCGCTGTTGGTTATTGACCGGAGAGGCGTCTCGGTCATGTCTGCATGTCTCCGAACCCGTAGGGTCTACACACTTAAGGTTCGGTGACGCTAGGGTTGTACATATATGAGTATGCAGTAACCCGAAATTTGTTCGGAGTCCCGAATGAGATCCCGGACGTCACGAGGAGTTCCGGAATGGTCCGGAGGTAAAGATTTATATATAGGAAGTGCAGTTTGACCATCGGAAAGTTTCGGGGTCACTGTATTGTCTGGGACCACCGGAAGGGTCCCGGGGGTCCATCGGGTGGGGCCACCTATCCCGGAGGGCCCCATGGGCTGAAGTGAAGAGGGGAACCAACCCCTGGTGGGCTGGTGCTCCCCCCTTGGGCCCCCCTGCGCCTAGGGTTGGAAACCTTAGGGTGGGGGGGGGGGCGCCTCCACTTGCCTTGGGGGGCAAGTCACCCCCTCGGCCGCCGCCCCCCCTAGGGGGCCTATATAAATAGGGGGGGAGGGAGGGTAGCCGCACCCATGCTCTTAGCGCCTCCCTTCCCCCTTGCTACTCCTCTCCCTCTCGTAGAAGCTCGGCGAAGCTCTGCCGAGATCACTGCTGCATCCACCACCACGCCGTCGTGCTGCTGGATCTCCGTCAACCTCTCCTCCCCCCTTGCTGGATCAACAAGGAGGAGACGTATTCATCAACCGTACGTGTGTTGAACGCGAAGGTGCTGTCCGTTCAGCACTAGGATCATCGGTGATTTGGATCACGACGAGTACGACTCCCTCAACCCCGTTCTCTTGAACGCTTCCGCTCGCGATCTACAAGGGTATGTAGATGCACCCCTTTCTCTCGTTGCTAGATGAACTCATAGATTGATCTTGGTGAAAGCGTAGAATTTTTTTATTTTCTGCAACGTTCCCCAACAGAAGAGCACAACCGGCACAACCGATGCCCACCCGCTCATTATATTTGTCATGCTCTTTCCCGTCATCGGGGGGCATTCTTTCTACTAGGTTCTCTTCCTCATGGCAGTGGAGGCGGCGTTGGGGGCCGCTTGGGCCACATAGGGAACTATGGCAATGACGAGGTTCGGCGGTGCGGCGACAGTGACCCACGGCAGCGGCGAGGTTTAGTGGTGCGTCGGCAGTGACCTGCGGGCTAGCGAATAAAATAAGGAAGAGAGAGAGAGAGGTGGGTGGGTGACAGGTGTGCCACGCCTGGACATAGACGTACAAGGGGGACACAGAAAACGTTCGCTTTGTGTCCGCCTTCAACCCAAATGTGACTCAAATTTGAGACGAAAATGGGTGTGAGCGGACACAAAACGAACATAAAATGGAAATGGGTCTCTGAGTTGGCCGGCCTTTTTGTCCATTTCGATCCAAATGGACATGCGCGAACAAAATGGGTCGGCCGGTTGGAGTTGCTCTAATGCTTCAAAATATTTCAATGCCGAGTCTCATGAATATGAGCATCATTTTTGAACCACTATGTTCACAAATCTTTGAAGAATTTCTCTACTTATTCATTTGCTTACGCTAACTCTTCTGTGAAATGAAATGTTAATGCTTCATATCCTAAGTATTCGTATGTTCCTCGTGCTTGTAAGTCACCCATTCAAATGTTGGTGGTTAAGAAGAACTAATTTCTTCTACATGGACGAGTCTCTAGACGCAATGAAATGATCATGAAACATATTGTTGGAGACTTGATAGCGATTGTGGGATGCAAATTATCATTTCCAAATGGACTAGCCATTAATCTTGTCCATGAAATTACTGATATTCCTACTATCTTTCCTACCAATAGACCTAACACTCTTAAGAGAGCCTCAAGAATTTTGACGAATTAAACTTTGCGTTGGTAAGTGGAAATAATTCTTCTGCAGGAAGAGTTCTCTAGCGTAGGAATAATATGACTTGAGATAGGAATCTGCTCATGGAATCTTCTCTAAGTATTCCTCCAAAGAAGCATATTACCTTTGTCGATAAAGGAAAAATTAAGGTATTGGGTTTAGGTAGGGTTGCTATCTCAAAGGATCAACATATAGACAAAGTAATGCTTTTTGAATCCCTTGGATACAACATCATGTGTGTGTCTATTCTATGTGATTTGGGTATGCTTGTCAAATACCTTGCTTAGCCATCCTAGACTCAGACAAGTCCACTACCTTTGAAGGTTTTCATAGAGATGATTTGTATATTATCGATTTCTCTAATGGTCCTACGATTTGTCACATGCTTGCTTCCAGGAGCTTCATAGTGTTGGTTATGGCGCCATAGACTAGGTCATGTAGATATGAGGAATTTGTAGACCCTTATGAAGAAAAATCGTATCCTTGGCATAGATGGTGTCAAATTCAGCCAGGATCAACTCTGTGATGCTTGTGAAGCTCAAAAAATCACCAAGGTCAAGCATCCCACTAAGAAAATCATGATGACCACCCGTCGACTTGAATTGCTTCACATGGACCTATTTGGACCTCAATAATATGCCAACTTTAGTTGTAGTGTCTATGGCCTTGTCATTGTTGATGATTTATCACATTACACATGGGTGCATTTTCTTACATTTAAGAGAGAAACCCTGGATGTCTTCAAACACTTCGTGCAAAGGGCCATGAAAAACTACAACATCAAGATTAAGCATATTCACAGTGATAATAGCATGGAGCTCAAGAACTCAGGCGTCATAGGATATCTCGATGAAATTGGCATTACTAACGAGTTCTCAACTGCCTACACTCCACGGTAGAATGGTGTCGTGGAGCGCAACAACATGACTCTCATCGAGATGGCTCGCACAATGCTTGATGAATACAAGAACCTATCAAATGGTGGTCCAAACCAATCAACACTGCGTGTCACATCATCAACCGGGTATATCTTCATAAATTCTTTAAGAAGACTTTATATGAACTCATAACTGGCAAGAAACCCAATGTAAGTTATCTCATAGTCTTTGGTACACCTTATTGGGTTCGGGATCCACACCACAACTCAAAATTTGCACCGAAAGCACATGAGGATTTTATGCTTGGTTATGGTTTGTATTTGTTTACCTACAGAGTCTTCAAAATATATTCCCCTCTACGAGGTGGTTGAAACGGTATATTTGTATATCAATCATGTGTAAAAATTTCAGAATTTTATCACGTTCCAGTGAATTATAGTAATTCCAGCATTGGGCGCAAAAGTTTTTGTTTTTTCACAGAATCAAGTCAACTATCAACCAAATCATCCCCAAATGACTTACTTGGCACAAAAACTAATTAAACATAAAAACACAATAATTACAGTAGCAATAATCATGTCAACACACAAGCACAGAAAGAAAAAGCAAAAAATTAAGATAACTATTGCCTATTGGGTTGCCACCCATCAAGCGCTATTGTTTTATGCCCCTAGCAAGGCATAATGCATTGTTTCAAGTATTGTCATCTTTATAAGCATGCTTAACCATTTATTTACCAAAGGGTCCATTGTTATCAATCTTCCTTTTTCCTATTTTACTCTCCTTGCCATCATCGATAATGTGATTCAAGTGATTAAGTTTTGCATTGAGAGTTTCTATTTCAGCTTTCAAGATACTAAAATTATCAATCTTCTGTTCCAAAGTATCATATCTCTTATTTTGTAATACCACATTACCATTTATTTTATTGGAAATATTATGTAATCCTTTAAAGTGAGTTTCCATACTAGCTTTGGTCTCTTTTATTAACTCAGTTTGGCGATAGCTTACTAGTATGGTGGGTTCAATAGTTCATATTTTTGGTTGTCCAAACACACTTTTCATCTTTCCATAGGTGTCAAAATCATTATTCCCAAGGAAATCCTTTTCAAACATTGAATAGAAGACACATCTATGAATAAAAGATAAACCAACATAAAAGCTCCTAAGAAGTAACTTGATATGACTTTTGGGATTAACCCTCATTTGTATCTGTAATAATCTATCCCAAGCTTCTTTTAAAGATTCACCACTTGACTTCTTAAAGTCCAAAATCTCAGAGCCCTCTCCTAAGTAAGGCGGGAACGACATATCAGGAGAAGAACTAGCCAAAGTGGCAAAGCAAACAAACAAGCAAACTAACAAAGTAAAGTATTTTTGTGTTTTGATGTTTTTTGTAACGAGACTAATAAAAGCAAATAAAAAGTAGATTAAGTAAATGATAAATGAAGGTACTTGTAGGTTTTGATGATGTCTCCCCGGCAATGGTGCCAGAATTTTTTTCTACTACTTGTGAGTTGCGTTGGGATTTTCCGCGAAGAGGAAGGGTGAAGCAATATATTAGCTGATAAGTATTTCCCTCAGTGAGAACCAAGGTTATTGAACCAATAGGATAATCACGCAAAGCCTAGTGAACAGTACCTGCACCCACAAGAGCAAATACTAGCACCCAACACGGGCAAGTGGGTTGTCAATCTCCTTGAACTCGTTACTTGCAAGGCTCAAATCTAGTAGTGGTAGATATATAAATTGCAAAACAAATAAAAGATAATAAATTGCAGCAAGGTATTTTTGGTTTTTGTAATATGATAAAAGTAGACCGCGGGCCATCATTTTCACTACAGGCTTCTCTCGAATAAATAGCATACAGTGCGTAGACAAATTACTGCCAGGCAATTAGTAGAAAAGCGCATAGTTAGGATGTTATTCATGGCAATGATCATGTATATATGCATTACGTGTGTGACTAGTAGACCGAAACGAGTTTACATCTACTACTATTACTCCACAAATCGACCTCTCTCCAGCATGCATCTATGATATTAAGTTCATGACAAACAAAGTAACAGTTTAAGAAATATGGCGTATGAAGGAAATATGCCCTAGAGGCAATAATAAAGTTATTTTTTATTTCCTTATATAATTATAAATGTTTATTATTCATGCTAGAATTGTATTAACCGGAAACATAATACATGTGTGAATACATAGACAAACATAGTGTCACTAGTATGCCTCTACTTGACTAGCTCGTTAATCAAAGATGGTTAAGTTTCCTAAACATAGACATGAGTTGTCATTTGATTAACGGGATCACATCATTAGGAGAATGATGTGATTGACTTGACCCATTCTGTTAGCTTAGCACTTGATCGTTTAGTATGTTGCTATTGCTTTCTTCATGACTTATACATGTTCCTGTAACTATGAGATTATGCAACTCCCGTTTATCGGAGGAACATTTTGTGTGCTACCAAACGTCACAACGTAACTGGGTGATTATAAAGGTGCTCTACAGGTGTCTCCGAAGGTACTTGTTGGGTTGGCGTATTTCGAGATTAGGTTTTGTCACTCCGATTATCGGAGAGGTATCTCTGGGCCCCCTCGGCAATGCACATCACTATAAGCCTTGCAAGCAATGTAGCTAATGAGTTAGTTATGGAATGATGAATTAAATAACGAGTAAAGAGACTTGCGATAGCGAGATTGAACTAGGTATTGAGATACCGACGATCAAATCTCGGGCAAGTAACATACCGATGGCAAAGGGAACAACGTATGCTGTTATGCGGTTTGACCGATAAAGATCTTCGTAGAATATGTAGGAGCCAATATGAGCATCCCGGTTCCGCTATTGGTTATTGACCGGAAACGTGTTTCAATCATGTCTACATAGTTCTCGAACCCGTAGGGTCCGCACGCTTAAGGTTTCGATGACAGTTTTATTATGAGTTTATGAGTTTTGATGTACCGAAGGAGTTCGGAGTCTCAGATGAATCGGGGACATGACGAGGAGTCTCGAAATGGTCGAGACGTAAAGAACGATATATTGGACGACTATATTCGGACATCGGAAAGGTTCCGAGTGATTCGGGTATTTTTTGGAGTACCGAGAGTTACGGGAATTCGTATTGGGCCTTAATGGGCCATACCGAAAGGAGAGAAAGGGCCCAAAGGGTGGCGCACCCTCCCCATGGACTAGTACGAATTGGACTAGGGAGGCGCCCCTTCCTTCCTTCTTCTTCTCCCTTCCCTTTCCTTCTCTCCTACTCCTACTACTTGGAAGGTCTCCTAGTTCTACTAGGAAAAGGGGAATCCTACTCCCGGTGGGAGTAGGACTCCCTTAGGGCGCGCCATAGAAAGGGGCGGCCCTCCCCCTCCTCCACTCCTTTATATACGGGGAGGGGGGCACCCCTTGGAGAGACAACAATTGATCTCTTGATCTCTTAGCCATGTGCGGTGCCCCCCTCCACCATAGTTCTCCTCGATAATATTGTAGCAGTGCTTAGGCGAAGCCCTGCGACGGTAGAACATCAAGATCGTCCTGCCGTCGTCGTCTTGTGGAACTCTTCCCCGACACTTTGCTGGATCGGAGTCCGGGGAACGTCATCGAGCTGAACGTGTGCAAGAACTCGGAGGTGCCGTAGTTTCGGTGCTTGATCGGTCGGGCCGTGAAGATGTATGATTACATCAACCGCGTTGTGCTAACACTTCCGCTTTCGGTCTACGAGGGTACGTGGACACACTCTCCCCTCTCGTTGCTATGCATCACCATGATCTTGCGTGTGCGTAGGAAATTTTTGAAATTACTACGTTCCCCAACAGTGGTATCAGAGCCTAGGTTTTATGCCTTGATGTTATATGCATGAGTAGAACACAAGTGAATTGTGGGCGATACAAGTCATACTGCTTACCAGCATGTCATACTTTGGTTCGGCGGTATTGTTGGATGAAGCGAGACTAGTTCTACCGACGTGCTTTGCACACGTGGTGGCGGTGTCGATTTCTCCAACTTTAGTTGAACTGAGTGTGGCTACGCCCGTCCTTGCGAAGGTTAAAACAACACTAACTTGACGAACTATCATTGTGGTTTTGATGCGTAGGTAAGAACGGTTCTTGCTCAGCCCGTAGCAGCCATGTAAAATTTGCAACAACAAAGTAGAGGACGTCTAACTTGATTTTGCAGGGTATGTTGTGATGTGATATGGTCAAGACGTGATGCTATATTTTATTGTACGAGATGATCATGTTTTGTAACCGATTTATCGACAGCTGGCGAAGCCATATGGTTGTCGCTTTATTGTATGAAATGCAACGGCTGTAATTGCTTTACTTTATCACTAAGAGGTAGCGATAGTCGTAGAAGCAATAGATGGCGTAACGACAACGATGCTACGATGGAGATCAAGGTGTCACGCCCGGTGACAATGGTGATCACGACGGTGCCGGAGATGGAGATCACAAGCACAAGATGATGATGGCCATATCATATCACTTATATTGATTGCATGTGATGTTTATCCTTTATGCATCTTATTTTGCTTTGATTGACGGTAGCATTATAAGATGATCTCTCACTAATTATCAAGAAGTGTTCTCCCTGAGTATGCACCGTTGCGGAAGTTCTTCGTGCTGAGACACCACGTGATGATTGGGTGTGATAGGCTCTACGTTCAAATGCAACGGGTGCAAAACAGTTGCACACGCGGAATACTCACGTTAAACTTGACAAGCCTAGCATATACAGATATGGCCTCGGAACACGGAGACCGAAAGGTCAAATGTGAATCATATAGTAGATATGATCAACATAGTGATGTTCACCATTGAAAACTACTCTATCTCACGTGATGATCGGACATGGTTTAGTTGATTTGGATCACGTGATCACTTAGATGACTAGAGAGATGTCTGTCTAAGTGGGAGTTCTTAAGTAATATGATTAATTGTGTTGGATTTCGGGTTCCGGCAGACCCTTGAGGTTCGAACACTGGGGTGCGCGCGGAGATCCAACCCTCCACCGTCTCGCTCCTCGCCGAATCGCTGGGACCTAAAACTACTAAACGGAACAGCACAAGAGACACGAGATTTATACTGGTTCAGGGCACCATTGTGGTGTAATACCCTACTCCAGTGTGTGGTGTGGTGGATTGCCTCTTGGGCTGATGAGGAACAATACAAGGAAGAACAGCCTCGCGAGGGTCTGTTCTTGGCGGGTGCGATGAACTCCTAGGTGGTGTTCAGTCGCTCTAGCTACTGGTTCCTTGATGAGGATCTGGCTCTCTCTTCGTCTCTCCCAGATGCCTCTACTATGGTGGCTAGCTCTACTTATATAGGCTAAGGCCCTGGGCCTCTTCCCAAATATTGAGCGGGAAGGGCGCCAACAATCGGCCATTTTGAAGGGGAACAGCGGGTACACTTATCCTGACTAAAGTTGGTCCTCGACTGCCAAAGGCTCTGGTGATGACTCCTGCTTGGGCTCCACGATGACCTCCTTCCAGCCGTTGGGTTGGTCTTGGTCTTGTTGCACCGAAATGGATGCCTTTGCTTGATACTCTCGCCTGCGCTTGCTCCCTTTGCACCAAAGAGGAAAGGAGGGCCGCTGGCCGGGCGCCTCGATCGGGCGCCCTTGGTCGCTCATGCCTTGCGTCATGGGCACCTCGCGAGGTACCCTGCCTTGAACTCTCCGCCTCCTCATGAGCCAGCCGACGAGACCGTGCTCGAGGAAGCTCCTTGTCGTCCGCCCATGAGGCTTGGCCCTCGCGAGGGTCTTGAGCTTGCGTTGATGAAGATGGGCTGTCTGGGCCTCCTTTGAGCCACGCCGCAGCCGCAGTGCAGGCAAGTCTGGGGACCCTGCTCCTGTAACGCCGACAAGAGCCCCCGGGCCCACGGGCGCGCTCAACTTGGCCGAAAGCAGAGAGGCGAAGGGCAAGTGCGAAGCGTCATGAGCCCCTAATAGCCTGACCTTGGGCGCCAGCGTGGCGGTTGATTGGACGCGTGCGCACTGTTCCCCCACGCCTCCTCATTTCGTGCCTTGCTAGGCGGACACGCTGCTGTACACATCCGTTCCCCTCTCTGCTGCTCGTGCGCCCCTGTCCTTCCCCCTCTCGAACTCCAGCTTCCATTTTCAATCCAATCTCGAATCTCCCCCCCTTTCAATCGCCATGGCTCCGACGAAGAAGGGGAAAGGGAAGAAACCTGTGCCTCGCCTTGCTCGCCGCCGGCGGCCTCCGCCGTCGACCCGTCGATCATACTCAATCTAGAGGGCTTGGGCAAGGTTAGTTCAGCTCTGGCTACCACCTTCAACGAATGCGGGAGGACGACGGCCTGGCCCGCGTCCCACTTCTCCATCGACAGGATAGTCACTCAGGTCCGATATTTTGCTGACGCCCTATGGGCGGGGCTGGTTCCCCCTTCTCGATTTCTTCAATGCCGTGCTTTCCCACTATCGATCCACATGATGCATCTGGGTCCTGAGTCCATCACTCTCCTCTCGGTCTTCGCCTTCGTTTGCGAAGCAATGATGGGCATCCTTCCTTCGGTTGCCTTGCTGTGCCACTTCTTCTCTCTGCGCCTTGTCGACCCCACCCAATGCTCGGCGTGCGTGAGTTTCGTCACGCCGCCCGAGACAAAGTGGCCTCGAGGATTGACTTCAGCCTCCCTCCGCCCGGTGAGTTCCGCGAGAGGTGGTTGTGCGTGGATGTGGGGTGCCCAGCCCCCGCTATCGGAGCCAACCTCGCTTTCTTGTCCCCAATTCAGTGGGGCAGGAGGCGCTTTCAAGCCCTCGGCTCATCTTTATGCAGCACCGCTTGGCGTTTACGAGGTCGCTTGTGGCGGGCGCCCAAGGTGGTGAAGGAGTTCCCGATGTGCCGCGTTGCTCCTCTACAACGCCATTCACACCGGATGTGGGCCTTCAGTGGGCCTAGAGATCGTATGAGGCTTCAGTAAGAAGACCTGACGCCTGAAGCGCTGAGGAAAGTGCTCCTGGTCTGTTGGCGACCCCAACCCCGGTGGCATCCGGCATGGAGGGGCCTTGCTGTACCTCTGCCAGAACAGGGGTGATTTTGTGAACCAGATGCCTATCTTCGATGAATGGGGGCCGTGCCCCGCTGGTCTCCAGGGGCCTCACGAGAATCCAGTGATGGTGACAACCCTTCCAGTCGGCCAAGGCGGCTCCTCCTCAAGTGGCGGAGCAGGTAGGCACGAGCCGCCAGAGGCCGAAGGGACCCCCGTCGGGGAGACAGCACCGGGCGACGCTCATGAGGGAGCATCTCCCGAGGCCCGTGCTGCCGTGGCTGAGGGCGGCAAGCAGCTGCCCGCAGCACCTGCGGCTGAGGCTCCCGAGGCCCTAGCCGCTTCTCTTGGTGAGGCGACCAGCAGCGTGCGCCAGGTGGACGCCCCTGACGCAGGTCGCCTTGATGCTTCTCCCTCGTCGCAGGCTGACCCCTGCGCTCAAATCTTGGGCCGCTTTCGCGTGGACTTCGAGGCCCTCCGGAAGAGAAGGGAGGCCCTGGGCGATGATTATCCTTGTCGCCTGCTGAAGCGCAGGAAGTACTTCGCCACTGATGAGTAAGCCTTTTTCTTCCCTAGCTCTTGATCCTCCTGCTGCTTGTCTTGATCCTTGCCTGCAGTCCCTTCCCGCCGAGTTCACGGAGGCGGGTGAGGAGCCGTCCCCGGCCGCCCCTCCCCATCCTTGAGTGCTCCAAGCAGTGGAGCCCTTGTTGTGAGGGCGACCGGGGAGGCGAACCGCCCCGAGGCGCATCGTGGCCCTGCGCGCCTCGCGACCCTTCCTCGTGAGCCTTCTCGTGGCATAGCTAGCCTGCCGTGGGCTTCTTGCTTGGTAGTGGACGGTGATTGGCTGAGGCGCTTCCTGCGCCCCTCGTCTGGGGGTGGGCTGGCTCCAGTAGGGCCACAGGGCAGCGTGCCCGGCCGTCGCGGGTGCGGCCCCTGCCCCCCGGAGGAGTGCTGATTCGTGGCTCCGGTGCACTTTGAGGCGGTTGGCGGTGTGGAGGACGTGCACGAAGGCTGGCCGGAGCGCCGCGCCTTCGCCAAGGATTTCTTGAAGGGCGGCCGCGGTGAGCCTTCTCGGTGAAGAGCTTGTCGACGAAGACGCGCGCCTTGAGGCCGAGGCCTGCGCCGCTGCGCAGAGAGGCGTGAGCTGGAGGGCGCTGTCGCCTTGCGCGCCACCGCCGCGATCTTGATGATGAAGAGGCGCAGGCGTGGCGCAGCCTCGGGAGAGGCTGTTCCCGGGCCGTCGAGGAGGCCCGGGAAGCTAACAGCGGCGGAGGCGGCGGAGGAGCCGGGCACGGGAACTCTGGCCGGTGTCACTCCTTTGGAGGAGCAAGTAGAGCTGCGCGAGGCGGCCCTCGCGTCGATGAAGGTGGCCTCCGGCGACCCGGCGGAGCTCCAGAAGCGTGAGGAGGCATTGACGCTTGAAGCCGCGCGCGCTACAGTACGACGAAGCGCTTGAGACGAGGGAGCGCTTGGCGACGCGGCGGAGGATGAGGTCGCTGCACGGGAAGCCCGCGTCCTGGAGGAGGTCGGACGCCGTGTGGCGACGGCGCGCTTGAACCTCGAGCGCGAGTTTGAGGAGAGGCTGGGGTTGATCAGGGCCGAGGCTGAAGGCGGGACTGCTGCCTTGAGGGCCAAGCTGGAGGAGGCGGCGGGCCGATGCTCTTGGGCCGCCCTCGCGGTGGCGCTGGGGGCTTCAACCACCTCTCCGGCCGAGGCGCTCCTTCTTCACCAACGGGTGGAGGAGGCCGAGGCCGTGACGCGTCAGAATGCGGACGAGATACGTCAGCGGCGAATCCTGGAGCATGAGCACGGCCCCATGCTCGCCACGCTCCGGGAAAGAGCCAACACGGCCTTGGGTAACATCTGCGAGGCGGCTGTTGGCGAGCCGCACGCGGTTAACTACGCCGGCAACCTCCAGTTCTTCACTGATGTGGTGACGCGGCTGGAGGCGCGGTCGGTCAGGGCCAATAGGTTGGTGGAGGAGAGGAGCCACGCGCTGCTTGGGTGCGCCTTTTCTCGTGTCTTTAGCCATCTCCAGAACATGGACCCCCACTTCGACTTTGGCGCAGCCATCGCCCCAGTTCCCGGGCCGTCAAGGCGACTGGCGCTTGGTGGAAGACAATGTGGATGCTCGTCGGGGCCTTCACGCCCGGACAACGATGGCGTGGTCGTGGCCGCCGATGAGGCGGCGTGGTGAACGGCCAGACGCCCGTGATGGCCACGCAGACAAGGACGGCGAGGCCGGCCACGCCAAAGCAACGGCTCGGGAGGTGCTCCCGAGGGCGCATTGGGGATTTATCCGACCGATTGTACCTTTATCCTTGTTCCATTACCTGCATGAATAGAACTCAGGCTTTGGCCTGATGGCTGTGAGAGCATTTTGGGAGGGGGAGCCCCTCATGTAAAACTTGTGTTCATCGTATTAGTAGGTGTTACATCGCCCATACGCCCGCGCCAAGTGGTTGGCTAAGCGACGTGCTGGTTGGCTAGTTTACCTTTGTTTCGTACGAGCCCTGAGATAGCCTGCGGGAGGCTGCAGTGACTTGAGTGTCTCTTGATCGAATCCGTAGGACCTGCAGTAAAAACCCTCCGGAGAGGACGCCAGCGGCGACAGTTGGCTGCTGCAAGCTAGGCTGGCCGGCTCATGAGGGGCTCGCGAGGGGAGGCAGCCGAGGCGGAGTGGTAACCAAACGCGAGAGATTTGCTCGAGCGAGACTAAGCACCCCTTCCCGAACACACGCAAATCTCAAATTGAATCCAACTTAAATCCGCAGGGAAAGCGACAACCAAAGGGAAAGGCGAAGAAAGCGGAAGAAAAGCCGCGTCCGCACCTAGTCTAGTCTTGGGCGTCTTCTCACCAGCGAGCTAAGTGCTGCCACTGGGCGTGGGAGGGAGCCCTGTGGCCTGAGGCCGCACCCTGAGACTCGGGCGTGTACATCCCCACTCATTATTACGTGAGAGTGTCACGGGCGGCGAAGCTTCACGAGCCTTGGGCCTTCTTCACAGTACCGGCCTTGCTTCATATCGCTGCAGACGAGGGCCCGCCATGCGCCACAGTCTAGTGCCATCAACGACGACCGGAAACCGTGACGCCACGATGGGGTAGAGCGGTCGCCAGCGGTTCCCCGACGACCACGGGTCCTCCGCTAGGGGCAGGCCCTGAGGCGCCTCCCCAGCAGAGGGCCTACCTCCTGAGAACGCCTTGCTCCGAACGCCACGGTGGTGATGTCGGATCTCTGCCCCTCTCCGGCAGCCCCCTGCGCCCTCCTTCCGAGGGGTAGGAGACTGCGGGAGCGGGGCAGCCGCTCGTCGTGGCGACCTGTACCTCCTGCAACCTATGGTTAGCGTATGTTTGCTCTTGAGGAAGTAGCGGTACCCGATAATCGTCGCCCCCGGCATGACCAGTGGGACCGTCTCGAGGCTCCTGGAAGAGCTCGGCTTCCGGCGCCTCATCTCCCCATCTCGGGCTGAGGAGCGAGCCTTGTTCTCCCTCATGCGGGTGCCCTTGGTCCATCATGTGGGGCACGTATTCTTCTGGCACCGTCATCCCGAAGGCCACGCCGTAGTCCTGAGCGTGCCATGCGGCTCTGCCTGATGTGCCCATCATGGGGCGGCGGTGCGGCGGTCCACCTGGGCCGTGGGTTACGTCGAGTCCTTCTTCTCCGCGGACCGGGGGCGGGGGCAACTCCGCCGCCGGCCCGATGCTGACAGCTTCGCCGGTGTTGAAGTAGCTTTGGAGCCCGCGGGCACGCGTGGAGCCCAGCGGCCGCCACAGGCCCGAGGCGGGGCGGGTGCGAAGGGTGAGCCCGAGGCGGCGGCTCAGGAGCTCCGCCACCCGCTCAGCAGCACGTCGCGGCCGCCTTCCATCGATGCAGACCGCAGCGGTTCTCGGGCCACCGTGGTAGCGCGCCCTTGAGTTCGCTTTGCTCGGCGGGTGTATGGCGCCGTTCTTGCGGCGTGGTGGGAGGCCTTGCTGCCGACCGCGTCTGCCGTGGTGTGAGAGCCGTCGAAGTTCGTCCGCGTCGCCGCTGACCCGCAACGCCCGGACCGCGAGCTGCCTGGGCACGGGTCGCCCGAGGCGAAGCGGCTCTGCGCGCGGCCACGCCGCCTAAGGATCTGGGTTGCCCAGCTTGGTCGCCGGACATGGTGATGACGATCTGACGGGACACGAGGTGGCGAAGGTGGATTCAGCGCACCTACCGGGCGCGCCAAATGTCGGATTTCGGGTTCTCGCGAGACTCTTGAGGTTCGAACACTTTGGGGTGCGCGGAGATCCAACCCTCCACCATCTCGCTCCTCGCCCGAATCGCTGGGACCTAAAACTACTAAACGGAACAGCACAAGAGACACGAGATTTATCTGGTTCGTGCCACCATTGTGGTGTAATACCCTACTCCGGTGTGTGGTGTGGTGGATTGCCTCTTGGGCTGATGAGGAACAATACAAGGAAGAACAGCCTCATGAGGGTCATTCTTGGCGGGTGCGATGAACTCCTAGGTGGTGTTCGATCGCTCTAGCTCTTGGTTCCTTGATGAGGATCTGGCTCTCTCTTCGTCTCTCCCAGATGCCTCTACTATGGTGGCTAGCTCTACTTATATAGGCTAAGGCCCTGGGCCTCTTCCCAAATATTGAGCGGGAAGGGCGCCAACAATCGGCCATTTTGAAGGGGAACAGCGGGTACACTTATCCTGACTAAAGTTGGTCCTCGCCTGCCAAAGGCTCTGGTGATGGCCTTTGCTTGGGCTCCACGATGACCTCCTTCCACCGTTGGGTTGGTCTTGGTCTTGTTGCACGAAATGGATGCCTTTGCTTGATACTCTCGCTGCGCTTGCTCCCTTTGCACCAAAGAGGAAAGGAGGGCTGCTGGCCGGGCGCCTGATCGGGCGCCTCTTGGTAAATCATGGCTTGCGTCATGGGCACCTTGCGAGGTACCCTGCCTTGAACTCTCCGCCTCCTCATGAGCCAGCCTGACGAGGCCGTGCCTGAGAAAGCTCCTTGTCGTCCGCCCCGCGAGGCTTGGCCCCTCGCGAGGGTCTTGAGCTTGCGTTGATGAAGATGGGCTGTCCTGGGCCTCCTTTGAGCCACACCGCAGGCCGCAGGCAAGCAAGTCTGGGGACCCCCGTTCCCAGAACGCCGACAAATTGAACTTAAATTTATCATGGACTTAGTCCTGGTAGTATTTTGCGAATTATGTTGTAGATCGATAGCTCGCGTTGTTGCTTTCATATGTTTATTTTGATATGTTCCTAGAGAAAATTGTGTTGAAAGATGTTAGTAGCAATGATGCGGATTGGATCCGTGATCTGAGGTTTATCCTCATTGCTGCACATAAGAATTATGTCCATGATGCACCGCTAGGTGACAAACCTATTGCAGGAGCGGATGCGCACGTTATGAACGCGTTTGGCTAGCTCAAAATGATGACTACTTGATAGTTTAGTGCACCATGCTTAAACGGCTTAGAATCGGGACTTCAAAGATGTTTTTGAGCGTCATGGACCATATGAGATGTTCCAGGAGTTGAAGTTAATATTTCCAGCAAATACCCGAGTTGAGAGATATGAAGTCTCCAACAAGTTCTATAGCTAAAAGATGGAGGAGAATCGCTCAACTAGTGAGCATGTGCTTACATTGTCTGGGTACTTCAATCGCTTGAATCAAGTGGGAGTTAATCTTCCGGATAAGATAGTGATTGATGTAATTCTCGAGTCACCATCACTAAGTTACTAGAACTTCGTGATGAACTATAGTATGCAAGGGATGACGAAAACGATTCCCGAGCTCTTCGTGATGTTGAAATCGACGAAGGTAGAAATCAAGAAAGAGCATCAAGTGTTGATGATTGACAAGAACACTAGTTTCAAGAAAAGGGCAAAGGAAAAGAAAGGGAAACTTCAAGTAGAATGGCAAACAAGTTGTCACTCCTGTGAAGAATACCAAAGCTGGACCAAAGCCTGAAACTGAGTGCTTACACTGCAAAGGAAATGGTCACTAGAAGCGGAAATGCCCTGAATATTTGGTGGATAAGAAGGATGGCGAAGTAAACAAGGGTATATTTGATATACAGGTTATTGATGTGTGCCTTACTAGTGTTTATAGTAGCCCCTGAGTATTTGATACTTGTTCGGTTGCTAAGATTAGTAACTCGAAACAGAGTTACGTATCAAACAGAGACTAGTTGAAGGGGAAGTGACGATGAGTGTTGGAAGTACTTCCAAGATTGATATGATCATCATCACACACTCCCTATACTTTCGGGATTAGTGTTAAACCTAAATAAATGTTATTTGGCATTTGCGTTGAGCATGAACATGATTTGATCATGTTTATTGCAATATGGTTATTCATTTAAAGTCAGAGAATAATTGTTGTTCTGTTTACATGAATAAAACCTTCAAATGGTCATACACCCAATGAAAATAGTTTGTTGGATCTCGATCGTAGTGATACACATATTCATAATATTGATGCCAAAAGATGCAAAGTTAATAATGATAGTGCAACTTATTTGTGGCACTTTGCCGTTTAGGTCATATCGGTTTAAAGCGCATGAAGAAAATCCATAAAAGATGGATTTTCGGAATCACTTGGTTATGAATCATTTGATGCTTGCGAACCGTGCCTTTTGGGCAAGATGACTAAAACTCCGTTCTCCAGAACAATGGAACGAGCTACTGACTTGTTAGAAATAATACATACTGATGTATGCAGACCAATGAGTATTAAGGCTCGTGGAGGATATCGTTATTTTATGACCTTCACAGATGGTTTGAGCAGATATGGGTATATCTACTTGATGAAACATAAGTCTGAAATAGTTGAAAGGTTCAAAGAATTTCAGAGTGAAGTGGAAAATCATCGTAACAAGAAAAATAAAGTTTCTGCGATCTGATTGTGGAGATGAATATTTGAGTTACGAGTTTGGCCTTCAGTTAAAATAATGTGGAATAGTTTCACAAACTCATGCCACCTGGAACACTACAACGTAACGATGTGTCCGAACGTCATAAACCGCACTTTATTTGATATGGTGCGATCAATGATGTCTCTTACCAATTTACCAATATCGTTTTGGGGTTATGCATTAGAGATAGCTGCATTCACTTTAAATAGGGCACCATCTAAATCCGTTGAGACGACACCGTATGAACTATGGTTTAGCAGTAAACCTAAGTTGTCGTTTCTTAAAGTTTGGAGTTGCGATGCTTATGTGAAAAAGGTTTCAACCTGATAAGCTCGAACCCAAATCGGAGAAGTGCGTCTTCATAGAATACCCAAAGGAAACTGTTGGGTACACCTTCTATCACAGATCCGAAGGCAAAACATTCGTTGCTAAGAATGGATCCTTTCTAGAGAAGGAGTTTCTCTCGAAAGAAGTGAGTGGGAGGAAAGTAGAGCTTGATAAGGTAATTTGTACCTTCTCCCGAATTGGAAAGTAGTTCATCCCTGAAATCAGTTCCAGTGATTCCTACACCAAACAGTGAGGAAGCTAATGATGATGATCATGAAACTTCAGATTAAGTTACTACAAAACCTTGTAGGTCTTCCAAAGTACAGTCCGCACCAGAGTGGTACGGTAATCCTGTTCTGGAAGTCATGTTACTAGACCATGATGAACCTACGAACTATGAGGAAGCGATGATGAGCCCAGATTCCACGAAATGGTTTGAGGCCATGAAATCTAAGATGGGATCCATGCATGAGAACAAAGTGTGGACTTTGGTGGACTTTCTCGATGAACGGCAAGCCATAGAAAATAAATGGATCTTCAAGAGGAAGACAAACGCTGATAGTAGTGTTACTATCTACAAAGCTCGACTTGTCACAAATTTTTTTTCGACAAGTTCAAGGTGTTGAATACAATGAGTTTTTCTCACTCGTATCGATGCTTAAGTCTGTCCAAATCATGTTAGCAATTGTCACATTTTATGAAATATGGCAAATGGATGTCAAAACTGCATTCCTTAATGGATATATTAAATAAGAGTTGTATATGATGCAACCAGAAGGTTTTGTCAATCCTAAAGGTGCTAACAAATCGTGCAAGCTCCAGCGATCCATCCATGAACTGGTGCAAGCATCTCGGAGTTGGAATATACGCTTTGATAAGTTGACCAAAGCATATAGTTTTATACAGACTTACGGTGAAGCCTGTATTTACAATAAAGTGAGTGGAGCACTACAGCCTTTCTGATTAGTATATGTGAGTGAAATATTCTCGATCAGAAATGATGTAGAATTTTTCTAGAAAGCATAAAGGAGTGTTTGAAAGGAGTTCTTTAAAAGAAAGACCTCAGTAAAACTACTTACATATTGAGCATCAAGATCTATTGAGATAGATCAAGACGCTTGATAAGATTTTCAATGAGTACATACCTTGACACGATTTTGAAATAGTTCAAAATGGAACAGTCAAAGAAAGAGTTCTTTCCTGTGTTGCAAAGGTGTGAAATTGAGTAAGACTCAAATCCCGACCACGGCAGAAAATAGAAAAGAGAATGAAAGTCATTCCCTATGCCTCAGACATAGGTTCTATAAAGTATGCTATGCTATGTACCAGACCTATTGTATACATTGCTCTGAATTTGGCAAGGGAGTACAATAGTGATCTAGGAGTAGATCACTGGACATTGGTCAAGAATATCCTTAGTGAGGACTAAGGAAATATTTCTCGATAATGGAAATGATAAAAGAGCTCGTCGTAAAAAGTTACAACGGTGCAAGCTTTTACACCAATCCAGATGACTCTAAGTCTCAATCTGGATACATATTGAAAGTGGGAGCACTTAGCTAGAGTAGCTCTGTGCAGAGAATTGTAGACATAGAATATTTGCAAAATACATACGGCTCTGAATGTGACAGACCCATTGACTAAACTTCCCTCACGAGCAAAACATGATCATACCTTAGTACTCTTTGGTTGTTAATCACATAACGATGTGAACTAAATTATTGACTCTAGTAAATCCTTTTGGTGTTGCTCACATAACGATGTGAACTATGGGTATAAATCACATACAGATGTGAATATTGGTGTTAAATCACATGGCGATGTGAACTAGATTATGGACTCTAGTGCAAGTGGGAGACTGAAGGAAATATGCCCTAGAGGCAATAATAAAGTTATTATTTATTTCCTTATATAATGATAAATGTTTATTATTCATGCTAGAATTGTATTAACCGGAAACATAATACATGTGTGAATACATAGACAAACATAGTGTCACTAGTATGCCTCTACTTGACTAGCTCATTAATCAAAGATGGTTAAGTTTCCAAAACATAGACAGGAGTTGTCATTTGATTAACGGGATCACATCATTAGGAGAATGATGTGATTGACTTGACCCATTCCGTTAGCTTAGCACTTGACCGTTTAGTATGTTGCTATTGCTTTCTTCATGACTTATACATGTTCCTATAACTATGAGATTATGCAACTCCCGTTTACCGGAAGAACACTGTCGGATTTCGGGTTCCGGCAGACCCTTGAGGTTCGAACACTGGGGTGCGCGCGGAATCTCGCCCCCTACCTACCTGCACCCCGCGGCCTCGCTAGGATCTAAACTACGAAAGGAACAACACAAGAGACACATGGTTTATACTAGTTCGGGCCACCATTGTGGTGTAATACCCTACTCTAGTTTGTGGTGTGGTGGATTGCCTCTTGGATGATGGTGATGAACAATACAAGGAAGAACAGCCTCGCGAGGGTCTGTTCTTGGCCGGGGCGATGAACTGCTAGGAGGAGTTCAGTCGCCTTCTCTCTCTCTCTCTGTCCAAGGTGCGTGCAGCTACTGATCAGATGTCTCTACTATGGTGGCTAGCTCTACTTATATAGGCAGAGGCCCTAGGCCTCTTCCCAAATATTGAGCGGGAAGGGCGCCAACAATTGGCCATTTTGAAGGGGAACATCTGGTACACTTATCCTGACTAAAGTTGGTCCTCGCCTGCCAAAGGCTCTGGTGGTGACGCCGGCTTGGGCTCCACAATGACTTCCTTCCTGCCGTTGGACTGGTCTTGGTCTTGTTGCACCAAAATGGACGCCTTTGCTTGATGCTCTCGCCTGCGCTTGCTCCCTTTGCACCAAAGAGGAAAGGAGGACCTTTGTCTTGGGGCTGGCGCCCGCCTGGCGCCCTTGGTCGTCATGGCTTGCGTCATGGGCACCTCGTGAGGTTCCCCGCCTTGATCTCTCCGCCTCCTCATGAGCCACCGATGAGGCCGTGCACGAGGAAGCTCACGTCGTCCGTCCCACGAGGCTTGGCCCCTCGCGAGGTCTTGAGCTTGTGTTGATGAAGATGGGCCGTGATGGGCCCCCTTTGAGCCACGCCGCAGCCGCAGTAGGCAAGTCTAGGGACCCCTGCTCCCGAAACGCCGACAAGAGCCCCGGGCCCAAGGCGCGCCTGGATTTGGCCGAGCAGAGGCGAAGAGGCGGCAAGTCTGCGGCTGCGGGCCCCTAACAGCCGGCGGTTTTGGGCGCCAAGGTGGCGGTTGATTGGACGTGGGCACCTCAAGCAACACATGAAGTCGATAAAGGAGCGGCGTCGCCTAGGCTTTGCTTCCCTTGCTTTCTCGTTACTGCCAGATCCCTTTCTTGCGCCTCTCCTTCCTGCCTTGAAATCTTCAGATCCACTTCGATCAAGACGCCCTAGCAAGGCATGGCGCCTCGCCAGACTCCCGCCAGATCTTGATGCGCTACCGCCTGGACTCGCCGAACGTGTCGGAGGCGAGCCTTGCCCGGGTGCGCCAGATGGCGGCGGCGCAGGGCATCGACGGGGCGAAGGTGTTCAAGGCCGGCTCCGCCCTCCTTGAGGACAAGGGAGCACCTTCTATCTGCTCTTTGTAAGTGCCATTGTTGCCGGTCTGGTGCCTCCCTTTTCCGAGTTCTTCTTCTCCGTCCTCCGTCATTACAAGCTACAAGCTCTGCACCTCCACCCCAACTCTGTTCTCCTCCTGGCGATCTTTGCCTACTATTGTGAGGCTCACGTCGGGGTGCAGCCCTCAGTGGCCCTGCTGCGCCACTATTTCTCCCTCCGGACCTCTCGTGGTTCCTTCTCTGCGTGTCTGAGCTTAAATGCATACGGTAGCTCCATCGCCATTTCGAACCCCGGGAAGAGGATTGAGGGCTTCAGGAGCAAGTGGGTCTTGGTAGATGTTGGGCGCATCCACCCTCGGCTAATCCTACCCACAGAGCACCCCATACACTCCGACGACTGGTCTCGAGTGGAGCTCGTGGATCCCCGCGCGAGGCTGGTGTTGGAGAGGATGGACATGGATCTGAGGCCGTCCAGCATGGCGGCGGCGAAGCTGACCGGCCGCGTCATGGCCGAGGGAATTCTGGAGCACCACTGCTCCGCTCACAAGCACTCCACTTCCGATGTGGACGCCCCACCCAAGCCCTGCAGTCTTGGCCGACGAAAACCTGGCTGCGGTTCTCCAATCTTTGGTTGGGGGCGACGTGGCGAGGTTGGAGGGCGCTCCTACGCCCCTGTTCCTCCGCGACGACTGGGAGCAGGTAGTGCAGTCCATGCCCGTCTTCAACGGGGACGGGCCCGTGCCCGCGGAGGCCCCCGAGGAACCGGTGGATGTGTCCTCCGGCGACTCCAGCGAGGAGAAGGGAGAAGGGAGGCGGGAAGGAGGGCTCGACTCCGGCGACCGGCGGAGAGTCGAGGGCTCCCTCCCTCGGCGCAAGTCCCACGTTCTCCGCCTCTCACCGGCGATAGCGGCAGCGAGGATGATGACGAGCGGGCGGCGGAAGCTTGCCCCGATCCCGAAGAAGGACAGGACTGGCTGGTCCCCGCTGGTCTGCCCGGCATCGAGGCGATCCGCAGGCGCGCCTCCTGCTCCCGAGCTCCTTGAGGCTGATCCTTGTAGCCGGCTCTCGGGCTTCAAGTATGGCCGGAGGTTGCTCGAGCTCGCGAGCGACGACCAGTAAGTGCTCGATTCCTGTCTTATTTCTTGTTTTCTCGTTGAGGCTTGACGTTCGTATTTCTTGGCTAGGCTGGCGCCCACAGCAAAGAAGCCGAGGGGATCTCCTGAGGTTCCGTCTGGGGCAGCGCCTCCGCCCATGAAACAAGGTGACCGTGATGCACGGGCCTCTCCTGCCCGGTCATCCTTGCGAGGCCTGGTGGAGCTGGCTGGGGCGAGCTCAGCCCCCATGGCCCAAGCGACTCCTGAGGTGTCCTTGCCTGATGCCACCGCCACAGCTGTTGGGGCGCAACAGGTCCCGCCTCAGGACACCGTGGTTACACTGCCGCCTTCTCCTCCTACCCCACCGCCGCCGTCTCTCCGACTCCTCCTACTGCTCGATCATGCTGCTGCCGAACTGGACCGGCTGGGGCAGGATCTTTTGGGCACCGACCCTCGTCTGGTGGCCGGGCGCTTGGAGTTGGCTTCTGGCTGGATTCGCTCCGACGCTTCAATCTGGGCGGCGCAGGTCCAAGCCTCGACGGCTTGCGACGAGGAGAAGCAGGCCGTCCTTGGGGCGAAAGCTGCTCGCGACGCTGCCTTGGGGGAGGTAGCCGACGTCCGAGGTCGCTGCAAGGCGCTGGAGAGTGAGCTGCAGGGCCTGCGGGACCAGCTCGCCAAGGAGGCCCGCCTTCGCCAAGAGCATGAGGAAGGCATGAAAGCTCGCGAGGTGGCCGTCAAGGATCGGGACGCCGAGCTCAAGAAGCGCCCATGACGCCTAGGCATGCTGGAGCAAGAGTTGGAGGCGAGGAAGGTCGAGCTGGACTGCAAGGCACGGGTCCTTGCCGAGGATCGCGTGGCCTTCACAGATATGGAGGTGAAGGCTCGCACCTTGCTGAGGGAGCTTTATGATAGCGGCCTGGAGAGCCCGCTGGCCGGCGCAGAGGACGGCCCCGCCAAGCTGCTTCCCTTCCTGGTTCAAGGCTCTTGAAGATGTCACCCTTGGCCTTGGCCCTACGGTGAGGCCGAGGCGCTGTCTTGTCTTCGCACCTGACGCGGGTCCTCACCCACGCCTACCTTCGCGATCCCAACGCCGACCTCGACAATCTTTGGAGCCAGCCGAAGCGGCGAGCTTGCCGCTGCCGCTGCCGAGGCCGTGAAGGGTCGTGCAGAGGCTTTGCTGGGAAGTTCTAGGCCTTCAGCACCAAGCCGAAGCGGGGCGCTGCCAACCCTGCGGCTCCACTAGGCGGACCCGCTCCACGCAGCTCCACCGCCGACAAGTGACTCCGTTGCGGCTCCTGTTCTGCTATTGATTCTTGCACATGTATCATGCCTCGGGGAGGCGTTTAAACTTGCATTTGGCGTTGTGATAACAGTTATGGACTGTAATATTTTCTTTTGAATTCCTTGAAATTTGCGCTTTTCCTTCCTACTTGCTTGTGTTCTACGCCGGCAGGGCCCGGCCCCGCGCATACCTCAGCCGCCGTTAGCCCCGACCGGAAACCAGGACGGGACCAAGGAGTGAGGGGCTACGTGACAAGTTAGGCTCCTGAGTCACGATGCTCAGGAGTCTCCCTTGGCGCATGAACAACAAGTAGGGAGGTGAGATGTGGGTGGATCTACCGTTCTATGTCTGCAGAGCCCGGCCCCGCGCATACCTCAACCGCCGTTAGCCTTTCGTAACTAAGGAGTGAGGGGCTACGTGACCAGTTAGGCTCCTGAGTCGCGATGCTCAGGAGTCCCCCTTGATGCTCAAACGGCCTTCGTACCTTGGCTCCGCTCTGGGAGGGACGCGCGACGAACCAGGCCCGAGGGGCCTGGTTGGGTGGCGTGCGTCTGGGCGTGACCCAGGCACAACCCCCGTGCCCAGCCCCCTCGCGCGGCACTCCCGAGGGGAGGCGGTGCGACGAGGCCGACACCGAGCTCTGGGCTCCCGAGGTTGATGCAGCCCGGGGCCACCCTCGGTTGTTTATCACCTGCCATGAGCATAGCGCTCAGATGTGTATGGGCATAGCCGCTCCTCGGCAGTTGTCGTCTCCCAACAAGGAGCATGGTGCTTCCACTGGTGTGTGGGAGGGGCTCCCCTCGGGAGGAGCCCCTGGCGTGTACAGCCCCGCCCTGACATGTGGCTGGCACGGTAGGGCCTGGCGAGGTGTATCTGGGCACCCGTGAGCCAGCGCGGGACTCACGGGGCCCTACTTCAAGGCGGGTTGCGCCTGGCACTGGGCCTTATCTTGTGATGTGTTCCTACAGATTTGGTTAGATGCCGGCGCTCTACGTCCTCGGGTCCCGGCCTCGAGCTGGTCTCAGTCACTGGTATGCCAGGTCGCGATGCCGTGGACAAGGCCAGAGGGTGAGGGCTGGAGAGCCAGTAGGAGCCCTGAGTCGCGATGCTCAGGTACCCGCCTTTAACGTGCAAGCGGTCGACATGAACGAAGAGAAGGTGCCATGGATTGGCATCAAATAACAAGCATGATGGGTCGAACGCATGACCCGAAATAAACGCAAGAGGGATACATGCCGCCGGTCTGGCCCGAGCGACTTGGGGATGATGCAGCCCGAAGGGCGCCCCCAACAAGGTAAGCTAGGAACATGAAGTAAAAGGGATACACGCCGCAGGGACGGACCCACGCTACCGGGAATAATGCAGCCACAGGGGCTCTCCCACTGGAAATGAAACTTGAAAGATGTCACTGGTAGCGTTGAAGAAGAAAGGTGTTGGTGCAGCAGACTCGGTGGGCGCGAGCCGATCCTCCACGAGCCCCAGGCTCGGGGCCTCGGGAGGCTCCGGAGGCGCCTGGTGGCTCCTCGTGGACCATCTCCATCTCTCGCCAGGCTGCGGAACGCTGGCCTCTTGAGCCTCGGGATGTCCCTCGTGAGGCGCTGATGCGTGGCGGCTGCGTTCGGCAGCCGTAAGGCATCTTGACGTAGTTATGGGTGGATCTTCGCAGCGCCCCACGCGAGAGGGCCAGAGGCGCTCCTGAGAGGCGGCTCGGTTGAGCCCTGGTATGTCGATGCAGACGCGCAACCCGCCATCCTCGCCTGGATGGGGAGCCACGGCAGGCAGGCGACGGCTGCCACTCATGACTCTTGATTCCTGCAGCTCCTGAACGATCTTGCTGACGAACTCCTGAGGGTTTGGCCCTCCTTGCCTTGCTCCTTCTTGAGGGAAGCATGCTTCGAAACACGCCTCCAAGTGGTGCCCAAGCGCCTCCCTCGTGACCTTAGCAAGGTCGGTGGCCCTCTAGGGGGGAACCCTCGAGCCCTGCCTGCAGGCGCCGGCGCGCTTCCTATGCGATAGAAGGAGGTTCCCCCTGAGCGGTAGCGGACCTGAGGCCTGCCTCTGAGGGGCCGGGCGACGATGTCTTATTCTTCTTGGGAGCGGTCTCAGAAGCCTCTTGCTTCCGCGATCCGGGTCTTCAGTGATGCGGCTCGAAGGCTCGCTCCAGGAGCACATCGCGTCTTTCTCTTCGTAGGGCACCGTGATGACTCCGCCACTTCACGGCATCTTGATGACGTTGTAGTCATGGTGGGTTCTGACCATGAACTTGGCCAGCGCTGGGTACCCGAGGATGGCGTTGTATGGCGGCGAATGTGGGCGACGTCGAAGTCGATGAGCTCGGTCGGTAGTTGTCGCGTCTTGTAGAAGGTGACAGGAGGCGAACCTGCCCGATCGGGATCGTGGAGCCGTCGGTGACCCAGAGAAAGGCTTGGTTGGTGAAGCTGATTGTAAGGCACTTGGAGATTGTTGAACGCTTCCATGGACAGGGCGTTGAGCCCTGCCCGCCATCGATGAGGGTCTTGGTGACTAGGACGCGTTCGATGATTAGGAACAGAGCATCGGGAGGACTCCGCTGTGGCCGCACACCGAGCTGATCCACCGAAATTTGAACGTGATGGTGCACGCCGACCACCGAGGGGCGCGGCCGATCTTGGGAGGACTGCATTCACTTCGCCCGAATCGCTTGAAGATGCGTTGAGAGGTCGGGCTTGAGCTCCGCCCCAGATGCGTGCGATTGCCAGCGGCTCCGGAAGCCCCATCCCCTCGTCCTGATGATGGTCTTCATTTCTCCTTGGCTGCGGTGGCAGAGGAGGGACGCCTGCGTTGCCTTGCGGGCGATCCTCGCGAGGCTGATCCCTCCAGCCTCCCTCGCGAGGCTGGTCTTGCCAGTGATCCTCGCGAGGTTGGTCGCGCCATCCTGGGTGAGGGCCGCGGTCTTCCCAGCATCCTGCGTTCCTTCCTCCTCCTCGGCCGTAGCCCCGGTCGCTGCAGTCGGGACGTCGGCTGATCCTCCCTTCTCGCACGGCTCGGAGCTCTTGACATTCGCTGGTGTTGTGGGTGTGGAGGTCGTGGTACACGCAGTACCGGCTGCCCTTGGAGGACTCGGGCTGATCTCTGCCCCGCTTGGTGTCCGGTTCTGCCGCGAGCACGGCAGCCCCCTTGCGCTTCACATCCTTGGCCTTGGACTTCTTCTCTTCTGGGTCTGCGGCAGGCAGCTCGAGGAGGGAGAGACACCCTTCCTCGGCCCTGGCACACTTGGTCGCCAAGTTGAACAGCTCCAAGGAAGTGTACAAGTTTTCATGCATCGCCAGCTCCTCCTTCATCTTGACGTCGCGCACACCGTCGGAGAAGGCGGAGATGATGGCCTCCTTGGTCACCTTGGGAATCTTGAGCCGTGAGTTGTTGAAGCACTGGATGTACTTCTGCAGGGTCTCTCCTGGTTGCTGCTTGATGCGGCGCATGTCGCTCACAGCGGGTGGCTGGTCACGAGTACCTTGGAAGTTGGTGATGAAGCGGCACGCATCTCGTCCCCTGTGAGGAGATCGTGCACAGGGGCCAGTTCAAGCCAGGTGCGGGCCCCGTCCTTGAGCGCCATGGGAAACCAGTTTGCCATGACCTTCTCGTCTCCGTTGGCGGCTTCGATGCCCAGCTCGTAGAGCTGGAGGAACTCTACGGGGTCAGCTGTACCGTCGTAGCGAGGAGGCAGGTCCGGCTTGAACTTGCCGGGCCACGCGACACTGCGCAGCTCGGGGGTGAAGGCACGACATCCAGCTGTGGCCACGGGAGGCCTTGGGTGACGAAGAGCTTGGTCTTGCGGGTCCCCATGCGCTGCAGCCAGGAGCAGCGCGGGGTCTTGACGTGCCGGAGCAGGAGCGTGGTCGCGACAAGCAGGAGCAGGGAGCACTCGGGCAGCTTCTTGCGGGCGAGGGACCTCCTGGCAGCTCTGCTCTTGCCGCGCTGGCGCCGGATGGAGCGGGTTCCGCCCAGGGACCACGCGCCTTGGGGCCAGGGCGCCTTCTTGAGGGGGAGGCGGCCGAGGCGCCCGAGCTTCGTCCCCCGCCAGACGGGTGCGGTGCAGCAGACAGACGGCGAGGGAGCCCCTGCGGGCGCAGACGAGCTTCGGCGGCAGCGGTCGAGCCACTCTTTGTAGACATCGCCGACGGGCGGTAGCGCAGAGCTCGTTTTCCGCGATGAGCGCAGCTCGAGTTTTCCATAAGCGCGCGGAACGCCTGAGACGGAACCAGCCGGGGCGAGTGAGGCGGTAGCAGGCGGCCGTCTTGCCTCATGGAGGGATGCTTTGGGGCGATGCTGCTGGTCGTTTCGCCGGGCCGGTGGCGGCGTTGACGGCAGCGACGGGAACGACGAGGGCGCCACGACGGAGCCGTCTGGGCGACACGGGAAGCGAGAGCGGCTCGGCGCTCGGCACGGGCCCGACGAGCGTCAGACATGGATGCGGTGGTCGACGGAGAACAGGGCGGCGGAAGAAGAATTCTGGCGCACCCCTACCTGGCGCGCCAAATGTCGGATATCGGGTTCCGGCAGACCCTTGAGGTTCGAACACTGGGGTGCGCGCGGAATCTCGCCCCCTACCTACCTGCACCCCGCTGCCTCGCTAGGATCTAAACTACGAAAGGAACAACACAAGAGACATAGGGTTTATACTAGTTCGGGCCACCATTGTGGTGTAATACCCTACTCTAGTTTGTGGTGTGGTGGATTGCCTCTTGGGCTGATGGTGATGAACAATACAAGGAAGAACAGCCTCGCGAGGGTCTATTCTTGGCCGGGCGATGAACTGCTAGGAGGAGTTCAGCCGCCTTCTCTCTCTCTCTCTCTCTCTCTCTCTCTCTCTGTCCAAGGTGCGTCCAGCTCTTGATCGAGATGTCTCTACTATGGTGGCTAGCTCTACTTATATAGGCAGAGGCCCTGGGCCTCTTCCCAAATATTGAGCGGGAAAGGCGCCAACAATTGGCCATTTTGAAGGGGAACATCTAGTACACTTATCCTGACTAAAGTTGGTCCTCGCCTGCCAAAGGCTCTCGTGGTGACGCCGGCTTGGGCTCCACAATGACTTCCTTCTTGCCGTTGGACTGGTCTTGGTCTTGTTGCACCGAAATGGACGACTTTGCTTGATGCTCTCGCCTGCGCTTGCTCCCTTTGCACCAAAGAGGAAAGGAGGACATCACTGGCTGGCGCTGGCGCCTCGGGCGCCCTTGGTCGTCATGGCTTGCGTCATGGGCACCTCGTGAGGTACCCCACCTTGATCTCTCCGCCTCCTCGCGAGCCAACCTGATGAGGCCGTGCCTGAGGAAGCTCCCTGTCGTCCGCCCCGCGAGGCTTGGCCCCTCGCGTGGGTCTTGATCTTGTGTTGATGAAGATGGGCCGTGATGGGTCCCCCTTTGAGCCACACCGCAGGCAGGCAAGTCTAGGGACCCCCATTCCCAGAACGCCGACAAACACTTTGTGTGCTACCAAACATCACAACGTAACTGGGTGATTATAAAGGTGCTCTACAGGTGTCTCCGAAGGTACTTGTTGGGTTGGCGTATTTCGAGATTAGGTTTTGTCACTCCGATTATCGGAGAGGTATCTCTGGGCCCCCTCGGCAATGCACATCACTATAAGCCTTGCAAGCAATGTAGCTAATGAGTTAGTTACGGAATGATGCATTACATAACGAGTAAAGAGACTTGCCGGTAACGAGATTGAACTAGGTATTGAGATACCGACGATCGAATCTCGGGCAAGTAACATACCGATGACAAAGGGAACAACATATGTTGTTATGCGGTTTGACCGATAAAGATCTTCGTAGAATATGTAGGAGTCAATATGAGCATCCAGGTTCCGCTATTGGTTATTGACCGGAAACGTGTTTCGATCATGTCTACATAGTTCTCGAACCCGTAGGGTCCGCAACGCTAAGGTTTCGATGTGATTTTATTATGAGTTTATGAGTTTTGATGTACCGAAGGAGTTCGGAGTCCCGGATGAGATCGGGGACATGACGAGGAGTCTCGAAATGGTCGAGACGTAAAGAACGATATATTGGACGACTATATTCGGACATCGGAGAAGTTCCGAGTGATTCGGGTATTTTTCGGAGTACCGGAGAGTTACGGGAATTCGCATTGGGCTTTAATGGGCCATACCGGAAAGGAGAGAAAGGGCCCAAAGGGTGGCCGCACCCCTCCCCATGGACTAGTCCAAATTGGACTAGGGAGGGGGGGCGCCCCCTTCCTTCCTTCTCCTTCTCCCTTCCCCTTCCTTCTCTCCTACTCCTACTACTTGGAAGGTCTCCTAGTTCTACTAGGAAAAGGGGAATCCTACTCCCGGTGGGAGTAGCACTCCCTTAGGGCGCGCCATAGAAAGGGCCGGCCCTCCCCCTCCTCCACTCCTTTATATACGGGGAGGGGGGCACCCCTTGGAGAGAGAACAATTGATCTCTTGATCTCTTAGCCGTGTGCGATGCCCCCCTCCACCATAGTTCTCCTCGATAATATTGTAGCAGTGCTTAGGCGAAGCCCTGCGACGGTAGAACATCAAGATCGTCACCACGCCATCGTGCTGACGGAACTCTTCCCCGACACTTTGCTGGATTGGAGTCCGGGGAACGTCATCGAGCTGAACGTGTGCAAGAACTCGGAGGTACCGTAGTTTCGGTGCTTGATCGGTCGGGCCATGAAGACGTACGATTACATCAACCGTGTTGTGCTAACGCTTCCGCTTTCGTTCTACGAGGGTACGTGGACACGCTCTCCCCTCTCGTTGCGATGCATCACCATGATCTTGCGTGTGCGTAGGAAAATTTTGAAATTACTACGTTCCCCAACAGCATACTGCAGATAGAATAAACTCAAGCAATATGAATAAAACCCATAGTTTTTACCCTTAATGGCAACAACACAAATACGTGCCGTGCTACCCCTTCTGTCATGAGGTGAGGACACCACAAGATTGAACCCATTACAAAACACCTCTCCCACTGAAGATAAATCAATCTAGTTGGCCAAACCATATGGATAGATCGGAGTGAAATACAAAGCTATAATAATCATGCGTAATAAGTTTAGAAAGGACTCAATTACTTTCAATGAATACTCCGATCAAAAACCCACAATTCATCGGATCCCAACAAACACACCACAAAAGAAGGTTACATCGGATAGAACTCCATGGAGATCATGGAGAAATTTGTAGTGAAGTTTGGAGAGAAAGAATAAGGCATCTAGCTACTAGCTATGGACCCATAGGTGTCGGTGCAACAATGTCTGGGTCGGTTGCCCAGACTGTGCACAGGCCTAAGGACAAGATTGCAGCACCCAATATTAGACCAAGCATTAGAGTTCAGTTATTTGAAGAATCAAAGTGCAGATCAAGAAGACCAAGTCAAGCCAGAGAGACAAGATATCACCAAGGGAAAAACCTCCCTTGCCGGGTAGGCGAGCCTGGCGAGGACGAGGATTGCCACGAAGGCAAGCCACCAGACCGCCCCTGCAGGTTTGCCGGGCACAACAAGGGCAGACTGCCCCGCCAAAGCTTCACCGCTCAACCTCATAGCGACGCAAGTCACCGATCAGTGCGGTGTCAAGCCCCTAAGTGACTAAGTGGCTGCTTCTTGCCACATGGCAGGAATTCCTATGGAAAACACCTCCAAATGACACCCATCCTGAGACGTGTCAAGCAAGCAGGCGCGAAGCTGGCAAAACAGCCTGGCAAGGCTTGCCGGGCACGCTGTGATGTGACACTAAGCGGCACATTTAATGCGCTCTGTCCGCCGGCAGAGTTAGGTATGATAGCACTATTTGCTATCTAATCAGTACGTAACGACTGATTTGCCACTGTGGTGACCCCTTGACCTATAAAAGGAGGCCCATGGCAACCATAGAGAGGATTTGGACCCTCGCAAATTCATAAGCATGTAGCTGCTCTCGCCCCGAGGCAACCCTGTCGGGCAAGAGCGCCGTGTTCTCCACCATAATCCACCATCAATCCACTAAATCAGGAGTAGGGTTTTACGCCTCACGGCGGCCCGAACCTGGGTAAAACTGCCCGTGTGATCTCTGTCGTGCTGTGCTACGCTTCTACGCTCTTTGTGCAACGTGCCCATCCCCCGCCAAACTAAAAGGGGCTCATGGCCCCATAGATGGCCCTGGTTTCCCACGATATCTTTGGCGCGCCAGGTAGGGGGAGTCACTTGTGCGAACCCGAGAGTGTAAGCAGTGCGTCGTCTTTATCACCATTTTCTTCATCGACGGCTCCATCAACTATGGCGCCCAAGAAGAAACCCAGTGTTGTAGCTCACCCGTCCACTTCGAAGGCCCCACTGCCCGCGACCGTCGACGTCGCGGGGACTGTAGGGACGCATGGGGATATGGACACTGCGAGGGACGTGGTCGATGCAGGCGGCATTGTTACCACCTCCCTCGTGACCGGAGCAGGAGCAGGAGGCACTGGGGAAGGACAACACCAATAGCATCCCGGTGACCACACTCCACGAGGTACATGTAGAGAGATTATTCCTTCTGCGCCTCCCCGCCCGGCTGGGGAGCACAACCACGGTGGTGACGCTTTCCCTGAGGCGTATCACAATCCTCCGGCCGCCCCCGCCCCGGGCGTGGTCGCAGGACATGCACCACCCCCGGAGAAAACTGGCCCAGCCAGTGTTCCGAACGGGACCATTGGTCCACATGCGCCACCACCTCGTCACCACGCCATCCAAGTGACTGGCTCCCGACGGAGGGAGTCCGACACAACCACTGCTGGCACCGTTAGGAGCCAAGCGACACTGTGATCTACACCATCATCACCTATCACTGGTACGCATTGGTGCTATACAGACGGTTTTTAACCCCTTTCCGCGACGACATTTGGAACCAACGCCAAGTGAGTGTGGGCGATAGGGGGGTCCTTCCCACACGACCCAGAAATCGTCGTGATAGGCCCTCCTGGGACACAGGCTGGGCAAAATGAGCTCGTGTGCGATTGGGCGAGGCATCAAAACCCAATCATTTCCGTTCGCATGTACATCCCACACGGTGAATCCTAGAAAAACATTTCCGCTCGTATGTATATCACACAAAGTCAATCCAAGGAATACGTTTCCGTTCTTATGTACATCCCACACAGTCAATCCAAGGAAAATGTTTCCGTTCGTATGTATATCACACACAGTCAATCCAAGGAATACCTTTCCGTTCTTATGTACATCACACACAGCCAATGCAGGGAAAATGTTTCCGTTCGTATGTACATCCCACACAGTTTTATGTGTAGGCTCGTGTGTGAAAGGTGTAACTATCACACACGCTCTGCCTTGGTTAACTATTTGCTTTTATCAATTACATCAAACACGATTTGATGAAGAAAACTGTGTGGCATTGGGCTATCCATCACAAGCGATTTTACTGCTAGAAACGTTTGCAAAGTTCCATCACACATTTAGCAGGTTTATTAGTTTATAATTAATAATTCCAGTATTACGCAAATTCACATTTCATATCGAACAACTGTTTGCCAATTTCATATCAGGCACATAAATATATTTTAACATCACAATACGATAGCTACATGAAAACAGCATAGTACAACATATTGCTAGTTCAACTTCATAAGAACAATATTAGAACAATATATTAATTTCCCTAATCGAGATCATCCAGGCTCGTCTTATCCACCTCTTCTTTCAGTTCAGTAAGAACCTGTTTTTCACTGGCCAACTAGGAAAGTGCCTCCTCCTTCGCCAACACCATCTTAGCAAAGTCTGATTTAAAAAATCTGAGCTCATTCTCCACCTTCCTCTTTTTATCCCGCATCTTCAAATATTCTTCAGCGTTGACAACACTTTCTCTAAGCCTACATCTGTTCTCTTCCTCATACATGATCCAGAGCTTTGCTAGGCACATCTCCAAAGACTGTGGCCACTCTTGATCAACCCACTCCATGTAAGAACACTTCAGATCATCCTATAATATTTAAAACTAGATCAGTAACAATTGTAGGGGAAATGGGTTTATAGAAACATAGAAAATCACCAATGCTTATTTTAAAAAACTGAAGAAACATGTTAATTATGACATATCTTCTCAAAAAGATCAATGTGCGAATGAATTAATTGCTACTGAGACAACAACCAAATTTTTAGACATCAGAAGCTATAATTAACTAAAACAATGCTACAAGTTCTTACTCATGTACAATAAATAACAAATTGAACATTTTATGAGGAAGGTAAATATAATCGCAATAAAGATAGCGATGTTGTTTGGATGACAACAAATTGATACTAACAGGTGTGTACATGCACAAATTTAGTAATATAGAACTAATAGCACTAAGGCCGTCCACTATGTATGTCAAAACTGGTGTAAAGACAACTGTTTCTACATCTCGCGCTGGTGCCCTGCACTGGCGAGCTGATGAAGCGAAAAAAATGAGGGACCCCGATTCTGGAGCACCTAGTTGCTCTGATGCCCAGTTCCTTCGTGCCATAAAGATTTAGTATTTTACTGCTTGGCTGCTCGGATGTGTGGATCAAAGTTGGCTGCACAACCTGCTAAAGCAGTACCAAATAATTTTCTAATGGCACCGCTGATGAGATGGCAGCAATTTTAGATACTAGGTACAAACTGTGACACTGTCTTAGGATGCGCTTGGTTGAAGGTGTGGTATGAATGGGTTGGGACTGTGACAGTGTCTGAATCACATCTAACAAATGATTTGTAACAACGAAAGAGGGTCTAACCTTCTCTGCACTTGCTAGAAACTTCCTCCCAGTGTCCATAGATTCAAACGCAACTAGCTTCACGCATGGAAATTGATGGTGACAACGAGCAGATAGATCTTCAGCCACCCCCTCCATTCGTTGCCACTGATGGTCCTAGGCAGCTACAAGAGGAAGAAATGACTCAAATCCACCGCCGGGTAAAAATCCTTCATTCCAAGTCATATCCCGAGAGAGAGAGAGAGAAGAGAGGCATACCCGGGTGGAGAAGGAGTGATATGTCTCCAACGTATCTATAATTTTTGATTGTTCCATGCTATTATATTATCTGTTTTGGTTGTTTATGGGCTTTACTAAACACTTCTGTATTATTTTTGGGACTAACCTATTAACCGGAGGCCCATCCCAAATTGCTGTTTTCTTGCCTATTTCAGTGTTTCGAAGAAAAGGAATATCAAACGGAGTCCAAACGGAATGAAACCTTCGGGAGAGTTATTTTTGGAACGGAAGCAATCCAGGAGACTTGGAGTAGATATCAGGGAAGCTTCGAGGTGTCCACGAGGCAGGGAGGCGCGCCTGCCCCCCTGGGCGTACCCCCACCTTCGTGGGCCCCTCATGGCTCCCCTGACCGACTTCTTTCGCCTATATATGTCCATATACCCTAAAAACATCTAAGGACTGAATAGATCGGGAGTTCCGCCGCCGCAAGCCTTTGTAGCCACCAAAAACCAATCGGGACCCTGTTCCGGCACCCTGCCGGAGGGGGAATCCCTCACCGGTGGCCATCTTCATCATCCCAAGCGCTCTCCATGACGAGAGGAGGAGTAGTTCACCCTCGGGGCTGAGGGTATGTACCAAGAGGCTACGTGTTTGATCTCTCTCTCTCTCTCTCTCTCTCTCTCTCTCTCTCTCGTGTTCTTGATTTGGCACGATCTTGATGTATTGCGAGCTTTGCTATTATAGTTGGATTTTATGATGTTTCTCCCCCTCTACTCTCTTGTAATGGGTTGAGTTTTCCCTTTGAATTTATCTTGTCGGATTGAGTCTTTAAGGATTTGAGAACACTTGATGTATGTCTTGCATGTGCTTATCTGTGGTGACAATGGGATATCACGTGATTCACTTGATGTATGTTTTGGTGATCAACTTGCGGGTTCAGTGACCTTGTGAACTTATGCATAGGGGTTGGCACACGTTTTCGTCTTGACTCTCCGGTAGAAACTTTGGGGTACTCTTTGAAGATCTTTCTGTTGGTTGAATAGATGAATCTGAGATTGTGTGATGCATATCGTATAATCATACCCACGGATACTTGAGGTGACATTGGGGTATCTAGGTGACATTAGGGTTTTGGTTGATTTGTATCTTAAGGTGTTATTCTAGTACGAACTCTATGATAGATCGAACGAAAAGAATAGCTTCATGTTATTTTACTACGGACTCTTGAATAGATCGATCAGAAAGGATAAATTTGAGGTGGTTTCGCTGCACTACCATAATCTCTTTGTTTGTTCTCCGCTATTAGTGACTTTGGAGTGACTCTTTGTTGCATGTTGAGGGATAGTTATATGATCCCATTATGTTATTATTGTTGAGAGAACTTGCACTAGTGAAAGTATGAACCCTAGGCCTTGTTTCCTAGCATTGCAATACCGTTTACACTCACTTTTATCATTAGTTACCTTGCTGTTTTTATAATTTCAGATTACAAAAACCTATATCTACCATCCATTGTATCACCATCTCTTTGCCGAACTAGTGCACCTATACAAATTACCATTGTATTGGGTGTGTTGGGGACACAAGAGACTCTTTGTTATTTGGTTGCAGGGTTGCTTGAGAGAGACCATCTTCATCGTACGCCTCCCACGGATTGATAAACCTTAGGTCATCCACTTGAGGGAAATTTGCTACTGTCCTACAAACCTCTGCACTTGGAGGCCCAACGTCTACAAGGAGAAGCTTGCGTAGTAGACATCAAGGAGTAGTCGCCGGAGGAGGAAACACTAGAGAGGTCTTTGAAGAAGACCATGGCGACCCCGGCGGTAGGATGCGAGACGGCGAGAGCGAGGAAGCAAGTGAGGAAGCAGCTATAGCTTAGGAAGGAAGGAAGGAAAGAGGAAACAGGGGAAATGTGATGTAACGCCCCGAGACCGACGCTCCAGACGCCTTCCATGTTTTGCGTAACCGTCGTGTGTTTTATTTTGTTGTTATTGCATTTCATCATGGCATCATGCGCATTGCATCCACATGGTTTTCATAAAATTTGCTTTCACTCGTCGTTGACCGTTTCAGACCAATCGGTTTTTTTTCGCTTCCCTCTTGTCCGTGTCGGCCTAACCCCCCTTTGCGTGCGTGTCCGAAACTTCTCGGACCCAACTCGAGCAGTCATGACCGTTGGATCCGGATCATCCCCAAACATCTATAAAACATCTCCGTTTTCTTAATTAAACTTCCCAACCTATATTTTTTCTTGACCGTCTGATTTAAATCAGAGGGTCCTAACCTAATTCTATTTCCCTTTATATAGTCCACCCACCTACCAAATCAGTCTAACCCTAGCCTAACCCTATTCCCCCTTGCGCCGCCACCCACTCTCGCATGTTCCTCGGGATCCTTCCCTGACCAGCCTCCTCCTTCCTCGGGATCTTGCCCGATCCAATCCAGCCACCACTGAACCTTCCATCTCCTCCATCCAATCGAACCAACCAGCCACCTCGACCTCCTCCTTCGTGCGCCCCTGTGCTGCGAGCGCCGAGACTCCAGCCTCCTCTCGTGCCCGAGGGGCTCCCCGAGCACCTCGTCCCCGCCGTCGCTAGTTGCCGGAACCAGCAGGCTGTCCTCGCCACCCCTGCTCCCTTCCCCTTTCTCTTTTCTTCGGTGAAGCTCTCAGCTCTCACTCTCCCTCTCTGTAAACCAGGAACACAGCACCGAATCCTCCCCATGGCGCTGTCGCACGGGTCTAGGCGTCCCCCACCTCTGCGTCGCCGGAGTCGCCAAGTTCCTGGTGGCGTCGCCGCTCCCCGCGTCAGCTCCGCCATGGACGCCGTGGAGTTTTCCTCCGCTATGGAGCTCCTTCCCCGCTGCCGAGCTCGCCAAGCCCCGCCGCCAGGGACCTCCTCTGCGCCCCGTTGACCCGCGCCCGTCCGCCTCGGAGCCGGCCTCCACCGCCTCCTCCCGAATCTGCTCCGCCTCGCCTCTGCCGGACCGGAGCAGCACCGGACCAGCAGGACCGTGCCCTTCCTCTCCAGCCTCCCCTCTGTTTCCTTCTTGCTCACCAGCAATGCTCTCTCTCAGGATCTCTCTTCTCTCTCGCTTCTCTCCACAGGGGACCGAAGCCATGGCCGCCGCCCGTCCATGGTCGCCGCCGCCGGGATTTGCTCGCCTCCGCTGCCTTCGCGCCGTCCCTGTCGCCGGAGGATGCAGCCCCGCCGCCTCCAAGTCCTTTGCTTCGCCCGTGGTCGAGCGAGACGACCACAAACGCAGCCGCGTTGACCGCCCGCTCGTCAGCGCCTCTCTGCCTCGTTGGCCAAGGCCCAACCTGCTCCAGCTCCTCAACCGGCCTGCTACCTCCAACACCGACAGGGCCAAGGCCCATGGTGAGCCTCCAGCGCCCTGCTCCTGTTGGCCCAGCCAGTTTCGGCCCGTGTTGTTTTTTCCTGCCAGGACGATTTTATCTAATTTCCAGGAGACTGCAGTTTTCAAAAGTCCTCTAGATCATGCATATAATAACCCCACAACCATGCATCATATTAAAATGTTTTAAACATGTTAAATGCTTAGAATTCCTTCCAGTTTCATAATATGCAGCATTCATCCATGTTAAATTTGTTTAAAATGTTGTTTGATTAAATTCGCTAGATGGCATGTTAAAATGATTTATTTCATAACTAAATAACCGTAGCTCCAAATTTAATAAACTTTATATGTAAATGGGGTAGAAAAATGCCTAGTCTAACATGGTGCACTTTATTTTGCTGTTTAACAACATTAAAATTGTGTTTAGGACAGAACAGTAGCAAATTCAAAATATGCATATGAGGATTTTCCGAAATTGTTGTTGTTATTTCCGGCCTCATTTAAACTTGCCTAAAAAGTTAGATTAATTATGCTTCACCTCTTGCCATGTTAACCAACATTTAATCTTGCCTTGTTCCTAAACTAGAGCAAACTAAATAACTTGAATGTGGTGTTTCGTCAATATGCAACTCGTTGCATATTGGGCTCCATTTAACTTCTAGTTTTGTTTGTGCATATTGCCATGCCATGCCTCATTAAACCGGACATGCATCATACTTGTTTGTGCATCATGACATGTTTATGCTTGTGCATTTACCATGTTGTTTGTTTCTTTCCGGGTTGCTTCTCTCGTTAGCTTTGGTTTCGTTCCGGAGTTGTGAGGATTCGTTCGACTACGTCCGTTTGTCTTCTTCATGGACTCATTCTTCTTCCTAGCGGGACTTCAGGCAAGATGACCGTCACCTTGGATCTCATTACTATCATTGCTATGCTAGTTGCTTCTTTCTATCGCTATGCTGCGTTACCTACTACTTGCTTATCAAGCCTCCCAAATTGCCATGAACCTCTAACCATTGTCACCCTTCCTAGCAACCATTGTTTGGCTATGTTACCGCTCTTGCTCAGCCCCTCTTATAGCGTTGCTAGTTGCAGGTGAAGATGAAGATTGCTCCATGGTGGAAAGGATTTTGTTGGGATATCACAATATCTCTTATATTATTAATGCATCTATATACTTGGTAAAGGGTGGAAGGCTCGGCCTTATGCCTGGTGTTTTGTTCCACTCTTGCCGCCCTAGTTTCCATCATATCGATATTATGTTCCCGGATTTTGCGTCCCTAACGCGGTTGGGTGATTTATGGGACCCCTTGACAGTTCGCTTTGAATAAGACTCCTCCAAAGAAGGCCCAACCTTGGTTTTACCATTTGCCTCACCACCACCTATTTTCCCTTGGGAGTAATTAACCCAAGGGTCATCTTTATTTAGCCCCCCCGGGCCAATGCTTTTCTAAGTGTTGGTCCAAACTAGAGCCACTTGCGGTGCCGCCCCTAGGCAACTTGGGGTATCGTCGGTTGCCGTACGTAGTTTTAATCCGGTGTTGCCCAGAGAACGAGATATGTGCAGCTACTATAGGGATTGTTTGCCAGCATCGGCGGCTTTCTTTGGTGTTGTTTTATTCTTGTCGAAATGTCTTGTAGCCGGATTCCGAGACTGATCGGGTCTTCCCGGGAGAAGGAATATCCTTCATTGATCACGAGAGCTTATCATGGGCTAAGTTGGGACACCCCGCAGGTATAAACTTTAGAGCCGTGCATGCGGTTATGTGGCAGATGGGAATTTGTTAATGTCCGGTTGTAGTAAACTTGAAGTAAACTCTTCTAAAATACACCAACCGTGTGCGTAACTGTGAGTGTCTCTTTTCGGGGTTGATCGAGAGGAGAACACAGTTTCTGGGTTATGTCTGACGTAAGTAGGAGTTCAGGATCACTTCTTGATCATTACTAGTTGACGACCGTTCCTTTGTTTCTCTTCTCGCTCTCATTTGCGTATGTTAGCCACCATATAAGCTTAGCCACTGCTGCAACCTCACCACCTTACCGCTTCCTTTCCCAGTAAGCTTTGCTAGTCTTGATACCCATGGTAATGGGATTCTTTGAGTCCTCGTGGCTCACAGATTACTACAACACCGATTCTTGTGTACAGGTTATCACGATGGTCATGGACGAGAGCGATGTTTGCTTGTTTTGGAGTTCTTCTTACGCTTCTTTGATCGGGGATAGGTTCCGTGTCGGCACTGGGCTAGCAGGTGGTGGATATGGTTTGAGTTTCATTTATGTTTCATCCGTAGTCGGATGTTGATCTTGTATGTTGTATTGTTGTATTCTTGTGCCTTTGTATATCTTGGCGGTATCCCCACTATTATGTAATGTTGATGTAATGATATCCACCTTGCAAAAGTGTCTTGAAGATGCGCTTCTATCCTTGGTGGGACCTTCGAGTTCCTTTAGGATAGGGTCGCATCTTGGGCGTGACAAGTTGGTAATCAGAGCCATCCCCGACTTAGGAGCCCCCTGCTTGATCGAATCGCTGGCGTTGTTGAGTCTAGAAGAAAACTATTTTGAGTCTTAGGATTATATATATCGGAGAGTAGGATTCTTTTTACTCCTCAGTCCCTTCGTCGCTCTAGTGAGGTCTCCTGACGTAGATGTTTTGTCTTTCCTCTCCTCAAATTTCACGAAATTTTTTAGGATCACGCGGGTTATCTTGGGATCGTTCCGATAGTCTTGTGACGAGAACATTGTTCTTGGTGCCTCCTGTCATTTAGGGGTTGTGGCAGTGTCCCGGGGAGTTGAGCTCTGAGGTGTTGTCGTCACAATGTTATCGTTGCAGTTCTGGAATACCTGAGCTTTGCCGACATCGAAAATCTCTTTTATGCAGTTGTTGGTGAGATAACCTCGATAACCCAGTACTGGGGCGAGCTCGAGAGTATTGCCATAACTCTTATAAAGGATGCTTTTCGAAGGTTGAGGTAAACGATTTTTGAAGGTTTCTTGGTTATGTGTTGAAGGATGGATACAGCTGGATCTAGGTATTGTTAGTTTGGGTGATATATTTTGTGTCCCCTGTATCCCCAACACCTGATTGCATAACCAGAAAGTTTTGTGAGTTTATAGGTGGGAATTCAAGTAGCTCCTAGAATATCTTTCCGACAGATGCATGATATGGGATTGGGTAAATATCTATCATATGTTTGTTTCCGGCTTATTCCGCAAGCCAAATCCTTTGTTTTTGTTCCGTTTTGTGGTATTCAAGTTGCTTCAATGCCAAGTGTTGATTCCATACCTTATTCTAAACGGAGTTCTCATATTTCTATGTGGATGCTAATCCTTCTTGTTCATCAAGGTTGTCTTTTCAATCCTTTCCAACCGTGTGCTTCTCTCCAAGTAAATCCGATCATTCCAACATTCGTAAGATCAATTCTAAGCTTTTTCTCAACGGTGTTCATTTCATCCGACCCAAGTTGCCTTTGTTTTCCCGCCCTCCCACCCTTTTTCTTCAAGGACTCAGATTTCTTAATCAAGTATCCATTTTATTGAGTGAAGTTTCTTCATTCTTTTCCTTTAATGTTTTATTCGGTGATTTCTCATGAAGACGCTAAAGAAGTTTCAACCTTATCATTGTTCCATTCTAATTTTCTTCTCCGGTGGATTTAGTTCAAGATTTCGGTGTTGATCTTATCCCTTTTCCTCTTTTCACAATGCTTTCTCATGCCGGTGTATCTCGTAATCATTCACTTCTCGCTATTCATTTGGTTGGGAATGATGAAGATATCTCAGAAGATTCAAGTTTCCATTCTCAATTCACTCAAGTTCTTTTGAGGATGCTATCTCATGCAAGCCATTTAATTCAACCGGTGCAATCTCTCTTTTCAAGCAATCGTTCAACAGTGGTTCTTTTGAGTGGGCCCTAACCCACGTGTCTTTTTCCGTGATCTTACCTCGACTCTTCTAATTTATCCGGGCGATTCTCAAATTCTTTCAAAGTTTGACGTAAGTATGAATTTCATCAGTCATATGCCTTTGCCCAAGATCTTCCAAATTCTTTCATCGATGGGTCAACTTTTTATTTTTCATTCCGGAGTGCCTCAACAATTCATGGTGGTGTTTCTCGTTGTCATTCTCGAATTTTGAAGACCAAAGAAGAGTTTCTCTTAAATCTTGCTCCATTCTCTTCAAGATTCATGGTTCTAGTTTGATGCCATCCTCTCATAATTGTTTTAGATTGTGAGAATTCTTTTCACCCATCCGGAGCAATTCAGGAGTCTTTTTAGTTTGATTCTTCGGAGCCCATCATCTCAGAATTATTCATTCTCAGCTTTCAGCTCTCGTTCTCCAAATCTTATCGGTGCATCATTCAAGTATTCTCTAATCAGTTCATGATCTCTTCGTTCTCATGTATCTAAATTCTGTCAAGTATCTTTATTCGTTTTCTAATTATTATCAGTGAATTGTGCCTTTGCTATGTTCAATTTCAATTCTTACGGTGGTTCGTTCAAGAGTTCTCTTCCTTCGTTATTATATAGATTCATTCGTCTTCCCGAATCCTACCGGCGGATCGTTGAAGACCTTCCCAAGTTGAGCAATATCTCTCTTCAATCCTTTTTCAACGAGAATAAGTAGTATGCCTAATCCATTGCTTGTCATCAATCTAAATTGGTGATGGATACGCATAACATAATTCTTGTTCTTGTTTCATCCAAGTGATTGATTCATTCTTCCGGAGTTCGTAATGGTATCAATTTCTCAGTTCTAAGTTGTTCATCTCTTCTTTCCGGAGTTTGTTCATCTTATCACATTCTCGGTCCGAGATGCTTCATCTTTTCTTTCCGGAGTTCAAAGTTTTCTCGGTTATATCATTTCAAAGCTTCATCTTATCACTGCAAGGCTTCACCTTGTGTTTTCAACTTCTCTTTCTTTTTATCATCCTCTTATTACCGAGTTCTTCATGGAGGCTCTACATGGTGCTTCGTAAAGGATTCTTTTCATTCTTCAATTGTTCATCAAGATTTCTCGCGGAGTTAAGATCCGCCAAGCTATACTCAAAATAAACATGGTGTTCAACACATGTTTTGCTTTGAGGAGTTCAAGTATTCTTCTTCTTGCATTCCGAAGTGCAATTCTTTCTACCTTATCTCTTGAGATGGTGTTATGTCACTCTTGGCAATTTCTCTTCGTGTTTCAAGGTTCACATGTTGTCAAGAATGAGATATTTTAAATCCACCAATCTCTTCGTTGGAGTCATCTTGTGTCATGTTTCACCTAAAGCCTTCCCTAAGGAATGTTGCTATTCGTGGTGCTTATCAATGATCCAAGTTTCTCCTTCTCTTCTCGGTGAAAGAGTTTTCATCTCTTCGTTGATTTCAGGCAAGCATTTGTTTTCGGTAGTGGCAGAATTTCACCTCAAGTTTTGAGATGTCTCCATAAGCCCACGAGGATCATATCCTTCCGTTGTTGGTTTTACAACAACTCCGCTCTAACCTTCTTGCAAGGATGCTTTCCAAATTCAATTGTGGTAGAAGTTATCATTTTCTTCACCATTCTATTATTCCAACGATCTATCTTCTATTCTTTCTTCCGGAGGCATTGTGATGTTGCTCTCTTCGACCCATCATCTTGTTTTGTCAAGATCATGTTCTTCTCCGTGCTTCTCCGTTTAGCCGGAGTGTCGTGTTTTCATTCGAGTTCTCTCATTTTATCAAGTTTTGCCACCTTCCTCAACCGGAGAGCTATCTGAAATCTTTCTTACCCCTTGTGCCATTCTTTCAATAGTTCCGGAGGTAGTGTGTTGTTGATCTCATCAAGTATCCTCTCATCTTGTCAAGTTCATGTTCTATTCCTTCCATGTTCAACCGGAGTGCTTCCCGAATTCTTCCTCTCTCATCTTGTTTTAACCGGAGTGGTTTTGAATTCTATCTTGTCCATTAAACTCTTGATTCATGTTTTTGCAACCTTCAAGTTCCCGTAATGTTCCTTGTTCCTCTTTTCTAACGGATTGTTTGCAATCTCGTTCATCTCTGTTGTACTCTTTCTTTTAAATTGCTCAACCTCTCAAGGTTCATGGTTTCACCTGCTCACAAAGAAGCAACTTAGCTTTACCTCTTCTCTTCCTCTTCCCCTTCTCTTTGGTGCCATCCTAGATCTCGGGACGGGATCCTCTTGTAGTGGTGGAGTGTTGTAACGCCCCGAGACCGACGCTCCAGACGCCTTCCATGTTTTGCGTAACCGTCGTGTGTTTTATTTTGTTGTTATTGCATTTCATCATGGCATCATGCGCATTGCATCCACATGGTTTTCATAAAACTTGCTTTCGCTCGTCGTTGACCGTTTCAGACCAATCGGGTTTTTTCGCTTCCCTCTTGTCCGTGTCGGCCTAACCCCCCTTTGCGTGCGTGTCCGAAACTTCTCGGACCCAACTCGAGCAGTCATGACCGCTGGATCCGGATCATCCCCAAACATCTATAAAACATCTCTGTTTTCTTAATTAAACTTCCCAACCTATATTTTTTCTTGACCGTCCAATTTAAATCAGAGGGCCCTAACCTAATTCTATTTCCCTTTATATAGTCCACCCACCTACCAAATCAGTCTAACCCTAGCCTAACCCTATTCCCCCTTGCGCCGCCACCCACTCTCGCATGTTCCTCGGGATCCTTCCCTGACCAGCTTCCTCCTTCCTCAGGATCTTGCCCGGTCCAATCCAGCCACCACCGAACCTTCCATCTCCTCCATCCAATCGAACCAACCAGCCACCTCGACCTCCTCCTTCGTGCGCCCCTGTGCCGCGAGCGCCGAGACTCCAGCCTCCTCTCGTGCCCGAGGGGCTCCCGAGCACCTCGTCCCCGCCGTCGCTAGTCGCCGGAACCAGCAGCTGTCCTCGCCACCCCTGCTCCCTTCCCTTTCTCTTTTCTTCGGTGAAGCTCTCAGCTCTCCCTCTCCCTCTCTGTAAACCAGGAACACAGCATCGAATCCTCCCCATGGCGCTGTCGCACGGGTCTAGGCGTCCCCCACCTCTGCGTCGCTGGAGTCACCAAGTTCCTGGTGCCGTCGCCGCTCCCCGCGTCAGCCCCGCCATGGACGCCGTGGAGTTTTTCTCTGCTACGGAGCTCCTTCCCCGCTGCCGAGCTCGCCAAGCCCCGCCAGGGGACCTCCTCTGCGCCCTGTTGACCCAGCCCGTCACGCCTGGAGCCGGCCTCCACCGCCTCCTCCCGAATCTGCTACGCCTCACCTCTGCCGGACCGGAGCAGCACCGGAGCAGCAGGACCGTGCCCTTCCTCTCCAGCCTCCCCTCTGTTTCCTTCTTGCTCACTGGCAACGCTCTCTCTCAGGATCTCTCTTCTCTCTCGCTTCTCTCCATAGGGGACCGAAGCCATGGCCGCCGCCCGTCCATGGTCGTCGCCGCCGGGATCTGCTCGCCTCCGCTACCTCCGCGCCATCCCTGTCGCCGGAGGATGCAGCCCCGCCGCCTCCAAGTCCTTTGCTTCGCTCGTGGTCGAGTGAGACGACCACAAACGCAGCCGCGTTGACCGCCCGCTTGCGGCGCCTCTACGCCTCGGCAGCCAAGGCCCAGCCTGCTCCAGCTCCTCAACCGGCCTGCTACCTCCTCCACCGACAGGGCCAAGGGCCATGGTGAGCCTCCAGCGCCCTGCTCCTGTTGGCCCAGCCAGTTACGGCCCGTGATGTTTTTTTCCCGCCAGGACGATTTTATCTAATTTCCGTGAGACCTGCAGTTTTTAAAAGTCCCTCTAGATCATGCATATAATAACCCCACAACCATGCATCATATTAAAATGTTTTAAACATGTTAAATGCTTAGAATTCCTTCCAGTTTCATAATATGCAGCATTCATCCATGTTAAATTTGTTTAAAATGTTGTTTGATTAAATTTGCTAGATGTCATGTTAAAATGATTTATTTCATAACTAAATAACCGTAGCTCCAAATTTAATAAACTTTATATGTAAATGGGGTAGAAAAATGCCTAGTCTAACATGGTGTACTTTATTTTGCTGTTTAACAACATTAAAATTGTGTTTAGGACAGAACAGTAGCAAATTCAAAATATGCATATGAGGATTTTCCGGAATTGTTGTTGTTATTTCCGGCCTCATTTAACTTGCCTAAAAAGTTAGATTAATTATGCTTCACCTCTTGCCATGTTAACCAACATTTAATCTTGCATTGTTCCTAAACGAGAGCAAACTAAATAACTTGAATGTGGTGTTTCGTCAATATGCAACTCGTTGCATATTGGGCTCCATTTAACTTGTAGTTTTGTTTGTGCATATTGCCATGCCATGCCTCATTAAACCGGACATGCATCATACTTGTTTGTGCATCATGACATGTTTATGCTTGTGCATTTACCATGTTGTTTGTTTCTTTCCGGGTTGCTTCTCTCGTTAGCTTCGGTTTCGTTCCGGAGTTGTGAGGATTCGTTCGACTACGTCCGTTTGTCTTCTTCATGGACTCGTTCTTCTTCCTAGCGGGACTTCAGGCAAGATGACCGTCACCTTGGATCTCATTACTATCATTGCTATGCTAGTTGCTTCGTTCTATCGCTATGCTGCGTTACCTACCACTTGCTTATCAAGCCTCCCAAATTGCCATGAACCTCTAACCATTGTCACCCTTCCTAGCAACCATTGTTTGGCTATGTTACCGCTCTTGCTCAGCCCCTCTTATAGCGTTGCTAGTTGCAGGTGAAGATGAAGATTGCTCCATGGTGGACAAGATTTTGTTGGGATATCACAATATCTCTTATATTATTAATGCATCTATATACTTGGTAAAGGGTGGAAGGCTCGGCCTTATGCCTGGTGTTTTGTTCCACTCTTGCCGGCCTAGTTTCCGTCATATCGGTATTATGTTCCCGGATTTTGCGTCCCTAACGCGGTTGGGTGATTTATGGGACCCCCTTGACAGTTCGCTTTGAATAAGACTCCTCCAGCCAGGCCCAACCTTGGTTTTACCATTTGCCTCACCACCACCTATTTTCCCTTGGGAGTAATTAACCCAAGGGTCATCTTTATTTACCCCCCCGGGCCAATGCTTGTCTAAGTGTTGACCAGAGCCACTTGCAGTGCCTCCCCTAGGCAACTTGGGGTATCGTCGGTTGCCGTACGTAGTGTTCATCCGGTGTTGCCCTGAGAACGAGATATGTGCAGCTCCTATCGGGATTGTCGGCGCATCGGGCGGCTTTGCTGGTCTTGTTTTATTGATGTCAAAATGTCTTGTAGCCGGATTCCGAGACTGATCGGTTCTTCCCGGGAGAAGGAATATCCTTCGTTGACCGCGAGAGCTTATCATGGGCTAAGTTGGGACACCCTGCAGGGTATAAACTTTCGAGAGCCGTGCTCAAGTTATGTGGCGAGATGGGAATTTGTTAATGTCCGGTTGTAGTAAACTTGAAGTAAACTCTTCTAAAATACACCAACCGTGTGCGTAATCGTGAGTGTCTCTTTTCGGGTTGATCGAGAGGAGAACACGGTTTTTCGGGTTATGTCCGACGTAAGTAGGAGTTCGTGATCACTTCTTGATCATTACTAGTAGACGACAGTTCCTTTGTTTCTCTTCTCGCTCTCATTATCGTATGATAGCCAACATATAAGCTTATCCGCTGATGCAAACTCACCACCATACACCTTCCTATCCCATTAAGCTTTGCTAGTCTTGATACCCATGGTAATGGGATTCTTTGAGTCCTCGTGGCTCTGATTACTACAACACAAGTTGCGGTGTACAGGTTATGCGATGGTCATGACGCGAGAGCGATGTTTGCTTGTTTTGGAGTTCTTCTTCGCTTCTTTGATCGGGGATAGGTTCGTGCTCGGCCTTGGGCTAGCAGGGTGGATATGGTTTGAGTTTCTGTTTATGTTTCATCCGTAGTCGGATGTTGATCTTGTATGTTGTATTGTTGTATTCTTGTGCCTTTGTATATCTTGGCGGTATCCCCACTATTATGTAATGTTGATGTAATGATATCCACCTTGCAAAAGCGTCTTCAAGATGCGCTTCTATCCTTGGTGGGACCTTCGAGTTCCTTTAGGATAGGGTCGCATCTTGGGCGTGACATGTGACTCGTGGGCGGGGAGAAAAGGGGGTGGGGAAGGGGGGAGGGGGGCGGGGGTAGATATTTTGGCAGTTGGCCAAAATTTTGGAAATGTGGAGGAAAACTTTGCGTGCGGCGCCGCCGGACTATTCACTTTGAATGATTGTGTGCATCGCAAATGATTCTTCTGCTTTACACGCATAGGATGAGTTTGATAATTCAAATTTTGGTGGAAATTTCCCCGGGTACGTCATTGCATAATTTAACACCGCTTGCTAATTTGGGCACACAAAAGAGCATACAACAGACAGACCACACTTATTGAATCGAGCAATTTTAGTAATTAAACAGAGCTAGTTGACCTAAACATTGCTCTAACAAAAGACCAATATTTAAAACAAAGCCTAAGTATGCATAATTTTAGCAAATCCACCGCCGCGCCGGCCTATGCATCGCCGGTGTGAGATGAGACGTTGATGACTTGTCCTGGCGACATGCCGCTGTTGGTGGACTTCGCGTCCCCCCTGCTAAAGTCGACCACATCCTCATCCTCGGCGCCGCCCTTATGGTTGTAGTACTCATAGCAGTGGCTGCGCCAGAGCTCGCGTTGGTACTCCAGTGCCGATTCCTCGATGGATAGACTCTTCTCTACCTCGACCTCGGCCACGTGCAACTCCTCCTCCCGGCGGTCCTCAATCTCCGCCGCCTCCTACATCTCCAGCTCCGGCTCGGCAACCTAATGAGGAAGTAGGTGCCCCATGGCCACCATCGCCTTTTCAAACGTGGGTTGCATGCTGGATTCCGAGGTGGCCTAGAATATCTTGGCGTGTGCATCCTCGATCTTGGCATGGATGGCCATGACCCGGGCCAGGGCGACATCGGCGGCACGGACGGCAGCTTGAGCGCTCTCGGCGTTTATAGCCGCCATTGCAGCAGCAGCTGCAGCCGTCTCGGCTTCTGCAGCTACCCTGTCGGCTGCCGCAGATACCCTCTCAGTGGAAGCGATTGCGCTCAATGCAGATGCGGCGACACTCTTGGCATAGGCGGCGGCTGGGGGTGGGGACCACCGTACGGGCCTTCCCGAAGCGTTTCCACGATGTCATCTTTGCAAGAAGGGGGTGCGGGAATGGGGATTGGGATTCGGGGGTTGCCGGCACTGGAGCAGACGAGACGGCGAAGCTTAAGGAGGAAGACTTAAATAGACCAAGATATTTTCATCGCAAACGGTTCCTAGAAAACAACTGTGTGTGATGTTGTAGATTTTTTTATTAGCCGTGAAAGACAAATTTGGAGTAAAGTGGCAACGAATGGTGTTTTAAATGTACGAATTTTTTTGTAATACTAATACAATTGTCATGTCAATTTTTGGAAAATTTCAGGGTCATTTGACCTTTTAAGACATTTAAGTGATTTTCTAGCCATTTAACGACCGTAATTGAAATGAACTACACGTACATGCAACAACTAACCATAACGGTTTGAGAAGTCATATTTTGTGTACTTGTGTGCGATTTAATTCCATGTGCAGTAAATTGGAAGGAATTCTCAAACATATTGGTCTAACGGCTATGACACAATTAAGCATGGGGTGCCATGTCATTTATATTCCAAAAAGTTAAAAAAATATCAGAAACTCATGAAACCTTGGTTGATGTAATGTCATGCGACCAAGATGATGTGGTAAAAAATTTGGCATGTGTGACGAAAGTTTGGACACACAAACCGGAGCAACTCACTAGAAGGCTCGTGGTTCCGAGAGGGAACAATGCATGTTTGATGACGAACGGGAGATAGCTTCCTCTTACAGCCTTCAAATTTTTTCTACGTGTAACGTGCACTAATACAATTGTCATGTGAAAATTTGGAAAATTTCAGGGGTCATTTGACCTTTTGAAGACATTTAAGTGATTTTCTAGCCATTTAATGACCGTAATTCAAATTTGAACTACATCTACATGCAACGACTAACCATAACGGTTTGAAAAATCATATTTGTGTACTTGTGTGCGAGTTAATTCCATGTGCAGTAAATTAGGAGTAATTTTCAAACATATTGGTCTCGCGACATGGACACATGCATATGTATGCATGGAGTTCCATGGCATTTTAATCCAAAAACTTAAAAAATGATCAGAAAAACATGAAACCTTGCTTGATGTAATGTCATGCCACCAAGATGATGTGGTAAAAAATTGGCATGTTTGACCAAAGTTTTGACACACACTCCTCACAAACCGGAGCAATTCATTAGAAGGCTCGTGGTTCCGAGAGGGAACAATGCTTATTTGATGACGAATAGGAGATAGCTTCCTCTTACGGCCTTCAAATTTTTTCTACGTTTAACGTGCACTACTACAACTATAATGTGAAAATTTGGAAAATTCTAGGGGTCATTTGACCTTTAGAAGACATAAGTGATTTTCTAGCCATTTAATGACCGTAATTCAAATTTGTACTACATCTACATGCAACACCTAACCATAACGGTTTGTAAAACCATATTTGTGTACTTGTGTGCGAGTTAATTCCATGTGCAGCAAATTAGAAGGAATTTTCAAACATATTTGGTCTCATGGCATGGACACATGCATGGAGTGCCATGGCATTTTAATTACATGCTGCGTCACAGGGAACGGGGTCCCCAGACTTGCACTCACTGACCACGGTGTGGCTCCACCAGCGGCCCTGTACAACCCATCTTCACCATCAAACACTCAAGACCCTCGCGAGGGGCCGAGCCTCGCGATGCGGACGACGCAAGACCTCCTCGGGGGCGGCCTTACCAGGCCGGCTCGCGAGGGGCGGAGAGATCAAGGCAAGGGACACCTCGCGAGGTTCCTGTGATGCAAGCCATGACGACCGGAGCCAGGCGGGCGCCAGCGCTTACATTGTCCTTGTTTCCTCTTTGGTGCTAAAGAGGCAAGCACAGGCGAGGACTCCCGAGGCATCAGGCAAAGGTTTCCATATCAGTGCAACAAGACCAAGACCAGCAGGAGAGGGGCCGGAGGTCACCGTGGAGCCCAATCACGGCGTCACCAGAGCCTTTGGCGGGCGAAGACCACCTCTAGTCAGGATAGCTTGTACTAGTTGTCTCCCTTCGAATTTGGCCGTTGTGGGATCCCTTCCCGCCTAACATTTGGGGAGAGGACCAGGGCCTCTATTAATAGGACTAGCCACCACCGTAGAGGAGGGATCCGAGGGCCATTCGGATCATCCTCATGCACACAAGCTCACCAAGAACAAGAACACATCTCCTCAGGAGGCTGTTCTTCCCTTTGTAACTGTTCACCCTCAGCCCAAGAGGCAATCCACCACACCACACTGGAGTAGGGTATTACACCACATCGGTGGCCCGAACCAGTATAAACTCTCATGTCTCTCGTTCTTTGGGTTCGTCGAGCTAGGACTTGCGATTGTTGCGAGAGAGAGCTAGGTGGAGGAGAGATCTTTGTGCGCACCCCAGTGTTCGAACCTCAAGGGTTTTGCCGGAACCCGTAATCCAACATTTGGCGCGCCAGGTAGGGGTGCGTCAAAGCTTTCCTTCCGTCGATCCACGCTCCGCCACCGCAGCGCCTTGCTCCCATGGCCGGCGTTGCTCTTCCGGCTACAATGGCGGATGCCCATGGCGGAGCCAGGGGGCTCGGAGCCTTTTCCCCTACCTTGCGGCGGGTGCGGTGGCCGCCCAAATTCAAGCCGGAGATGCCGCTGCGTTACACGGCATGGCGGACTCGTCGGCCTTCCTGCTGGCATATGAAGAGGCCGTCCTGAAGGCTGGGGGCGACGACAAGGTCATGGCCAACTGGCTTCCCATGGCCCTGACTGGTGCACCGTGTGCCTGGCTGCTCAACCTCCCAGGATCTACGATGGCATCTTGGGAGGAGATGCGCAGCCTCTTCGCTGCGTGCTTCGCGGCACCGACGCCCCTCGTTGTCGCGGCCCTCCTCAGCAGCTCACAAGCGCCGCCCTTGGACCGTCACACCAAGCCGTTCTTCAGCCAGATCGGTGCCGCCTCCGAGCGGTAGGGGGCTCCCCCGGGTTGGGCGGCGCCCAAGGCCGACCTCACCTTCGACGCGGGGGATCACCCTGTCACCACCGTCGGCTCGAGCGTGCTCCCAATGCTATGCACGCCCACCATCTGCAGCATAGTGATACATCTCCGTCGTATCTATAGTTTTTGATTGTTCCATGCTAATATTATACAACTTTCATATACTTTTGGCAACTTTTTATACTATTTTTGGGACTAACATATTGATCCAGTGTCCAGTACCAGTTCCTGTTTGTTGCATGTTTTTTGTTTCGCAGAAAATCCATATAAAACGGAGTCCAAATGGGATAAAACTGATGGAGATTGTTTTGGAATATATGTGATTTTTGGGAAGAAGAATCAACGCGAGACGATGCCCGAGGGGGCCACAAGGCAGGGGGTGCGCCCCAGGGGGTCAGGCGCGCCCTGGGCCCTCGTGGCCACCCCGTAAGGCATTTGGTGCCCTTCTTTCGCCGTAGGAAAGCTAATATCCGGATAGAGATCGTGTCCAAAATCCAGCCCAATCGGAGTTACGGATCTCTGGTTATAAAAGAAACGGTGAAAGGGGAGAATCTGAAGCGCAGAAACAGAGAGAGACAGATCCAATCTCGGAGGGGCTCTTGCCCCTCCCAGGCCATGGAGACCATGGACCAGAGGCGAAACCCTTCTCCCATCTAGGGAGAAGGTCAAGGAAGAAGAAGAAGGAGGGGGGGCTCTCTCCCCCTCTTTCCCGGTGGCGCAGGAACACCACCGGGGCCATCATCATCACCGCGATCTACACCAACACCTCCGTCATCTTCACCAACATCTCCATCACCTTCCCCCATCTATCTACAGAGGTCCACTCTCCCGCAACCCGCTGTACCCTCTACTTGAACATGGTGCTTTATGCTTCATATTATTATCCAATGATGTGTTTCCATCCTATGATGCCTGAGTAGATTTTCATTGTCTTATCGGTAATTGGTGAATTGCTATGATTGGTTTAAATTGCTTCTGGTCATGTTGCTGTCCTTTGGTGCCCATCATATGAGCGCGCGCGTGGATCACACCATAGGGTTAGTTGTATGTTGATAGGACTATGTATTGGAGGGCAAGAGTGACAGAAGCTTCAACCTAGCATAGAAATTGATGCATACGGGAGTGAAGGGGGACCAATATATCTTAATGTTATGGTTGGGTTTTACCTTAATGAATGTTAGTAGTTGCAGATGCTTGCTAATAGTTTCAATCATAAGTGCATATAATTCCAAGTCAGGGATGACATGCTAGCAGTGGCCTCTCCCACATAAAACTTGCTATCGGTCTAGTAAAGTAGTCAATTGCTTAGGGACAATTTCGCAACTCCTACCACCACTTTTCCACACTCGCTATATTAACTTTATTGTGTCTTTATCTAAACAGCCCCTAGTTTTTATTTACGTGCTCTTTATATTCATGCAAACCTATCCAACAACACCTACAAAGTACTTCTACTTTTATACTTGTTCTAGGCAAAGCGAACGTTAAGCGTGCGTAGAGTTTTATCGGTGGTCGATAAAACTTGATGGAATATTTGTTCTACCTTTAGCTCCTCGTTGGGTTCGACACTCTTACTTATCGAAAGAGGCTACAGTTGATCCCCTATACTTGTGGGTTATCACGTAGCTGTCACCAAGACCCTCATCAACGGCGGCGCCGGCCTCAACATGCTCTCTGTGGAAGCTTTCAGCCTTCTTCATGTACCGCTCGAGCGGCTCCGCCCCAGCAAGACCTTCTCCGGGGTCGACGGCGGCTCTACCAGCCCCCTGGGGCAGATCCGTCTTCCCGTGGCTTTTGGCACCCGCGACAACTACCACACTGAGTTGATCGACTTCGACATCATCCGCATTGGCCTTCCGTACAACGCCATCCTCAGGTACCCGGCTTTGGCTCAGTTTATGGCGGTGACCCATCCGGCATACAACCTCATGAAGATGCCCGGGAGCAAGGACGTCCTCACTGTAGTTGGGGTTACTAAGGAGGCCCTGGTGGTGCTCAAGCTTGCCCTTAAGACCGCCGCGACAGCACGACCGGCCGACGAGGCCACCTCTGGAGTTAAGGAGGCCGCGCCGGCTAAGAAGAAGCAGTTGTTCACTCAAGATCGGGCAGAAACCAAGCAGGTGCCGATAGAGGAAGATGGGTCCTCTGGAGCCACCTTCACTATAGGTGCCAACCTCGACCCGGATCAAGAAGAGCAATTGGTGAGGTTCTTGCGCACAAACAAGGAAGTATTCGCCTGGGAGCCCAAACAGCTGGTAGGGGTCCCAAGAGGGGTGATCGAGCATCACTTGAGGGTGTGCCCCAATGTGCGCCCTGTGAAGCAGAAGGCGCGGCGACAGTCCACAGAGAAGCAGTCCTTCATCATCCAGGAAACCCGCAAGCTGGAGGCAGCAGGTGTCATTCGCGAGGTTTGGTACCCCGAATGGCTGGCGAACCCCGTTGTTGTGCCAAAGAAAGGCGGGAAGGAGCGCATGTGTGTCGACTTCACCAACCTCAACAAGGCCTGCCCCCAAGACCCATTCCCGTTTCCGGGCATCGACCAAATTGTCGACTCCACCGTCGAGTGCGACCTGCTATGCTTCCTGGATGCGTTTTTAGCTATCACCAGATCAAGATGGCAGTAGAGGATGTGTTGAAGTGGAGAAGATGGCATTCCTGACCCCGTGTGGGGTGTACTGCTACACTTGCATGCCGTTCGGGCTGTGCAACGCGGACGCGACCTTCCAATGGCTGATGCACATCACCCTGGGTCAGCAGCACAGGAGGAACGCTGAAGCCTAGGTCGACGACATTGTGGTAAAGTCTCGGGAGGTGAGGACTTTGATTCAGGACCTAGAGGAGACCTTCGCAAGCCTGCGCCAGGTGGACTTGCGGCTCAACCCAGAGAAGTACGTATTTGGTGTCCCCTCCGGCAAGCTGCTAGGCTTCCTCGTGTCCCACCTTGCCGATGGAAGAAATTCCATAAATGTCCCATAGAGTCAAAAAGCTGTTTTGAGGGCCAACCCAGAGAAGGTCAAGGTGATTGAAGACATGAGTCCACCACAAACCCTCAAGGAGATGTAGAAGCTTGGCGGCTGCGTGACTTTGCTGGGATGCTTCATCTCCAAGCTGGGAGAGGTGCCCTACCGTTCTTCAAGCCGATGAAGTAGAAGGGCCCATTCGAGTGGACCCCGAAGGCTGACCAAGCGTTTCAAGACCTCAAGAGATACCTGACCAGCCCTTCGGCGATGGTGGCGCCCTGCCCTCTCGAGCCCCTGGTGCTCTACCTCGCCGCCACTCCTTACTCAGCTAGTGCAACTCTGGTGGCGGTTCGGGAAGAGCGCCAGGCCAAGGATACGACGCGCCGAGCCACTCCCCCAGCCGGGGTGATGCAAGACCCGAAGGGCACCGCGGGGGCTGCAGCAACGCCAACGGATGACCCAGCTCAGCAGGACGGCGTCCTTGGGCCCGCAGGGGCCCCAATGAGCGACCAGACTCCGAGGGTTCTATCACCTCAGGAGGCACCTCAACCTCCAACAGACGTAGGCCCCATCGACGCGCCCGCACTCGTCGAGCACCCAGTGTATTTCGTTAGCACGTTACTGCGGGATGCAAGGGCACGGTACCCCATGCATCAGAAGCTCTTGCTCACGCTCTTGGTGGCATCACGCAAGCCATGGCACTACTTTTAAGGTCACCCAATCAAGGTCGTCTCGGCCTACCCACTGGAGAGGGTACTCAGGAGCCCTAATGCTGCTGGGAGAGTCGCCGAATGGAATATCGAGTTGCAGGCATTCCAGCTGGAGTTCAGCACAACCAGGGTCATCAAGGGAGCCGCGCTCGCCGACTTCATGGCAGAATGGATGGATGCCTCGGAGCTTGAAGCAGGCGAGGATCGATCCTCTCGCCGGGAAGTGAAGCGTCAGGCGGCTGGGTTATGTATTTCAATGGTGCATTTGCGCGCCAGGTCGTGGGGGCTGGAGCAGTGCTCATCTCGCCCACTCAGGACAAGCTCTACTACGCCGTGCAGCTCTGCTTCCAGCAGGGCGAGAAGGTCTCCAACAACATAGCGGAGTACGAAGGCCTCATAGCTGGCCTTAAGGCTGCGGTGGCCCTGGGGGTGAAGCGCCTCATCATCGGGGGTGACTCGCAACTTCTTGTCAACTTCTCCAACAAGGCATACGAGCCGAGGGACGAGCACATGGAGGCGTACCTCACGGAGGTACGCAAAATGGAAAAGCAGTTCTTGGGCCTAGAATTGCAGCACGTGCAACGTGGCACCAACAAGGAGGCCGACGACATCGCCAAGAGAGCATGCAAGCGACTACCCCAAGAGCCTGGCGTCTTCGAGGAGCGGCTCTTCAAGTTGTCGGCAGCACCACCACTTTCAAGGCCAGCGCCGCCTCGGGATGAGCTCCCCCAAACCCCTGCCTCGGGAGCCCCGGCCTGCGGCCTGACCTCGGGAGCGCGCCTACTCTTGGCGCTCGAGCCTCAGGAGGGGTGCTGGACCAAGGAGTTCAAGGAATACCTGACGCAAGGGACACCGCCGGAAAAAGAGGAGGTGCGAGCACATGGACCCGGCAGCCACGGCGTGCATTACATCCAGGACGGTGAGTTATACAGGAAGCGGCCGAATGACGTTTCCCTGCATTGTATCTCCCTGGAACAGGGGAAAGAGCTGCTAGCTGAAATACACGATGGAGACTGCAGGCACCACTCGTCGTCACAAACCCTCGTCAGCAAGGCGTTCTGCAGCGGGTTCTACTGGCCTACGGCGCTCAACGACGCAACCGAGCTGGTGAAGTCCTGCGAGGCCTACCAATTCCACGCCAAGCAGATCCATCAGCCGGCTCAGGGCCTCTAGACCATCCCGCTCTCGTGGCCATTCGCAGTCTGGGGGCTGGATATCTTAGGCCCGTTCCCCAGAGCGCCTGGGGGCTACCGCTACCTCTACGTCGCCATCGACAAATTCACCAAATGGGCGGAGGTAGAAGCTGTCCGCACCATCCTAGCTGGGTCTGCGGTCAGGTTCATCAAGGGTCTCGTAAGCCAGTTCGGGGTCCCCAATCACATCATCACCAACAACGGCTCGCAGTTCACTAGTAATCTCTTCAAGACATATTGCGCTAACCTTGGAACGCAGATTTGCTACACTTCGGTGGCACACCCCAGGAGCAATGGTCAAGCTAAACGCGCCAACGCGGAGGTCCTGAGAGGCCTCAAGACCAGGACCTTCAAGAAGAAGCTCGAGGCCTGCGGCAGGGGCTGGCACGACGAGCTCCAGTCCGTGTTGTGGTCCATCCGCACCATCGCCACCAAGCCAACGGGTGAGACCCCATTCTTCCTTGTCTACGGAGCAGAAGCGTTTCTCCCTCACGAGGTCAAGCATCGCTCCGCGTAGGTCCTGGCGTTTGATGAGACGCAGCAGGACACCATGCGGAAGATGGACCTTGTGCTGGGGGTGGAACGCCGCCGTGAAGCTATGCTTCGAGCGGCAAGATACCAGCAGGAGCCGCAGCGGTATCACTACCGCAGCATCCACTCCAGGACGCTCGAGGTGGGTGACCTCATCCTAAGGCGGGTGCTCTCCAGGGAAGGGTTGCATAAGCTTTCACCCATGTGGGAGGGCCCGTTTAGGGTCGCCCACGTAACCAGGCCTGGCACCGCACGCCTGGAGACGCAGGACGGGGTCCCCATCCAGAACGCCTGGAATATCCAGCACCTCCATAAGTTCTACCCATGAAGCAAGGCCCGACGCTTGTGAAACAAGGCCCGGTGCCTGTGAAGGTCTCTGCTCGTGACACTCTCACGTAATAATGAGTGGGGCTGTACACGCCCCGGAGTCTTAGGAGTGCCGCCTTCGGGCCTCGGGGGCTCCCTCCCACGTCCTAGTGGCAACACTTAGCTCCGCGCTGGTGAGAAGACTAGATTAGGTGTCGGATGTGGCTTTTCATTTGCTTTCCGCAGTTGGCTTGCCCCACTTTAATGAAAATTTGCTTTCTGGTGTTCCTTGACGACTTGGTTCCATCGCCTTTTGCCTTTGTTTCTGCCTTTGATTCCTTGTTTTGACCCGTACTCTCCCTCGCATGCCTCGCGAGGGGGCTGGACGGGTGCCCTCGTGAGCGTTTTTCCTGTTTTTCACGAGGCACCGGTGGTCGAGCTCCCAAGCTAGCGCACCTCTCTCAATCCGTGCCCCTCGGGTACCGCGATGCAAAGCGCTGGGTCGTGGCCGGCCGCGCCTTTGACCAGGGCCCGAAAGAATAAGAGTTTCCTAACGAATTTTTGCAGTTCCTAGATGCCTCCCAAGCCAAGGAGGCCTCGCCAGGTACTGGGAAATGCACGCCTCACGAGGCGAAAACTACTTCAAGCGCGTCAAGCTAAGTTATTTCTACGCGCCTATATAAAACGTTGATGCTGCAACATGACACAGGAACAATAAACATAGCATAGCAACTTGGAAATCATGGCTCGTTGCACGCCCCTACGTGGCCCCATACTTGTCTCTCTCAATGCAGGAACAAAAGGAAGAACGAAACAGAAGTGGCGTGTGCCCCTGCAGCAGATCGCGATGATGGACCCATGGTGCTCTCCGGGGCTAAGCCAGACCCCACCTCGCGCTTCACTGGAGTGCGGCGACGAGATGACCCACTGCCAACCTCAAAGCAGGCGCGGCGGCTGGTCGTTTAGCTGCCGCTGCTGGAGCTGTCATCGGAAGAAGAGTTGCCCTAGCTAGACGAGCAGCGGCCAGCACCGAGGGCAAGACCATCCTCACCCTCATCACGACCATCGCCAAGGCCGAGCACCTCGCCGCCGTTGTTGTCCTCGGGGCAGCACCCGAAGCGGTGGCCGTCTTCTCCGAACGCCCTCACGTAGAGGGTCGCATTGCCGTCATACTTGAAGTGGAGGGTGCACTGCGTGCCCAGGCTGCGCGCGCGGGCAAACTTCTGCCAGCCGCGGGCCAGGGCTACGTTGCCCGCGACGGAGACCTCCACCGCGGCCCACGAAGCCTTGCTCCAGCAGCCATCAGCCTGCAGCCAGAGCTCCCCTGGACCTGTGGCCGGTAGCTCGCCAGTGAAGAAGCTTGGGAGCTGAAGCCAGGTGCTAGCCAGATTCTCCGACCACATGACGAACTCCGGTAGCACCTCCACCGAATGCAAGCACAGCCGGGGAGGCCGCGTGACCATGGCGTGTCTCCCTTCATCGACAGGGCTGCCACGACCTGGGCGACTCCCACCTCGTGAAGAGGCGCGACCGCGGCCGCGAGGGGCCACGGCGGGGGTCACGGTGTGCTTGCGAGGGCGGCCGTACCCCCTCTTGGGCGGCGGTGAGCCGGGCCCCTCCTAGCGGGCCTTCCCCTTCTCCGCGGCCGAGAACCTCTTCGTAGGCGCCATGGGTGTCGCTACCAGCAATGAAGCAAGGGAGAAGAAGCGAGCAGAGCAGGAAGAGATGAGCAACGGGGGCTCTGCCCCCTCCTTATTTATAGCGGGAGAAGGCCAACTGGCGATCCCCACGATCATAGGTAATGATGATTTTTCTCTGCATGTAGCAGGGACTCGTCAAGTCGGGCAGTTGCCGGGGCAGCGTGGGGAAGCGGAGACGCCCACGTCCAATCAATCGCCACGCGTCAACTAAGGCCGCATGCTATTGGGGCCCGTGGCGCTTCGCACTTGCCCCTTGGCTTTGCCTCGAAGCCAAGTCCGAGCGCGTCTTGGGGTCGAGGGCTCTTGTCGGCGTCACCGAACGGGGTCCCAGACTTGCCTGCCTGCGGCCCACGGCGTGGCTCCACCAGCGGCCCTGTACAACCCATCTTCACTAGCAAACACTCAAGACCTTCGCGAGGCGGACGACGCAAGACGTCCTCGGGGGTGGCCTCACCAGGCTGGCTGGTGAGGGGCGGAGAGATCAAGGAAAGGGACACCTCGCGAGGTTCCTGTGATGCAAGCCATGACGACCGGAGCAGTGAGGCGCCAACAAGATGTAAGTGTCCTCGTTTCCTCTTTGGTGCTAAAGAGGAAAGCGCAGGTGAGGAGTCCCGAGGCATCAGACAAAGGTTTCCATATCAGTGCAACAAGACCAAGACCAACAGGACAGCAGGACGGAGGTCACCGTGGAGCCCAAGACGGCGTCACCACTAGAGCCTTTGGCAGGTGAAGACCACCTTTAGTCAGGATAGCTTTTACTAGTTGTCTCCCTTCGAATTTGGCCGTTGTGGGATCCCTTCCCGCCTGAATTTGGGGGGAGGACCAGGGCCTCTATAAATAGGACTAGCCACCACCGTAGAGGAGGGATCCGAGGGCCATTCATATCATCCTCACGCACACAAGCTCACCAAGCACAAGAACACCTCTCCTCAGGAGGTTGTCCTTCCTTTTGTAACTGTTCACCCTCAGCCCAAGAGGTAATCCACCACACCACATTGGAGTAGGGTATTACACCACATCGGTGGCCCGAACTAGTATAAACTCTCGTGTCTCTCTTTCTTTGGGTTCGTCGAGCTAGGCCTTGCGATCGTTGTGAGAGCGAGCTAGGTGGAGGAGAGATCTTCGTGCGCACCCTAGTGTTTGAACCTCAAGGGTTTTGCCAGAACCCGTAATCCGACAAATTCCAAAAAATTTAAAAATGATCAGAAAAACATGAAACCTTGCTTGATGTAATGTCATGCCAGCAAGATGATGTGGTAAAAAAATGGTCTATTTAACAAAAGTTTGGACACCCCCTCACAAACCGGAGCAACTCACTAGAAGGTTTGTGGTTCCAAGAGGGAACAATGCATGTTTGATGACGAACGGGAGATAGCATCCTCTTACGGCCTTCAATTTTTTTTCTACATTTAACTTGCAATAATACAACTGTCATGTGAAAATTTGGAAAATTTCAGGGGTCAGTTGACCTTTTAAAGACATTTAAGTGATTTTCTAGCCATTTAATGACCGTAATTCAAATTTGAACTACATCTACATGCAACGGCTAACCGTAACGGTTTGAAAAATTATATTTTTGTGTATGTGTGTGTGAGTTAAAAAATCATTAGACGATGTAAATATTTGGTGTTCAAAAAAGAAAATGTAAAGATCTGGCAAGACAGCCGACCCCCACACGTTTGGCACTCTATCTAGGTGAGTGGCAGGGATCATTAATCAGACACGGTTCTGTATTGGAAACCGTCAGCTATTATGTTCACACATGGATTTTGCTGTGGGAATCGTGTGTAATTCAAACTACAGTACTCGTAAATTCTGGCGACCGGCGTGTGTACTATTCGCGTCAATCTAGATTCCGACCGCCAGTAAATACTACCTTGCTCACGTTGTCCCGCCTGCATTCTCATCTACATCCTCCCCTCGCTCGCCCTCTGTATCTCTCTCTCTCTCTCTTAAATCTCTTCCATGGCGCCGCCGGTCTGCCCACGCGCCGACGAGGAGTTGCCGCCCCCCGAGGATGCTCACTCGAATAGCAGCGGCGAGGACCCCTACGCGTCGCCGGACGAGGTTGCGCCGGACCCCCCAACTTTGGATTGGTTTTGGGCCAGTACAATCTTTGTATGTGGAAGTTGCTGCCGCCGGCTGAGAAAGCCAGGAAAGTGGCGTTCAAGAAGGAGATGGCAGAGGAGGAAGCCAGGTACCTGGCGGCCTGTGAAGCCCGTGATGCCGCCTAAAAAAAGGAGGCGGTGGAGCTTTAGGGGCGGGCGCATTGTCGTGCGGATGAGGTGTACGAAGACGGGTACTTCGCGAGGTAGGTCAAAGGCGCTGGGTGCCTTGTCGCTGCGTGGAGGTGGGCCGATTAGCTCTAGCGTGCTACCAACGAGGAGCTCCGGTGAGCGCCCAACGAAATGGCAAGGTCGTTCGCGCTCGTCAGCCAGTGAGAGGCAGATAGGTACGTCAAGAGCTACGAGGCAGAGGAGGCGGAGTACTGCCTCCGCACTGGAATACTGGCGAGGGGCTGCCAGAATGCTGGCCCCAGGAGGGATTATTAGTTTTAGTATTGTTCGTTTTCAATTTTATGCACTATACCTAGTAGTTAAGTATCATCACGTATATGTGATGATATTATATATATTCTGTGATGAACTAATGAAAAATTAATATATAAGAACATATAAGAATGAAAAACAGAGTACACACATTGAAACAGAGCAATACTATGATTGCTATGAATACATAGCTATCCACGTCGAAACGACTCAACAAAATAAAACACCTCCATGAGACCATGACCAGCAGCCCTTGCCTACGGTAGCTCTTGGCTCTGCCTGAACTTCGTCTGAGCGTTAAGTCCAAGCGGTCGACTTGCTCGCAGTACATCTGGAGCGCGATCTCGAGCTCCAAGTTGGCTATTTCATCGGAGATCACTAGCTCGAGGATGCGACCGCCATGTTCCTCTACTGCGCCCAGGTGGACACCTGGGCCAAGGAGGCGGTCGAGCCTACCAACCAGCGCGTTGGCATTGAGCGGGCCGTGAACAAGGCGAACGACGCGACCCATGTGAACGGTGCAGCGGGCGTCCGGTGCAAGTACGACGCGGCCGGACTCTGGTGCAAGTATGGCGCAGAGGGCCTCTGCCCACTCCTGGCGAGGAATGAGTGTACTGACGGGACGTGTACCCAACTACGACGCCGTGTCGACAACAGGCAAGCGCCGATGGATCCGCTCTTGCTATGCGGCGTGCCGCGCCTCTCGGTATGCGGCACTTCAATGGTCTCGCCGTGCGGCGAGCGACAGCCTATCAACGCGGACGCGCCTAGCTTGCTCTGCAGTGCACCATTGATCATGTTGTGCGGCGAGCTGCAGACTGTCGGGGCTGACATGCCTATCTTGGTCCGCGGCGCTCAAGCGCCATGCGCCAAGGGTCTGGTCAACCCTGACAAGGACACGCATCACGACGTCGTCCATCGCGTTGTAGGGGAGTGCCTCGGCCTCGACGGGCCGTGGCTGATAACCCACAAGTATAGGGGATCGCAACATTTTTCGAGGGTAGAGTATTCAACCCAAATTTATAGATTCGACACAAGGGGAGCCAAAGAATATTTGAAGGTATTAGCAGCTGAGTTGTCAATTCAACCACACCTGGAGATTAATTATCTGCAACAAGTAATCGATAGCAAAGTAATATTATAGTTTTGATAGTAGTGACAATAGCAATGGTAACGGTAACACTGATGGCAGTAATTTTGTAGCAAGTGTAATGGTGATGATAGCAGTAGTACCTTAGCAGAAACAATATAAAATAAATTCATAGGCATTGGATCGGTGACTTGTTGGATGATATTCATCATGAGACAGTTATAACCTAGGGTGATACGGCACTAGTTCCAGTTCATCGATATAATGTTGGCACGTATTCCGTAAGTAGCCATATGTGCTTTATTAAAAGAACTTGCATGGCATCTTTTGTCCTACCCTCCTGTGGCAGTGGGGTCCATATTGGAAACTAAGGGATATTAAGGCCTCCTTTTAGTAGAGAACCGGAACAAAGCATTAACACATAGTGAATACATGAACTCCTCAAACTACGGTAATCACCGGAAGAAGTCCCGGCTATTGTCACTCCGGATTACCGGATCATAACACGTAGTAGGTGACTATAACTTGCAAGATCGGATCTAACACATGGATATACCGATGAATTCATAAAAGGTTCAGATCTGAGTTCATGGCACCCGGGCCCAAAGTGACAAGCATTAAGCATAGCAAAGTCATAGCAACATCAATCTAAGAACATAGTGGATACTAGGGATCAAGCCCTAACAAAACTAACTCGATTACATGATGAATCTCATCCAACTCCTCACCGACTAGCGAGCCTATGAAGGAATTACTCACTCCTGGTGGGGAGCATCATGGAATTGGTGATGGAGAAGGGTTGGTGATGACGAAGAACACAGATCCCCCTCTCCGGAGCCCCAAACGGACTCCAGATCCGCCCTCCCGAGGAAGAACAGGGCTTAGCGGCGGCTCCGTCTCGTGGATTGCGATAATTATTTCTCACTGAGTTTTTCTCCGAAAATAGGATTTTATGGCGTCGGTTTCAGGGTCAGCAGGGCCACCAGGTGGGTACAATCCACTTGGGCGTGCCAGGAGAGGGGGGCGCACCCTGGTGGGTTGTGCCCACCCAGGGGCCCCTCTCCGGTAGGTCTTGGCTCCAGAAATTCTTATTTATTATATAAAAATTCCTCGTGAAGTTTCGTTCCATTCCGAGAACTTTTATTTCTGCACAAAAACAACACCATGGTAGTTCTGCTGAAAACAACGTCAGTCCGGGGTTAGTTTCATTCAAATCATGCAAATTAGAGTCTAAAACAAGAGGAAAAACGTGAGAAAAAGTAGATACATTGGAGATGTATCAACTCCCCCAAGCTTAAACCTTTGCTTGTCCTCAAGCAATTCAGTTGATAAACTGAAAGTGAGAGAGAAAAACTTTTACGAACTCTTTTGCTCTTGTTTGCATAGGTAAGCTTAAACAGCACCCAGGTTTTCAGCCAGCATTATAACTAACCATGTCAACAATAACTCTTAAAGATTATAATGACTCATACCAATGACATAATCAGCTAGCGAGCAATAATAAGATATCTCAAACAACAACACATTGTCAAAACAAGCATGATATAATATGACAATAGTGGTATCTCGCTAGCCCTTTTTGAGACCGCAAAACATAAATGTAGAGCACCTCCCAAGTTCAAGCAGCGACTAAATGTTGTAATTCATGGTAGAAAAGATCCAGTCATGATGCACCCAACATTAGCTACACACAATGCATAAATCATGATAGTTGTGCTCTACTTAGTTTCTGGCGCTTGTTTTAGAAGGTGATGACACAACACAAAAGTAAATAGATAGTCCCTTCACAGAGGGAAGCAGTGATTTGCAGAGGTGCCAGAGCTCAATTTTTAAAACAGAGAGAAATGATATTTTGAGGCATGCACCCTTCTCATTTACTTGACGACCATCAGTTATCAATATCTTCCATGCTAAGCACGCTAGTGGCCAGGGGCGGAGCTACAGGGTGGACAGGGTGGGCCGCGGCCCACCCTGAGATTTTGGGCCAGCCTATATACCATAGGGTTACTAGGAGGATGGGCCAAGGAAAAAGAGCCCAAGAACAGCCTCACGTGATACTTTGCATGTTCCGTGCCTCTCGACTGTTGACGCCAGCTGATTCCTCTGATCCCCTTTGCTCTACGTGCTTCGATCCGCCGCCAGCCGCCTGCCTCAGTGCCTCCCCGAGTCATTGTCGCCGCCTCGCGGGCCCCTCCCGCAAGTCCCTGCCAGGCTGCCGGTTGCCGGCTGCGACTCCACCGGAAGTGCGGCACTACTGCATAGCAGCACCACGTGGGCGTGCCCAGCCGCCCCTGCCAGTGCAAGGAGGCTGCGCTTGACCTGGCCAAGGGCGTCTACGTGAAGCTCACCGGCGGCCGGCGAGTTGATTGATTACAGCGAAATCTCTTTTCTTTCGTGCTAAGCTGCATTATTAGATCCCCGTGTTGTTTGTGTTAGCCACTTAGCCTGCTAACTGCCTATTAGGCTCTGTCATTGTCACCAGCGCGCTATTTGGTGTAGAGCAATCCTTGTAGACTTTCTACAAATGTTACTGGAGTACTCGACTTGTTATGGCTTGGTCTTTGTCCGATTTAGTTGGTGCATCTTGTGTTTCTTTAGTATTGACGTGCATGTTGTCATTCTAATCAGCAAACAAATTCACATACATTGAGCTTTCTCCAAGGTGAATGAAGCTGGTATAATTGATACTTTCATGCCCATGCAATAGCATAGGCCAGAAACAGTCTTTTTAACTTCTCAAGGTATTTACTATGTAGGCTTATTTTATGCAAACCTAAGACTTAATTAAGAATTTTAGTATGTTTGTAAGGCTATATTGATCTATTTATGTGTGGTATTGGTAATTGCTTAGAACCTTCATATGTCATGTTTGTTGTCAAAAAAAAATTGTTGAGAAGGACCACCCTGATTTCAAATCCTAGCTCTGCCACTGCTAGTGGCAGTTCCCAAGCGATAAAAGTAAAGGTTTTCACTCCATTGGGAGTTTTTGTTTGATTATTTCAGAGATGAACTGTTTTTCATGTTTGCAGTTTGGGACTAGGCATCCCTATTACCGCCCTTTTCTTGTGCGATGGCGAGTGAATAAACACTCGACCTGAGAATAACCCGCTTAGCATGGAAGATACCGACCACCTCCTGTCGTTCCATGAACAATCCAGGCACACAAAACAGATAATTTTTTAGAAGTTTTTAGAGGTGGCACATGCAAATTTACTTAGGACGGCAGGGTAATACCATATATAGGTAGGTATGATGGACTCATCTGGAATAACTTTGGGTTCAAGGTTTTTGATGTACAAGCAGAATTCCCACTTAGTACAGGCGAAGGCTAGCAATTTAGATTGAGAAGCGGCCAGCTAGAGAGCAACAACGATCATAATTATGCATTATGCGTAAGTAACACTGGACACTAGCATGAGTAGGATATGGACACCATGAACATAAATATCATAGATGCTATGTTGGTTTTTATTCAACTACATGCATGAACATGTGCCAAGTCAAGCCACTCGAACATTCAGAGGAGGATACCATATCATCATACTACATCACAATCATTTTAACGCTATGTTGATATCCAAGATAAGTCATTATTAACTTCCAGCTACTTATGCATGGCATGAGAAACTATAATCTCTAATTGTCATTGCAAACATGTTTAATCATAATGGGCTGAAGCATGGATACTAGGTTAAACATATTTACACATACAGAACAAGTCGAGTTCATACCAGTTTCTCTCTGCCACGGCCAGTTCATCGAATGTCGTCATTATTGCCTTTCACTTGCACGACCGAACGATATGAAAATAATAATAGTGCAAGAGTGCCATGGACTAAGCTGGAATCTGCAAACATTTTATTCAACAGGAGAAGACAAGGTAAAATGGTCTTTATTAGTTTAATAGTTATTCATGTGAGAGCCACTCAACATTTTCATCGTGGTCTTCTCCTTGGTACAACTCGAATAAAAAGAAAAGAAATTTAGAGAAACGCACTGAAATATTTTTGGAGTTTTTGGTTTTCTTCAACAAGAAAATAAAAAGCAAAAACGAGAAAAACTATTTACACATGAAAGCTCCCAAGAAACAAAATAAGAACAAGGAAATCTTGTTGGGTTTTCTTTTTAATGTTACTATTAATAATGCATAGAAAGTAAATTACTACAACTAATTTTTTTGGGTTTTCTAAAGTTTTCGAACACACAAGAAGAAAGCAAGAAAATAAATCTAAGCATGGATGATACAATGAAAAAGTGTGAACATCGACAAATAGAATGATACGTAGACATAAATGTAATGTCGGTGAGAGACACGTACTCCCCCAAGCTTAGGCCTTTTGGCCTAAGTTGGTAATTGATCAGTAGCCTGGAGGGTAGTAGGGATCCTGAGGGGCAGGCATCCACTCATCCCACTGCTAAGGCTCCTCCTGTGATGCCTCTGCAGCAGCCTGAGCGTTCCGGTAGGCGATGATGTATGGAGGCATAATCCGGTATGCGCCCCTGGCAGCAGAATCAAACAAAGCAGGTGCAAGCAATGGAATAACATCACGAGTTTTAATGCTAAAGACCAGGTTATAAGGAATGACAGTATCTAGACGATCATGTGCAAGAAAGTGATGGTGTTCCATGGCTGCACGGTCTAGGTAAACCTTGGTCAGAGGGTAATCATGAGGGCGTATCGCAACCTTGAAATGAGCCGCCAAACGAGTAGCAAAAATCCCACCATGTATTTCACCCTATGATTTATTAAGATGGAGGCGACGAGCCACAATAGCTCACAAGCTATAAGTGTTGTCACCCTCTAGTGCCCAGCGTGAAAAAACAAACTCTGGTGCGCTGAGCGCACCTACTTTCTTTCTAGCAAGACTTAGCAACAAACAAAGCAAAATAGTGTACAGCAGGAAATTGTAAGCTAACAGCCGTGGTGGCTGATCGCCCTCTCTCATCTCCCACTTCCAAAGTACGATAAAAGGCCTCAAACCCAGCCGGTCTAGGCTCAGCTAAACTCCCATCAAAAGGTATCATGCATATGTCACAAAATTCAGTAAGTGGTATCTGATGGTTCTTAGCATATAAATCAAAGCTCACTTCAGGAGGATTATTTCTAGGCAAGAAATTAAAGCTCTGAACAAAGATGTTTGTGAGGATTTGGTGCCGGTCACACTCATCTGCGATGAAGTCGGTGAGGCCCGCATTGGCAATATATTGCATGAACTCCTCAAGAATTCCATCCTCTTGTAGGAACGGGGTGTGCGACCATTCACACGGCCGTACCTCCGTCAACCTCCGAGGGTGGAGATCATTGTCAGAAGACTCCCCAATAACACCCCTGGAGTTCTTCTTCAAGCCAAACTTCCTGAAGATATTCATGTTCGCGTACAATTTTCTGAAAATAAATTTTTTGGAGCTAGATTCCTACTTGTTAAAAACAAGATCAAAGATTGCTGCGATGACGACGCGATCTCATTATTTCGCAACAACTGTACGGATGAGGGAATCCTTAATGCCCTCAACCGCCGTCGCATACTGCACTTTGCTGATTTGGTACACATAGTGCAGAAGTAGTGCGCAATGGAAAGCGCTTAGAAAACTCAGACATCCCGCAGGGAACCGCAGGCCTTTAAGCCACCTCCCGGATAGGCAAAAAGGATGCACCCTCGCGGGGCACCTGATCATCATCCCGTGGACAAGAAAATTAAGCCCTTTTATGGGACATAGAACTGTCTTCGAGGAATGGCTTGATAGGCCCTGTAAAATACACATGATGCCGAATACCGAACCAACGCACAACCTACGGGCATGTTGGATACTCCAGCAAGTGGCCAAGAGCAGCGAGGGTATCCCCACCAATACTACCCCAGAGAAGTACTCTTCGGAGGACGACTATCTCGAAGTATTCACGGTCTTCAAGACCTTCTCATCAAATAATCGGTGCAAAAGGGCGCTCCGCGACCTCGCCGAAGTCTGCCATATAGCAGCAATAAACCCTTGGAACGATACGGCGATTACTTTCAATGCCGATGACGAACCAAGGTCCCGCTCAGTCCGGGCACCAGCCGCTTTGGTCTTAAACCCAATTGTGGACAGCTTTCGACTCAGTAAAGTGTTAATGGACGGTGGCAGCGGACTAAGCCTCATCTATGAGGACACACTCAATAGAATGCAAATGGACAGGAGTCGCATTGAGCAGAGTAATACAACCTTTCGAGGCATTATATCCAGTCGGCAAGCAAGATGCTCGGGGAAAATCAAACTCGGCGTGGTTTTCGGCACGCCGGAGAACTATAGGTCTGAAGAGTTACTCTTCCATGTGGCACCTTTCAACAGCAGGTATCACGCCCTGCTGGGGTGAGACGCATTCACACGCTTTCAACCTATAGCCCATTACGGGTATATGAAGCTCAAAATGCTCGGGCCCAACAGAGTCATCACTATCACTAGTGATCCGGACATAGCACTCCGCGCCGAAAAGAAAACCACTTCCCTGGCCCTCGAGGCACTATCGGAGGCCCTCGCGGCCAAAGAATTAACCACCTTACGTTCCACAGTGAATAGGGACGACACAATACTCGATAAGAGACCTAAGTCAACTTCCTTCAAAGCAGCAGACGAAATAGTCAAATTTCAAGTTCACCTGACGGACCCCAAGAAGACATCTTCCATTGGGGCACAGCTGGTTCCGACGGTCGATGCCGCATTACACGCGTTCCTACGCGAGAATTGGGGCATCTTTGCCTGGCACCCTTCTGATATGCCAGGAGTCCCATGTGGACTGGCTGAACATAGTCTCAATATACTGAAGGGATACAAGCCAGTCAAGCAAACGCTGCGGCGATTTTCCGAACCCAAACGACAAGCTATGGGGGAGGAGCTAGCCAAGTTACTCAAAGCCGTGTTTATCAGAGAGATCAAACATCCGAACTGGCTAGCAAACTTGGTCATGGTACCAAGGAAGGATAAATCCTGGTGCCTGTGTGTCGATTTCAAAGACCTTAATAAGGCTTGCCCTAAGGACCCCTTCCCACTACCTCGCATCGACCAGATTATTGATGCAACCGCAGGACACAATTCACTGTGTTTCCTCGACGCATACTCCAGATACCATCAAATTAAGATGAAGGAATCCGACCAGGCCGCAACGACATTCATCACCCTGTATGGGCCTTTCTGCTTCAAGACTATGCCTTTCGGGCTCAAGAACTCCGGCGCCACTTACCAACGCATGATTCAAACATGCCTGGAAAAGCAAATTGGCAAGACTGCGGAGGCATATGTAGATGATGTAGTCATCAAAACCAAGCACGTTGTAATCATTGGTGGACGACTTACGCCTTACATTCGACAACCTCCGAACATGTGATATACGACTCAATCCGAAAAAGTGCGTTTTCGGCATTCCCGCCGGCAAACTGCTCGGGTTCATCGTATCCAATAGAGGAATTAAAGCAAACCCAGCCAAAATCCGGGCCCTATCACAATTGGCAAGACCAACTGACCTCAAACAGGTCCAAAAACTAGCCGGGTGTGTAGCAGCTTTGAGCCGTTTTATCTCCAGATTAGGAGATAAGGCATTGCCATTGTATCGCCTGCTCCGACGCACCGACCACTTTGCGTGGACGGACGCTGCAATGGTCGGACTGGAGGAAATAAAAACTTTGCTAGCGAGCAACCCAATCCTGGCCACACCAAACATCGGCGAACCGATGTTGCTCTACATATCTGCAACCTACCAGGTGGTGAGTGCGGTGCTCGTTGTCGAACAAGAAGAAGAGGGGCATAAATTCCCACTCCAAAAACTAGTATACTACATATCGGTGGTCCTTACACCATGCAAATCCCGATACCCGCATTATCAGAAGATAGCATATGCGGTCTTTATGGCATCCCACAAGCTGCGACATTACTTTCAAGAGTGCTCGATCACGGTGGCTTCAGAGGTACCACTCAATGATATTATAAACAACCGAGACGCCACCGGACGGATTGCCAAATGGGCCATTGAGCTCTTACCATTTGAAATAACGTACAAAGCACGCCGAGCCATTAAATCTCAGGTGTTGGCTGACTTCGTTGCCGAATGGACAGAGGCCAAACTCCCTAAAGAGTATGACACATGTTCCAACTGGGTGATGCACTTCGATGGCTCTAAAATGCTAGCCGGACTTGGGGTTGGTGTCGTCTTGACATCCCCCACAGGAGACATAGTCCATTATGTGCTCCAAATACTGTACATAGATTCTAACAATGCAGCCGAATACGAGGCCCTATTGCATGGTCTCCGGATGGCTATCTCCATGGGCATACAACGTCTCAAGGTGCGCGGGGATTCAAACCTCGCAATATCCCAAATAAATAGAGAATTTGATGCAAAAGATCCGAAGATGGCGGCTTAACGCAATGCCGTACTCAGGATATCAGCTCGGTTTGAGGGGCTCGAGTTTCATCACGTGGCTCGAGACAGTAATCAAGCTGCGGACATCCTTGCTCGCATGGGCGCTAAAGCGACCCTGTCCCACCTAACACCTTTGTGGAAAGGCTCTTCAAGCCATCTGTAGGATCTTTAGAAGAGGTGTCTAGAGGGGGGGGGGTGATTAGACACTAAGTACCAAAGTTGCAGTTTTTAAACTTCTTTAGGTTTAAGTGGAGTTTAGGCACAAGTTTAACATTCACAAAACATAACAAGCAAGCAAGCATGCAAAGAGTATGTGAGCAGCGGAAAGCAAAGCATGCAACTTGCAAGAAAGTAAAGGGAAGGGTTTGGAGAATTCAAACGCAATTGGAGACACGGATGTTTTTGTCGTGGTTCCGATAGGTGGTGCTATCGTACATCCACGTTGATGGAGACTTCAACCCACGAAGGGTAAGGGTTGCGCGAGTCCACGGAGGGCTCCACCCACGAAGGGTCCATGAAGAAGCAACCTTGTCTATCCCACCATGGCCGTCGCCCACGAAGTACTTGGCTCACTAGCGGTAGATCTTCACGAAGTAGGCGATCTCCTTGCCCTTAGAAACTCCTTGGTTCAACTCCACAATCTTGTCGGAGGCTCCCAAGTGACACCTAGCCAATCTAGGAGACACCACTCTCCAATAAGTAACAAATGGTGTGTTGATGATGAACTCCTTGCTCTTGTGCTTCAAATGATAGTCTCCCCAACACTCAACTCTCTCACAGGATTTGGATTTGGTTGAAAGCAGATTTGAGTGGAAAGCAACTTGGGGAAGGCTAGAGATCAAGATTCATATGGTAGGAATGGAATATCTTGGCCTCAACACATGAGTAGGTGGTTCTCTCTCAGAATTGGTAAGTTCGAAGTGTAGGTTTGTTCTGATGGCTCTCTTCACGAATGAATAGGAGGTGGAGGGGTATATATAGCCTCCACACAAAATCTAACCGCTACACACAATTTACCAAACTCGGTGGGATCGAATCAACAAACTCGATCTGACCGATTTAGTAAACCTAGTGACCGTTAGGGTTTTCGGTGGGACCGATATGCAACTCGGTAGGACCGATATGGTTAGGGTTAGGGCATAACGTAATCTCGATGAGACCGATTACACAAACTCGGTGGGACCAATTTTGGTAATTAGCTAACCAGAGAGTTGGCCAGGCTAACTCGGTGGGACCGATTACTCAAACTCGGTGGGACCGATTTTGGTAATAAGTTAACCAGAGAGTTTGCATTGTAATATCGGTAGTACCAATTGCACAAACTCGGTGAGACCGATTTTGATAATGGACATACATAGAGAGATTACAATCCCATCTCGGTGAGACTGAGGTCCCTATCGGTGAAACCGATTTGCCTAGGGTTTGTGGCAGTGGCTATGACAATTGAACTCAGTGGCGCCGGATAGAAGGAATCGGTAGGGCCGAGGTTGACTTTAGGTTTAGGTCATATGTGAGGAAGTGGGAAAGTAGTTGAGGGTTTTCGAGCATATCACTAAGCACATGAAGCAAGAAGATCATTAAGCAACACCTCATCCCTCCTTGATAGTATTGGATTTTCCTATAGACTCAATGTGATCTTGGATCACTAAAACGTAAAATGAAGAGTCTTGAGCTTGAAGCTTGAGCCAATCCTTTGTCCTTAGCATCTTGAAGGAGTTCCCACATCCTTTAGTCCATGCCACTCCATTGTTGAACTTATCTGAAATGTACTAGATAAAAGTGTTAGTCCAACAAGAGATATGTTGACATTAATTACCAAAACCACCTAGGGAGCACTTGTGCTTTCAATCTCCCCCTTTTTGGTAATTGATGGCAACATACATCAAAGCTTTAGATAAAGATACAAAGAATAGCAAGTAAAGCTTAAAAGACATGTAACAAGCATAGGCTCCCCCTACATGTATGCAATCATGTGAATATGGAATATAGAAGCATGTGAGAGCAAAACCATGATAGAGTAGGCAATGTGTTACATGTATCTTGGCGATATGCATCAGAGCAAAGAGTATCAAAGAAAATACCTTCATGCTCATGAGTCCTTCTTGCAAACAGTATGTACATCAGCAAGAATTCCTCATACACATGAGTGTGATGCATATACTTACCTTGTAGTCTTGAGTTGGCTTAGGGTGGAATGAACCTGCACAAACATGGTTAGATAACACAGGTACATCTACTAGCGAGCAAAATGTAAGAAACCACAAGAATACCAAGACTGGGATGACATGTAGAGAGTGAGTACTGAGTACCACATTTGGTTAGACATGTCCCCAAGAGTAAAGATATGCAATGAATTTAAATGATTCCTTTCCCTTAGATGTCTTGCTCCCCCTGAATCTAGCATGGGATAGTGGGAGAAGATAGGGAACAGAAAATCAGGGCTGAAAAATATAAAGAACAGAGCAAATGCAACTAAGCACATATGAACATGTCTTCCCCCATGAAGACATGTGGCATCTCTCCTCTTGAACATCAAGCATCTGGGATCCTTGAGAAATACTTTCTACTTGAGTATTCTCTCCCCCTGGAGATCTCTTTCTCCCCCTGTGGAAGTAATATTCTCTCCCTTTTGGAAGTGATAAGCTTTGATGTGATCTCTCTCTCCCCCTTTGACATCAATTTCCAAGAAGGGTTTTCTGGAATTTGTTGTGAATGGGTTTTGTCCTTGAGTCACAACACAAAGCACTGGATAAAATTGTGATGATTGTAGAGGACAAGATTCATTGAGTGGAGCTGGATCAGAAGAAACACAAAATAAGTGGCAAACTGTTTTTCCTGTTGTGAAATCGGTGGCACCGAGTGGTATGCTTCGGTTGTACCGAAAGGATTCGGTTGGACCAAAAACAACAAATTGGTGAAACCGAGTTCATCACAGAGAAAACACTTGTCACCTCAGCTCACTAGACTAGTAAGATCTCACAAAGATTTGCAAGGAATTATCTGAATGATATGCAATGAATTTGATGCAGGAAATGCAGAGCAACAGAAAAGAAAAAAAAAGAAATCTAGATGAAGTTTTTTTTTGAAAGGGGAAACAAATATGCATGAGACAAATGCAAAAACTCAGAAAAGAACACGAGAGAACTTCATCTAGAGATGGTTAGCGACAAAGTCACCTATGTTAGAGTATATTGACTTCAGAGTCAAGTGAGATCACTTGATCATAGGTCATACTCATCGTTTAAGCTCAAAATGGGGTTACCATTTTTCGTTTAAGCATCTTGATGTATTCACATCTTGTCGAGTTGCTTTAGCTCATGACTCGGAGTAAAGCTTCTCTAAGATGGAATAACATACCTTGGTTGGTGGTATTGACCATGTAGTTGAACTTGTGTGGGTTGCTCAAGGTTGATGTAGCTCATCAAGAGTTGGAAGCACCACTTGGAATTTGAGTCCATCTACCTACATGGGTTAGTTCTTGCAAGGAAGAGCACTTGTGTATCCAAAAATGTTAATCATGAAGCTCAACATAGAGTTTGTCAAAGGATATGTTTGAATGATTCCGTGCTTCCTTGTCTTCAACCACCATAGTGTAGAGACTTGGTGATGTAGAGATTGCTCAAGATGTGAGTAGATTACAATCTCATGGAAATTGTCTCAACTAAGTACCTACATGGGTTTTAACATGCAAGATGCAAATATATCCAGGATATAATATTTCCATCATAAGAGAGATATCATGGATTAGTCATAAGCTCATGTCTTGCATGTATCCAATGGAGTTTATACTCCAAGTTTGAAGCATCAATGATGTTCAATTCACCTCTCAACCTGCAAAACACTTTCTCATCAAGGGGTTTAGTGAACATATTTGCTAATTGCTTTTCGGTGCAAACATGCTTAAGGTTAATGTCACCCTTAGCAACATGATCTCGAATGAAATGATGACGAACTTCAATATGCTTTGTTCGAGAATGTTGTACGAGATTATGACCAATTTTGATAGCACTTTCATTGTCACAAAGCAATGGAACATGTTTCACATATATCCCATAATCTTTAAGAGTTTGGGCCATCCAAAGTAATTGAGCACAACATGAACCAATGACAATGTACTCCGCTTGGCGGTAGATAAGGATACCGAGTTTTGTTTCTTGGAGGACCAAGACACAAGAGATCTACCAAGAAATTGACAATTACCCAAAGTGGACTTTCTATCAACCTTGTCTTCGGCATAGTCCGAGTCGGAGTAGCCAACAAGATCGAAAGAGGCCCTCTTAGGATACCAAATGCCAAAATTTGGTGTATGAATTAAGTATCTCACTATCCTTTTTACGGCCTTAAGATGACATTCTTTAGGAGCATCTTGATATCTTGCACACATGCACACACTTAGCATAATATCGGGACGTGAAGCACATAGGTATAACAATGAACCAATCATAGAGCGATAAACCTTTTGGTCAACTGGTTTACCATCTTTGGTCAAATCAAGATGTCCACTAGTAGGCATGGGTGTAGACATACCTTTGCACTCTTGCATATTGAACTTCTTGAATAAGTCCTTAGTGTACTTTGTTTGAGAAACAAATGTACCTTCCTCAGTTTGCTTGATTTGCAACCCAAGAAAGAATCTGAGTTCACTCATCATTGACATCTCAAACTTCTCCGACATTAGGTTTCCAAACTTTCCACTAAAATGAGGGTTAGTTGAACCAAATATAATATCATCAACATAAATTTGGCATACAAACAATTCTCCATTAACCCTTTTAGTAAAAAGTGTGGAATCAATTTTCCCAATTTCAAAGCCTTTTCCAATAAGGAACTTGGTCAAGCATTTATACCAAGCTCTAGGAGCTTGTTTAAGACCATAAAGGGCTTTGTGAAGTTTGTAAACATGATTTGGTTTCTTAGGATTGACAAAGCCGGGAGGTTGTTTAACATAAACTTCCTCCTCTATTTCACCATTTAAAAAGGCACTTTTAATGTCCATTTGGTACAAGGTGATATCATGGTGATTAGCATAGGCAAGTAAGATGCGAATGGACTCAAGTCTGGCAACGGGAGCATAAGTCTCACCATAGTCCATAGATTCGACTTGTGTGTAGCCTTGGGCGACGAGACGTGCTTTGTTGCGAACTACTTGTCCATCTTCATCTTGCTTGTTGCGAAACACCCATTTGGTACCGATGATGTTGTGGTTGTTGTCGGGCTTCTCAACCAATGTCCAAACTTGGTTTCTCTCAAAGTTGTGTAGCTCTTCATGCATAGCATTTATCCAATCCGGATCTTCCAATGCTTCTTCGACCTTCATAGGTTCAATGCTAGAGATGAAAGAATAGTTTTCACAAAAGTTAGCTAAACGAGTTTTAGAGCGAGTGATTCTCCCGGTTTGTATATCATTGTTGATTTGCTCCACGGGTTGGTCTTTAGCTTTTCTTTCTCGAACTCGTGAAAGCTTTTTGCTTGGGTTTTGGTTGAACATCTTCTTCATCTTGTTCTTCTTCTTGGCCTTCTTCATTGTTAGCGTTGTCGTTCTCTTGTCGTGGTGGAGAAGGAGGTTGTTGACGTTCGTGATGTTCTTCCTTGTTTTCTTCAACTTGGTGTGTTCCACTTGTGGATGCTTCTGTATCAACTCTTGGTTCACCTTGTCGTGAAGTAGAAGCTTCCACTTGGATGGACGAGGTACTCTCCTTCACCTCCGTTGGATGGACCTTGCCAATAGACAAGTCTTGGATTGCTTCCGAAGGGTCTTTGTCTCCTACATCAATTGGCAATTGCTCTACTTGCGAGCCGTTAGATTCATCAAACTTCACATCTACCGTCTCTTCAACCTTTCGGGTGAAATTGTTGTAGACACGGTAAGTGTGAGAGTTTGAGCCATAACCTAGTAGGAAACCTTCATGAGACTTAGGAGCAAATTTTGAGCAGCGATGCTTATCAAGAATGTAGCACTTTGAGCCGAATACTCGAAAGTATCCAACTCGGGGTTTGTTACGGTGAGGAGCTCGTATGCCGTCTTGCCGAGTAGCTTGTGAAGATACAAGCGATTTGTTGCATGACAAGCTGTCTCAACCGCTTCTTCCCAAAAGTGCTTCGGCGTCTTGTACTCATCAAGCATCGTTCTCGCCATTTTGGTGAGCGTCCGGTTCTTCCTCTCAAAAACTCCATTTTGTCGAGGTGTGTACGTAGCCGAGAACTCGTGTGAAATCTCTTCTTCGTCAAGAAAGGTGTCCACATTTGCGTTCTTGAACTCCGTTCCATTGTCGTTGCGAACCTTCTTGATCTTCACTTCAAACTGATTTTGGGCCTTCCTAGCGAAGTTTTTGAAGATCTTTTGGACCTGCGATTTATCATCGAGAAAGAACACTGTCGGATTTCGGGTTCCGGCAGACCCTTCGAACTCTGGGGTGCGCACGGAGATCTCGCCCCCTACCTACCTGCACCTCGTCGCCTCGCTAGGATCTAAACTACCAAAGGAACAACACAAGAGACACAATGTTTATACTGGTTCGGGCCACCATTGTGGTGTAACACCCTACTCCAGTGTGTGGTGTGGTGGATTGCCTCTTGGGCTGATGATGGACAGTACAAGGAAGAACAGCCTCGCGAGGGTCTGTTCTTGGTGTGATGAACTGCTAGGGGGAGTTCAGTCGCTCTCTCTCTCTCTATCTCTCTAGATTGCTTGATCTCTAGCTCTGTTCCAGATTCCGGATCCCTCTGAGATGCCTCTACCCTGTGGGTGGCTAGTCCTATTTATAGGCAGAGACCCTGGGCCTCTTCCCAAATATTGAGCGGGAAGGGCGCCAACAATTGGCCATTTTGAAGGGGAACATCTAGTACACTTATCCTGACTAAAGTTGGTCCTCGCCTGTCAAAGGCTCTGGTGGTGACGCCGGCTTGGGCTCCACGATGACTTCCTTGCTGTCGTTGCGACGGTCTTGGTCTTGTTACACCGAAACGGGTGCATTTGCTTGATACTCTTGCCTGCGCTTGCCTCCTTTGCACCAAAGAGGAAATGAGGACACTTCGCGGGCTGGCGCCCGCCTGGCGCCCTTGGTCGTCATGGCTTGCGTCATGGGCACCTCGTGAGGTACCCCGCCTTGATCTCTCCGCCTCCTCGCGAGCCAGCTGACGAGGTCGTGCTCGAGGAAGCTTCATCATCCGCCATGAGGCTTGGCCCCTCGCGAGGGTCTTGAGCTTGTGCTGATGAAGATGGGTCGTACTGGGCCACCCCTTGAGCCACGCCGCAGGCCGCAGGCAGGCAAGTCTGGGTACCCCCGTTCCCAGAACACCGACAAACACCCACGTAAATCTTGAAAAATCATCAACTATAACTAGACCAAAAGAATTTCCACCGAGGCTTTTGTAAGCGTTGGGACCAAAGAGATCCATATGAAGTAGTTCGAGTGGCCTTCTTGTGGTCATGATGTTGTTCACGGGATGCCTTCCTCCAACTTTGTTTACCTGCTCGACAAGCAATCGCATGCCTATCCTTATCAAATATGACATCGTTAACTCCAATGATATGATTTCCTTTAATAAGCTTGTCAAGGTTTCTCATGCCAACGTGACCTAGTCGTCTATGCCATAACCAACCTTTTGAAGATTAAGCAATGAAGCAAGTTTTAGGTTGTGCCTTTTTAGAGAAATCAACAATGTAAAGATCACCTCTACGTATACCGGTAAAGACCATTTTATGATTGTCTCGATGAAACACTTGGCAATCTACTTCAGTAAATAGGACATTGAAACCAAAATCAGCAAGTCTAGATACTGAAAGTAAGTTGTAGCCAAGAGATTCAACGAGCATGACATTATGAATGGAGCTATCATGTGAGATGGCCACCTTACCGAGGCCAACCACCTTACCCTTTGAGTTGTCACCGAAAGTGACATACTTTCGAGGACTATCATTTTCAGCAAGCTCACGAAACATGTCTTTATCTCTGATCATGTGATCGGTACATCCACTGTCAAGAACCCATTCCTTTCCTCCTGACACATATCCCCGAAGATTTGCCATAAAACCGAAATGTCTCATTGCATCATCAAGATCAAAGTCACTATCATCATCCTCATCATAGTATCCATGTTCAACATCGTCATGTGGTGGATCAAGTCCTAGAGAGGGTAATTCGTTAGAGTGAGTTTGACAATGATCTTGCTTATGAATTCTTACAGCTTTGGAAGTAATATCACCAATAATTCCAACATCTCCTTTGGCACACATAAGGTCTGTAAGTTCAAATAGACGATCACCAAACATAGGATCACTAGTATTTATCTTACTCAAGGCAATAGACTTATGGAGAATCTCATCTAGATTTTTCAAGGAATAATTTGGAAAGCGTTCCTCAAGGAATTTCCATATAGTGTAGGCACACTCAAGAGTAGGCAAGTTTCTAATTAAGTTTCTAGGCAAGCCTCTAGTGATAAGATTAACAGTTCTAAGGTTCCTAATCATGTCAATAGATTATCAAGGGTAGGATGCATAGGATCAACATGAGGTGCACAAGGGCTAGCAATGTACTTGTTCAAGTGATATTGATTGAAAATTACAAGCATATCATTTTTCCACTCATGAAAATACTCTCCATCAAGAATAGGCACTCTATGTCTAAGACTCCCCAAAGTAGACTCATCCATCTTCCTCCAATGGTGATTAAACCAAGGCAATGGAGACCAAAGCTCTGATACCACTTGTAGTATCTTGATAAGAGGTGTCTACAGGGGGGGTGATTAGACACTAAGTACCAAAGTTGCAGATTTTAAACTTCTTTAGGTTCAAGTGGAGTTTAGGCACAAGTTTAACATTCACAAAACATAACAAGCAAGCATGCATGCAAAGAGTATGTGAGCAGCGGAAAGTAAAGCATGCAACTTGCAAGAAAGTAAAGGGAAGGGTTTGGAGAATTCAAACGCAATTGGAGACACGGATGTTTTTGTCGTGGTTCCGATAGGTGGTGCTATCGTACATCCACGTTGATGGAGACTTCAACCCATGAAGGGTAACGGTTGCGTGAGTCCACGGAGGGCTCCACCCACGAATGGTCCACGAAGAAGCAACCTTGTCTATCCCACCATGGCCGTCGCCCACGAAGGACTTGCCTCACTAGCGGTAGATCTTCAAGAAGTAGGCGATCTCCTTGCCCTTAGAAACTCCTTGGTTCAACTCCACAATCTTGTCGGAGGCTCCCAAGTGACACCTAGCCAATCTAGGAGACACCACTCTCCAAGAAGTAACAAATGGTGTGTTGATGATGAACTCCTTGCTCTTGTGCTTCAAATGATAGTCTCTCCAACACTCAACTCTCTCACGGGATTTGGATTTGGTGGAAAGAAGATTTGAGTGGAAAGCAACTTGGGGAAGGCTAGAGATCAAGATTCATATGGTAGGAATGGAATATCTTGGCCTCAACACATGAGTAGGTGGTTCTCTCTCAGAACTGGTAAGTTGTAAGTGTAGGTTTGTTCTGATGGCTCTCTTTACGAATGAACAGGAGGTGGAGGGGTATATATAGCCTCCACACAAAATCTAACCATTACACACAATTTACCAAACTCGGTGGGATCGAATAAAAAAACTCGGTCTGACCGATTTAGTAAACCTAGTGACCGTTAGGGTTTTCGGTGGGACCGATATGCAACTCGGTAGGACCGATATGGTTAGGGTTAGGGCATAACGTAATCTCGGTGAGACCGATTACACAAACTCGGTGGGACCGATTTTGGTAATTAGCTAACCAGAGAGTTGGTCAGGCAAACTCGGTGGGGCCGATTACTCAAACTCGGTGGGACCGATTTTGGTAATAAGTTAACCAGAGAGTTTGCATTGTAATCTCGGTAGTACCGATTGCACAAACTCAGTGAGACCGATTTTGGTAATGTACATACACAGAGAGATTACAATCCCATCTCGGTGAGACCGAGATCCCTATCGGTGAAACCGATTTGCCTAGGGTTTGTGGCAGTGGCTATGACAATTGAACTCGTTGGCGCTGGATAGAAGGAATCGGTAGGGCCGAGTTTGACTTTAGGTTTAGGTCATATGTGAGGAAGTGGGAAAGTAGTTGAGGGTTTTGGAGCATATCACTAAGCACATGAAGCAAGAAGCTCATTAAGCAACACCTCATCCCTCCTTGATAGTATTGGCTTTTCCTATAGACTCAATGTGATCTTGGATCACTAAAGCGTAAAATGAAGAGTCTTGAGCTTGAAGCTTGAGCCAATCCTTTGTCCTTAGCATCTTGAAGGAGTTCCCACATCCTTTAGTCCATGCCACTCCATTGTTGAACTTATCTGAAATGTACTAGATAAAAGTGTTAGTCCAACAAGAGATATGTTGACATTAATTACCAAAACCACCTAGGGAGCACTTGTGCTTTCACCATCCATGGTGTGGTAGGACGAGAGCGGCAACACGGGTCCGGAGCCGATCTTACCCCCATATTCCGAACACAGTTCTGATATCATCGGGGGCTCAGGCACCGAAATAACACCTTCAGCCCATGAAATCATGGCTGTAATTGCCCCATGGACTGAGCCTTTCCTTGCCTACCTTATTAGGAATGAGCTCCCCGAGGATCAGACTGAGGCCCATCGCATCATTCGATGCTCGAAGGCCTACAAAGTTCATGAAGGAGAACTGTACAAGAAAAGTACCGCCAGAGTCCTTCAAAGATGTATCTCTGAGGAAGAGGGACGGCAACTCCTGGCTGAAATACACGCTGGTCTTGGTGGCCATCACACCGCAGCTCGGGCCTTGTAAGTAAGGCCTTCCGTACGGGTTTCTTTTGGCCCACGGCTAGGGCAGATGCACAGGACCTCGTACAGCGCTACATTGGATGCCAGCTTTTCGCTAATCAAAGCCACATGCCGCCCACTGCCCTACGAACAATCCCCATAACTTGGCCCTTTGCGGTCTGGGGGCTCGACATGGTCGGACCTCTTAAAGGGGAAGCCATAAGAAGAAATACTTATTGGTTATGGTCGACAAGTTCACTAAGTGGATAGAAGCCAAACCAGTTAAAACGGCTGAAGCCGAACCGGTGATAGACTTTATATCCGGTGTAGTACACCGTTATGGTGCCCCGCAAAGTATAATTACTGACAACGGCTCTAACTTTACAGCCGATGAGGTGAAAACTTGGTGCGCCAATTTGGGCATCAAGCTCGATTACACCTCCGTATATCACCCTCAGACAAATGGTCAGGTTGAATGGGCTAACGACATGATAATGAGCGGCATCAAACCCAGACTAGTGCGGTCTCTGCAAGAATCAGACAAGCACTGGGTTGAGGAACTTGATTCCGTACTCTGGGGGCTGTGGACCATGCCCAATCGCACGACCGGATATACACCTTTTTGATGGTGTACGGCACGGAGGCAGTCTTGCCTTGCGACATTATTCACGACTCACCTCGAGTGCGCATGTACGAAGAGATAGAAGACGAGCTCGATTGGCAGGACGACTTGGACGGCCTGGAGGAGGAGCGCGATGCCGCGAAGGCCCGTTCCACATTCTACCAACAGCAGGCTCGGCGATACCAAAGTAGAGAAGTATGGGCAAAGACTTACAATGTCGGTGAACTCGTTCTACGCCTACCAGAGAAGAAAAAGGACAAGCTCAAGCCCAAATGGGAGGGCCCCTTCATTATAGATGAAGTTCTCACTGGAGGAGCCTATCGCCTTCGCAATGCTTTGGATAATCGCTTGGAGCCAAACCCATGGAACTCTACAAGGCTCCGAAGATTCTACGCCTAAGTCCGCACATATACCTTTTTTCCTCGTTCCTTCTTTCTCCCTTTCGCTATTTTCTTTTTTATCGTTTTTATACGACTTCTAGCTCGTGTTCGAAAAACCGCACACCCGAGGGGTATACAACCTTAAATGTATATACCCCACAATACCTGGGGGCTTCTTTCACAAGAAGCTTATTATTATTATTTTTCGAGCATCAAGCTCACCATGTATATGTGTCGTCTACTCATATATGCCTTTTCTTCGCCATTATATGCACCTTTATGACTTAAGTTTTTGCCAAGCTGGGTTGCCTGGCTCCTGTGCTTATGCCCTACGTTCCCGCTTGTTCGGCTAGGGCATAAAGGGAGCACCTCTGCGATTGTTACAGCCGGGTTATCCGGACGTGTACCTCAGACGGGTGAAGCCGAAAGCTAGCGTTCTTAAGGGAATAATTGGTCGGCGAGCAAAAGACGAATTTCCCTCGTTGCAATACAAAACCCCCAGACTATAACATGTACTGTGATTTTTAGCATCACAGCTTCAATATGAAAAAAAACGCATGCTGGCCCAGGGAAAGGAACCCTCAATGGAACTATTCTCTCTGGAAGATGTTTCTTACAATCAAATGTAATATAACATAACTCCCCAAATACAACTTGTCTGTTCAAGCAACTATGACCAGACTGCCTGGTTCCGAACATACTTTGGTGTTTACCTACGGTATTCGGAAACACTCCGAACCTAGGGTTTTCGGAGGTCGAAGCAGAAAGTCTGCCATGACAATCATTTTACAAATTCGGGTGGAGAAAGTTTGTCGATAAAATTACATTGCTACTTGGACTCAAGAACTTCTTCTTCCTCTAGAGCCTCTAACAGGTTGTCTAGTTTACAATCCTGTTGTGAATAATTGGCGGCCATCTTCACTTGGTCGTACACCAGGCTGACCGAAATTTCCTGTCCATCGGATCCTCGAGGTCTGACCCGCGCCATATGATTCGGATCAAGTCTGGTGTACCGTGTTTTCACCATGGCCCAGGCTTCCCGAGCACCTTCTCAGCATGCTGATATCTTCCATAGCCCAAAATGGCGCCGAGCTCCCTTGAATAAATTCACGAGTTCCTCCATACTTCCTGGAGGAGAATCGGCTGGCCACAAAGCCTTAGCGATGTTTGTCATTGCCTTCCCAGCTTGCTCATGCACCTTGGACAACTCTTGTAGCAGGTCGCCTTGAAATCTGGACACCTCTTCTTTGGGCCGCCCAGTCAGCACACCTACAGAAATAAACTGGTTAAGATTCACTTTACCGAACCGTATGAAAGTAAGTTAAAAGGCATACTTAATATGCCGCCTCTCAGTTTTCTGTTTTCCTTCAAGGCGTCCACGAGTTGGGCTCGCACGTCTTTCAGCTCTTCGCCTAGCTGGGTGTTGGCATCCTGCAGCTTGTTCTTCTCATCCCTGGTCCGTGTTAGTATACGTTGACCATCGGCCTCTATCCTTTCGGCATGTTGTTTATCCGCCTACGCGGCCTTTAGTTTCTCTTCCAGCTGATCCGACGATCCTGCCATCGTAAATACAACAGTGTTTATTTGAATAAACATTACTGGCACATGATTATATTTTCCAGACAGAAGGGGACTTTACTAGTCGGTGCCTCCTTGGACTTCTCTAGTTTGGCGGTAACAGTATTTAGCTGGGTCCGACACTTTTCTAGCTCCTGAGACAGCATGTTGTTCTTCTCCGGGAGTACCTGGTTATACACCGATCCTTAAAATCAATTGCTTCAACTGTTTCAAGTCTCGGGGGCTACTTGTATATGATTATTAAATCTACACAATATGATCTTACCCGCATATCCTTTGAAAGCTGGTAAGTGGCTCCAGCAAGCCCATCCCAAGAAGCTCAGATGTATGCATCCGCCGAGCTGAAGGCATTGAATGCCTCTTCAGTAAAGTCCGGATACAGTACGGTGAATGCTTTTCCTCAAATATGGCGCAGTAAGGAATGCTATAATTCGGTATGATTTCCATGGGGCACATTAAAAACCATACCTCTTCGATGAAGGCTTGGCAGTGTCGTCATCCGCCTTTCTCTTCAAAGATCCACCTCGCACAGGCTCTGCCCTTTTAAGGGATGCCTCTGGTGCGGAGTGGCGGGATGAGCGCCGCCCTTTAAAGCACGAGACAGTGCAGCGGGTGAAGCGTAGTGAGAACACTCTTTTGGAGGAGACATCTTCGGGGTACTTACGTGAGAGGAAGGGAGAAGGCCGGGGTAATCGGCTGTAATGGCCACTTCTGTGCCGTCATAGCTCGCCTGATAGAAGACCCCCTCCTTGAGCTCTACAAATATATCCGGATCCTCCTCAAATCCGGGATCCAGGTCCCGAATATGATCCTCTGGCTGCGGAGCAGGGCTATAAATCCCCACGACAACCTTCCTCCATTCCTGTTGAAGATAGTCGGATTAAAATTCGAATAAGTATGACTCAGGAAGGAGATCGAGTAAAGTTACGAAGCAAAGGCTCATCCAGCCGGGAGGATTGTACATGGAAAAGCCTTCTCGGCATTTAAGGCGAGTGAACTCTTCTTTCTTCCCTTATAAAGATCAGCCGACGTGGCGGCCAGGGCGGCGAAGTTGTTCGGACCCTTGCACCCGTAGCGAGACGTGTCATCCTCCCTGCTCTAGTTCCACATGGGGAGTCCTCTGGATTGGAGTGGCTGAACACCTCGCGTTATGGAAATCGCCATGGACAGTCTGGACTGGGCGAGTATCTTTATCCTGTCCATTAACTTCTTAACCTCTGCACTATCTTCCTCCCCAAGGCTCCGGGGCGTCAGCTGTGGCGCTTCTTTAACGGAATGTTGGAAAATTTGGGTAGGCCTCGTCGGATTGGATCCGAGAGAACGATGTCTTCAATATAAAACCACTCCGAGGGCCACTCTTCAGATGCCTTCTTCGGAGTGCCGGATAGGTATCCTGTCCCGGCTATGCGCCATACTTCGGCACCGCCCACCTCGAATATGGATCCCTTTTGGGAGCGAGGGACGAGGCAGAAAAGCTTCCTCCATAACTCAAAATGGGCCTTGCAGCCTAGGAACATGCAACACCCACGATGCGGCTATATCTCCCACGTGTCGAAGCATGACTTAGAGGCATAACCGCATGGTGGTTTTGTTGCAAGAAGGGTCATCTTCACACAATCCCATGTAATGAACAAGAATGGGATAAAGAGAGTTGGCTTACAATCGCCACTTCACACAATACATAAATAGATTCATACATCATTCAAAATACACTCATAGACCGGCTACGGTCAAATCCAAATGAAAAGAAGATAACCCCAATTGCTAGATCCCCGATCGTCCCAACTGGGCTCCACTACTGATCATCTGGAAACGAAACATAGTAACGACCAAGGTCCTCATCAAACTCCCACTTGAGCTCGGTTGCGCCACTTGCGCTGGTATCCTCGGCACCTGCATCTGTTTTGGTAGAATCTGTGAGCCACGGGGACACAGCAATCTCACACCCGCGAGATCAAGGCTATTTAAGCTTGCAGGTAGGAAAGGGGTAATATGGTGGAGCTGCAGCAAGCACTAAGCATATATGGTGGCTAACATACGCAAAAGAGAGCGAGAAGAGAGGCAAAGCACGGTCGTGAAACTAGAAGAGATCAAGAAGTGATCCTGAAACTACTTACGTTCATGCATAATTCAAACCGTGTTCACTTCCCGGACTCCGCCGAGAAGAGACCATCACGGCTACACACGCGGTTGATGTATTATTAATTAAGTCAAGTGTCAAGTTCTCTACAACCGGACATTAACAAATTCCCATCTGCCTCATAACCGCGGGCACGGCTTTCGAAAGATAATACCCTGCAGGGGTGTCCCAACTTAGCCCATTATAAGCTCTCACGGTCAACGAAGGATATTCCTTCTCCCGGGAATACCCGATCGATCTCGGAATCGGTTTACAAGACATTTCGACAATGGTAAAACAAGACCAGCAAAGCCGCCCGAATGTGCCGACAAATCCCGATAGGAGCTGCACATATGTCGTTCTCGTGGCACACCGGATGGGCAAGACGTCGGGTTGGCATAGACCTGGATTGCCAGGGCGCCGGACATCGCTTGAGTTGGGCCAAAGACTCGAAGGAGCACCGTCCGGGTTAAAATAAAGATGACCCTCGGGCTCGCGAAAACCCGGGGAAAAAAGGCTTAGGTGGCAAATGGTAAAACCAAGGTTGGGCCTTCTTTGGAGGAGTTTTATTCAAGGCGAACTGTCAAGGGGTCCCATAAATCACCCAACCGCGTAAGGAACGCATAAAATCAAGGAACATAACACCAAGATGACGGAAACTAGGGCGGCAAGAGTGGAACAAAACACCGGGCATAAGGCCGAGCCTTCCACCCTTTACCAAATATATAGATGCATTAATTAAATAAGGGATATTGTGATATCCCGGAAAAACCATGTTCCAACATGGAACTAGCTTCATCTTCACCGCAACTAACAACGCTATAAGAGGGGCTGAGCAAAAGCGGTAACATACCAAACAACGGTTTGCTAGGAAAGGATGGTTAGAGGTTTGACATGGAAATATGGGAGGCATGATATAGCAAGTGTTAGGTATCGCAGCATAGCAAAAGAGCGAGCAACTAGCAAGCAAAGATAGAAGTGATTTCGAGGGTATGGTCATCTTGCCTGCAAAGTTCTCAGAGTTGTCGAAATCTTGATCCTCGTAAGCGTTCTCAACAGGTTCCTCGTTCACGTACTCGTCTCCCGGCTCTACCCAAAGCAAGAACACAAGCAAAGGACCAACAATCAATCACGGGTGATGCACAAACAACATCATGCAAAACATGGCATGATATGCGAGATGTGATATGCAATGCATATGCGTGCTCCGAAAGGGAAGAGATGAACAATGCATCAACTTGGCAAACAAAGTATGCCGCTGGAAAGGTGAGATGATTTCGGTTGAAATCGATATAAAGATCACCGGATTCGGATGCATGGTTTGCAAATGACAAGCAAGACAAGATATGATGCAAACTGCTTAAAACAGCAACATGACCACTTGGATGCAAAGTATAAATAAGCTATAGCACCCAAACATATGAACAAAATACATAGCAGTGATGTACAGGAGATGCTCTACCAAACATGAACACTGAGCTCAATCTATAAACCACTAGAGCATGACTAAAACAAAGATGGCAATAATGCAAAAGATAACAGTTTTTACAGACAGTGAAAATTCTAGACATAGCAGGAACAGATTCAACATGGCATCTTTACAAGCTTGATTAACTCACTACCAGGCATGTCATGGCATGGAACAAGTACTAGCATGAAGTAGACATGAAAATTAAGCTATCCATGTGCAAAACAGACACGTAGCATGTTTGAAATAAATCACATGAAAAAGACAACAGCATCATGATGTAAAATGACATGTTCATGAACTTGCTCAAATGCATAAACTAATGCCACCACTGGATTGGTGGGATTTTTCTACCCCAAAAACATATATAATATGTTGGGGTTGCTGTAGAAAAATCATCACACGTGCAATAAGTTAAAACTGCCCTAAATGGAATATGACAGAAATGGTAGTTTTCCTTATTTGGATACGTCCAGAAATGGACTTGCCTGAAATGGAAAGAGAGGGCTATCCAGAAATGGAAAGCGCGGGGATAAGGGAAAAAAATAGAAGGAGGAGGGCGCTGAGAGGCTGACTGGTGGGACCCTTCTGTCATAGAGACTACTGTTACAATTATCAACAGAGGGAAAAAAAGGGCGCGCGCCTGGGATTCGAACCCGGTCTCCCCGGTGTGGGCATGCGTGGTCAACCACAGAGCTAGAGACTGGTAGTTGACAAAAAGAAGAGCGGACACCTTATGTACTAGCCCGAGGTCTGGGCTAGTCTCCTCTACGCATACAGAAAAGAAAACGACGACGACGCCCGCGAAGCGAGGCGAGGCGACAACAATGCCAAGAAGCACCGGCGGTAAAAGTGGAGTGGTGTGTGAGCGCGGGTAATGCAAACGAGCTGCTACAAGAGTGCGTGTGTGGGGTTCAACTCGAGCACGAGCTCATGGCGAGCTTGGCTTAGGTTCGACGGTGCAGAGGCCGAGCGAGCGACCTCTGGCCGGGCGAGGCGACGCGATGCGAAGCAGGCCGAGGCGTGCACACGGGCAAGCGGGCGAGGAGAACGCGGCTAGGTGGGAACCGGAGCTGAGGACGCCTGGCGGCGCTAGCAAGTGCGCTCAACAAAACTACAGACTTCGCCGAGCACCGGAGCACACAGCAAAGACACGGATCGACCGAGCCTTACGGGGTCCTAAATGCCATGGAAAGAAAAGGGAGAGGTAGGTGCGTTACCCAGCTCACCCTAGGACATGATGGGGTCGACGGAGACGAGCCGGAGATGACGCGAGGGAGCTCTGAACTTGGCGGGGCTTCGGGTCCGAGAAGTAGATGCAGCAGAGGAAGAAGACGGGGTCGGGGAGGTCAATCCAGGGGCCGTGGCGTCGCGTGTGTGGAGGCAGGGGGCGGAGAGGTACTTGACGGCCCTCTCCATGGCAGCAAAGTGGTCGGAGACGCATACGTGGACGGCTACCCGAGCTCGAGCTCTTGCTCGCTCGGGTCATGGTGGGCAGGGCGGCAGTGGCGCGTGGAGACCTACTGGCGGCGGCGAGGGAATGAGAGGAGGGGATCGGTTGAGGGAGACCCTAGGACACCGGGACAACTTTATAGGGGTCTAGGGACGAGCTCCGGCCGTCAAATCATCTGGCGTGCAGACGTGTCTCCTCTGGATGTCCTGCCGTCTGAGGAGGGCGATGCAACTGTAAACTGCCAGGCTAAAAAGGGCATGGGAGGGTTCTTTGGGCCGCGGATGGACTGCTTGCTACTGGGTTGCGCTGCTGCTGGTGCTCTCTCTCTCCCTCTAACTCTTTCCCATTCCTTCGAACAGTAATAAAAGAGCGGAAAGCACAGAAGGATTGTGGGGGGGGGGGTTGTGAGAGATATGAAAATATCCTCAGGAGTCTGGAATTATTCTCAATTTGATAAAATTGAGTTGGGTATTTTTTTAGAGTTAGAAAAATACAATAAGTTTGAATATGGTTCAAACTTTGAGCATTTTTGAACCTAACCAACACAACTTCAAATGAGCTGTAATTTGGCAGAGAGGCTAGGCACATAGTGTTAGAATATTGGGGAAAAAATGAACATTTATGGTGGATGCAAAATGGCACTCTCAACGAATGGAAGAAAAGGGAAGGAAGGAGAAGTGATGGTGCAATGGTTTGGAAGGGGGGGGGGTACAAGGGTCATGCACATGATGCTCATGGCATCAACATGAATAACAAAATGCAACATGGCAAGCACAAAGCTATACTTGATATGACCAAGATGCAACATGAGATGGCATAGAGAAAATATGACAAGTAAAGGCAAGACAAAGCAATGGGAAACAAGGCAAACCCAAAATGAAACCCACAAAGAGGAAAACCACTTGGTATTGAACATGATAAGGTTCGATACATTGTCAGAATTTGGAAGTTTTACATCCGGGGTGTTACAGAACAGCTCACAAAGAGCGAAGAAGCCCGCGATGTGCAGAATGGAGCCCGACGTGAGATTGTGCAGTTTGAGGCCATAGTACTCCAGGAGACCTCGGAGGAAAGGATGGATTGGAAATCCAACGCCTCGTAATAGAAAGGAAACGAAGCACACTGCTACCTCTTGAGCATGCATTGGTTTTCCCTTGAAGAGGAAATGGAGATGCAACAAAGTAGCATAAGTATTTCCCTCAGTTTTTGAGAACCAAGGTATCAATCCAGTAGGAGACTACACGCAAATCCCTAGTACCTGCACAAACAAATAAGAACCTTGCAACCAACGCGATAAAGGGGTTGTCAATCCCTTCATAGCTGAGGGAGTCCTGGATTAGGGGGTATCCGGACAGCCGGACTATATACTTTGTCCGGACTATTGGAGCGTGAAGATACAAGACTCAAGACTCCGTCCCGTGTCCGGGTGGGACTCTCCTTTGCGTGGAAGACAAGCTTGGCGATCCGGATAATATATTTCCTTGTAACCAACTCCATGTAAACCCTAGCCCTCTCCGGTGTCTATATAAACCTGAGAGGTTGGTCCTTAGAAGGCCGATGACGATCGCAATCATAATCATCATAGGCTAGCTTCTAGGGTTTAGCCTCTACGATCTCGTGGTAGATCTACTCTTGTACTACTCATATCATCAATATTAATCAAGCAGGAAGAAGGGTTTTACCTCCATCGAGAGGGCCCGAACCTGGGTAAACATTGTGTCCCTTGCTTTCTGTTACCATCAGCCTAAGACGCACAGATCGGTACCCCCTACCCGAGATCCGCCGGTTTTGATACCGACAATGGCCACTTGCAAAAGTGAGATCTGATAAAGATAATAAGATAAATATTTTTGGTATTTTTGTTGTATAGATTGGAAAATAAAAGATTGCAAAATAAAAGGCAACAAAAATAGCTAGTTGATGGGAGATTAATATGGTGGAAGATAGACCCGGGGCAATAGGTTTCACTAGTGGCTTCTCTCAAGATAGCAAATTCTATGGTGGGTGAACAAATTACTGTCGAGCAATTGATAGAAAAGCGCATAGTTATGAGAATATCTAGGCATAATCATGTATATAGGCATCACGTCCGTGACAAGTAGACCGAAACGATTCTGCATCTACTACTATTGCTCCACACATCGACTGCTATCCAGCATGCATCTAGAGTATTAAGTTCATAAGAGCAGAGTAAGCATTAGGCAAGATGACATGATGTAGAGGGATAAGCTAAAGCAATATGATATAAAACCCATCTTTTTATCCTCGATGGAAACAATAAAATACGTGCCTTGCTGCCCCTCATCACATGGAAAGGACACCACAAGATTGAACCCAAAGCTAAGCACTTCTCCCATTGCAAGAAAGATCAATCTAGTAGGCCAAACCAACCTGATAAATCGAAGAGACTTGCAAAGATATCAAATCATGTATATAAGAATTCAGAGAAGAATCAAATATTGTTCATAGATAATCTTAATCATAAACCCACAATTCATCGGATCTCGACAAACACACCACAAAAAGTATTACATCAAATAGATCTCCAAGAGAATCGAGGAGAACTTTGTATTGAGATCCAAAGAGAGAGAAGAAGCCATCTAGCTAATAACTATGGACCCGAAGGTCTGTGGTAAACTACTCACACGTCATCGGAGAGGCTATGGTGTTGATGTAGAAGCCCTCCGTGATCGATTCCCCCTCCGACAGAGCGCCGGAAAAGGCCCCAAGATGGGATCTCACGGGTACAGAAGGTTGCGGCGGTGGAAATAGGGTTTCGTGGTGCTTCTGGATGTTTTTAGGGTATATGAGTATATATAGGCGAAAGAAGTAGGTCGGTGGAGCTGCAAGGGGCCCATGAGGGTGGGGGCGCGCCTACCCCCCTGGGTGCACCCTCCTACCTCGTGGCCACCTCGTGGCTTCCTTTACGTCCACTCCAAGTCTCCTGGATTGCGTTTGTTCCAAAAACGATCCTCGCGAAGGTTTCATTCCGTTTGGATTCCGTTCGATAGTCCTTTTCTGCGAAATACTGAAATAGGAAAAAAGCATATGTTTGCATTGGGCCTTCGGTTAGTAGGTTAGTCCCAAAAATAATATAAAAGTGCATAATAAATTCCATTAAACATCCAAAACAGATAATATAATAGCATGGAACAATAAAAAATTATAGATACGTTGGAGACGTATCAAGCATCCCCAAGATTAAAATCCCCGCTCGTCCTCGAGTAGGTAAATGATAAAAACAGAATTTTTGATGTGGAACGCTACCTAACATAATTTTAAATGTAATTTTCTTTATTGTGGCATGAATGATCAGATCCGAAAGATTCAAGATAAAAGTTTAGTATTGACATAAAAATAACAATACTTCAAGCATACTAACTAAGCAATTATGTCTTCTCAAAATAACATAGCCAAAGAAAGCTCACCCCTACAAAATCATATAGTTTGGCCATGCTTCATTTTCTTCACACAAAAATGTTCTCATCATGCACAACCCCGATGACAAGCCAAGCAATTGTTTCATACCTTAGCATTTCTCAAACTTTTTCAACTTTCACGCAATACATGAGCATGAGCCATGGACATAGCACTATGGGTGGAATATAATATAATGATGGGGGCTGTGTGGAGAAGACAAAAAATAAGAAAGTCTCACATTGACGCGGCTAATCAACGGGCTAAGGAGATGCCCATCAATTGATGTCAATGCAAGGAGTAGGGATTGCCATGCAACGGATGCACTAGAGCTATAAATGTATGAAAGCTCAACAAAAGAAACTAAGTGCGTAAAGGCCCAACTTGCTTTCTCACGAAGACCTAGGGCATTTGAGGAAGCCCATTGTTGGAATATACAAGCCAAGTTCTATAATGAAAAATTCCCACCAGTATATGAAAGTGACAAAATAAGAGACTCTCTATCATAAGGATCATGGTGCTACTTTGAAGCCCAAGTGTGAAAAAATGATAGTAGCATTGTCCCTTTTATTCTTTTTTTGGGCCATCCCCTTTTTTTGGCCTTTCTTTTTTTTCTTTTTTATTTGGCCTTTCTTTTTGGCCTTTTTTATGGGACAATGCTCTATTAATGATGATCATCACACTTCTATTTATTTACAACTCAATGATTACAACTCGATACTAGAAAAAATTTATGACTCTATATGAGTGCCTCCGGCGGTGTACCGGGATGGGCAATGAATCAAGAGTGACATGTATGATACATTATGAATGGTGGCTTTCCCACAAATATGATGTCAACTACATGATCATGCAAGGCAATATGACAATGATGAAGCGTGTCATAATAAATGAAACGGCGGAAAGTTGCATGGCAATATATCTCGGAATGGCTATGGAAATGCCATAATAGGTAGGTATGGTGGCTGTATTGAGGAAGATATAAGGAGGTTTATGTGTGATAGAGCGTATCATATCGCGGGGTTTGGATGCACCGGCGAAGTTTGCACCAACTCTCAGGTGAGAAAGGACAATGCACGGTACCGAAGAGGCTAGCAATGATGGAAAGGTGAGAGTGCGTATAATCCATGGACTCAACATTAGTCATAAAGAACTCACATACTTATTGCAAAAATCTACAAGTCATAAAAAACCAAGCATTATGTGCATGCTCCTAGGGGGATAGATTGGTAGGAAAATACCATCGCTCATCCCCGACCGCCACTCATAAGGATGACAATCAAAGAACACCTCATGTTTCAAATTTGTCACTAGCAGTTTACCATACGTGCATGGTGCAGGACTTGCAAACTTCAACACAAGTATTTATCAAATTCACAATTACTCAACTAGCACAACTTTAATATCACCATCTTCATATCTCAAAACAATCATCAAGTATCAAACTTCTCATAGTATTCAATGCGCTTTATATGAAAGTTTTTATTATACCCATATTGGATGCCTATCATATTAGGACTAATTTTATAGCCAAAGCAAATTACCATGCTGTTCTAAAAGGACTCTCAAAATAATATAAGTGAAGCATGAGAGATCAATAATTTCTATAAAATAAAACCACCACCGTGCTCTAAAAGATATAAGCGAAGCACTAGAGCAAAGTTATCTAGATCAAAAGATATAAGTGAAGCACATAGAGTATTCTAATAAATTCCGATTCATGTGTGTCTCTCCAAAAGGTGTGTACATCAAGGATGATTCTGGTAAACTAAAAAGCAAAGACTCAAATCATACAAGACGCTCCAAGCAAAACACATATCATGTGGTGAATAAAAATATAGCATCAAGTAAAGTTACCTATAGACGAAGACGAAAGAGGGGATGCCTTCCGGGGCATACCCAAGCTTAGGCTTTTGGTTGTCCTTGAATTTTACCTTGGGGTGCCTTGGGCATCCCCAAGCTTAGGCTCTTGCCACTCCTTATTCCATAATCCATCAAATCTTTACCCAAAACTTGAAAACTTCACAACACAAAACTCAACAGAAAATCTCATGAGCTCCGTTAGTGTAAGAAAACAAACCACCACATTAAGGTACTGTAATGAACTCATTCTTTATTTATATTGGTGTTAAACCTACTGTATTCCAACTTCTCTATGGTTCATACCCCCCGATACTAGCCATAGATTCATCAAAATAAGCAAACAACACACGAAAAATAGAATCTGTCAAAAACAGAACAGTCTGTAGTAATCTGTATCAAATGCAAACTTCTATAAGTCAGAAAATTCTACAAAAATAGGAAGACCTAGATAATTTGATTATTGATCTACTGCAATTGGAATTATTATTTTATCGCTTTCTGGTGATTTTTAACAATGTTTTCGTGAGCAGAAAGTTTCTGTCTTTTTCAGCAAGATCAAATAATTATCACCTAAGAAGATCCTATAGGTTTTACTTGGCACAAACACTAATTAAAACATAAAACAACATCTAACCTAGATGAATTATTTATTACTAAACAGGAACAAAAATAAAATTGGGTTGCCTCCCAACAAGCGCTATCGTTTAACGCCCCTAGCTAGGCATAAAAACAAGAATAGATCTAGGTATTGCCGTAATGAAAGGCAAATCACGAAAACTCATCTCATTAACGCCCCTACGTTCAGCAGCAAGTTTTCTTTGTGGCAAACAAAATTAATCAAAAGGGCTAAATTTAATGGGACAAAAGTCCCCGAGATCAAGCTCGGGAGGTATGGTTTCCTCCTTTGGCCCCTTATATTGCACTACCAATTCATCATTATAAACATTCTTTTGGAAAAAGGTCATGATCCTTTGCTCAAGAGAAAAATCTAACCCATTGTTTTGAATAGAAAAATCATCATTAAGTTTATAGATTTATCAACTAGAACATCGGTAGGGACCTTCTTTCTAAGGTTTTCATTATAAGCAACATGATCTAAAGATAGTAAACACATTATGTCTTCTTGATTAAAAATGATAGCTTCTGTGGGAGGACGACCGACGTCCACCCTATAATGCGCAAAAAATTCTTTGGCCTCTTTCATTATAAATCTGAACTCATGTGCCAAAAGGATAGTAGCGGCTCGCTTAACAGAAGAATGCTCAATATTGGAAAATTCTAGAAAAATCTTTTGTATGCAAGGATGCATATGAATAAATTGTCTTTCAAGTTCAACTAGGAGCAAGGATATTGCATCCGCAAGACTACTAGTTCTATGAAGAATAGACCCACCCATAGTGGGCAAGGCACCGACACAAGTAAAGAAATCTTGAATAACTCATTTTCCAATAATATTACCACTACCGATCCGAAACTTTTTAGTATGTAAAATAGTAGGTTCTTCATGAGGATCATCAAAAGCATCAAAGTTTTCCATGTTATTACCACTATGCTTATCAATGATAACCTCCCGATTTGAGACATGATGATGACAAATCACACAAAGAGCGAGCACACAAGCGATAAGCGAGAAAGAAGCGAACGGAAGAGGGCGAATAAAACGGCAAGGGTGAAGTGGGGGAGAGGAAAATGAGAGGCAAATGGCAAATAATGTAATGCGAGGGATAAGAGTTTGTGATGGGTACTTGGTATGTCTTGACTTGTGCGTAGATCTCCTCGGCAACGGCGCCAGAAATGGATCGTTGACAGGAGATCAAATCTTGACTTGACTTGGTGCAAATCTCCCCGGCAACGGTGCCAGAAATCCTTCTTGGTACCTCTTCAGCATGCGTTGGTTTTCCCTTGAAGAGGAAAGGGTGATGCAGCAAAGTAGCGTAACTATTTCCCTCAGTTTTTGAGAACCAAGGTATCAATCCAGTAGGAGACTACACGCAAATCCCTAGTACCTGCACAAACAAATAAGAACCTTGCAACCAACGCGATAAAGGGGTTGTCAATCCCTTCACGGCCACTTGCAAAAGTGAGATCTGATAAAGATAATAAGATAAATATTTTTGGTATTTTTGTTGTATAGATTGGAAAATAAAATATTGCAAAATCAAAGGCAACAAAAATAGCTAGTTGATGGGAGATTAATATGATGGAAGATAGACCCGGGGCCATAGGTTTCACTAGTGGCTTCTCTCAAGATAGCAAATTCTACGGTGTGTGAACAAATTACTGTCGAGCAATTGATAGAAAAGCGCATAGTTATGAGAATATCTAGGAATGATCATGTATATAGGCATCACGTCCGTAAAAAGTAGGCCGAAATGATTCTGCATCTACTACTATTACTCCACACATCGACCGCTATCCAGCATGCATCTAGAGTATTAAGTTCATAAGAACAGAGTAACACATTAGGCAAGATGACATGATGTAGAGGGATAAACTCAAGCAATATGATATAAACCCATCTTTTTATCCTTGATGGCAACAATACAATACGTGCCTTGCTGCCCTTGCTGTCATTGGGAAAGGACACCGCAAGATTGAACCCAAAGCTAAGCACTTCTCCCATTGCAAGAAAGATCAATCTAGTAGGCCAAACCAAACTAATAATTTGAAGAGACTTGCAAAGATATCAAATCATGCATATAAGAATTCAGAGAAGAATCAAATATTGTTCATAGATAATCTTGATCATAAACCCACAATTCATCGGATCTCGACAAACACACCGCAAAAAGTATTGCATAAAATAGATCTCCAAGAGAATCGATGAAAACTTTGTATTGAGATCCAAAGAGAGAGAAGAAGCCATCTAGCTAATAACTATGGACCCGAAGGTCTGTGGTAAACTACTCACACATCATCGGGGAGGCTATGGTGTTGATGTAGAAGCCCTCTGTGATCGATTCCCCCTCCGACAGAGCGCCGAAAAAGGCCCCAAGATGGGATTTCACAGATACAGAAGGTTGCGGCGGTGGAAATATGGTTTCGTGGTGCTCCTGGATGTTTTCAGGGTATATGAGTATATGTAGGCGAAAGAAGTAGGTCGGTGGAGCTTCAAGGGGCCCACGAGGGTGGGGGGGCGCCTACCCCCATGGGCGTGCCCTCCTACCTCGTGGCCACTTCATGGCTTCCTTTACGTCCACTCCAAGTCTCCTGGATTGCGTTTGTTCCAAAAACGATCCTCGCGAAGGTTTCATTCCGTTTGGATTCCGTTTGATATTCCTTTTCTACTAAACACTGAAATATAGCATGGAACAATAAAAAATTATAGATACGTTGGAGACGTATCACACACTCGCTCCCCTTTTGAAGGATTAGGGAATTTTTCTGCCAGGGCTTCGCCAGTAAAAGAAGTTAATCCCGCCCGAACGGGCACTAGATCCGCAGGGGGGAGATATCCCTGCACCTAGAGCTTGGTCAGCTGGGCATAGGATACAGAGCAGCTGTCCCAATCGCCTTTTTGAGGACCGTGGGGGCGGGAGGAAGAACTGGGAGTGTTGGCCATGCTTGCATGGTTTCTTGTGGCAAGTTCTAAGATTTTCTCCTGGTGTGGAATGGCATATGAGATTCAATCTCCTTAAATAGATGCCTTCCCTACATGGCCCGAGTGTTATGTGTAAAAATACTTGGACCCTTCATATTCGTCTGACACGTGGAAGCCGGGGCGACGATGGCACATAAGCCGAAGGGTATAACATTTAATGTAAAACCGAGTTGTTTGAAGAATTCACCTTACTCAGACTGAAGATGTAAAAGACGAATACAGTCCTTTGGTTCAGATGCTTTGAAGTATTCGGAGGAGGAACCCGCCTTGCAATGTCGAAGACAATTTGCACGCCGGACACGTCGTCATTGAAGACTGGTTCGGGGGCTATTGAGGGAGTCATGGATTAGGGGGTCCTCGGGCGTCCGGGCTATATGACATGGGCCGGACTCATGGGCCGTGAAGATACTAGATGGAAGGCTTTCCCCCGTGTCCGGATGAGACTCTCCTTGGCATGGAAGGCAAGCTTGGGACTCAGATATGAAGATTCTTTTCTCTGTAAACCCTACAGAGTGGTTGAGAGTGAGCCGCAGAGTGAAGCACACAGTGCTCAAACTCTAGGAGCAGATTCGACCGAGCAGATACACATAAAGCAAACGGCCGGGTCGCCCGAACCATTTTTCTTCCAGGACGTTTTTGCGTGGGTGGCCTCCAGCTTTCGCTATCGCTTGTCGGGCAGCCGCGCTGCGGTCTTTGGCTGAGAGTGGCCCTTCGGTTCCATGCATGCTACTAAGCCGTCTGCGGGAACGAAGTCTCAGGCCAAGCGGCTAGCCTCCGGGCCAACACTGGCTGATGCCGGGGCGAACAGTAGTGCAACTGTAATAAAGACAGAAGTGGCCCCCGAGCGTCGCTCGAGGTTATCCGTTTTTGCTTACGGTGCAAAGACACGCGGATAGAAGCTCACATTACTTTTGTCGCAGTTGGGGTGGAGATGATCTCCGGCAGGCGGCCCGAGCCTCTGGGCGCTCGAGGGATGCCCCAGCCGGTCAGCCCCATCCAGCTAGGCGGCGGAGCGGGTGGCGGCCTAGCCGGACCTCCAGTCGGCAACGCGTCGAAGCGGCGGACAGCGGACCAACCGGCCGTGCAGCGACGTGGGCAGTCGACCTGAGTAGCCGGCAGGACTGCTGGCCGTGCAGCCGGTCACGCAGGCGGATACACAGCCGGCCATACATGTACGCATGTACTTTGTACGTGATTTTTTCTCATCCGGCTGCCCGGACGCAATATTCCCTCTTTTTTTCAGCCAGCTCCGATTTTTCTAGTAGCCGGACTCTGTTTTCTTTCAGTCGGATGGGCAGTCGGACTTTCTTTTGGGCGTCCTTGGACCCGGCCTGGCGCTTGTGGCCGTGTTGACAGGAGCAGCCGGCTCGCATCTTTCTTTTCTTTTTTCTTTCTTTTTGCCGGCTGTGGGCAGCCGGCCCTTGACCTTACTGCAGCCGGCATCTTATTCCTTTTGTCTTCATGCGGACAGCCGGCCGCAGCCGCTGAGCAGCGGGAGCCGGCGAGCGGCCGGGAGTGGCATGGGCGCGGAAAGGGCCCCGCGCGTGAGCGGAGGACGCGAACAGGAGGCAACAGCCGCCACCCGGCCGACGCGGGACGCAGAGCGGCGAGGTAGAGCCGGCCAGCGGGAGGCGGCAGCGGCAGCCCGGCCGGCTGGCGGGGCGGACCGGCGCCACGGACATGGAGAAGAGGATGTGGCGGGAGGCGGCGAAGCAGGAGGCCCATCCAGGACGCGGACGCACGGAGCGGAGCGGAGCGGGCCGAAGGTGGACGGCGGAGCCGGCGACCGGCGCCGTGGCGTGGGAGGCGGCGCGGGCGTGGCGAGTGTTGTTGGCACGCGGAGCGGAGTAGTGGCCCGGACGGTCAGGTGAGGCGGAGCCGGTCGTGGGCGCAGCCGGCTCCGGAAGCGCGCGAGGCACGGCCAGCGGGGGCGGCGGGAGGCGACGTGGTGCTGCGGCACACTGTACGAGGGGATGCATGGGCGTCGTCCAAGCATTGTACGACTAGCGACGAGCCGGAATATTTGCAGCAGGCGCAGCGGCAGGCAGTAGGAGCAGCAGGCGGCGGCTCGGCTGCAGGGAGGTGGAGCGATGCGGAGCCGGAGCTGGACGCAGCTGCGGACGCGAGGAGCCGGCCCTGTGCAGCGGAGTTGGCCTGCAAGGTGGCTGGAGCAACGAGCGGCGAGGAGCAGTGCCACCGCAGGGAGCACGACGACTGCCGCAAGCGGTGGAGCGCATGGATTGTATGGCCACTGCCTGGCCAATACACGGGCAATGCATGGCCAATATCTGGCTTGTGTATGGGAAACATCCGAGTAGTGTCTGTGTAGCTGAAATCACGTTCGCCCCCGTGTTCACTGGGGATGCGTACATCCTTTCACGTAATGATTTCTTACATGTGAATACCCGACCAATGCGTATACCGGAACAGTTTTTACCTGGGCATTGTCATTTAATATATGACAGTGTGATGGGTCCATAGTGTTAATTGGTCTGTAAAGTTTCCAAAACAAAGACTCTATAGACGACTTTTAGACATCGCATTGATTATAGGGTGTGAAACAGTGTCTGATTTAAATGTTGGTGTGTGAAAAAATCGGTGATGAAAGTGGATGTGGTGGTAATACAAATAAATTTGTATTGCGCATTATGACATGTGGCCGCCTGAAATGCACGGTACAAAACCGAAAACCAATGTGACTAATAATAACATATATTTTACAAAAGGAAAAGCCCTGTGAATAGTGTAATGGAATTTCTTAAAATTACTATCATGATGTTTTTGTGTTTTTAGTAAATACAAATGACAAGAAATATAACGAAAATCTCTCAATATTTTTACATAATTTCCCAGGAGTTAGTATAGTAAAAGTTTGATTTCCCAAGAAAGACATAGTTTCGTGGAATTTGTACCATGGCTATTCCAAGAATTAATATCTTATAACCGTGACAACCATTTATTTCTATTTTCTCAGAATGAGATTCTCAGTTTTTATAGAAGAAAGATAATTTCACAGAACTTGGTTCCACATTTCCTAAATCTTGAAAATGATTTAAATCTATTAAACATATTTTTCAAAAGTTGAAATGATTCTTAAAAACTTGGTAAAACATACTTGTTTAAAGAAATCTTATTAATTATTCACTAGTCAGACAAACTGAATATTATTAAATGTGGTGTAAACGTGAGGCTCAACAAAATCTGCATGCATGTGGGACCACTGTCACATGTCATTCAAGCCACCCGCAGTAATGCATTTATTTTCCTCAGTGATCACTAGGAGTGCGCAGAAGGATACAACCATATACTTCTCTTAAAGAAAAAAAAATAATTGTCCTAAACTACATAATACACCCAAACTAATATAACAACACGGATCCCTATGCTTCTTTAATGGTGAGATATCATAGAGGTGAGTCGCCGAGTGACCCTATGCATTTTCGCATTATATGGCATTATATGGCCAGTGTATGTGCAGCGTACGAGATGGTTTGGCTATGGAGGAGCGACTGGGCGGTTCGGCTGAAGCTGAACGCAGCATGGAGGGGAGCGGACACGAGCGGCACATGGATGGAATGCGACCGACCGAAGCGAGGCGGCACGGCGCGCGCACGGACAGACGACCGGCGTCGCAACGGTGGTGACGAAGAGGGCGAGGCCGACAACGAGGATGCGCCGCCCCGCGCGGTCATCCCGGGGGTGTGTCGATGTCAAGCCCACGAGCGCTTTCGGAGGGACGCGGCGACGCCGCTGTGATGACGGTGAAAACGGCGAGGCCGATGACGAGGACGCGCCGCCCCGCGCGGTTGTCCCCGGGGCGTGTCGATGTCGAGCCCCCGAGCGCTGCCGAAGGGACAGCAGCGACGCCGCGGTGAGGATGATGAAAAGGGTCCCGCCCGGACCGCGGTTCCAGGAGCAGCTTGCCCCATGGTGGGCGCCAACTGTCGGAGTATTCTCGCGTCAGTCGGTAGGAGATACCGCGAGTCAACAGATGCCACAGGGTGGCTTGAGGTGAGGGCAAGACCGCCGTGGAATATCCGGGGACGGTATGCGAGTATCACACGGTGGTTTACCTAGGTTCGGAGCTCTTCGAAAAGATAATACCCCTACTCCTGCATATCTGAATATATATATGAGGTGTACATCTGGCGATACAAAGGGCTTCTGGAGCTGTATCTGAGATCAGTACCATGGGCACCTGATCTCGTATATGCATATGAGCACAAGTGTGTGCATGGCTGGCTTGTGGCCGCATGTGCCTGAGTATGCATGCGTGAGTGCTTGTCCAGGGAGCCATTCTGGCCGGCCCTTGGATGGATGGATGTATGCTACTATATATAGTGTGAGGGTCATGCTTGTCTCCTGGGTCACTTCATAAATAGTGCACAGGGTCAAGTGACACTATACATGACGGTTTGGGGTGATGCGTGTACAGTGCTTCACTATTCGCCATAGTGTCGGGTACATCCGTCTTGTCCGTGTCGTGTCCAATGGGACGCAGTAGTTGATTTCACGTAGCAGGCCGACTGGAGCAGCCGGACGGAGAGCAGGCCGGGCAGCCGGGTGGAGAGCCGACCCAGGCAGTCGGACAGGGGGCCATCTGGGGTGGCCTGAGTAGTCGGATTGAGGGGCTTTTCTAGCCCCGATGTCTTGAAATATTGTCTCGCCGTCTCCGGGTACATGTCGTCAATTACCACAACAATTTAACATCAAGACAACTTCCCATTCAGTCACCCATGTGATGGCTACTCCAGCCTTAGCACAATTAACTTGAGAGTTCTCTTAGATGAGCTATTGGTGGAACAGCTAGTCCTTGCTGATATAGGATGCCTCTTAGCATCCTTATGGCCAATAGATGTTGTGTAGACAGAGCATATCACATACGTCTTATTAGCAAAGCAACCATATCCGTGTTATTATCGGTCTTCGCATTACATTTCGATTACATGCACCGGTTTGCCGCGTGTCACACACATCTTGTTATATTGAACCATTTATGTTCTCTTGTCTCAACACAAACAGTTCATCTGAGTGAACCGCATGCCGTATATCACACACACCTTGATCTGGCTGACCGTTTCTTTTGTGTTGCCTAATCAAAAACAGTTCAGCCGAGTGAATCAGAGCGTCAGAGTATCGCACACACCTTCATCTGGCTGCCCATTTCTTTTGTTCCTCCTCATCGCAAATAGTAAATTGAACTGAACCGTATGCCCTGCATCGCACACGCAACTAAAATCTAAACCGTGTTTCATGCATCCGCCATCACAAACGTTTTGCACCTTTTTTGACGGTTTTTTACACCATCATTTGCGATTATTGCATCGCACACAGTTTCGTCGAAGGGTCTCTGATCGTAGTGTCGCGTTAGCAGCATCCTGAAGTAGTGTATGCCAAGCACCTCTTCGGAGGCCATGACGCGGGCCCAACTGCTGCTGAGATTTCCGGTGGCAGCTGATCAGATGGATGAGTGGAGGGCCACTATTCAGAGTTTGATTGGCTTTGCCAAGGCTGGAGGCTCACAGCGAGTTTGCCCGCCACGGCCTCCCCAGGCGACGACGGCAGCCCACGCTGGTAGCCATGCGGAAGGTGCCACCCCCATGGTGCAATCCCCACCGCGGCAACTAGCACGAGGGCCACACGACCAAGAGCTTGATGACGTCTCGATGGCTTCATCCAATCCTCGAGCAGTCAAGACCAAGGCAAAGGGAGGGCGCGCGCGTCACCAATCGAGCGATGCCGCGACAACCACCACCCGTTTGATGGGCGCGATGGCCCCAACGTCGACGAGCCCGCGCTCGGTGGAGGCGGGTACCTGCCTTTCAAGGCCGGGTGCCCTTCCTTCACCCGTGAGCTGCGACAAGTCTGTTGGCCGTCCGCTCGCACGTTCAATCTAGAGATACCAGAGAAGTATGATGGGAGGCTGAACCAGGCGAAGTTCTTGAGCATCTACACCATCGCCATTCAATATGCTGGGGGAAGAGATGAGATGGTTTTTGCCAACTACTTCCCTTTGGCACTCAAGACAAACGTGAGGTCTTGGCTGATGCACTTGCCGGAGAATTCCATCTCGACCTGGGCTGACCTGTGCCATGAGTTCGTTGGCGCCTTCACGGGGGGCCATCAAGAACCAGGGCGGCCCATCGATTTGCAGCTTCTCCCGCAGAAGGTAGGAGAGACTCTGCGGAAGTACATACAGAGGTTTATCCAAGTCCACCAAAACATTCCTGACATCCACCCGGCAGCTCTGATAGCTGCGTTCCAATCCAACATGCGCAATCGTCGAATATGTTCCAAGATGAACGTTCGGTTGCCCAAGACTGTAGAGGAGCTTTACACCTTGGTAGACAAGTGTGCTCGGGTGGAAGAGGGGAGGAAACTTCATGGGGGAGAAGATGGCGTCGACATCGACTCAGAGGATGATGACGAGGCCACCAGTCAGAAGAAGAAGAACAAGAAGCGCAACAAGAGGCGCAAGGATAAGGCAGTAATGATTGTTGAGGGATCGGGCACGCCTAGTACTGACAATAAGGCTAAGGACGAAGCCCCCGGCAAGGAAGTTGCCACGTGCACTAATTGCCAGGAGGCTGCGGCTGCCTAAAAGGATGGGAAAGTGATGGGCCGTACTACAAGATTCATCGGACCAAGGGTCATGATCTTCAGGAGTGCCATCAAGTTGAACAGCTCGTCAAGAAGCCGAGGGCCAAGTATAAGAAGCATGACAAAGAGAAAGGTCAGAATGGAGCTGACGGGAAGGGCCGAGGCGGCGAAGCAAGTCGCCCCGGCAAGGCTCCTCGGAATCAAGGAAAACCCGCCAGAGGCCGTGAGAAGGAAGATTGCAAGAAAGTGATGCAGGGTATGAAGAGGAAACCATCAAGCAGGAATTCGAGAAGGCCACTGATGCCCTGCGCATTGACGGGGGTGCATCTCTGCACTCCTCTCACAGCCAACTTAAACAGTGGGCGCGTGAAGTCAATGCCATGGAGCCAGCGGCAGACTCTCGGAAGCCGCTCAAGTGGTCATGCATGCCCGTCATCTTTGACGAAGAGGACCACCCCGACCGCACCATTGCAGTAGGGTGTTTGCCATTGTTGGTCTCACCAACAATCCGCAACCTCAAAGTCACAAAGATGTTGGTTGGCGGCGGGGCATGGTTGAATCTAATTTCCCCGAAGGTCATCAGCAAACTCCAGATAGCACAGGAAGAGCTTCAGGTTACTGGCAAGTTCCAAGGGATCAACCCCGGTAGGAGTCGTCCTAAGGGGAATATCACGTTGCCGGTGACATTCGGGGTAGAGTTGAATTACCGGACTGAGAAGGTTGTGTTTGATGTGGTCGACCTCCCCCTGCCGTACAACGGAATCCTTGGACGCCCAACTCTGGCCAAATTCATGGCGGCATTCCACTGTGGCTACAACACTTTGAAGATGCTAGGGCTAGTGGGCATCATTTCCAATCCATCAGATGAGAAGGACACAATAATTTGCGTGGACAAGATGTACTGGGACGCAGTCACGGTAGAGGTCGCTGATGTCGCTATGCCCATCAAGGATAGCAAGAGAAAGAAGAGAGGTAGCAAGGATGCAAACAAGGAATTCAGGAAATGTATCTCCTCGGAGAACATTGCGCACGTTGATGACTTGCCGGAGGGTTCCAACAGCAAGAGATCCAAGGTTGCTGCACCCCTTGTGAAAAAGGTCCTGGCAGGGCTGGCTGGCGCTGATGGTACTTCCACTATCAGTGCCATCCTCGATGACAAATAGGAAAACACGCTCGTTGCTTTCCTACGGGCGAATATCGATGTGTTTGACTGGCAACCATCTGATATCCCCGTTGTTCCCAGGGAGGTGATCGAGCACCACCTTGCTGTCTGCCCACATGCCCGACCCGTCAAGCAGAAGGTCCGGAAGCAAGCCTTGCAGTGGAAACATTTCATTACCGAGGAGATGAAGAAACTTGAGGCAGTTGGTTTGGTCAGAGGAGCACTACATCCAACGTGGTTAGCAAACCTAGTGGTCGCTCGCAAGGCTAATGGGAAATGGAGGCTTTGCGTATATTTCACGGATCTGAACAAGGCATGCCCGAAGGACCCATTTCCCTTGCTGCGCATCGACCAGATTGTAGATTCCACATCCGGATGTGATTTGCTCTCCTTTCTGGATGCATACTCTGGATATCATCAAATATTTATGTCCAAGGAAGACGAAGAGAAGATCTCGTTCATCACCCCGTGTGGCACATACTGCTTTGTGCGAATGCCTTACAGGTTGAAGAGCACCGGAACCACTTTTGCAAAGGCAGTCCAGATTGGTTTTGAGTCACAGTTGCACATAAATATTGAAGTTTACATGGATGATATTGTGGTCAAGACTAAGGACAGATCAACCTCATCCAGGACTTAGAAGAGATGTTTGATAATCTGCGCAAGATCAACTTGAAGCTGAACCCGAAGAAGTATGTGTTTGGCATTCCCTCCGGCAAGCTACTTGGTTTCTTTGTGTCCCGTCGCGGGATAGAGGCCAACCCCGACAATATCGACCAGATTCAGGCACCTAAGATGGTTATGGATGTGAGGCGTTTGACTGGGTGCATTGCTGCGCTTAGCAAATTCATCTCCAAGTATGCTGAGCACGCCTTGCCGTTCTTCAAAATCTTGAAGAAAGCAGGACCCGTGAACTGGACTCTGGAGGCAGATGCAACACTGCAAGATTTGAAGACCTACTTGTCCTCTGTGCCCACTTTGGTTGCTCCCAAACCACAAGAGCCGTTGCTGCTATACCTGGCGGCAACTATTCAAGTGGTTAGTGCAGCACTAGTGGTGCAACGAAAAGTGGAAGAAGCAGTAGCCTCAGCCAGTGTCCCTTCCGGGGGAGAGAGTGAGCATAGCCTGGCAAGGCTAGACGTAGATCAAGATAAGGGTGAGCACAACAGCGGAGGCAACCCCAAGGACGCGACAAGGAATAAGGTGGTATAGCGCCTAGTATACTTCGTCAGCTCCCTATTACAGGGGCTAGGTCCAGGTATTCTGGCATGCAAAAGTTGATTTTTGGCCTAGTCATGGCCTCAAGGAAATTGCGCCACTACTTCCAAGCCCACGAGATCACAGTTGTCACCTGCTTCCCTTAGCAACGGATACTCCAAAACCCTGAGGCTACCGGCAGGATAGTGGAGTGGGCATTGGAGTTATCTAGCTTTGGTTTAAAGTTTGAAAGAACATCAACAATCCAGAGCAGAGCATTGGCAGGGTTTATTGCAGAATGGACGCTAACCCCTGATGAAGAGGTATTGGAGACAGTTATTACCGGCAAGGTAGCACCCCAAGAATGGATCATGTATTTCGATGGTGCCTTCACCGTGCAAGGTGCAGGGGCTGGCATGGTTCTCTTTGCTCCCATTGGGGAGCACCTGAAATACTTCGTCCAGATGCATTTTCCCCGGGAAGAGGCGACCAATAACACTACCGAGTACGAAGGGCTCATTGCCGGGCTCAGGATTGCAATGGATTTGGGAATCAAGAAGCTGATCATCTGCGAAGATTCACAACTCGTGGTGAGACAAGTCAACAAGGATTACCAAAGTCCATTGATGGAGGCATACGTTGAGGAAGTAAGAAAGCTGGAGGAGCGCTTTGAGGGATTGCAAACAAAGCATGTAACCCGTGCGGAAAACAGCATTGCTGATCATCTGTCAAAGTGCGCCGTGCAAAAGCTCATTGTGGAATGAGGAACTTTTGTTCTCCATCTTACTCAGCCCTCCGTATCCCCGGCAACAATGGCCCGGAAGAGGAGGAAACTGGACTCCGGTAAGCCTCTCCCGGTAGAGCCTCTCGAGGCTCCCGGCAGAGAGCTTGACGGGAACAACTCCCCTTCAGCTGCTGAGCTACCCCCTCCCACCAGACCACCGGTCCTCATGGTCGAGGGGTGCGCTTCCACGAAGGAGGAGGTGCCGCTAGTCCTCGTTTCTGAGCCCCAGGCTCCAACTTGGGCGCGACACATAGTTCATTTCCTCCAAACCGGAGAACTTCCCGAAGAGCAAGAAGATGCTGAAAGACTAGCCCGGAGGGCCAGTATGTATCAGTTCGTCGATGACACACTATAAATAAGAAGGCCCAGCGGTGTGAAATTGAAGTGCATTTGCCGGGAAGAAGGAAAGGAACTGCTGGCAGAAATACACAAAGGCATGTGCGGCTCCCACATTGGATCAAGGGCTTTGGTTGGGAAGGCATTCCAACAAGGACTCTATTGGCCCACAGCCCTCCAAGATGCGGTCGGGCTAGTCACCAAATGTGAAGCCTGCCAGTTCCATTCCAAGAACATCCATATGCCTGCCCAAGCTCTTCAGACAATCGCTTTGTCATGGCCATTTTTGGTCTAGAGGCTCGATATCCTTGGCCCTTTCCCCCGTGCTACCGGGGTTTTTGAATTCTTGATCGTTGCAATCGAGAAGTTTACAAAGTGGCCGGAAGTAGAAGCCGTGAGAAAGGTGACTGCTTATTCAGCTATCAAGATTCTTGAAAGGATTGGTGTGCCGCTTCGGGGTCCCTGCCCGAATCATCACTGACAATGGCACCCAATTCACGAGCCACACCTTCATGAAATACGTTCATGCCCTCGGAAGCAAGATCCCATTTGCCTCTGTTGCACATCCTAGGAGCAATGGGCAAGCTGAGAGGGCGAACGCTGAAGTGTTGCGTGGACTCAAGACAAGGACATTTGATAAGCTGCAGAAGTGTGGCACGCGATGGGTCGACGATCTGTCAGCAGTTCTTTGGTCCCTCGCAACGACACCAAATCGAGCTACCAGGTAGACTCCCTTCTCCCTAGTCTATGGGGTAGAAGCAGTTATCCCCACGGAACTCATTTACGGGTCACCTCGAGTGCTTGCCTACGATGAAGTAGCGCAGGAACAGCACCGGCGTGATGACGCTATGCTTGTCGAGGAGAACCTTCTCTGGGCTGCTACGCGTGCTGCATGCTACCAGCAAGCCCTGCGTCACTATCACAGCCACAGGGTTCACGCCCGGTGTTTTGAGGAAGGCGACCTTGTCCTTCGGCGCGTTCAGTCTGCCAAAGGTGCAAACAAGTTGACGCTGAAGTGGGAAGGCCCTTACTGGGTAGTACAAGTCACCAGACCTGGCAGAGTCTGTCTGGAGACCGGAGATGGCATTCAGTTGCAAAACTCATGGAATATTAAGCATCTCCGCAAATTCTACCCATAAGGCGCGGCTGTCGGGCCCTGCCCGGCAGCCACCCTTTTGTACAGGCTTTGGCTCAGTTTCATGTAACCCCTTGTACAAAGCCCGGTCCAGACCCCGAGCAACAGAGAAATAAATGAAGCGATGGGGGGCCCCGACATGTTTCATGCATGCATAAGCATATCATGAGCATCGCATGTTCATATAGATAAGATTGCATCTGGCATCATTTTCATCTGCATCAACTGCAGGCTCCTACCGTAGACTTGGTCCCAAAGAGGAGATGAGAAGATGAGCCTACGTTGCGATCCCCGGCAAGCCAAACAGATAAGTTCCTTCTCTTATCCATACATGTTCTGTAAGTAGGGACTTGTGCATAAGAACACCTCGCGGCCTTTGAAACTTAGGTGCTCCCATCCCCTGACTCGAACGTTGCTTCGGTCAGGATGGTCGCAGCGGCCTTTGGTGAAAAAGGACTGGCGGGGGGCTAGTCCCTCTTTATGATTTGTGCCCGGTAGGCCTAACTCCACGACAACAAACTGAGGGTACTGACAAGGGAGCCTGCCGGGGGAAACTTGTTTACTTCAAAGTATAGAGGCATCCCACCTCTACATAGACATATTACATGCACGAGTCCCCGACAAGGTTTATATTTTTCATAAATATGCTGATCAAACGAGTACATACCTTACAGGACACAAACATGGATTAAAGAGATTACATAATTTGAACTAAAATTTGGCAATGCCTACAAATTTAAGATTGAAAAATGATAAGTGCCCCGTAATCCCCCTTTCTGGCCCTTTTTTCCCTGGTATTAAGGTGGGAAGAGAGGAGGGCAGAAGGAGCGCCTGAGAAGACGCCTAACCTGGTCCCGTTAGGGGCTTGCCTGGTGCAGCCTGACAAGATCGGGAGTGGCGAGGCTGCGAGGGAGGAGGGCAGGAGAAGCAGCTCAGCGGTGCCTTGGTCACCACCTCCAAGGCTAGGGGGAAGCCCCAGCGCAAGCAACAGCAGGGGGAACCGCCGGAGCTCAGCTGGAAGACTGCTGGAGGAGGTGAAGGCACCAAGAGAGCGCCCCCCTCCCAGGCAACCAAGAGGCCGATAATGATGGTTCCAGGGAAGGAGGGGAAGAGCGGAAAGACGAGACGGCAGGTCGCCAATAGGGGACGAAGGCGTCGGTGCCATCATACTCCGACCTGACACCCTGCCACCCGCCTTCTCCGTCTTCCCTCATTTTCTCTCCATCACCACCACTTCAGGGAGACGCCAGACCCCCGGCCTGTCGCCTTCCCCGGAGAAGCGGTCGACAACCAAGATGGCAAGGGTGTGCGCAGGGCACCGCACCCTAATGACCCACAAGTATAGGGGATCTATCGTAGTCCTTCCGATAAGTAAGAGTGTCGAACCCAACGAGGAGCAGAAGGAAATGACAAGCGGTTTTCAGCAAGGTATTCTCTGCAAGCACTGAAATTATCGGTAACAGATAGTCACTACAAAAGAAAGACACATCCGCGACATTTTGGGCCGAACGATTTTTTTTCCTGTCATGCTTATGACACTTCTATATTGTGACAAAACGCGGTATCATCATAGATGTGGTGGGCTCCTACTTCTATGACAAAAAATCATGACAGAAAATGGGCTTTTCGTCCTGGGTGGGACGGAGACGCAGCTGCATGACATTCTTTGGGCCGTCCATCACGAAAAAACCGTGGTAGAAGCAAGGGCGAGTAAAATATCGGGGAGTTCCCGGTTACGATGGGTGGTCGGGGCCGAGTGATGCGCGTTTCTTTCGTACACGTACACGCGTGGGTGCGAGGCATTGGGCTCTAACTGAACCCGAGCGAGGCGTCGCCATCGAACCCGGCGAGGCGTTCGCCATCAACCCGAGCGATTGCACCAAGAAAGCTACGACATCGAACTTAGCGATCGATCGATCCTTGGCTGTTAACTAAACCCGATCGAGAGATTCCTTTGCTACTGCTGCTAACTGAAGCCGATTGAACCTGCTGCCTCTTGATGAACAGTGAGCGTTGTTGGGGGGTTGGATGAACAGTTCCTGGTGGGGGTTGGATGAACAGAACCCCGTGGTAGTAGAGGCCGTTGCCGCTAGATGAACAGGACCCCGTTCGAGCCTATTAGGGGTGGATGAACAGGACCCCGTGGAGGGATGGATGAACAGTAGCCGGTGGAGGGCTGGTTGAATAGTAGCCGGTGGAGGGCTAGATGAACATTAGCAGGTGGAGGGGTGGTTGAACAGGACCCCGTGGAGAGGGCTGTTTGAACACTAGCCAGTGGAGGAGCGGTGGAGGCTGGATGAACAGGAGCCCATGGATGAACAATAGCTGGCCATGGCAGGAGGGAGACGCCGTGGATGAACAGTCGTAGGTGGAGGTTGGAGGAGGTTGACGGTGGATAAACAGTAGCCCGTGGAGGCTGGAGCGAGGCAGTAGACGGTGGATGAATAGTAGCCCGTGGAGTCCCATTTTGCGGAACGCCACACCCCTCCCGATGAACAGGACCCCCGTTTCGACTGTAGGAGGTCAAAGAGGAGTCCGTTTTGCGGTAAGCCACACCACTCCTGATCAACAGGACCCCGTTTCGACCGTAGGAGGTCGAAGAGAAGTCTGTTTCCTCCATTTTGCGGTAGGCCACACCCCTCCCAGCGAACAAGATCCCGTTTCGATCGTAGGCGTTTAAACACAAGGCCGTTTCCTTCGTTCTGCGGTACACCATGCCTCGTTTTGGCTGTTCCGTCCAAGCCAGTTGGCTCCTGATGAACACGACACATTCCGTTGCTTCCCAATGAAGACGACGAAGCAGTTTCTCCGTTCCTACCCAGCCGGTTGGCTGCCGATGAATAGGACGCCGTCGCTGCCTCTCCATGTACACAAGCCTTGGCCGTACGTATGCGCGAGTAGGCATTCGAGACCCCGCCCGTATGTACGTACGTGGCCGTATTTACTTTCTTGCACCACATGTCTACTACGCAACTTTATTCTTGTAGACACGTGTTGGGCCTCCAAGCGCAGAGTTTTGAAGGATAGTAGCAATTTTCCCTCAGATGGACGACCTAAGGTTTATCAATCCGTGAGAGGCGTAGGATGAAGATGGTCTCTCTCAAACAACCCTGCAACCAAATACAAGAAATATCTTGTGTCCCCAACACACCCAATACAATTGGAAATTGTATAGGTGCACTAGTTCAGTGAAGAGATGGTAATAAAAATGTCATATGGATGGTAGAAATATATTTTTATAATCTGAATACATAAAAACAACAAGGTAGCCATTGATAAAACCGAGCACTAACGGTATTGCAATGCTTGAAAATGAGGCCTAGGGTCCATAATTTCACTAGTGCAATCTCTCAACAATGCTAATATAATTGGATCATATAACCATCCCTCAAAGTGTTATGAAGAATCACTCCAAAGTTCCTATCTAGCGGAGAACATAAGAAGAGATTATTTGTAGGGCACGAAACTACCTCGAAGCTATTATTTCCGATCGATCTATCCAAGAGTTCGTACTAAAATAACACCAAATAATTTTAGATTCATAATACTCAATCCAACACAAAGAACCTCAAAGAGTGCCCCAAGATTTCTACCGGAGAAACAAAGACAAGAACATGCATCAACCCCTATGCGTAGATCACCCCAATGTCACCTTGAGAATCCGCGAGTTGAGTGCCAAAACATATACCGAGTGAATCAATACAATACCCCATTGTCACCATGAGTATTCATATGCAAGACATATATCAAGTGCTCTCAAATCCAGAAAAGTATTCAATCCGATAAAACGAAATCTCAAAGGGAAAACTCAATTCATCACAATAAGATAGAGAGGGGAAAACACCATATGATCCGGCTATATTAACAAAGCCCACGATACATCAAGATCATGACATCTCAAGAACACGAGAGAGAGAGAGAGAGAGAGAGAGAGAGAGAGAGATTAAACACATAGCTACTGGTACAAACCCTCAGCCCCGAGGGTGGACTACTCCCTCCTCATCATGGTGGCCACCAGAATGATGAATATGGCCACCAGTGATGATTCCCCCCTCCAGCAGGGTGCCGGAACGGGGTCTAGATTGGTTTCTCATGGCCACAGAGCCTTGCGGCGGCGGAACTTCTGATCTAGGGTTACCCTCAGGGGTTTTGGAATATTTTGGAATTTATAGGGCGAAGAGGGGGTGCGGGAGGCCACCGAGGTGGGCACAACCCTCTGGCGCGCTGGGTCCTAGCGCCTGGTCCCTGTGCACGCCTGGTGGGTTGTGCCCTCCTCGGGCACCCCTGTGTGCTTCTCTAGCCCACTGGATGTCTTCTGGTCCATAAAATATCCACAAAAGTTTCGCGGTGTTTGGACTCCATTTGATATTGATTTCCTTCGATGTAAAAAACAAGCAAAAAACTGCAACTGGCACTAGGCACCGGGTCAATAGGTTAGTCCCAAAAAATGATATAAAGTTGCTATAAAATGATTGTAAAACATCCAAGAATGATAATATAACATCATGAATACTTCATAAAGTATAGATACGTTGGAGACATATCAGCATTCCCAAGCTTAATTCCTACTTGTCCTCGAGTAGGTAAATGAAAAAATAAATAATTTATGAAGTGTGAATGCTAGCAAAGTGCATAAGTTTGATCAATGATAATTTCAATCACTTTTCCTAGCATCATAATAGCAATTCTTTCTCATAAAACTCATCCTGGTAAAGTAGCAACGAATTCACATGTTAAGGTTCAAACAATGAATTCTCTTGAAACTCAACAACTTATATTCTTAGTCACCAAGCAATTGCAATTCAACTTATTCAACAGAGCCTAAGCAAGAGCTCCACATACTCAACCATCATATAGTCTTCTATGATTGCTAACACTCACCGCATACACATGAGCAAAACATTTCAACCGGGCACATAGAAAGATAGGGGCTTATAATTTCGCCTCCCAACGTATTCACCTCAAGGGTGATGTCAACAATAATAACTCATGCTACCCATATACAACTGGATATATGTACGTAGATCTTACCTCACCACATGATGCTTGCCGAAAGAGAAAAATAAAAAGGAATAGAGAGAAAAACTTGGATCTTGCATGAAAGTAAAAGGTAGGCCCTTCGCGGAGGGAAGCAGAGGTTGCCATGCGCTTTTTGTTTGTATGCTCAATCCCTTAGTGCAAGAGAATGTCACGTTATATTGCCCCTTATGATAGCAACCTTTATTATGCTGTCTGTCGCTTTTATTCTTTGCTATCACAAGTTCATACAACGCTCAGTTTTCTCTTACACTAAATGATCTAACACTTTTAGAAGAAATTTTTATTGCCTTATTGCACCGATGACAACTTACTTGAAGGATCTTATTCAATCCTTAGGTAGGTATGGTGGAATCTTGAAAATAAGATTTGGGTTTAAGGGTTTTTGGATGCACAATTAGTATCTCTACTTGGTGCGGAATTTTTGCCTAGCAAAGATGGGGGGCAAGCACCACATGTTGAAGAATCTATGACCATATAACTTCTATGTGAATATGAACAAACATAAATCATTACGTTGTCTTCCTTGTCCAACATCAACAGTTTTGGCATATAATATTTTGATGGGGGCTCACAATCACAAAAGATTTCCAAGATAGTGTATTTGCATGTGAAAGTTCTCTTCCTTATAGTAATCATTCATGAATTGCTTGTATGACCAAAACTGTGATTGTCAAGCTTCAAAAGATTTCACTTTCTAAACCCAATGTGAAGCTACCACTGGGCATGATATAATTTCAACTTCATGATATTTAATTCATTCAACAATTTACTCATAGGATATAAGTGAAGCACAAGAGTAAATGACAAGCTACTCCAAAAAGATAAAAGTGAAGATCAATCGAGTAGTTAATTAAATATACATCTATGTGAGGACTCTCTCTTATTTAAAACTTTCAGATCTATGTATTTTTATTAAAACAACAAGCAAAATGAAAATAAAATGACATTTCAAGGATAGCACAAATCATGTGAAGAAGCAAAAACTTAGGATCAACCGATACTAACCCATAATTGCTGATGAAGAAAGGTGGGATGCCTACTGGGGCATCCCCAAGCTTAGATGCTTGAGACTTCTTGAAATATTATCTTGGGATGCCTTGGGCATCCCCAAGATTGAGCTTTTGTGTCTCCTTAATTCCTTTTATATCACGGTTTCCCTAACTCTTAAAAACTTCATCCACCTCAACAAGAACTCGTGAGATAAGTTAGTATAAACCAATGCAAAAACCTTATTATTCTCTACTGTAGGAAATCACTAAAATTATTATTCAACATTGCATACTAAATGGCGCTGCATATTTAATACTCGTATCCTCAAATAGAATCATTAAACAAGCAAACATATGCAAACATAACAGCAATATGCCAAAACAGTAAAATTTGTAAAGAATGCAAGAGTATCAATACTTCTTTAACTCCAAAAATTATGAAAATTTGTAGAAAATTTATCAAAGCTTACTGTGCAAAAAGTTTCAACATTTTATCACATTCTGACTTTTCTCGGGAATTTTTGCAACAACAATAAACTTTCTGTTTTGAAACAACAACATGTAGACTTGCAAAATAAGCATGGTAAAGGGCTATCCTTGACATTTTTATTGAAAATAAAGATGCAAAACATTATTCTAAATAACAGTAAGAAAATCCTAACAAAAAATGACGCTCCAAGCAAAGCACGTATCATGTGACGAATGAAAATATAGCTCCAAGTGAGGGTACCGATAATGTTGGAGACGAAAGAGGGGATGCCTTCCGGGGCATCCCCAAGCTCAGTTGCTTGGACATTCCTTGAATATTAACTTGGGGTTCCTTGGGCATCCCCAAGCTTAGGTTCTTGTCACTCCTTATTCTCCCCATATCGGCATCTCACCCAAAACTTGAAAACTTCAATCACACAAAACTTAACGGAACTTCATGAGATAGGTTAGTATAATAAAGACAAATCATTCACTTTGGTATTGTCAAAGACAAGATTCATAATTGTTTCCACACAATGCCTACTGTAGCATATCATTTCCACAATTTATACTAAGCAATATAAGCCATAGAAACTAGGAAACAAGCAAACTATGCATTGAAAACAGAATCCGTCAAAAACAGACAGCCTGTAATGATCTAGACAACTACCATACTTCTACTACTCCGAAAATTCTGAAAAATTAGGAAAACGGAGAAAATTTGTATATGAATCATCTGTAAACAATTAAGAATTTTATCATGTTCCAGTAAATTTAAACAATTCTGTTTCTGGAAGCAAAAGTTTCTGTTTTTGCACAGAATCAAGTCAACTATCATCCACACTATCCCAAAGGTTTTACTTTGCACTTTATTGAAACAAAGGTTATAAACACATGATTACTATAGTAGCTTAATAATGTGAACAAACAAAAATAGTAGGGTAAATGTTGGGTTGTCTCCCAACAAGCACTTTTCTTTAATGCCTTTTAGCTAGGCATGATGATTTCAATCATGCTCACGTAAAAGATAAGAATTGAAACACAAAGAGAGCATCATGAAGCATTTGACTAGCACATTTAAGTCTAACCCACTTCCTATGCATACGGATTTTGTGAGCAAACAACTTATGGGAACAAGAATCAACTAGCATAGGAAGGTAAAACAAGCATAACCTCAAGATTTTCAACACATAGAGAGGAAACTTGATATTATTGCAATATGTAAAAGCATATGTTCCTCTCTCATAATAATTTTCAGTAGCATCGTGAATGAATTCAATAATATAACTATCACATAAAGCATTCTTTTCATGATCCACAAGCATAGAAATTTTATTACTCTCCACATAAGCAAATTTATTCTTATGAATAGTAGTGGGAGCAAACTCAACAAAATAACTATCATGGGATTGAAAATTAAAATCATGAGTATAAGTTTCACGGTAATCATTATTCCTCATAGCATACATGTCATCACCATAATCATCATAGATAGAAAATTTGTTGTCATAGTCAATTGAAACCTCTGCCAAAGTAGTGGATTCATCATTAAATAAAGTTATGACCTCTCCAAATCCACTTTCATCATTATAACCATCATAAATAGGAGGCATGCAATCATTATAAAAAATTTGCACATCAAATCTTGGGGGACTAAAAGTATCATCTTCATCAAACATAGCTTCCCCACGCTTATGGTTTTGCATATCATTAGCATCATGAATATTCAAAGAATTCATACTAACAACATTGCAATCATGCTCATAACTCAAAGATTTTTATCAAACATTTTATAAAATTCTTCCTGTATCAATTGGGCAATACTTTCCTTTCCATCATTTTCATGAAAGACATTATAAAGATGAATAATATGATGCAACCTCAATTCCATTGTTTTTGTAGTTTTATTTTATAAAACAAAACTAGTGATAAAACAAGAAACTAAAAGATTCGATTGCAAGATCTAAAGATATACCTTCAAGCACTCACCTCCCCGGCAACGGCGCCGGAAATGAGCTTTGTGTCTACTACGCAACTTTATTCTTGTAGACACGTGTTGGGCCTCCAAGCACAGAGTTTTGTAGGACCGTAGCAATTTCCCTCAAGTGGATGACTTAAGGTTTATCAATCCGTGATAGCCGTAGGGTGAAGATGGTCTCTCTCAAACAACCCTGCAACCAAATACAAGAAATCTCTTGTGTCCCCAACACACCCAATACAATGGCAAATTGTATAGGTGCACTAGTTCGGTGAAGGGATGGTAATAAAAGTGTAATATGGATGGTAGAAATATATTTTTATAATCTGAATAAATAAAAACAGCAAGGTAGCAATTGATAAAACAGAGCACAAACGGTATTGCAATGCTTGAAAATGAGACCTAGGGTCCGTACTTTCACTAGTGCAATATCTCAACATTGCTAATATAATTGGATCATATAACCATCTCTCAAAGTGCGATGAAGAATCACTCCAAAGTTCCTATCTAGCGGAGAACATAAGAAGAAATTATTTGTAGGGTACGAAACCACCTCAAAGCTATTCTTTCCGATCAATCTATCCAAGAGTTCATACTAAAATAACATCAAATAATTTCAGATTCATAATACTCAATCCAACACAAAGAACCTCAAAGAGTGCCCCAAGATTTCTACCGGAGAAACAAAGAAAAGAACATGCATCAACCCCTATGCGTAGATCACCCAAATGTCACCTCGGAATTTGCGAGTTGAGTGCCAAAACATATATCGAGTGATCAATATGATACCCCATTGTGACCACGAGTATTCATATGCAAGACATATATCAAGTACTCTCAAATCCATAAAAGTATTCAATCCAATAAAATGAAATCTCAAAGGGAAAACTCAATTCATCACAACAAGATAGAGAGGGGAAAACACCATATGACCCGATTATATTAACAAACCCGCTATACATCAAGATCGTGACATCTCAAGAACACGAGAGAGAGAGAGAGAGAGAGAGAGAGAGAGAGAGATTAAACACATAGCTACTGGTACAAACCCTCAGCCCCGAGGGTGGACTACTCCCTTCTCATCGTGGTGGCCGCCAGGATGATGAAGATGTCCACCGGTGAGGATTTCCCCCTCTGGCAGGGTGCCGAAACGAGGTCTAGATTGGTTTCTCATGGCTATAGAGCCTTGTAGCGGTGGAACTTCTGATCTAGGGTTACCCCAGGCTTTTTGGAATATTGGGGAATTTATAAGGCGAAGAGGGGGTGCGGGAGGCCACCGAGGTGGGCACAACCCACCTGGGCCCCCAGGCGTGCCCTAGTGGGTTGTGCCCCCTAGGGGCACCCCCAGGTGCTTCTCTAGCCCACTGGATATCTTCTAGTCCATAAAAAAATCAACAAAAAGTTTCGCGGTGTTTGGAATCCGTTTGATATTGATTTCCTGCGATGTAAAAAACAAGCAAAAAACAGCAACTGGCACTAGGTACTGGGTCAATAGGTTAGTCCCAAAGAATGATATAAAGTTGCTATAAAATGATTGTAAAACATCCAAGAATGATAATATAACAACATGAATACATCATAAATTATAGATACGTTGGAGACGTACTGATACGTCTCCAACGTATCTATAATTTTTGATTGTTCCATGCTATTATATTATCCATCTAGGATGTTTTATATGCATTTATATGCTATTTTACATGATATTTGGGACTAACCTATTAACCTAGAGCCCAGTGCGCTTCTATTTTCCTTGTTTTTGAGTTTTACAGAAAAGGAATACCAAACGGAGTCCAATTGATGTGCCAATTTTTGATGATTTTTTATGGACCAAAAGAAGCCCCCGGAGTAAAATAGTTGGGCCAGAAGAGTCCTGTCGTGGAAATTGTCACGGCAGATGTCCTAGTGCGAGGACTTAGTCCTGAGGCCAATGCACCTATGTGATAGCTTGAGATGGGTTGAGTGGGACGAGAGTCACGATGCAGATCAACACACAAGACAAGGATTTAGACAGCTTTGGGCCCCGGGAAACATCATCCGGTAATAACCCTACATGCTGTTTGTGGCTAGGTGTCATTATGCTCATGAGGGAGTCGCCGTAAACCGGCTCTCCTAGTTGTGTCTAGTCTTAACGATTATTTCCTGTCCCTCTTGGGGTGCCCTGCCCCTCCTTATATATGTTGAAGGGGCGGTTTACATGACTAGTCCTATTAGGATTAGGATTACTCTATTACAAGTGGGGTCCTAGTCTTGCTTCCTTTATAGGAGAACATTCCTTATGCCTTTTCTCTTAAGCCGGCCCACCATCATACGAACCGACCTACTGGGCCTTGGGCCTTGTTGTCCGTCTGACCCGCCCGCCGGGTTACTAATGAGTCGCCAAGATCGGGCGGGTTACCCGTGAATCGTCAAGCTCCGGGCGGGTCACCAGTGAGTCGCCAAGATCCAGCCGGGTTACATCGCGGGGTATATCCCCTACATTAGCCCCCAGTTTAATTTGGATTTATCCATGTTAAACTGATCTGCAACATAAACACAAGAACAAATTTGACAGGTTGTGCTTCGCGTTAAATATTCTTATAAGCCGGCACCTGATCATCCTTAAGTCCTTGTCATTTCCTCCTTCTAGAAAATCCGGGTCAATAGGCCAGCTTCATAATCAACTTGCTTGTAGAAAAAAATATTGTAAATAATGAATCGTTTGAGTCGGTTTTCAATGCCCTGACTTGAAAAAAATATTGGTCTTTAGATATTCAACTGATATTTAGCCGGCTTCAGAACGTAGAACTTGCCAAGCTATGATTTCCAAAAATCGTCGGGTTATAAAAGCTGATGATTTCGGGTCATGACTGTTATAGACACCGGGTCATGATTGTTGCCAACGCCGGGTCACACAATTGATCTTCCTGGTTTGCTCAAAACTGAGAATTTTAAGATGTTCCTCCTTTATATGCATATCACGTGTAGCCCTCAAGTCTTAAGAAGGGAGCGTAGTAACAGCTTAAGACTTGCTTCAATATAAATGTTGCAACCTTGAAGAAATCCATGTTGTTCATCTCAATCACTAGTCAAAACTGAATATTCCACATATGTAGCCCCCAAGTGCCGGGTTGTCATGCTTGCAGCACAGGACTTGTAATTGCCTTATGCTCATAAAAACTTCAACCAGTGTAGCCCCCAAGGGTCGGGTCATTATGCAATACTGAGCAAGGACTTTGTAGATATGATCATGTAGACTTGAACAACAATATGTAGCCCCCAAGGACCGGCTCAGTAAGATAATACTGAGTTGTGACTTTATATATATACTTCATTGAAAATAACTTCATATGACGTAACCCCCACCATGGGGCTCGAACCCACGTCCACAAGGTTAAGAGCTTTGTACTTTACCAACTGAGCAATAAACCTTTCAATATAATGGATTAAAGTTTGTGTACCTTGAATATTTGACAGGAGCAATTGGTAGCCCCCAAGGGCCGACTCATTATGATGTGATGAGTCGGGTCTTCAATAAGGCAAGTAAAAAATGACCTTGCATTAGCCCCCAAGTGTCATGGTGCATGCTTGCAGCGACATGGGACTTCCATATTTGGTATAATCATGATTTGAATAATGTAGCCCCCAAGTACCGGGTCGTGTGCCTGCAGCGACTCGGGACTATTCGTTCCATTGTAAAATAAATCATATCCATTGATAAAATAATAACCATTGCGCTGAAGCGACTTTGAAAACCTCACTCATAATACTGGCTACTGATAACCATAATAAAAATCCAGCCATGTTGGCTATTCAAGATTTGATTAATATAATCCGGTATGAAAACCTCAATCATTCAATATCATCATGACAATCCAGCCAAGTTTGGCTATTAAAGATTTTGAATACCTTATCGGTTGACAAGTAAATCTGGAGTTTAAATACTCAGTGGCTCTTGGCCGATGGCGACTTAATGCGCATCCATTGTAATCCGGGATGTTTGTAACCCGGCGGCTTATAGCCTTTGTGAAAATCAATAATTGATAACTCTTTTGATGATGGGCTTGAGCTTAATCATTTATGTAAGTCATAGCTCTGCAAATCCCGCACAGAGTTTTAAACAACATATGCCCTGGCGACTTAAGGTCAAAAGCCAGGGCCGGTTTAATCATAACCTTATATAATCAGAACAAAATATCATACCTGTGATATTTGCTCACACCGCCGGCTTATCATACCTGTGCAGTAAGGGTTACAACCCAAAAGATTGAGCGCACAATGCCATGTTCAATTGACATATATCGCCGGCTTACAACGTTGTATGCAACAAGGGGTAATATCCCAAAACTTAGAGCACAACGCTTCCAAATATATAAGATCATCATATACTGGCGACTTATAGTCCAAAGCCAGGTCGGGTTAATAAACAGCGGATAATTTCTCATCATACACTGGCGACTTATAGTCCAAAGCCAGGCCGGGTTAATAAACACCGGATAATTTCTCATCATACACAGGCGACTTATAGTCCAAAGCCAGGTCGGGTTAATAAACACCGGATATTATCTTATCGCATACTGGCGACTTATAGTCAAAAACCAGGCCGGGTTAATAAACACCGGTGAATTATAATCATAAAACTTTATAAGCCTCATTCAATAAACCTTCAAAAAATTTGATGAATAGAAACCAACGAAAACACAAGGCTTTCATAGGCCGCTGAGCCTAAATCTCAAGTGCTTTCAAGGGCCGCACAACCACTGAGTTAAACCTTCATACAAACCTTATAAGCCGGACCTCACATAACCAATCGTCATTTTAACTTTGACAAGTTCAGGGTCTGCATGAGATTGACTTGTCAAAAGTACGGCGGGTCATTCCAGGATTACCTGGGCGGAGTGGCAGACTTAAAAAGGCAGGATAACCCGGGGTTTTAGGTGAATACACATGGCTTCCAAGCCTGGCTTTTAAGCCTATTACAAGGGTCATAAAAAACTCTTGCCCTTTAGAATAAAGAGCCCCCAAGCAATATTTTTGAGCTGTGCTCAATGGGCGCCTATGTTTGAGTTGTGCTTTTGCAACAGACTCTCTTTGGTCCCTTTAACCTGGGTAGCAAGCCCCCAAGTTATATATATATATATATATATATATATATATATATATATATATATATATATATATATATATATATATATATATGGCCTATAAGACGGATCAAAGGATAATCATAAGTTTGCTTTATAAAGCAGAAGCCCTCATGTAACCATAATAAGATAAGCCATAAGGCAGGATACCAATGTTTAAGCTGCGCATCATGGCAAAAAGTTCTCTTTGGCAACCTTTAATTTTTCTGAGAACTCAAACTTGCGAGAGATGAATTATTTTTGAACCGGAATTTCAAACTGGATATTGAGAGCTTTAAAGCTTTGTGAGAGACATATTTCCCTTGAACCAGATTTTGAACCGGAATCCTTGTTTTTAAGCCGGAAATTTTCTGACGGCCTTTAAATTTTCGTCAATGAGGCAGTACTCCTGAGACTGGGTTATTTTCCCTCCAATGATCCAGGGTTCTTGAATTTGCTGACAAAATTTGCTGAGTCATGTCATCATAGCCCCCGAGTCTCAAAACGACTCGAGGAGTTGGCTTGAGATTCTTCATACTTGGCCCTGATATAACCCGACATATAACTGAACAGCGGACCGTTGTCATATGTTGAAGGTGGAAGCAAGGTGGCGAGTTAGTGATATTCGCAACACTTATTGTATATCCTTAGCGTTGATAACGCGATGTGAGTCCACGGAAGGTTGAGGTCGTCCATGGCGGGTTATAAATGATCCCGTATGATTTGTGTCAGTAATCCGGCCAGCGGTTCATCCTAGTTGGTTGTTGAATTTAAACACACCACAACGGAGTAACTTACAAGCCTATCCATTGAATTTCCGGTGCAAGCGGAGGCTGACAACATATTATGATTTGCTCCGAATCAGAGACAACGCAGACGCGGGCGAGTCGGCCGTAGGTACAGACAGTTGAATCGGACGCGGCGCTGTAAGCCGACGCGGACGGGGAGCCGGCCGCGGCGTTATGAGCCGGTGCAGACGAGAGAGTCAGCCACGGCGTTTAGAAACGGCACGGACTCGGGTAAATCGGCCATAAGCACGGACGATGACTCAATTGCATATGCTGATGTAGACGTATAAGTCAGCCGCAATGTTTGAAGACGGCACGGTCGCGAGAGACGGCTGCGGCGTTGTAAGCCGGTGCGGTCGCGAGAGATGGCCGCAATGTTTTAAACCAGTGTGAGCTTTATTTCCATGGCATAACGTTACTTTGTCCTGTAAAATATATTAAAAGACAGAGTAATTGTTCCCAGAATAATTAATACGTGCTTAAAAAGTAAATAAGGCAGGTTGCATCTGGAATTTTCCTCGGGTGTCTCAACCAGTGAAAAATTACTGTAAGAAAAAACCGGCCGTGGCATTATAAACCGACACGGTCTGGCGAGTCAACCGCGGTGTTGTAAGCCGGCGCAGACGGGCGACTCGGCCGCGGCGTTGTACGCCGGCGCAAACGGGTGAATCGGTCGCAGCGTTTTGCTTGGGCAGCATGGCACGGATGAACGCTAGTGTAGGATCATGCTGGCGCGCTCTGTATCCGAGGTATGACACCACTTTTGTAATGAATAATTGCCCTGCGCAAAAATATTACCTACCAGAGTAACTTAAAGTATATTAAAAATAATTAAGAAGGGTAGCACCTGGTATCTTTGTCGGACGAACGCCGATGCTAATGTTGGACGTAGTAAGGCAAAAAAGATAGCAGATGCTTGGTTGATCTGATTATGTGCGCTCCCTTCCGTCCTTTTTCATTCTAGGGACTTGATCCTTTTTTATTTTATTTCCTCTCGTGAATTTGGTCATGTAGTCGCTTGCACAAACAGTAGTAAGGAATAGTAGAAGTACGTGCAGCTGCGTGCAATAGATGGTTGACCCGGCCTGAGAAGGCAACTCGGGATCTGCTGGGGCAGCAACTTGCAGGAATGGCCATCGTAGCGGCGTATGGGCAGACTGTAGGAAAAGGAAAGGGCGGCTCCGAGGTGACGGGAACGGAGCACAGCCGGGGCGGATTAAAGCGCTGGAATTCAGCGACAGCATGGACGACATGGAGCAGCACAACCCAGGCGCTCGTGGAGGCTCAGGCGCGGCTCAGGCGCGACAGCTCAAGATGCAGGGAGGCCGTGGAAACGGCAGCTGAAACATGGAGGAAACGGCCTGATGCAGAGAGTTCAATGGCAACTTGATGCGTCGGCGGAAGCAGACTAATGTGGCACCACGGCTGAGGAGCAAAGCCAAGGCGAGGCTTTGGCGTTGACTCAGCATAGCAGTGGCCCGCTCAGAAATGACGACAGACACTGGCGCCTTCAACACGCGGCGGTGAACGGCCCAGAGGTAGAGCTGGCTTGAAGGCAACATGAACCCGGGTCGTATTTGGTTTGACCGACTCATTCAATTGTTTGCACACTGGAATCTTTGCATTGATGTTTCTGATAGTAGGCAGTGTTTGAATACCCAAAAATCTGGTTTGTACTGAATTAGTACTAGCATCGCGTATAGTGCAACAGGAGACAAAAAAATTAATCTTGTGGATCAGCCTTGACCACCACGTGAGGAGCAGTAGCATTATAGTACTATTTCTCGATTGATGATGAGTTGTTGGAGTCGGCGGCAGCAAAACCTTTTAATATCACAGGGGCAGTAGGCTGTACCAAAAGTTGCGTAATAGCTGGTGGTCTCCTCGGGACTTTCTTTTAGGAGTAGGGGAACTCAGTGGATCCGGCCGTAACCTTGGATCGGTTTGTTCGTATACGTACAACAGATTAACCCCTTTGATCTCGGACTTGGCGGGGCTGCGGTTTAGACGGATCTCGTCACGTTTGACGACTCAAACAATAGAACCCTTATCCTCTTGATCTCGAAACTTTGCACTGTAAACTCCAAATTTAATCATGACTCTAATCATCAAACCATCTTTTCTTCATCTGACCAATCGCGAGCTTCCTGAAACCCCGAGAAAGATCCCTCCAAGAACTCAACACCACCGTGCGCAGCTCCCACGGTGGGCGCCAACTGTCGTGGAATTGTCACGGAAGATGTCCTAGTGTGAGGACTTAGTCGTGAGGCCAACGCACCTATGTGATAGCTTGAGAGGGGTTGAGTGGGACGAGAGTCACGATGCGGATCAACACACAAGACAAGGATTTAGACAGGTTCGGGCCCCGGGAAACATCATCCGGTAATAGCCCTACATGCTGTTTGTGGCTAGGTCTCATTATGCTCATGAGGGAGTCGCTGTAAACCAACTCTCCTAGTTGTATCTAGTCTTAACGATTATTTCCTGTCTCTCTTGGGGTGCCCTACCCCTCCTTATATATGTTGAAGGGGCGTTTTACATGACTAGTCCTAGTAGGATTAGGATTACTCTAGTACAAGTGGAGTCCTAATCTTGCTTCCGTTATAGGAGAATATTCCTTATGCCTTTCCTCTTAAGCCGGCCCACCATCATACGAACCGGCCTACTGGGCCTTGGGCCTTGTCTTCCGTCTGACCCGCCCGCCGGGTTACTAATGAGTCGCCAAGATCGGGCGGGTTACCCGTAAATCATCAAGCTCCGGGTGGGCCACCAATGAGCCGCCAAGATCTAGCCGGGTCATACATCCGGCCGGGTTACATCGCTGGGTATATCCCCGACAAGTCCTGAGCCGTCCATGAGGGTGGAGGGCGCGCCCTATCCGCTGGGCGCGTCCCCCTGTGTCGTGAACAACTCGGAGACCCCCCTGACGTGAGACCGACGCCAAAAATTCCTATAAATACAAAAACCCCTCGAAAAGAAACCTAGATCGGGAGTTCCGCCGCCGCAAGCCTGTGTAGCCACCAAAAACCAATCGGGACCCTGTTTTGGCACCCTGCCGGAGGGGGTATCCATCACCGGTGGCCATCTTCATCAGCCTGACGCTCTCCATGACGAGGAGGGAGTAGTTCACCCTTGGGGTTGAGGGTATGTACCAGTAGCTATGTGTTTGATCTCTCTCTCTCTCTCTCCCTCTCTCGTGTTCTTGATTTGGCACGATCTTGATGTACCGCGAGCTTTGCTAGTATAGTTGGATCTTATGATGTCTCTCCCCCTCTACTCTCTTGTAATGGATTGAGTTTTTCCTTTGAAGTTATCTTATCGGATTGAGTCTTTAAGGATCTGAGAACACTTGATGTGTGTCTTGCATGTGCTTATATGTGGTGACAATGGGATATTCACGTGATCTACTTGATGTATATTTTGGTGATCAACTTGCGGGTTCAGTGACCATGTGAACTTATGCATAGGGGTTGGCACACGTTTTTGTCTTGACTCTCCGCTAGAAACTTTGGGGCACTCTTTGAAGTTCTTTGTGCTGGTTGAATAGATGAATCTGAGATTGTGTGATGCATGTCGTATAATCATACCCCACGGATACTTGAGCTGACATTGGAGTATCTAGGTGACATTAGGGTTTTGGTTGATTTGTGTCTTAAGGTGTTAGTCCAGTACGAACTCTAGGATAGATCGAACGGAAAGAATAGCTTCGTGTTATTTCACGACAGACTCTTGAATAGATCGATTAGAAAGGATAACTTTGAGGTGGTTTCGTACCCTACAATAATCTCTTCGTTTGTTCTTCGCTATTAGTGACTTTGGAGTGACTCTTTGTTGCATGTTGAGGGATAGTTATATGATTTAATTATGTTATCCTTGTTGAGAGAACTTGCACTAGTGAAAGTATGAACCCTAGGCCTTCTTTCGAAGCATTGCAATACCGTCTGTGCTCACTTTTATCATTAGTTACTTTGCTATTTTTATATTTTCAAATTACAAAAACCTATATCTACCATCCATATTGCACTTGTATCACCATCTCTTCGCCGAACTAGTGCACCTATACGATTTGCCATTGTATTGGGTGTGTTGGGGACACAAGAGACTCTTTGTTATTTGGTTGCAGGGTTGTTTGAAAGAGACCGTCTTCATCCTACGCCTCCCACGGATTGTGTCACATCCCTAGTTCTGGTATGCTCTGAGCTAGCTAGTCATGTGTTGCATCATGTTTAAATTCTTTTGAATTTGAGATGGGGATGGATCAAACCCTAGCACCAGATCAAATCAAATAGGTTCAACATAAAATCATTTTCAATGAACCCAAAATTCCCTTTGAAAATGTTCATGATATCTGATAAAGGTGAAAACCTCTGCCAAAAATGATGAACATATTTTTAGGACATTCTGGATTTTTGAATTAATTCATAATGTATTTGAATTGGAGCATTTAAATACTATTAATATTTTTAAATGCCCCAAAAATTCTGGAATTAGTTGAGGGCCTCTGGAATAACTATTTCATTGCCCATAACTATTTTCAGAATTTTTAACAAGTGATTTGGTTTGAAAAACCAAATTAAAACAAATCTGCAAAATAGAAAAACAAAACAAAATAGGGAAAACCAGAGAGAGGAGAAAACCTTACCTGACGCTTACCTGCAGCCTACCTGGCGGCCCAACTGCGCAGCCCAACCCACCACCACAACTCCTGTCGCCTTCCTCCTCGTGCCAGAAGGACGCGAGGCGCGTGGCTACCGTGTGCCGGCCACCTCCTGCCTGCCTGCGTACACCCCCGACGCCCTGGACGCCCCTGGCATCACCACGCAGTCCCGCGTTTCCCCTCGATCTCTTCCCTCCTCGCAGCTCTCTCTCCCTCCCCTCTCTGCTCTCTTCCCGAGCGGAGCCCGTCGCCGCCGCTCATCGCCTACGTAGCCACAGCCTCCCCCTCGACCTCTCTCCGTGCTCTGAAGGACCGCCACGACCGCCTCTTCCTCCTCGATGACTCACGCAAGCCCGGACGCCCTGTAGAGCGGCCTTCAACGCCGTCTTCTTCCTCGATGCCGTGGATCGCCGCCGTCGATTTCGCCACGTACAGGACCTGCCCGAGCACTCTGAATGTCTCTGCGAGATCAACGTGAGCCATGCGTTATATGTCATAGTGTACGAAATACGAAGACCTCATCAGATGGAAAACAATGGATCCATGCATTATATGTTTAGCGGCTAACTCTTACTCAATGTTTCAGGAGAACTCATGCTCAAATCTTCATTATCACCAGTGGGATTGATGTAGTGATCCCGGAAGAAGTCGCTGATAAATCTCCGAACCATCAACAATTCACCAGCCGGGAGGGGTTCAGGGGTCCTTGGTTTTAATATGAGCTGCAGTGTTTTTAAGATCAGAATGTGCCATATGAGTGGAGTAGAAGATATTAATTAAGATTGACTTAATGGTACTAATTCACGAGGATCGTCACAACTATCAGTAGATTTGTAGATGGAGATCATGTGTCTGCAAACATAGTATCCACAAAGGTTGGTCCCTGCTTCTTGCTGGGGACACTAAATTTTTTGTACAAAATTAGTCATGTATTTGTCCTGTTAGGAACAACCTAACCGGTGTTAGATGTATTATTTTTTTCTTTGGACAAAATAGAAAGAGGTTTATTTAGAAGATTGAACATTTGACTAGCGTAAGGGAAGGTATTTGTAGACTGTTGGACAATTTTCCAAAAATAACGGATTTTGGTGTGTTACTAGAGAAACGATCTCCTGCTGCACGGGTTGTTCCGTCTTCAACAGGTTCCCTGGTTTAGTTTTCCACAATGTGAGCACACTGCAAATGATGATGAATTTTGACAACATCAATTATTGAACTAGATATGAATGCAAATTAATTTCAACATCATAGAATTCAATACCTATCCAAGAATTGTTGAACATACGTTAGATCCTGAACGTTTGTTGACTCTCTGAGAGAATCGATGTAGTAAATTGTGTTCTTGTTGGAACAATGAATACCAATATCTAGTGATTTCTATGTATTAAGAAAGCCATGAACTTACGAATGATGTCAAAATCTGAAAGACAATCAGTGTATGCGTGGTTGTTTACTTGACTTACCGTTCATGATATGGCCAGAGAAATGATTCTGCATGGGACGTGTTTTCGAAGATACGAAGGACTATGTTAATGGCCAAGTCCCGTCGGTCCTTACCATCTAATGTTGTGCCATTTGCTAATGTAGGATCTATGAAATACACACTCTCCCTTTTTCTTCTCTGCGCGTTCAATCCCCTGAAAGGAATAAAATGCAGTTAGCTGTTTAACATTTATAGCTTTGTATGGAGAAGTTGATTAGAGTTTGTTAAGTACTTACAAAATCAGGCATCTAACAAGAGTGGCATCGAGCACGTTGAAGTTGAAGAAGAGATGTAAGTCCTCGAAACTCACATTGATGGAACCAACATCATGTCAGAAATGAACTCTATTGTAGTGGACAAGCAAAGCATGATAACCTGCTAAAATTTGAACCATGCAATATTCATGTAACTCGCGGCAACTGGAGCTCCACTCATCAAAGTATTCGCCAACAAGAAATGGCTGGCCATGGACATAATTGCGTGCTTCAAGTATGTCTGCTTTTCTTTTAGCAAGCAACAATTCTACTTCTTCATCATCCATGGCGTCATAAATAATATTACTCCCCGATTCGAACAAGCTGTTGTTAATTTCGTTATGGGAGATGAGTGCTTTAAGTAAGAGGCAATCATTCTCTTTCCTCTTCACTTTCTCGATGTGCTTCCTCGTGGTCATGGGTGTGGCCTTTTTGGCCACTTCCTTCTTGGTACTTGAAGTATTTCTGGTAGAACGTCTGGTTGCCTGCAAGGTAGACTGCCGAGCACACGGTGAAGCTTGGATGGACTTCTTAGTAGACGGTTTATCTATGCTGGTCTGCTGAGCTGCCGGTGGTGCTATGACGAACTTTTGGGCTGTAGGAGCAGAGGCATCGGACTACTGACGATGCGTTAAAGCTATGTCAGGTTTCTGCGCAGGTGGTGCCAACTTGTCGGTATGCTGAGGAGGCCGTGCCAACGCGTTGGTTTGCTGAGCAAGAAGTGTTGACACATTGGTATGCTGATCACGCCCCTGTGGACCGATAGACTGATGAGCAGTCGGTTCGGACCTCTGATCGCTTAGCGGTGGTTCAAGCATCGATCGCTAGCGATCTGTTCCTGAAGTTGGTCTGCTGAGCATGTGCTACAGCTGGGTCTCCCCCGCTGCTTCAGCAGTCGGCATCTGAACCGGTGGTGCATCATCAGCAGTTGGAGTGGAGGATGACATGGAATGTACGCCAGAAAGTCAGTCCGGTTGATCACAGGTTGATGCATCAGCCCGCGAGAGCTGCTGTGTCAATGAGAGCGTCACCGGTTGAGGGGCGACAGTATGCCGTTTCATCGGAGTGCACTGTATGCCGTTTCTGTTGTTCTGTCTCATCGCAACTAAAATCTGAACCGTTTTTGATGTATCATTCATCGCAAACGTTTTGCATCATTTCTGACGGTTTTCATACAACACCATTTGCGATTATTGCATGGCAGACGGTTTCTCGAAGCGTCTCTGATCGTACTGTCGCGTTAGCAGCGTCCTGCAGTAGTGGAGGGTCCCCCTCACAGCTACGTTTGCATGCCTTTTGGTCTGCCGAGCGCGGCTGCTGCGCACCAGCACCATGTGCAGGGCATCCTAGAGGCTCACGAGGCCAGGCGCAAGATGGTCTAGACGGAGGAGGTGACGGATCTGTTGGGTTCTACGGTAGGGTGCGTCGACTACAAATTAAAAATTCCTACGCGCAGAACATCCAGGAACATGCTACGGGAGATGGATCACAGTTCGTTACCACTAGACGCCAGCGATGCCGTGCAGCGAAGAAGAGTTGGGGCAGCGGCGTCTGCGTGGATCGTCTCCTCCTCGTTCGATCTCCCTCGGCGGCCGATCGTCCGATCCCACGTCACGAGTTCACGGGCGGCGCAAGTGCACCGCCTCTAATGGTATCCGCGCGTGCGGGAGGAACGTCGTCTGCGGCAGACTGCTAGGTCCGATCACCACGATCGGCGGCGAGTGGAGGTGGCTATTCGCAACACATGCAAACCCTAGTCGCAAAGACCAAGCGATCAACTGCACTGAGTGTGCCACACCTCCACTTTATATAGGCGTCCATCGCGGGCTCAACACTTGGGCCTCGCGACGGACCCTAAAGCCCAAAGTCTATTCGCCACGTTCCTAGTCCAATTCGGATCACATCCGACCGGTGTCCTCTGAACTGACCTCGTAGGTTCCTTCCCTTAAGCTGCGCGACCCCTTAGGTTCAAGTCAGCTTGGTCACGATTCGGATCACCTCCGACCTGTACGGTTGGTAGCGGCCTCTAGCAAGGCGTGCCGACCACCAAGCGAGCGATGAAGCTGGTTAGGCGAACACAGCATAACGTGTCACACTTCTGTTCCCTTTGCCGCACGATATATGGTGTCGGGCTCAAGGCGAGACTGTCATCCTTGTGCTAACCCGACCTCTTTCTCATTCCAGTGATACCGACCACAATCCGGATTATGTCATAATCCTTGTCGCATGGCCATGCTATTCCTGGTCAGATCACACGAGGGGCCCAGAGTATATCTCTCGTGATCGGAGGGGCAAATCCCATCTTGCTCGACCGTGTCTCGCAGCATGGGACTGGACAAACCCGAAACCTACCTTTGTAACTACCCAGTCACGGAGTAGCGTTTGGTCGGCCCAAAGCAAGTCTGTCACCATCCAGAGTACATGTGTCAGCTCAGGTCTTAGGACATAGAATGTATGTTGTACTAGAGACTCACATATGACATATCACTGCGTCTCATAGTTGGGTCTGTCCGACTCAGACCTTATCTCGACTCGGATCCGACTATGTCGAATCCGACCAGACCTTTCCAAGTCCATATTATCCGGTTAGCATCCAATGCTCCATGGCTAGTGAGACCAAGCCATCGACCGTGTCATATGCCAGTCTAGTCGGCTGCTGCGCGTCCACACATCCCTTTTGACTAGGGACCTTTTAGGACAGTCATCATACAATGCATAGTCCCACAAACAAGTCACATACTTGCTGATACACATCATTGATAATGTCCAAGGACTATCTTTATTCATAAACACATAGGAAAGATCATCATACATGATTGCCTCTAGGGCATATCTCCAACAGTCTCCCACTTGCACTAAAGTCAATCAAATAGACATCGAATGCCCATAGCTCTAATGTGCCCCTCATGCTTGGGTTGTGGAAGCGGCTTAGTCAACGGATCTGCAACATTTGCATCCGTGTGAATCTTGCATAACTCTACATCACCATTCTTACGATCTTTCGTGTCGGGTGATATTTCCGGTCTATGTGTCCGACCTTGTGGTGATTCCTCGGCTCCTTGGCTTGTGCAATGGCACCAGAATTATCACAATAAAGGTCCAACGGTTTCACCGAGGCTGGGAAAATACCAAGATCATCCAGAAAATGCCGGATCCAAACACCTTCCTTTGCAGCTTCACAAGCCGCAATGTATTCGGCTTCTGTGGTAGAATCGGCCACCGTATCCTGCTTGGAACTCATCCAGTGCACTGCTCCTCCGTTCAAGACGTACACGAATCCAGACTATGATCGACAATCATCTCATCGGTTTGGAAACCGCATCGACGTAACCCCTTCACGACGAGCTCTTCCTCACCTCCATAAACTAGGAACATCTCTTTAGTCCTTTTAGGTACTTCAAAATAGTCTTTACCGCTGCCCGGTGACTCTCACAGGTTGCCCTGGTATCTACTTGTTAGGCTTATTGCAAAAGCAACATCAGGCCTTGTACATATCATGGCATACATGATGGATCCGATTGCTGAGGCATACGGAATCCTACTCATCCTGCTTCGCTCATCAGGTGTCGAAGGACTCTGAGTCTCGCTTAGCCTTATACCATGTGAGAGCGGCAAGAACCCTTTCTTTGCCTCACTCATGTTGAACCGCTTCAACACTTTATCTATGTACGTGCTTTCACGGCTTAAGCCGAGCAGCCTCCTCGATCTATCTCTATAGATCTTAATGCCTAAAATATAGACTGCCTCACCAAGGTCCTTCATCGAAAACTTGCCATTCAATGATTCCTTGACCGAGTTTAGCATCGAAACATTATTTCCGATCGGTAGTATGTCATCCACATACAAGATCAAAAACACTATCGAGCTCCCACTTAACTTCTTGTATAAACAAGAGTCCTCTTCGCTTTTGATGAAACCGAGATCGGTGGCGACTTCATCAAAACGAATGTTCCAACTCCGAGATGCTTGCTTCAACCCATAAATGGATCTCTTGAGCTTGCATACCTTACTAGTGCTAGTCGGATCGACAAAACCCTCGGGCTGTATCATATACACGTCCTCGGTTAAATTTCCGTGAAGGAAAGCCGTCTTGACATCCATCCGCCATATCTCGTAATCGAAATATGCAGCTATAGCTAGTATGATCCTCACCGATTTCAGCATCGCTACCGGCGAGTAAGTCTCGTCGTAGTCAATTCCTTGAACTTGTCCATAACCTTTAGCGACAAGCCGAGCTTTGTAGATCTGAACATTTCCATCCACATCGGTTTTCTTCTTAAAGACCCATTTGCAACCAATGGCGATTCGCCGGTGGCGGATCAACCAAATCACAGACTTGATTCTCATCCATGGATTTTAACTCGGATCTCATGGCCTCCAGCCATGCCTCGGAATCTGGGCTCACCATCGCTTCTGCATACTTGGCCGGCTCGTCGCTTTCTAGCAACAATACATCACGCACTCTGTGCAATCTCTCCGACCTTCGTGGTTCCGGTGCCGCTTCCACTACAGTTTCCCTGACTGACTCCGGTATGATCTCATCACCAGCCGAGCCGTCCCCGAGTGGTCCTCGAATTTCTTCGAGTCGAACTGTCCTCCCACTGGCCTCCCGACTGAGAAACTCTTTCTCAAGGAAAACCCGTTCGAGCAACAAACACTTTGTTCTCTTCCCGGTTGTAGAAGCTATATCCCAAGGTTTCCCTCGGATATCCCACGAATATGCATTTATCCGACTTGGGTGTAAGCTTGTCTGACATAAGTCGCTTGAAAAATGCTTCACAACCCCAAATCTTTAGAAAAGACAAACTGGGACTCTTCCCGGTCCACATCTCATGCGGTGTCTTGTCTACAGATTTTGATGGTACCCAAGTGTGAAAGCTGCAGTTTCTAGAGCGTATCCCCAAAATGACAAGGGTAAATCCGATTTGCTCATCATAGACCGGACCATGTCCAACAAGGTCCTATTCCTCCGTTCTGACACGCCGTTTCTCTGTGGCGTGCAGGAGGTGTGAGCTGAGGTACTATACCTCGACTTTTCGATGATCATCGAACTCCTGGCTCATGTACTCACCTCCACGATCAGATCGCAGAAGCTTTATAGTCTTGCCGAGCTGATTCTCAACCTCGTTCTGAAACTCTTTGAATTTTTCAAAAGTCTCCGACTTGTGCCTCATCAAATAGATATATCCATATATACTAAAGTCGTCGGTAAAAGTCACGAAATCGATAGCCACCTCTGGCAGTTGTGCTCATTGGACCACACACATCACTGTGTATAAGCTCCAACAGCTCGGATGCCCTCTCGCAACTCTTTGCGGAAGGAGACTTAGTCATCTTGCTGAGCAAGCATGATTCACATGTCTCGAACGATCCAGTCGACGGGTTAGGAGCCCATCATCATGGAGCTTCTTCATGCGTTTCGCACTAATGTGTCCAAGCCGGCAATGCCGTAAGTATGTCGGATTTATCTCATTAGGCTTATGCCTCTTGACATTTACGTTATAGACCGGTTCCTGTTCTAGATTCAATATAAATAGCCCATCAACAATGGGTGCATAGCCGTGGAACATACCATTCAAAAATATCGAACAACCATTGTCCTTTAAATTGAATTCATAACCCCGACTCATCAAACATGAGGCAGAAATAATGTGCCGACTAAGTGCAGGAATGTAATAACAATTATTCAATTCCATAATGAATCCGGAAGGGAGCTGGAGCTGCATCGTGCCGACCTCCAACGCAGCAACTCTTGCTTTGTTGCCGACCATGATGTCAATCTCCCCTTGTGCCACATGCCTAGTTCTTACCAGCCCCTGCATCGAGTTGCAAACATGAACAACCGATCCGTATCAAATACCCAAGAGCTACTAGGTATGTCGGCCAAGGTAAATGTCTATAACATATGCAACAAGTGTACCTTTGCACGAAGAAGCATTTCCGGCCTTCTTGCCATGCTCGCAAAGCCACTTGCTCCGATTCCTCTTCCGGTGACCGGTCTCCTTGCGGTGATAGCAAATGGTCTTGAGTCCGGTCCAGACTTGAGCAGATGGCGAGGTTACCATCCCGTGCCCTTTGCCTTAGCCTTTTCTTGGACCAACTCTTCTTGAACTTAGCCGATTTCTGCACCATCAACACTTGATGCGTGCCTTTCTTAATATCCTGCTCTGCCACCTTGAGCATCCCATGCAATTCAGTGAGCTTCTTATCCATACCATGCATATGATAGTTCGAGATGAACGTCGCATAGCTGGGCGGAAGAGAACCCAAAACAACATCAGTAGCCAGCTCATCCAAGAGCGGGAAGCCCAAACGATCCAAAGCTTGCACATATCCGATCATCTTGATCACATGTGGGCTCAGTGGATCACCGTCCTTCAGCCTGCAATCCATCAAGGATCGCCAGACGTTGAACCTTTCGGTCCTAGCACGTATGCGAAACATGCTCTTGAGACTCTCGATCATATCGTAAGCCTCAACGTTTTGAAATGCTGTTGCAAATCGGGCTCCATACAAGCCAAAGATCGACAACCGATCTCCGTTGATTCATCAACGAAGTTTACGTAGGCATTTTTAGGCTGTGGCACTAGCATTATCAGCAGGTTCCTCTGGAAGTGGATCCTCTAGAACATGTTCCTTTTATCGTGCTTGAGAACAATTCTCAGATTTCTATACGGTGGTAAAGTTTGTTCCATTTAGTTTATCCCCAGAATTGATTTCAATGCAAAGTTGGGTTGAGCAGGTGGTGCCATTGATCTACAACAGAAAACATGCAATCACTAAGCAATGTGTTTATGTAGAGTAATTCTAGCCTAAACAGAAATACTCCCACTGAAGTCAGCATCCCTCCGCAAACTCTCAGTGATTCAGGATCCGACTAGCGCATGCGACTAGTGAGCTTTAGCATCACTGCTAGCCAACATACCTATTCGGTAAGCAACTCCTTGCTAATCGCATCTCTATACGACTCTCGCCGATCGGGAAGGTATCTCATACCCCGCCCCCAACCTTCTTTGCCACAAGGCCCAAAACCATTTTGATAGCCTTGTCAAGTTAACTCGATGCGGTGCATGTCCGTGTCCGACCACGAACCCTTCAGTTCAAGGACACCCAAAGCAGCACCCAATTTTATGAGCCCACTACTAGACGTACTTGACGTGCGAAGGTGCAACATCGGGGATGGCAATTCACTTGATATTCATGAGGGATCTTTCTACCATTCTAACATGCATAGAGACAAAGAAGCATAACAATCACAAATAACACATATTGTGAAATAGTATGGCTCCTTCATGGACGTTCTTCTAGGTCGGCTCCGACTCCGATGACCATCTACGAACTCCATCTTGTTTGTCACGCCGACGCCAAGCCGCCAACCTGATCTCTATTATCCAACTATTACAACTAGTAATGAATTTTACATAGAGTCACAAGTCGACACGCAGGTCGTTATACAATATAATGACGGCACTTTGGCTCGCCGGTGACAAACATGACACGCAGCCGCGTATAAATTACACACATGCATCACATACACATGAGCCATACTATTCACATCAAACCTGCAAAACAAAGTTATGCATAGAATCGCATTCTACCGGTTTGTGTGTCGGGTACGAAATACACGGCGCTACGCACACGGCGGTCCCGATCTTATCGATCATCGCGAATCCGATTCGGATTTACGTTTCACTGTTAACCCCGATGGCGAATGACCGACCGGTAGGGGTAGATCGTGCCACAACCTCATCGATCCCGATTTACAGAAAACATAGCCTCAACGATCCCCATGTGCAGTTGATCACAGCAACCGTGCACATAGCCGATCTCTTCAAGGACAACAGATCTCATCTGCCGCCTCCACATATCTAATATGCATACGATCTGAATCCAAATCCTATAATAGAGGCTCTGATACCACTGTTGGGTTCTACGGTAGGGTGCGTCGACTGCAAATTAAAAATTCCTACGCGCAGAACATCCAGGAACATGCTACGGGAGATGGATCACGATTCGTTACCACTAGACGCAGCGATGCCGTGCAGCGGAAGAAGAGTTGGGGCAGCGGCGTCTGCGTGGATCGTCTCCTCCTCGTTCGAACTCCCTCGGCGGCCGGTCGTCCGATCCCACGTGACGAGTTCGCCGGAGCGGGCGCAAGTGCACCGCCTCTAACGGTATCCGCTGGCGTGCGGGAGGAACGTCGTCGCGGCGGACTGCTAGGTCCGATCACACGATCGGTGGCGAGTGGAGGTGGCTATTCGCAACACATGCAAACCCTAGTCGCACCGCCAAGCGATCAACTGCACGAGTGTGCCGCACCTCCACTTTATATAGGCGTCCGTCGCGGGCTCAACACTTGGGCCTCGCACGGACCCTAAAGCCCAAAGTCTACTCAGTCACGTTCCTAGTCCAATTCGGATCACATCCGACCAGTGTCCTGAATCGACCTCACAGGTTCCTTCCCTTAAGCGCGTGACCCCTTAGGTTCAAGTCGGCTTGGTCACGATTCGGATCACCTCCGACCAGACGGTTGGTAGCGGCCTCTAGCAAGGCGTGCCGACCACCAAGAAGACGATGAAGCTGGTTAAGCGAACACAGCATAACGTGTCACACTTCGCTCCCTTTGCCGCACGATATATGTTGTCGGGCTCAAGGCGAGACTGTCATCCTTGTGCTAACCCGACCTCTTTCTCGTTCCAAAGTTGATACCGAGCACAATCCGGATTATCTCATAATCCTTGTCACATGGCCATGCTATTCTGGTCGATCACACGAGGGGCCCAGAGTATATCTCTCCCGATCGGAGGGGCAATCCCATCTTGCTCGACCGTGTCTCGCAGCATGGGATCGACAAACCCGAAACCTACCTTTGTAACTACCCGATCACGGTAGCGTTTGGTCGGCCCAAAGCAAGTCTGTCACCATCCAGTACATGTGTCACTCAGGTCTTAGGACATATAACGTATGTTGTACTAGAGACTCACAGATGACATATCGCTGCGTCTCATAGTTGGGTCTGTCCGACTCAGACCTTATCTCGACTTGGATCCGACTATGTCGAATCCGACCAGACCTTTCCAAGTCCATATTATCCGGTTAGCATATGCTCCATGGCTAGTGAGACCAAGCCATCGACCGTGTCATATGCCAGTCTAGTCGGTCTTGGCGTCCACACAGCCCTTTTGACTAGGGACCTTTTAGGACAGTCATCATACAATGCATAGTCCCACAAACAAGTCACATACTTGCTGATACACATCATTGATAATGTCCAAGGACTATCTTTATTCATAAACACATAGGAAATATCATCATACATGATTGCCTCTAGGGCATATCTCCAACAGGATCCTCGCGAGCCCCCCGGCCCCCCGGAGCCTCACGAGGTTCAGGAGCCAGACGCCTCATGAGGAACGACTTCTGCAGCATGTGCCTTCAGCTACTCCAACACTTCTCAAGCGACGGTGCCAAGTGACATTTTTTGGGTTGTTCAGCTGGGGGCGCCCCTCAGGCTGCATTATCCCCAAGCAGTGTGGGTTCATACCTGCGGCATGTATTGTTTTTCGCATACATCAGAACTGCCCTTAACCTTTCATGAGTTCCTTTTTTATTATCACCTGTCTGTCCGGTGCTTCGCCGCCATGAACATCGCGCGCCCTTACAAACCCGCCGACGACTGCCACATGATTAAGGACTGGCACGGTGTTTGTGCTCGGGTCCGTCCCTGCAGCGTCTCTAAACCCAAGTGGCTTAGCTCTGGCTTGCAGGCCACCTCCCGTGCACGTCACCTCCCATGGTCCTTGGTGCCTTGTTCTCGCATGAGCTAATCGGGAGCGGATAAGTTAGGGAGCGCGACCCGGTGCCTCGCTGTCGCGGGAGCTGCGCGCGTGTTGTCTTTCTTCAAGACCTTTGCATCAGAAGACTGGGCATAGTGTCTATGCTTGGTGTCCGTCCCTGCAGCATCAACAAACCCAATGGCTGAGCTCTGTCTGGCGGGCCGGCCCCGTTCACGTCACCTCCTGGGGTCGTTGGTGTTTGTCCTTCTCATGCGATATCCTCCGGAGATTCACTCGGCATAGGCTACCTAACCATCTCGCAGGACCCTTGCAAATGTTTCGAACCACATTCAGGCACCACCCGCCTTGAGGTAGGGCCTTGTGAGTCTGGCGCTAGCTCACGAGTGCCCATATACACCTCCTCCAGTCCTGTCGTGTAAGCCACGTGCCAGGACGGGGCTGTACACGCCTCGGAGTCTCCCCTCAGAGGGAGCTCCCACCCACACACTAGTGGAAGCCCCATGCTCCATGCTGGCGGACGACACGGTCAAGGAGTGGCTATGCCCGTGCAAGAGCGGAAGCACCATGCTCCGCGCTGGTGAATAAACAACTAAGGGCAACCTAGCGGCTGTAGTAACCTCAGGAGAGCTAGCAGGCTCGCTGCTCAGCCTCACCGCACCGCTTTCCCCTCGGGAAGGTCGCGCGAGGGGGCTGGGCACGGGGGCTACGCTTAGATCATGCCTGGCATATGCCACCTCACCAGGTCCCTTGGACCTGGTCTTCTCGCATCCCTCCCAACGAGGAAAGGTATGGAGAGTTGTTCGTACGTCAAGGGGGACCCCTGAGCATCGCGACTCAGGGGCCTCACTGGTCACGTAGCCCCTCACCCCTTGGTCTCGTTTTGGTGATCCAGATGCCCCAACAGCGGCTAAGGTATGCGCGGGGCCTGGCCCTGCCGACGCAGAGCACTAAAGCAAACAGAAAGGAAATCGCGAAATCCTAGCAAATTATTACAAAACATATTGTCTCTTAAAAACTCAAAGAAGAAGTTCTCACGCCTTCACGAGGCACGGTATGCGCGGGGCCTGGCCCTGCCGACGCAGAGCACTAAAGCAAACAGAACGGAGGTCATCCCAAGGAGTGGCTATGCCCGTGCAAGAGCAGAAGCACCATGCTCCGCGCTGGTGAATAAACAACTAAGGGCAACCTAGCGGCTGTAGTAACCTCAGGAGAGCCAGCAGGCTCGCTGCTCAGCCTCACCGCACCGCTTTCCCCTCGGGAAGGTCAGCGAGGGGCTGGGCACGGGCTACGCTCAGATCATGCCCGGCATATGCCACCTCACCAGTCCCTTGGACCTGGTCTTCGCATCCCTCCCAACGAGGAAAGGTATGGAGAGTTGTTCGTACGTCAAGGGGGACCCCTGAGCATCGCGACTCAGGGGCCTCACTGGTCACGTAGCCCCTCACCCCTTGGTCTCGTTCTGGTGATCCAGATGCCCCAACAGCGGCTGAGGTATGCGCGGCGCCTGGCCCTGCCGACGCAGAGCACTAAAGCAAACAGAAAGGAAATCGCGAAATCCTAGCAAATTATTACAAAACATATTGTCTCTTAAAAACTCAAAGAAGAAGTTCTCACGCCTCCACGAGGCACGGTAAATGTTGCAGGGTTAAAACAGGAGGAAGCACCGCCTTCAGACCTCTCCTTCAGCCTTGGATACCCACAACAAGAACGGTAGGGGGCTTCATAGCACTCGAACCCCCAGCGGGTGCACTGGAGACGGGCGCCCCCGGAGTCTGCTTCACCATGGAGGCGGTCTCCTCCTGAGGATGGGCCACCGAGCCTCGAGAGGCTTGCTCCGTCGTGGGTGGACGCGAGGAGGCCTCTTCCTCCCGCGCGAGGGTCACCACGGCCACGGCAGCTCGCATGGCCTCGGAGGCCCTGGCCTCCTCCTTCTTCCTCTTCATCATCGGCTGGAGCCCGGCCACCAGGAGGAGGATATCATGAGCACGACATCAAGGATGGGAAGCAGCAACAAGGTAAAATACTTACTCGTCATCAGTGACGTATGCCCTCCTGTTGGCCAGGAGCACAGCGCCTCCGGGCTTCTTGAGCACGGGCTTCGCCGCGCCCCCAGGATCGGCCGGGCGCATGACGGCTGGCTCTGGGACGGCATCAATAGGTGACAAGGCAGGGGCGGCACCCCGGGGAAGCGGTGCCGCCTCGCCCTTCTTCGAGGTCCCCTGCTTTAGCCTCCTCAGAGGGGTCCCCCCGGACCCCGTGACGACCCCGGTGGAGCACGGGGAACCCTCGGCCAGGTACTCGCCGGTGTCGACATCATAGGAGAGACCATGGAGGAGCTCGTTCTGCAGTGGAGGGGAGGTATCCCCGCCCTCCTCCATGGTTGCCTCAGATACCTCTTTGACCTCCTCCCCGGAGCTCTCTCCGGAGGACACTGGCACCAAGGAGTTCGAGAACTTGGGGAGCTTGGGCGGCACGAGCCCCCGCTCGTTGAAGACAGGCATGGCGGCAGCCACCTGCGCCCCATCGTCGGGCAGTACAACGGGAGGTAGGCCTCTGGGAGGCCGCCCGGGTCCTTCTCAAGCAATGTGCACAAGGCCTTGCTCAGCTCCTCGTCCGTCAAGTCTTCCGGGCGCAGCCGGAGGTCGTCTTCCACTCCCCTGAGACCCCACAAGGGGCGCGAGTGATCCTGGAGTGGGGCCATATGCTGCGTCAAGAATTCCTTGACAAGCATGGCCACTGTCAGCTTCTCCGCCTCCAGGTCTGCTGTCATCTTCTCTAGCAGCGGCGCCACCCGTGGGTCGGTGAGCTTCTCGTGAGTCCACCAGTCCAGCTTCGCCGGCATCGCGGTCGGCAGCTCCAGCCGAGCATGAGGGCGCTTGGCATCCAAGAAGATCCACTTGAGCCAGAAGTCGTCCACCTTCTTCCCGGGCATTGATGGCATGTTGCTGCCGTGGGACACAATGAAGCAGACGCACCCGGAGGACTGGGTTGTGCTGCGCATCGGGAGATAGAAGAAGTGGTGGAGCAGCGCAACGGAGGGCGCCACCCCCACAAATGCCTCGTAGTTGAAGGCGAAGATCGACAGGAGGAGCATGGAGTTCGGATGGAGATGAAGGGCGTGGATCTGGTAGTGGTCCAGGACGGCGAAGAAGAAAATGGAGAAAGGAGGGACAAGCCCTGCGAAGATGTTGTGCATGAAGAAGGGGTAGAAGGTTCTCCCCAAGGTTTCCTGCTTGGTGGAGCCGACCCGAAGCGTCGTCTCCCTCCCCTCATTGTCATTGCTTGCCGTTAGCGAGAGCACGGCGGTGAGGTGCTTCTCCTCGGTGATGGTGGACACACCGAGGGCCGGCTTGAGCAAGGGGGCTGAACATGCAGAAGAAGCGGTGGGCTTTGCCTTCTCAGTTGCCATCGATGGTGAGCTCGGGGAAAGGTTTGGCAGATCTGGAGGCGCTCTGAGCAGGGAGAGAAGGGGATCTGGAGCAAGACGAATAATGTCAATAAAGGCTCAGCGGCAGGCGCTAGCCTTTTTGTCAGTCCAGGACAGTTGCCGAGGCAACATGGGGAAGCGGAGACGCCCACGTCCCATCAAGACCCACGCGTCGACTGGGTCCGCAGGCGGTTCGGGCCTGGGCGCTTGGCCCTTGCCCTTTGGCTTCGCCTCAAATCCAAGTCTGAGCGCGCCTTGGGCCCGGGGGCTACTATGGGCGTTCTGGGAACCAGGGTACCCAGACTTGCCTACCTGCGGCCCATGGCGTGGCTCCATCAACGGCCTGGTGTGGCCCATATTCAGCATCAACAACACAAGATCCTCGCGAGGGGCCAAGCCTTGCGAGGCGGATGACGCCAAGACCTCCAGAGGGAGTGGCCTCCCTAGTCTGGCTCCCGAGGAGCGGAGATTCCTATGGAGGCGCTCACCTCATGAGGCTAAGGTGACGCAAGCCATGACGACCAAGGCCAGGTGGGCGCCAGCGGGAGCAGTGCAGCAGGTTTCCTCTCTGGTGCTAAAGAGGCAACTGCAGGCGAAGAGTCCCAAGGAATCAGTAATAGGTTTCCATTTCCATGCTACAAGACCAAGACCGCCAGGACGGCAGGACGGTGGTCATCCCGAGCCATTTCCATGCTACAAGACCAAGACTGCCAGGACGGCAGGATGGAGGTCATCCCGAGCCAACAATGGCGTCACGGCCAGAAGCTTTGTAGGCGAAGACCACCTTTCGTGAGGATGAGATGTACTATTTGTCTCCCTCCAAACTTGGCCGTTGTGGGATCCCTTCCCGCCTCCATTTTGGGGGAGGAGGACCAAGGCCACTATAAATATAGCTTAGCCACCACCATAGAGTGGGATGACGGAGGGATCAGACCATCCGAACACCCACACCAGCTCACACCAAGAACACACCTCCTGAGACTGTTCTTCCTCTGTACTCATCCTCACCCCACTTCGAGGCTAATCCACCACAAAGCAGGAGTAGGGTATTACACCGTTAGGTGGCCCGAACCTGGATAAACTGTCGTGTCCCATTCCTTTCCAGTTCATCAAGCTAGGCCGTGAGATCGACGAGTGGGCATACTGGGGAGATTGAGTTCTTCGCACGCACCCCAGGTTCGAATCTTTCTTGATCTGCGGAGCCCCAAATCCTACATTTGGCACACCAGGTAGGGGTGCGTCGGAGCCTCTCTTCCGCCGCTCGATTTGCCATTGTTTCGCTGTTCTCATGGCTGACGCGGTTCCCAAACAGAAATTGAAGTTTATTCCTTTTGCACCATACTTTCACATTCCACGGCTAACCGTATCCACGGGTGCCATCGATACCAACAATTTCCAAGTAATTTATTATTTGACAACATAAAGTAAATTCATTTTTCATATCCGGACTGGGCATCCTAATACCTTTGTCGTACTCTCGTGCAATGACAAGTGAATAAACACTCATCTTGAGAATAACACATCTAGCATGGCCACCCCCTACCGTTTCACGAGCGGTACGAGCACACAAAAGAGATATTATTTTGAAAATTAGAGATGGCACATACAGACTTGCTTAGAATGGCAAGAGAATACCGCATATAGGTAGGTATGGTGGACTCATACGGCAAAATTGGGTTTAAGGATTTTGGATGCACAAGTAGTAATCCCACTTAGTACATGGAAGGCTATCAAATAGATTGAGAAGCATCCAACCAAGAAACGAAAAATCTCATAAGCGAGCATTAAGTATACATAATACTGAATTATGCACCGCAAGTAGGAGGTAATTTCATTCCATAACTATTGACTTTGGTGCTTGCATAGGGAATCACAAACCTTAACACAAGCATAATTACTCATCAACATGACTCACATATCATATCATCATTTCGCAAAACTATTACAAGGAATCAAGTTTATTTCATCCAATGACCTTCATGAAAGTTTTTATTAATCCCTCTTGAATATCTATCACTTTGGGACTAGTTTCATATGTTGCTTTTGAAAGCTCAAACAGATCTAAAGTGAAGAACATGAGCATAAATTTTTTTCTTCTCTGAAAATAATATAAGTGAAGCATGAGAGAACTTCTCCAAAATTTTACTAACTCTCAAATAGATCTAAGTGAAGCATGAGATCATTTATTAAAAAATACTAAAGCCACTACTGCAGGATACTGCTAACGCGACACTACGATCAGAGACCCTTTGACAAAACTGTGTGCGATGAAATAATCGCAAACTGTGGTGTAAAAAAACCGTCAAAAAAGTTGCAAACGTTTGCGATGGCGGAGCCATCAAACACGGTTTAGATTTTAGTTGCGTGTGCGATGTAGGAAACACGGTTAATTCATTCAAACTGTCTGTCATGGGGTAGAACAACAGAAACGGGCAGCCATAACAATGTGTGTGCGATGCAGAACACACGGTTAATCCATTCGAGTTGTTTGCGATGAGGTAGAACAACAGAAACGGGCAGCCATGTCAATGTGTGTGTGATATACAGCATACAGTTAACACGGACGAACTGTTTTCAATTAGGGAACACAATAGAAATGGTTCAACTTAACAAGATGTGTGTGATATGCGACATGTAGTTCACATGGATGAACTGTTTGCGATGAGCCAAAAGAACACAAACAAGTGGTGTAAACAAGATGTGTGTGATATGTGGCAAACAGCCCACTCAGATGAACTGTTTGCAATGAGAAATGACAACACAGACGGTCAATACAGTTACTTCGTGTGCGATTCTGTGTGTACAAAAAACTTTGGAAAATGCAAACTAGTTGCTTGCGGTGGCGGAGTAACGCACACGATGCATTTGCGAGTACTCGTCTGTGATGATTAGTATGTTACACATATGTTTCCTTATGTTAACATGTGTGTGAATTTGGAATAAGGGCAGTTAACATGCAAATGCCTTCTGGACATCGGGAACACGCTTAAACTCAATGAACTGTGTATGATACTAATACTTTCCATGAAAATTTATGAACTTGGGTAACAACATTTGAGTAGCATATATATAGTGGTTACACTATTCAACAAAAGGAGGATCTTCGTAACACGGTTTTGACAACCATATCTATCGGTGTCCTGGGAACGGGGGTCCCCAGACTTGCCTGCCTGCAGCCCCTGGCGTGGCTCCACTAGCGGCCCTGTACGACCCATCTTCATCAGCAAACACTCAAGACCCTCGCGAGGGGACAAGCCTCGCGAGGAGGACGACGCAAGACCTCCTCGGGGGTGGCCTCATCAGGCTGGCTCGCGAGGGGCCGAGAGATCAAGGCGAGGGGCACCTCGCGAGGTCCCTGGGACGCAAGCCATGATGACCAAGGCCAGGCGGGCGCCAGAGCGCGCAGCATACTCGTTTCCTCTTTGGTGCTAAAGAGGCAAGTGCAGGCGAGGAGTCCCGAGGCATCAGGCAAAGGTTGCTATATCGGTGCAACAAAACAAAGACCAGCAGGACAGTAGGATGGAGGTTGCCGTGCAGCCCAGGGCGGCGTCACCACCAGAGCCTTTGGCAGGCGAAGACCACCTTTAGTCACGATAACTTGTACTGGTTGTCTCCCTTCATATTTGGCCGTTGTTGGATCCCTTCCCGCCTACATTTGGGAAGAGGACCAGGGTCTCTATAAATAGGACTAGCCACCACAGTAGGGGAAAAAACTGATCTGGGACCATTCAGATTATCCTCAACCACACAAGCTCATCGAGCTCAAGGACACCTCTCCTCAGGAGGCTATTCTTCCCTTATATTTGTTCATCCTCATCCCAAGAGGCAATTCACCACACCACACTGGAGTAGGGTATTACACCACATCGGTGGCCCGAACTAGTATAAACCCTGTGTCCCTTGTTCTGCGAGTTCAATGTGCTGAGCTTTGAGATTCTGGTGAGAGCGTGAGCTAGGGGAGGAGAGATTTTCGTGCGCACCCAGTGTTCGAACCTTAAGGGTTTTGCCAGAACCCGAAATTCGACAGTCGGCACGCCAGGTAGGTGTGACGCCCCAAGACCGGCGCTCCAGATGCCTTCCATGGATTCCGAGATTCGTCGTGTGATTTGTTTTGCTTGTTGCTCTTGTCATTGCATCATGTGCATTGCATCATGTCATCTTGCAGCCCTTTTTAAAATGCAGCTAAATAAATTTCATAGATCTTTCGATCTATTCAAATCGAGGGAATTCACATGGTGATTTCTCTTTATAACATATCATCCCAATATATTAGGGAGCTATAATAAATATTCCATTAATTTGGAATTGACCATCACACACTTGCAAAAATAAATCCCAATGCCATTGTTATCACAATTCATGGTCTCTAACTTTGCCATATATCCTTTCATCAGTTTTCCAAGCACCACCTAATTTCTCAACATTTTTTGGACCTTTCAAACGCCCACTTCTTATTCAAACTCATTTGAATTAAATCTTTGCCCAAGCTCATTTTCTAGTTTTCTTGGTTCAAGCTCATTTTTATGAGTCCAGGAAAATTGTCCTCGTGCTTTTCTTTTAAAGAAAATAAAAGAGAGAGGAGAGAGCCCAGCCCAGCTGCACCTCCCAATAGTGCAGCCGACCACTTGGACCTCCACCCAGACCGGCCCAACCTCCCCTAGGCCCAGCAGCTCCCTATCTAACCCTACAACCTCCTCGTTCTTGTTCCCTAAAAAAAACCTCGTTCGATCTCTCCCTCCAGTGCCGCCAGAGAGAGAGGAAGGCAGCGCCTCGCCCGATCCCCATCTCCCTCCGTCGAGCGCCGCGCCTCCTGCCTCTCCGTGACCCCCGCTGCAGCTCCTTCTCCATCTCGTCGTCGACCTCGCCTCGCCTACTGTGACACCCCAAAAATTTAACCATGTTTTGTTTATTCAAATTTTGCCAGGAAACATAAACTTTTATTTTCTAGATTCCCTTTTGATTTCAGAACCATTCTTTTCTTTATTATTATGGAGTTTTTACCCCAAGTGAAAACTTTTCAATCATTATTGGACTTATTTACCCTCTCAAATAGAACAATTCTTTTATCAGTGGGATTAACTATATAATTATTTATCCCTGAGCTTTATCTCTCTAAAATGGTTTTTCATAAGTTTAGGGCCCCATTTGCACTGCAACCCTTTTATAAATTCATTTAAAAATCTCACCAAAATTTGGGGATGTCATGTGATGTTTTTAAATCACTTGTATGCAAAAATATATTTCATTCATTGGATATTTTGAGTTCTACACCAGGTTTTCAAATCTGGGCTAGTGGGCAATTTTGCACTACAACATAATTAAATATTCCTTTAAAACTTCCACCAAAATTATGGGATGTCAGTAGGAGTATATTATTCAACTTTTTGCAAAAACCCAGTGTTGTTCTTTGAAAAATTTAAATGAATCATCCTCATTTGCATTCTGGTTCAACTTGGTGATTTGTACTGCAACCATATTTTTGCTTGCTCTTTTTCCCTTGATTCTTTCTCCTGATTGTAGACCACCCTACCAAACCCTTAAGTCCAAGAGATCAACCCCATAGGCATGTTTTAAGTTGACCAGATTGCCCCTTTCCTTTTCAGTCCAGATTTGAATTTCACCAAAACTTGCATTGTAAAGTTTCTTGTTTTACCAAACCAACTCCACCACCACCTTTTTGAATGAAGGAGACACCAATCTGGAATGTTTTGCTGCCATCAGAGTCCTTTAGATGCCACTGGCATTTCTTCAAACACCTTGAGTGCATAGCCAGTTTTGGCATGGTTTTTAGTTTACACGTTGGACTAACATGCCTTGCCTAGCCAACTTGTCCACTAGGGGTTTAGCAACCACCCTAACCAGTCTGGTGACTTACAGTATCATCCAAGCCTTCTGGGTGCTATGGCATTTTACCGAGCGCTTGGTGGGCATGCACTGGGCGCGCCCAGAGCGCGCCAACTGCAGCCGCGTGCCCGAACCGCCGCGTCGCGCTCACTCCGCACCTCCTGGCCTTTTCTTGCCCGAGGGACCAAGCCACGATCTTATCCGTTCACCGTGACATGCTGCCACCCCTGGCTCCTCGCAGCGCCGCTGCAGCGAGCCTTTTGGCGGCACGCAGGCGTCGGCAGCCCGCCCCTGCTCAGGTCGGCACCACCCAAACCACCCCAGAGCGCCAGCTCGCTCGTGGAACAGCCAGAGCTTATCAATGATCTCGTACGCTAGCGCCCGTCTCCGCCACGTCGCCCTGACCGCTACAGAACGGCGGTTCGCCGGCGACCTTATCCATGGTCACGGAACCGACATGACTATGCTATTTAAGGACCACCGAGCTCGTACAGGTTGTCAAGCAAACTCATACCTCCCTCACTGATCCTCCCGTAGCAGCAGAGAGACCAGAGATGGTCGTCTTCTTCCTCTCTGGCAACCACAGCCGCCGCCACTGTCTCGATCGTTCCGGCACCACCAGGGCCTCCCCCTCTCCCCTCTCTTCACCAGAAGCTCTCTATTCATCTCATGAATCCACCCCTGCTCGATTTTGATCAGGAGCCGCCAGAGGCAAGAGCCCCACCCTGCCCGACGACCACCGTCCGCTGCGGAGCTCGCCGCCGGCAACTCCGTCCACCCCATGGACCATAGCGACCACCGAAGGGACCGCCTCGACCCCCTGAGCCCGCGGATGGCCTCGGTTTCTCGAACGGTGCCGCCGTTCGCCGGCGAGCATCGCCGGAGTCCCGCCATCGCTCGGGTAAAGGAGAAGGGGGGAGAGGCGACTCGTCAAACCCGACCAGTGGACCCCCCTGGACCCACTGTCAGTGACCCAGCGCCGGTCCACGCAGCCGTAAGTGGAGACGTAAAAGCAAAGTACGTCTTCGACGTGTACTCTTTCTGAAACGTTTTTCTTTTTTCAGTTTTATTTAAAAAAACAGAAAGTTGACTAAACTTTGACTGGCTATATCTTTTAAAATATAACTCCAAATGAGTTGATTCTTTTTCCTACCTCTCTCAAATTTAGTCTAGTTTATTTTAAGATTTATTTGAAAAAAATTCAGACAACTTTTTTATACTGTTTTAATGCTATGCGTTAATTTGAATAATTTCAAAAATAGGATTTTTGGAGGAGAAGAAAACTTTCAAAAGTTTTGGAGTGCACCTCACCCCTCCACAACTTGAAGGCAAGCATCCTGAACCCTGGCATAATATTTTTGTATGTTGGTTGACACGATTATAACACCACCTTAATGTGGAGAACTCATTATTTTATGTGGTGATACGATCATTTGCATGAATGCATATTGGAAACTTCCTTGCTGTTGGAAGTGGATATACTTGTGACAGTAATCGTCCTCGTGTGCCTTGCATGCATGCCGGAAAGAAATCTGGGAAAGCCTCTGCCTTGGGTAGGCGTGAGCTTGTCTCCGGTCTTCGTCGGGATGGTTATGTACGGTATGGCATAGTAAGGTATAATGAGTGGTGAATCTGTTGGTTGAAATATATTCGTCATGCTAATCATGCAGGAAATTTTCAAACCTCCTGAGTCGACCGTAGATCGAGTCTTGTTCCAGTAACCCCCATACTTGTTTCGTACTGCCACTTGTCCCTGCAGCAGGTAGGGTACGGTTCAGTAAGTTGTCAACCCCTTTCTAGCACACACCGTACAGAGAGGCCATGGTGGAAGATACCGACTGCAGCCAGTAGGCATGCCACCTGGTCCGGGGGCATGGGTGTTTCCGGTTGGGACCGAGAGGGGGGACACCCCTTAGAGCGCGTGATATAAATTTGATCCCATGCTACGCAAGGTTGTAGCCTCCCCACTTAGAGTTTTGCTTGACAGGTGTCGTGGGTGATTCGGACACCGTAAGTTAAGTTGGTGTGTGCAAGTCGGTGTGTTTTCAATTAAAAGACCGTAGACGGAATTAGTCCCGTTGGACTAAAGGAATCTGTTACTTGTGGGTAAAGAGTACACCCTCTACAGAGGTTAAATCTATTCGAATAGCCGTGTCCATGGTTAAGGATTACACTCTGGGATGGGTCAAGTGTCGGTCTTAGTGTCGTTCTTCGGAGGAGAAACTACTAAACCAGAACTTGGATCATGACTGATGACTTGTGATGATTATGTTTATTTTTATTATGGACTAACCCATTATATTATTTGAATTATAGAATATCCCTGGTACGGTTCTACCTCCTGGATATTCACGGTGATTATTTATAAGCCCTTTACGTGGTGTCGCTGAGACGCCCGACTGTGGCATGCTTGTTATTTATTTACTTTATAAGCCCTTTATGTGGTGTCGCTGAGACGCCCGACTGTGGCATGCTTGTTATTTATTTACTTTGTAAGCTCTTTATGTGGTATCGCCGAGACGCCCGACTGTGGCATGCTTGTTATTCATTTACTTTATAAGCCCTTTATGTGGTGTCGCTCAGACGCCCGACTGAGGCATGCTCGTTATTTATTAACCTTTCGAGGCCGCTCGCATACACCCGATCGGTGCATTTTATTACTACTCTGTTATTGCATTTTCATGTATATAAATAACCTGCTTGCGTGCATCAGGGATTTTATTTTGTGACTGACGTTGGGATCGTAGAATATTTCAGAGCATGATTATCGTTTGTTATATTATACCCATATTCATAATGTTTGCGAGTACATTCAAAGTACTCACTGGCTTGTCCCTGGCTATTGTCTTGGCCAGATTTCTTGTTTGGAGAGGAGCGTTGCGATGACAGCCCCGGAACCTAAGCAATGGTGACAACAGCCTCGCGACGATAGGAGTTAACCTGGTCAGCTGTTCCTGTGGGAAATGGAGTGCCATAGACACTGATGACCCGCAAACCGCTTCCGCCATCAACCACTAGAAACCATTTGTTGTACTCATAGGATAGAATGGTCTTGTACTACATATTTGTATTTTGCTTGGAATTTCTGTATCAAGTTGGTGCCTCATCAGCTAACAGTAATCCTGGGGCTGGTGAGCACAAGGGCCATTTTCTGGGAATTTAATATCCCGAAAAGCCGGTCCTAAAAAACTTGGTATCAGAGCCAGGCTGACCATTGGCTAATCCTATCTTGGCCATGTCGAAAAACCTAGGTTTACCAACCCACCATACCTTAACCAAACCCCGGGCAAGCTTCTCATGCAAGATAGCCACACAGTGACCCCGACACTTTTGGCAGTCGATGCCCAACCTATCAGCCTAGCCTGTCAATCACGCGCTAGTGACCAACACCTATATTGTCCCATTCGCAAGCGTGCGAAGGAAGACTCCGTCCCCTCTTTCTATAAAAAGGGCACACTAGCCTCAACACAGCACAACACAACCTCTTCCCCCAAAACCAAGCCATAATGCCAGGACCCATTGTTCACAATGAGACCCCGGCAACCAACCTTGGAGGTTTTGTGACCGTACTAGCAAACCTCACCTGCCGTGCCTTTGCGTTAGAAGAACCTCCAGAATATGTTCTGTACCAAGGGTCCATGAGCGGTGAGAGCCGTCAATTCTGGGCCACTGTGCACATCTATGGTAGGGGTCTATCTCCAGAACGCCCCTACAGGTTCACCGGAAGGACAACTTCCTTTGAGCCGCAAGCCATCCAACTAGCCGCGCGAGAGGCTATAGTTCAACTCCGGCACTTGTCGCCCAGAGTTAACTGTCGCTCGTTCTACTACTACCCAAGCCGCGACAGGTATGGTAGACCACCCCAGGTTGCCAACGGAGATCATGAGACGGATCCTGCATTATTGCATCTGGTGCGCTATGTAAGTGCACTAAAGGATCTGTTCGATCAAATCACCCTTGATCTGATCACAGATCGTAGAGAGCTGATTCGCCAGCCCCGGCAAGAAGATAAGAGGAGCCCGGCAGCGACAGCCCAGTCGTGCTATTCGGACAACCAATCGAGTCCTTGAGGTCTGCCCCAACCATCGACCATAATACCTTGATGACCCCAGAAGTGCTTCGTCGCCTTTTGGGAGCACACTCCAACGGGATTGTGGCCAACAATCCCCGAGATGGTCATCATCGCTACCCCGACCCTGTAGTCCCTCAACCCCTTCCCGCTAATCCCGACGGTGAAAACCGTGGAGAAGCCTCGACGTCCTCAAGGCAAGCCCGCTTAGATATAAACGAGGTATATTAGAGTCGCTCGAGTAGTACCGAGTCTTAGTATGTCCACGGCCTATAATTGTGTGATCCTGTACCGCCGTAATTAAATGTTGTTTGCTTGTACGCCCCTATTTTAAATAATAGCCACGCATAAGTACGTTGGTGTGCGTTTGCACTTTTAAGCCGGGCATAGCTGCCAACTCCGACGACACAAAGTTTGTGCTATGAGTAGACTCTTTGTTTTCAACTAATGGGAGTAATATTTCCAAAACAACTCTTAACAAATCTTGAGGACGAGATTTTTTCTTAAGGGGGGTAGTGTTGTGACACCCCAAAAATTTAACCATGTTTTGTTTATTAAAATTTTGCCAGGAAACTTAAACTTTTATTTTCTGGATTCCTTTTGATTTCGTAACCATTCTTTTTTTTATTATTATGGAGTTTTTACCCCAAGTGAAAACTTTTCAATCATTATTGGACTTATTTACCCTCTCAAATAGAACAATTCTTTTATCAGTGGGATTAACTATATAATTATTTATCCCTGAGCTTTATCTCTCTAAAATGGTTTTTCATAATTTTAGGGCCCCATTTGCACTGCAACCCTTTTATAAATTCATTAAAAAATCTCACCAAAATTTGGGGATGTCATGTGATGTTTTTAAATCACTTGTATGCAAAAATATATTTCATTCATTGGATATTTTGAGTTCTACACCAGGTTTTCAAATCTGGTCCAGTGGGAGATTTTGCACTACAACCTAATTAAATATTCCTTGAAAACTTCCACCAAAATTATGGGGTGTCAGTAGGAGTATATTATTCGACTTTTTGCAAAAACCCAGTGTTCTTCTTTGAAACATTTGAGTGAATCATCCTCATTTGCATTCTGGTTCAACTTGGTGATTTGTACTGCAACCATATTTTTGCTTGCTCTTTTTCCCTTGATTCTTTCTCCTGATTGTAGACCACCCTACCAAACCCTTAAGTCCAAGAGATCAGCCCCATAGGCATGTTTTAAGTTGACCAGATTGCCTTTCCTTTTCTGTCCAGATTTGAATTTCACCAAAACTTGCATTGTAAAGTTTCTTGTTTTACCAAACCAACTCCACCACCACCTTTTTGAATGAAGGAGACACCAATCTGGAATGTTTTGTTGCCATCAAAGTCCTTTAGATGCCACTGGCATTTCTTCAAACACCTTGAGTGCATAGCCAGTTTTGGCATGGTTTTTAGTTTACACGTTGGACTAACTTGCCTTGCCTAGGCAACTTGTCCACTAGGGGTTTAGCAACCACCCTAACCAGTCTGGTGACTTGCAGTATCATCCAAGCCCTCTGGGCGCCATGTAATTTCGCCGAGCGGTTGGTGGGCGTGCAGCAGGCGCGCCAGAGCGCCAACTTCAGCTACCGAACCGCCGCGTCGCGCTTACTCCGCACCTCCTGGCCTTTTCTTGCCCGAGGGATCAAGCCACGATCTTATCCGTTCACCCGTGACATGCTGCCACCCCTGGCTCCTTGCAGCGCCGCTGCAGCGAGCCTTTTGGTGGCACGCAGGCATCGGCAGCCCGCCCCTGCTCAGGTCGGCACCGCCCAAACCACCCAAGAGCGCTAGCTCGCTCGTGGAACAGCCAGAGCTCATCCATGATCTCGTATGCTAGCGCCCGTCTCCGCCACGTTGTCCTGACCGCTACAGAACGGCGGTTCGCCGACGATCTTATCCACATCCGCGGAACCGACATGGCTACGCTATTGAATGACCCCCGAGCTCGTCCAGGTCCTCAAGAAAACTCATACCTCCCTCACTGATCCTCCCGTAGCAGCAGAGAGACCAGAGATGGTCGTCTTCTTCCTCTCCAGCAACCACAGCCGCCGCCACTGTCTCGATCGTTCCGGTGCCGCCAGGGCCTCCCCCTCTCCCCTCTCTTCACCAGAAGCTCTATATTCATCTCATGAATCGATCCCCCTGATCGATTTTGATCAGGAGCTGCCAAAGGCAAGAGCCCCACCCTGCCCGACGACCACCGTCCGCTGCGGAGCTCGCCGCCGGCAACTCCGTCCACCCCAGGGACCATAGCGACCACCGAAGGGACCACCTCGACCCCCTGAGCCCGCGGATGGCCTCGGTTTCTCGAACGGTGCCGCCGTTCGCCAGCGAGCATAGCCGGAGTCCCGCCATCGCTTGGGCAGAGGAGAAGGGGGGGGGGAGAGGCGACAGGTCAAACATGACCAGTGGGCCCCCTGGACCCACTGTCAGTGACCCAGCGCCGGTCCATGCAGGTGTAAGTGGAGACGTAAAAGCAAATTACGTCTTCGACGTGTACTCTTTCCGAAACGTTTTTCTTTTTTCAGTTTTATTTAAAAAAACAAAAAGTTGACTAAACTTTGACTGGCTATATCTTTTAAAATACAACTCCAAATGAGTTGATTCTTTTTCCTACCTCTCTCAAATTTAGTCTAGTTTATTTTAAGATTTATCTGAAAAAAATGCAGACAACTTTTTTATACTGTTTTAAAGCTATGTGTTAATTTGAATAATTTCAAAAATAGGATTTTTGGAGGAGAAGAAAACTTTCAAAAGTTTTGGAGTGCACCTCACCCCTCCACAACTTGAAGGCAAGCATCCTGAACCTTGGCATAATATTTTTGTATGTTGGTTGACACGATTATAACACCACCTTAATGCGGAGAACTCGTTATTTTATGTGGTGATACGATCATTTTCATGAATGCATATTGGAAACTTCCTTGCTGTTGGAAGTGGATATACTTGTGACAGTAATCGTCCTCGTGTGCCTTGCATGCATGCCGGAAACAAATCTGGGAAAGCCTCTGCCTTGGGTAGGCGTGAGCTTGTCTCCGGTCTTCGTCGGGACGGTTATGTCCGGTATGGCATAGTAAGGTATCATGAATGGTGAATCTGTTGGTTGAAATATATTCGTCATGCTAATCATGCAGGAAATTTTCAAACCTCCTGAGTCGACCGTAGATCGAGTCTTGTTCCGGTAACCTCCATACTTGTTTCAGACCGCCACTTGTCCCTCGCAGTGTAGGGTACGGTTCAAGAAGTTGTAAACCCCTTTCTAGCACACACCGCATGTAGAGGCCATGGTGGAAGATACCGATCGCAGCGATGGGCATGCCACCTGGTCCGGGGCATGGGTGTTTCCGCTTGGGACCGAGAGGGGACACCCTTAGAGCGCGTGATATAAATTTGATCCCATGCTACGCAAGGTTGTAGCCTCCCACTTAGAGTTTTGCTTGACAGTGTCGTGGGTGATTCCACACCGCAAGTTAAGCTGTGTGCAAGTCAGGTGTGTTTTCAATTTAAAGACCATAGACGGAATTAGTCCCGTTGGACTAAAGGAATCCGTTACTCATGGGTAAAGAGTACACCCTCTGCAGAGGTTAAATCTATTCGAATAGCCGTGTCCATGGTTAAGGATTACAGTATGGGATGGGTCAAGTGTCGGTCTTAATGTCGGGCTTCCGAGGAGAAACTACTAAACCAGAACTTGGATCATCACTAATGAGTTGTGATGATTATGTTTATTTTTATTATGGACTAACCCATTATATTATTTGAATTATTGAATATCCCTAGGACGGTTCCACCTCCTGGATATTCACGATGATTATTTATAAGCCCTTTACGTGGTGTCACTGAGACGCCCGACTGTGGCATGCTTGTTATTTATTTCCTTTATAAGCCCTTTATGTGGTGTCGCTGAGACGCCCGACTGTGGCATGCTTGTTATTTATTTACTTTATAAGCCCTTTATGTGGTGTCGCCGAGACGCCCGACTGTGGCATGCTTGTTATTCATTTACTTTATAAGCCCTTTATGTGGTGTCGCTCAGACGCCCGACTGAGGCATGCTCGTTATTTATTAACCTTTCGAGGCGTCGCTTCAGACACCCGATCGGTGCATTTTATTACTACTCTGTTATTGCATTTTCATGTATATAAATAACCTGCTTGCGTGCATCAGGGATTTTATTTTGTGACTGACGTTGGGATCGTAGAATATTTCAGAGCATGATTATCATTTGTTATATTATACCCATGTTCATAATGTTTGCGAGTACATTCAAAGTACTCACTGGCTTGTCCCTTGCTATTGTCTTGGCCAGATTTCTTGCTTGGAGAGAAGCGTTGCGATGACAGCCCCGGAACCTAAGCAATGGTGACAGCAGCCTCGCGAAGATAGGAGTTAACCTCATCAGCTGTTCCTGTGGGAAATGGAGTCCCATAGACACTGATGACCCGCAAACCGCTTCCGCCATCAACCACTAGAAACCATTTGTTGTACTCATAGGCCATAATGGTCTTGTACTACATATTTGTATTTTGCTTGGAATTTCTGTATCAAGTTGGTGCCTCATCAGCTAACAGTTATTCTGGGGCTGGTGAGCACAAGGGCCATTCTCTGGGAATTTAATATCCCGAAAAGCCGGTCCTGACACCTACACCCTGACCAGACCAGCGCGACCCCTGCCCCGCGCTGCACCTCCTCCTCCGCGCCGCAGCCTCGTCAGCTCCGGATCCATCTCCCACGACCGCGCCGCCGGCCTCCCAGCACCGCCTCGAGCGCGCGACCCCGCGTCCCCGCCGGCTCCCATCGCCCCTGCCTGGAAGCCTGCTTCGTCTCCCCGTGCTCCACTCGCGCTGACGTCTGGAGTTCCAAGTCCACCCCCTCTGTTGTTCGTCCCAAGATCCGGCGAGATCACGACCGGATCTAACTCCGGTGACCCGTCCCCGTCGGAGTTGACCTCCACCGCATGCCACCCACCAAGCCGCAGGAGTTGTGCCGCTGCTGCCTTGCTTCTGCATCGTTCGCCAAGTTCCGCTGGAGGCCACGCGCGAGCCCACGTTGACCCCATCGGCGGGGATCCCATTCGCCAGCAGCCGCACACCAATGATCGCTCGAGTCCCAGCGGCCTCGTTTGCCTCCTTGCTGCTTCCTTCGAGCGCCATCGATGCATCTTCATGTGGAACTTGCCAAGTACCCCTGGTTGCCCCAAGCAACACACCGCAAGCGCCAAGTACCACGACGGCCCTCAAAGAATTTGGATTCGACAAGTCCGATGAAACTCTTGTACAACTACGTTGCCGAGACAGAGACTGGCAAGTCCACGTAGACGCTCGACCGACTACCCCTTTGAAACCTTCAAGACCGTCACGTACCGTCGACCCTCAAGACCACAAGTACACCTTCGGATACGCCAAGGTCGACTACGTCCGGCGATGCGACAAGTACCTCTACCGACTATGTCCGGCGATGCGACAAGTACCTCTACCGACGACCCCGAACGTCTTTACGAAATGTATACCACTATGCCGGAGACCTCGGACCCCTCAAGTTCCAGTATGACCCGAATACAACTACCGTCGTTGTGTACCACTACTTCCACTACGACCGTCCCGAGAACGTCTACTTCCTCTACTTAGTACTGACTCATTCCGCTCCAAAATGCACGCTTCAAAGGTATAACCGCCGAGACAACCGTCCGTGAACGAAAGCATGTGTTGTATGAGATGCATGTTTAGATGTTGTATCCGCCCATGAACGTTAGTTGTTCCCTCGTTTGGCACCGTCTTCGACTCGTGGGACACCCGGAATCCGGGATCACCCCACCATCTCTAGCATGTTCCGCACATCCGCACACTTGCTTCTTTTGCATCGATATGTCAATGAGTTGTCGGAACCGGAACATTGTCGTGGCAACCTTTTCGTTATCGTCGCCGTAGCACCCTTTCTTTCCACCACGATGACAAATCTTTCATATAAAGCTCATGTCAACTTTTTCATAAAATTGCTTAAAACTTGTATATTGTTGGCGTTCTGGGAACCAAACTTGCCTGCCTACGGCCCACGGTGTGGCTCTACTCACGGCCCAGTGTGGCCCGTCTTCACCAGCAATCACTCAAGACCCTTGTCGGTGTCAAAACCGGCGGATCTCGGGTAGGGGGTCCCGAACTGTGCGTCTAGGATCGATGGTAACAGGAGACGGGAGACACAATGTTTACCCAGGTTCGGGCCCTCCCTATGGAGGTAATACCCTACTTCCTGCTTGATTAATCTTGATCAAATATGAGTGTTACAAGAGTTGATCTACCACGAGATCGTAATGGCTAAACCCTAGAAGTCTAGCCTATGTGAATATGGTAATGAGTATATCTATCCGGACTACGCTCTCCGGTTTATATAGACGCCGGAGATATCTAGGGTTCCATGGAGTCAGTTACATCAGAGGGAATCTACATAGTCGGTTGCCCAGCTTGCCTTCCACGCCAAGTAGAGTCCAATCTGGACACGGGAACAATCTTCGATCTTCATTTCTTCACAGCCATCAGTCCGGCCCACGGGTAACAGGCCGGACGCCAGAGGACCCCTTAGTCCAGGACTCCCTTAGTAGCCCCCAAACCAGGCTTCAACGACGAGGTGTTCGACGCGCAAATTTTCTTCAGTGTTGCAAGGCGGGTTCCTTCTCCAAGTAATATATTCGGCCGTTGACCCAATATCGCTCCCCTTGGCTTCTGTGTGCTAATAACTTCGTCTTCCACGTGTCGAGCGAATGCGGAAAGTCAGGGTACTTTTGCGAATAACACCCTGTCCACGCAAGGCAGAGCGCCTATTTAAAGACACTGGATCTTAGATCCAGGCGACATTGCGCCGAGAAAATCCCCGGAGACTGCCAGGAGAAATCATTCCATCATGGCTAGCATTCCCAGCTCCTCCTCCTGCTCCAGCCCAAAGATAAGCGAGTGGGAGAAGTGCTATGTGACTCATAGTCAACTAGCAAAGTTGCAAACGCAGGGATTTCTTCCTCCCGCGGATCTGGTCCCTGTCCGAGCAGGGTCGGCCTCCTTCAATGGCGTGACTCAGGCGGAGGACTTCCCTAATCCATCCGGGGAGCGAAAAGCTGGCCCCTACCTGCTAAGAGGCGTTGGATTTCCCGTCCATCCGTTCCTCCGGGGGCTTCTGGAATATTATGGCCTCCAGATGCACAACTTCACTCCCGCCTCTATCCTGCACATTGCAGGTTATGTTGCTCTATGCGAGTTATTTCTGGGTGTTGAAGCCCATTTCGAACTGTGGAGAAAATTGTTCTGTCTGTCCCCGTGCAACCACGAGGGGTCAATATTTGAAGTGGGCGGAGCCGAAGTGTGGCACATCGCCGATACCGGATACCTGTCCAGCACACCAAGGAGGGCAGCAAAGGAATGGCCTTCCGAATGGTTCTACATTGAGGACGTTGCGCTTCCCGACCCAGTTTGAAAGGGTCTCCCTGAATTTGCAAGCGTCCCGCTAAAGAAACGACATAGTTGGCGTACCCGGAGCCTTGAAGAGGATGACAGCGCGGAGGTTCATCAGCTCCTGGGCAAGATAAAGATGCTCACCCAGTCCGGATTAACCATGGTTGAGGTAGTGGTGATCTCCCTAGTGCGAGGGGTTCAGCCGCTTCAATATAGAGGGCTCCCGATGTGGCACTACAACGGGGAGGACGACGCCTCCCGCTGTGGTCGGAAAGGTCCGGACACCCCTGCCGCTCTAGCCAAGATACTGGCCGAGCTGTTCAAAGGGGAGGAAGAGGAATTTCTTCGCATCAATCGCAGAGATGGATATTCTATGTATAATCCTCCCAGTTGGGTAAGCCCCAATCCTTCTGCTCTACTCATTCTACCTCCCGAATTACCTTTGATAAATCACCGAGGGGTTTCACAGCCCCGCCCCACAGCCTGAGAACCACAACCGGGAGCTGGATCCTGGGTTCAAAGAAGATCCAGATATATTCGTGGTACTCGCGGAAGGGGTGTTTTACCAGGCGAGCTACGATGGCACGGAAGTGGCCATTATCGCCGATTACCCTAGTCTTCTTCCTGCTTCCCACGTAAGTCATCAAGAGAAAATCTCACTCGAACATACATACGCACTCGAGGTGAGTCCCGTATAATATCGCAGGGCAATACAGCCTCTGCACCGTACACCATGAAGAAAGGTGTGTATCCGGTAGTACGGTTGGGCATGGTCCGCAGCCCCTAGAGTACGGAGTCGAGCTCCTCGACCTAGTGCTTGTCTGATTCTTCCAAAGATCGCACTAGCCTGGGTTTGATGCCGCTCATAATAAGACCATTGGCTCGCTCGACTTGACCATTTGTTTGCGGGTGGTAGACATAGGCGTAATCGAGCTTAATGCCGAGATTAGCACACCAGGTTTTCACCTCATCGGCTGTGAAATTGGAACCGTTATCAGTGATGATGCTGTGCGGGACACCATAATGGTGCACCACATCGGATATAAATGCAATCACCGGTCCGGACACGGCCGTTTTAACTGGTCTGGCCTCTATCCACTTAGTGAATTTGTCCACCATGACCAGTAGATATTTTTTCTTATGGCATCCCGCTTTAAGGGGTCCAACCATGTCCAAGCCCCAGACCGCAAAGGGCCATGTAATGGGGATTGTTTGTAGGGCGGTTGAGGGCATATGGCTTTGGTTGGCGAAGAGTTGGCATCCAACGCAGCGCTGGACGAGGTCCTGTGCGTCTGCTCGAGCCTTAGGCCAATAAAATCCTGTCCGGAAGGCCTTGCTGACAAGTGCCCGGGCTGCAGCGTGGTGCCCACCGAGACCGGCGTGAATTTCTGCCAAGAGTTGCCGCCCCTCCTCCTCGGAGATACACCTTTGAAGGACTCAGGTAGTGCTTTTCTTGTAGAGCTCTCCTTCATGAACTTTATAGGCCTTCGAATGCCGGACAATGCAGCAAGCCTCGTTCTGATCTTCTGGGAGCTACTTCCTATTAAAGTAGGCCAAGACTGGTTCTGTCCACGGGGCAATTACTGCCATGATGAGGTGGGCCGATGGTGTTATTTCAGTGGCTGAGCCTCCGATTATATCGGCGTGTTCGCTATCTATGTTTGTGTTCGGAACGGGACTGTCGTTGCTGTCTCCCACTTGCCACACCACGGATGGCTTAAAGAGCCTTTCGAGGAAGATGTTAGGTGGGACAGGGTCGTGCTTAGCACCGATGCGAGCAAAGACGTCTGCCGCCTGATTACTTTCGTGGACGACATGATGAAATTGGAGCCCTTCGAACCGAGCCGACATCTTTAAGACGGCATTGCGATAAGCTGCCATCTTTGCATCTTTGGCATCAAAGTCTCCATTAATTTGGGATATTGCAAGGTTTGAGTCCCCACGCACCTCCAGGCGTTGTATGCCCATTGGTATGGCCATCCGAAGGCCATGTAGCAAGGCGTCGTATTCGGCTGCATTGTTGGAGTCTGTGTATAGTATTTGGACTACGTACTGGACGATATCTCCTGTGGGGGACGTTAATATGATGCCCGCCCCTAGCCCTGCCAACATTTTGGAGCCGTCAAAGTGCATAACCCGGTTGGAATACGCGCCGTACTCTTTAGGGAGTTCGACCTCTATCCATTCGGTGACGAAGTCCGCCAGTACCTGGGATTTGACGGCTCGACGTGGTTTGTACGTGATGTCGAATGGCAGGAGCTCAATGACCCATTTGGCAATCCGGCCCGTTGCATCCCGGTTGTTGATTATATCATTGAGGGGCTCTTCGGAAGCCACCGTGATCGAGCACTCCTGAAAGTAGTGTCGCAATTTTCGAGATGCCATGAAGACTGCATATGCTATCTTTTGATAGTGAGGGTACCAGGATTTGCATGGTGTGAGGACGGTGGATACGTAGTATACCAACTTTTGGAGCGGAAATTTGTGTCCGTCCTGTTCTCGCTCGATGACGAGTACGACGCTCACCTCCTAGTGTGTTGCCGATATATATAGGAGCATTGGTTGGCCGATGTTTGGCGCGGCCAGGATTGGGTTGCTTGCCAAAAGGGCTTTTATTTCTTCCAGTCCGGCTGTCGCCGCGTCTGTCCACTCGAAGTTATCGGCGCGCCGTAGAAGGTGATAAAGGGACAACGCCTTTTCCCCCAACCTGGAGATGAAGCGGCTCAAAGCTGCCACGCACCCAACAAGTTTTTGGACCTGTTTGAGTTCGGTTGGCGTGGCCAATTCTGACAGAGCTCGGATTTTGGCTGGATTTGCTTCAATTCCTCTATTGGAAATGATGAAGCCTAGTAGTTTACCGGCGGGGACACCAAAGACGCACTTTTCCGGGTTAAGCTTGATGTCGTATGCGCGGAGGTTGTCGAATGTGAGATGCATGTAGGCCTCCACTGTCTTGCCGATCTGTTTCTCGAGGCATGTTTGGATCATGCGCTGGTAGGTGGTGCCGGCGTTCTTGAGCCCGAAAGGCATGGTGTTGAAGCAAAATGGCCCGTATGGTGTAATGAATGATGTTGCGGCTTGATCGGACTCCTTCATTTTGATTTGATGGTATCCGGAATATGCATCCAGGAAGCACAGCGAGTTGTGTCCTGCGGTAGCGTCAATGATTTGATCAATGCGAGGAAGGGGGAAGGGATCCTTAGGGCAAGCCTTGTTAAGGTCTTTGAAATCGACGCATAGGCGCCAGGACTGATCCTTCTTTGGTACCATTACCAAGTTTGCCAGCCAGTCCAGATGTTTAATATCTTTGATGAATCCGGCCTCGATGAGTTTGGCTAGCTCCTCCCCCATAGCTTGTTGTTTGGGTTCGGAAAAGCGCCGCAGTGTTTGTTTGACCGGCTTATATCCCTTTAGTATGTTGAGGCTGTGTTCGCCCAACTCGCGTGGGATTCCTGGCATATCTGAGGGGTTCCAGGTGAATATATCCCAGTTTCTCGCAGTGCTGCATCGACTGTGGGGCTGAGTTGCGCTCGGATAGAGGTTGTCTTCTTCGGGTCTGTTGGATGGACCTGAAATTTGACCGTTTCTTCTGCTGGCTTGAAGGAAGTAGATTTGGGTCGTTTGTCCAGGATAACATCGTCTCTATCCACAGTGGAGCATAGTGCGGTTAGTTCTTTAGCCGCAAGGGCCTCAGATAATGCCTCGAGGGCCACGGATGCGGTTTTGTTCTCGGTGCGGAGTGCTATATCCGGATCGCTGACAAGGGTGATTATTCCATTAGGCCCGGGAATTTTTAGCTTCATATACCCATAATGAGGTATGGCTTGAAAGTGCATGAAGGCCTCTCGCCCTAACAGGGTGTGGTATCCACTGTTTAAAGGGGCCACCTGGAAAGTTATTTCTTCGGACCGATAATTCTCCGGCTTGTCGAATACCACATCAAGTGTAATTTTTCCCGCACACCGCGCTTCCTGACCGGGAATGATACCTCGAAAGGTCGTGCTGCTTTTCTCGATGCGGCTCCTGTCTATTTCCATCTTGTGTAGCGTGTCCTCGTAAATGAGGTTTAGTCCGCTGCCGCCGTCCATGGGGACTTTTGTAAGCCGAAAACCGTCGATGATGGGACTGAGGAGTAATGCAGCTGGCGGTTGGACTGTTCTGTATTTGGGTTCGTCGCTGGCGTTAAAGGTTATGGCCGTGTTGTTCCAGGGGTCAATTGCAGCGACCTGGCAAACTTCGGTGAGACTGCGCAGTGCTCTTTTACGCTTATTGTTTGAAGCGAATGTCTCGAAGACTGTCAATACTCTAGTGTTGTTGTTTGCTGGAGGGTGCTGTTCTGGGGTGTCCTTGATAAGGATGTCCTCGCCGCTCTTGGCTACCTGCCGAAGTATCCAACATGCTCTAAGGTCGTGGGTTGCCACGGTATCTGGCGTCATGTGTATTTTGCATGGGCCATTGAGCCATCCCTCCAGAACGGTGCCGTGCAGCGTGATGGGTTTATGTTTTTTGACTGTTCGGCTGGGCGTGCCACGGGGGTGCGTCCTCTTCGCCTGTAGGATGAGTTGGGTTGGGACCGACAGTTCCTAGCGAGCTGCCTGAGTTTTCCAGGCGCTTTCCATCGCGTTGTACTTTTGTATGATAGTTGCTAAGTCAACGAACTTTAGTATAAGGCAGCGATTGATGGAGTTGAGGATACCTTCGTCCGCGCAGTTGTTGCCGAATGCTGCTATCGCGTCTTCGTCACGGCAATCTTTTACCTTATCTTTGACAAGGAGGAATCTGGCCCAGAAGTGGTGGACCGTTTCCTGAGGCTGTTGTTTGATGCTCATGAGAGCGTCTATGTCCGGGTGGGTGGGTGGAACGAAATCCGAACCCTGACCCGATTTTGGATCCGGAGTTTGAAGATCTACCGGACCTGGCAGTTCGGGCTCCGGGATATCGACTGATTTTTTAGGCTCATCGTCCGACTCCATGTTCGGGGGACGGGACATGCCTTTCTGCCGGAGAATATCCGGCCCTTCAAGATCGGAGATCCGAACATAGTTCATCTTCAATATAGTAGAAGAGTTGCTCCGCTCCTCGACTACCGCTATCTGGTGGGTGATCGGCGAAGTTTTAATTTCTCTCTGGTCGGGTTTAAGCCCAACCCGATCGTAGTCTGTAGCGAGCCCCAAGGCGGCCATGCGATCCAGGAGTTCGTTCAACAACGATCTCTGTTGGATCCATCCGGGCGGAGTATTCGGGATCAACCCGGAGGCGATTTTCGATGACTTGAGAGGTCATCGTCGGCTTAAGGGCCGACCCGACAGTCATGATGAAGCCGCCCAGCCGGAGGGTTTGGCCTGGGGCCAGGGTTCCTCCGGAGATATTATCCTTGAGAACAAAGCGAGCCATCAACCCTCTTGGCGACGGCACAGTGGAACTCTCAATGAAAGCACCAATGTCGGTGTCAAAACGGAAGATCCCAGGTTCGGGCCCTCCCTATGGAGGTAATACCCTACTTCTTGCTTGATTGATCTTGATGAAATATGAGTGTTACAAGAGTTGATCTACCACGAGATCGTAATGGCTAAACCCTAGAAGTCTAGCCTATGTGAATATGGTAATGAGTATATCTATCCGGACTACGCTCTCCGGTTTATATAGACACCAAAGAGATCTAGGGTTACATGGAGCCGGTTACATCAGAGGGAATCTACATAGTCGGTTGCCAAGCTTGCCTTCCACGCCAAGTAGAGTCCAATCCGGACACGGGTACAATCTTCGGTCATCATGTCTTCACGGCCCATCAGTCTGGCCCATGCATAACAGGCTGGACGCCCGAGGACCCCTTAGTCCAGGAGTCCCTCAACCCTCGCGAGGGGCCAAGCCTCGCGAGGCGGACGACACAAGACCTCCTCAGGGGCGGCCTCACCAGGCTGGCTCGCGAGGGGCGGAGAGATCAAGGCAAGGCGAACCTCGCGAGGTTCCAATGACGTAAGCCATGACGACCAAGACTAGGCGGGCGCCAGCGCGCGCAGTGTCCTCGTTTCCTCTTTGGTGCTAAGGAGGCAAGCGCAGGCGAGGAGTACCGAGGCATCAGTTAAAGGTTTCCATATCGGTGCAATGACACCAAGACCAGCAGGACGGTAGGACAGAGGTCACCGTGGAGCCCAAGACGGCGTCACCGCCAGAGCCTTTGGCAGGCGAAGACCACCTTTACTCAGGATAGCTTGTACTAGCTTTCCCCCTTCAAATTGGCCGTTGTGACATCCCTTCCCGCTTAATATTTGGGAAGAGGACCAGTGCCTCTATAAATAGGACTAGCCACCCCAGTAGGAAGCATCTCATCTGGAACTCATTCAGTTCATCCTCACACCCACCAAGCGCAAGAACACCTCTCCTCAGGAGGATGTTCTTCCCTTGTACTGTTCATCTCCAGCCCGAGAGGCAATCCACCACACCACACTAGAGTAGGGTATTACACACCACAACGGTGGCCCGAACTAGTATAAATCTCGTGTCTCTTGTGTTGCGAGTTCGTCGAGCTAAGCTTTGAGATCGCGGTGAGGCTGAGGGCGTTATTAGGTAGGGGGGAATCTTCATGCGCACCCCAGTGTTCGAATCTCAAGGGTTTTGCCGGAACCCGAAATCCTACATTTGGCGCGCCAGGTGGGGGGGCACCGGAGTTTCCTTCCGTCGATTTGCGCCCCGCCGTCACCGCGCTTCGCCCCCATGGCAGGCGTCGCGCTTCCGGCTCCCACTACTAGTGCCAGTGACGGGGCCAGGGGCTCCGAGCCTTGGCCCCCGCCTTACGGTAGGTACAGTGGCCGCCCAAGTTCAAGCCAGAGATGCCACCGCGCTATGATGGCGCGGCGGACCCGGTGGTTTTCCTGCTGGCATACGAGGAGGCCGTCCTTAAGGCCGGGGGCGACAACAAGGTCATGGCCAACTAGCTTCCCATGGCCCTCCTCGGATCCACGGTGGCATCCTAGGAGGAGTTGCGCGGTCTCTTCGCCTCACGCTTCGTGGCACCGGCGCCCCATGCAGTCACGGCCCTCCTCGGCGGCTCGTAGGCGCCGCCCTTGGGCCGTCACATAAAGCCGTTCTTTAGCCAGATCAGCGCCGCTTCCGCGCGGCAGGGGGCTCCCCCAGGATGGGTATCACCCAAGACCAACCTGACCTTCAGTTCGGAAGATCACCCCGTCACCACCGTCGGCTCAGGCATGCTCCCGTTGCTTTGCACGCCCACCATTTGCCATGTAGCCGTCACCAAGACCCTCATCGACGGCGGCGCCGGCCTCAACGTGCTCTCGATGGAGGCCTCCAGCCTCCTTCACGTACCACTCGAGCGGCTCTGCCCCAGCAAGCCATTCTCCAGCGTCGGAGGCGGCTCTTCCAGCCCCCTGGGGCAGATCCGTCTTCCCGTGACCTTCGACACCCGCGACAACTACCGCACCGAGCTGATCGACTTCGACATCGCCCACATCGGCCTCCCGTACAACTGCTATACTTGGGTACCCGGCTCTGCCTCAGTTCATGGCGGTGACCCATCCGGCCTACAACCTCATGAAGATGCCTGGGAGCAAGGATGTCCTCACCATAGTGGAGGATACCAAGGAGGCTCTGCCGGCACTCAAGCTTGCCCTCAAGACCGCCGTGGCAGCGCAACCGGCCGATGCGGGTACCTCCGGGGCTAAGGCAGCCGCACCGACCAAGAAGAAGCAGTTGTTCACTCAAGACCGGGCAGAAACCAAGCAGGTGCCGGTCGAGGAAGACGGGTCCTCAGGGGCCACCTTCACCATAGGCGCCAACCTCGACCCCGACCAAGAGGGGGCACTGTTGAGGTTATTCGCCTGGGATCTCGATCTGCTGGTAGGGGTCCCAAGAGGAATGATTGAGCATCATTTGAAGGTGTGCCCCAACGTACGCCCTGTGAAGCAGAGGGCGCGGAGGCAGTCCATGGAGAAGCAGACCTTCATCGTCCAAGAAACCCGCAAGCTGGAGGCGGCAGGCGTCATTCCTGAGGTCTGGTACCCTGAATGGTTGGCAAACCCCGTTGTTGTGCCCAAGAAAGGCGGGAAGGAGCGCATGTGTGTTGACTTCACCAACCTCAACAAGGCCTGCCCCCAAGATCCGTTCCCGCTTCCACGCATCAACCAGATCGTCGACTCCACCGCCTAGTGTGACCTGTTGTGCTTCCTAGATGCATTCTCAGGCTACCGCCAGATCAAGATGGCAGTTGAAGACGTCGAGAAGACGGACTTCCTGACCCCATGCGGAGTATGCTGCTACACTTGCATGCCGTTCGGGCTGTGCAACGCGGGTACAACCTTTCAACGGCGGATGCACATCGCCCTGGGCCGGCAGCTCGGGAGGAATGCTAAAGCTTACATCGATGACATTGTGGTGAAGTCTCGGGAGGCGAGAACCTTGATTCAAGACCTGGAGGAGACCTTCGAAAGTCTGCGCAAGGTGGACTTGCGGCTTAACCCGGAGAAATGCGTGCTTGGCGTCCCCTCTGGCAAGCTCCTGGGTTTCCTTGTGTCCCACAGGGGGATCGAGGCGAACCCGGAGAAGGTCAAGGCAGTCGAAGACATGAGTCCACCACAAACACTCAAGGAAATGCAGAAGCTCGCCGGTCGCGTGACCGCGTTGGGACGTTTCATCTCAAAGCTGGGAGAGCGTGCCCTGCCGTTCTTCAGGCTGATGAAGAAGAAGGGCCCATCCGAGTAGACTCCAGAGGCCGACCAAGCGTTTCAAAACCTCAAGAGATACCTGACCAGCCCTCTGGTTATGGTGGTGCCCCGACCTCTCGAGCCTCTAGTGTTGTACCTTACCGCCACCCCTTACTCTGCTAGCGTTGCCCTGGTGGTGGTCCGGGAGGAGCGCCGAGCCAAGGATGCGTCGCGCCAAGCTGCTCCCTCGGCCGAAGCGGCGCAAGACCCGGAGGGCTCTGCTGGAGCTGCGGCGACGCCATCGAAGGACCAAGCTCAACAAGACGGCGCACTTGGGCCTGCGGAAGCCCCAACGGGCGACCAGGCTTTGGAGCTTCGTCGCCTCAGGAGGCGCCCCAACCTCCAGAAGCCGCGAGCCTCGCCACTACACCCGCCCTCGTCCACCACCCAGTGTATTTTGTCAGCATGGTGTTGCGGGACGTGAGGGCACGGTACCCCATGCCATAGAAGCTCCCGCTCGTGCTCCTGGTGGCCTCACGCAAGCTGCGACACTACTTTCAAGGTCACCCCATCAAGGTCGTCTCGGCCTACCTGTTGGAGAGGGTACTCAGGATCCCCAGCTCCGCGAGGAGAGTTGCCGAGTGGAACATCGAGCTACAGGAAATCCAGTTGGAGTTCAACACGACCTGGGTCATCAAGGGGGCTGCGCTCGCTGACTTCGTGGCAGAATGGACAGACGCCTCGCAGCTTGAAGAAGGCGAGGATAGATCCCTCTTGCCAGGGAGTGAAGCACCAGACGGCTGGGTTATGTATTTCTATGGCGCCTTTGCGCGCCAGGGCGCGGGGGCTGGAGCTGTGCTCAGCTCACCTACCCAGGACAAGCTTTACTATGCCGTGCAGCTCTGCTTCCAGCAGGGCGAGAAGGTCTCCAACAACATAGCAAAGTACGAAGGCCTCATAGCTGGCCTTAAGGCTGCGGTGGCCCTGGGGGTGAAGCGCCTCACCATTAAGGGCGATTCGCAGCTCCTCGTCAACTTCTCCAACAAGGTGTACGAGCCAAAGGACGAGCACATGGAGGCGTACCTCGCGGAGGTGCGCAAGATGGAGAAGCAATTCTTGGGCCTGGAATTACAACATGTGCCCCGTGGCACCAACAAGGAAGCCGACGGCATCTCCAGGAGAGCATCCAAGCGGCTACCCCAAGAGCCTGGCGTCTTCGAGGAGCGGCTCTTCAAGCCATCGGCAACCCCACAACTTTCAAGAATAGCGCTGCTTCAGGAGGAACTCCCTCAACCACCTGCCTCGGGAGCCCCGGCCTATGGCCCGACCTTAGGAGCACGCTTCCTCTTGGCGCTCGAGCCTCAGGAGGGGTGCTGGACCAAGGAATTCAAGGAATACCTGACGCAAGGGACGCTACTGGAGAAGGAGGAGGACGCGGAGCGTGTGGCCCGACAAGCCACGACATACTGCATCCGGGACGATGAGTTGTACAGGAAGCGGACGAATGACGTTTCCCTGCATTGCATCTCCAGGGAGCAGGGGAAAGAGTTGCTGGCCAACATACACGGCGGGGACTGCGGGCACCACTCGTTGTCATGGACCCTCGTCGACAAGGTGTTTCGTAGCGGATTCTACTGGCCTACGGTACTCAACGACGTGACTGAACTGGTGAAGTCCTGTGAGGCCTTCCAGTTCCACGCCAAGCAGATCCACCTGCCGGCTCAGGGCCTCCAGACCATCCCACTCTTGTAGCCATTCGCGGTCTGGGGGCTGGACATCTTGGGCCCTTCCCTCGGGAGCCTGGGGGCTACCGCTACCTCTATGTCGCCATCGACAAGTTCACCAAATGGGCGGAGGTAGAAGCCATCCGCACCATCCCGGCCGGTTCCGTGGTCAAGTTAATCAAAGGTCTCGTGAGCCGGTTTGGGGTCCCGAACCGCATCATCACCGACAACAGCTCACAGTTCACTAGTAACCTCTTCAAGACATATTGTGCTAACCTTGGAACGCAGATCCGCTACGCTTCGGTGGCGCACCCCCGGAGCAATGGCCAAGCTGAACGCGCCAACGCGGAGGTCCTGAGAGGCCTCAAGACCAGGACCTCCAAGAAGAAGCTCGAGGCCTACGGCAGGGGCTGGCACGACGAGCTCCAGTCCGTTTTGTGGTCCATCCACACCACTGCCACCAAGCCAACGAGCGAGACCCCATTCTTCCTCGTCTACGGAGCTGAAGCGGTTCTCCCTCATGAGGTCAAGCATCACTCCGCACGGGTCCTGGCGTTTGACGAGATGTAGCGGGACGCCATGCGGGGGATGGACCTCGTGCTGGGGGAGGAACGCCGCCGTGAAGCCACGCTACGGGCGGCAAGATATCAGCAGGCAGTGCGACGGTACCACTGTCGCAGCGTCCGCTCCAGGACGCTCGAGGTGGGTGACCTCGTCCTACGGCGGGTGCTCTCCAGGGAAGGGCTGCAAAAGGTCTCACCCAGGTGGGAGGGCCCGTTTAGGGTCGCCCACGTGTCCAGGCCTGGCGCCGCACGCCTGGAGACGCAGGACAGGGTACCCATCCAGAACGCCTGGAATATCGAGCACCTCCGGAAGTTCTACCCATGAAGAAAGGCCCAGCGTCTGTAAAGAAGGCCCCGTGCCTCTGAAGGTCTCCGCTCGTGACACACTCACGTAATAATGAGTGGGGCTGTACACGCCCCGGAGTCTCAGGAGTGCCGCCCTCGGGCCTCTGGGGCTCCCTCCCATGTCCTAGTGGCAACACTTAGCTCCGCGCTGGTGTGAAGACAAGAAGACTAGACTAGGTGCCGGACGCGGCTTTTCATTTGCTTTCCGTAGTCGGCTTGCCCCTCTTTAAATCAAAATTTTCTTTCTGGTGTTGCTCGGTGATCTTGTTTCATCGACTTCTGCTTCTGTTTCTGCCTTCGGTTCTTTCTCTGACCTGCACCCCCTCTCGCGTCCCTCGCGAGGGGGCTGGAGAGGTGCCCTCGTGAACGTCTTGTCTGTTTTTTCACGAGGCACCCTCGTTCGAGCCACAAGTTGGTGCCCCTCGGGTACCGCGAAACGAGGCGCAGGATCGTGTCCAGATGCGCCTGCGACCAAGGCTCAGATCTCCTAACAAATTTTTGCAGTTCCCCCTCACCAGGTACTGAGGAGCGCGCGCCTCATGAGGCGGAAACTACTTCAAGCGCGTCAAGCTAAGTTTTTCCTACGTGCTTATATAAAACATTGATATCGCGACGCGGCACGGTAATGATAAACACAACATAACAACTTGGAAATCATAGTTTGTCTCTGTCAACGCAGGAAGGAAAAGAAGAAAGAAACAAAAGCAGAGCGTGCCCCCGCAGCAGCCCGCGAGAACGGGCCCATGGCACTCTCCCGAGCTCAGTCGGACCCTTCCTCGTGCTTCACTGGGGCATGGCGGACCCGTTTCCACCTTCGAAGTGGGCACGGCGGCATGGCGGTCAGTCGTAGCCACCGCTGCTGAAGCTGTCGACGGAGGGAGAACCGTCGTAGTTGGGCGCCAGATCGTCCTCACCCTCATCCCAACCGTCGCCAAGGCCAAGCACCTCATCGCCGTCGTTGTCCTCGGGGCAGCACCCGATGCGGCGGCCGTCTTCTCCGAACACCCTCATGTAGAGGGTCGCGTTGCCGTCGTACTTGAAATGGAGAGTGCACCGCCTGCCCAGGAGGCGCGCGGGCAAATGTCTTCCAGCCGCGAGCGAGAGCCAAATTGCCAGCAACAGAGGTCTCGACCGCGACCCACGAAGGTTTGCTGCAACAGCCGTCCGCCTGCAGCCAGAGCCCGCTTGGACCCGTGGCCGGCAGTTCGCCCGGCGAAGAAGCACGGGAGCTGAAGCCAGGAGCCAGCAGGGTTCTCCGACCACACCATGAACTCTGGCATCACCTTCGCCGAGTGGAAGCACGGCCGGGGAGGCCGCGCGGCCATGGCGCACCTCCCTTCATTAACGGGGCTGCCTCGTCATGGGCGGCTCCCACCACGCGAAGGAGCACCGCCGCGGCCGCGGGGGGCCGCAGCGGGGGTCGCGGAGTGCTTGCGCGGACGACCGCGTCCACGCTTGGGCGGCAGAGAGCCGGGCTCCTCCCGGCGAGCCTTCCCCTTCTCCGCGGCCGAAAACCTCTTCGCAGGCGCCATGAGAGTCGCTACTAGCAATGGAGCAAGGGAGGAGAAGCGAGCGGAATGGGAAGAGATGGGCGACGGGGGATCCACCCCCTCCCCATTTATAGCAGGAGAAGGCCAACCAGCGCCCCCCATGATCACAGGTGATGATGGTTTTTCCTTGCATGCAGCAGGGACTCGTCAGATCGGGCGGTTGCCGAGGCAGCGTGGGGAAGCGGAGACACCCACGTCCAATCAATCGCCACGCGTCGACCAAGGCCGCAGGCTGTTGGGGCCCGCGGCGCTCCGCACTTTCCCTTTGGCTTCACCTCAAAGCCAAGTCCGAGCGTGCCTTGGGCCCGGGGGCTACTGTCGGTGTTCTGGGAATGGGGGTCCCTAGACTTGCCTGCCTGCGGCCCATGACGTGGCTCTACTCGCGGCCCAGTGCGACCCGTCTTCACCAGCAATCACTCAAGACCCTCGCGAGGGGCCAAGCCTCACGAGGCGGATGACATAAGAACTCCTCGGGGTGGCCTCACCAGGCTGGCTTGCGAGGGGTGGAGAGATCAAGGCAAGGCGAACTGTGTGAGGTTCCAATGACGTAAGCCATGACGACCAAGACCAGGCGGGCGCCAGGCAGTCGCCAGCGCGCACAGTGTCCTCGTTTCCTCTTTGGTGCTAAGGAGGCAAGCACAGGCAAGGAGTATCGAGGCATCAGATAAAGGTTTCCATATCGGTGCAACGAGACCAAGACCAGCAGGACGGCAGGACAGAGGTCACCTGGAGCCCAAGACGGCGTCACCGCCAGAGCCTTTGGCAGGCAAAGACCACCTTTAGTCAGAGTAGCTTGTACTAGTTTTCCCCCTTCAAATTGGCCGTTGTGGCATCCCTTCCCGCTCAATATTTGGGAAGAGGACTAGGGCCTCTATAAATAGGACTAGCCACCCAAGTAGGAGGCATCTCATCTAGAACTCATTCAGTTCATCCTCACACCCACCAAGCACAAGAACACCTCTCCTCAGGAGGCTGTTCTACCCTTGTACTGTTCATCCCCATGCTGAGAGGAAATCCACCACACCATACTGGAGTAGGCTATTACACCACAACGGTGGCCCTAACCAGTATAAATCTCGTGTCTCTTGTGTTGCGAGTTCGTCGAGCTAAGCTTAGAGATCGCGGTGAGGCTGAGGGCGTGATTAGGTAGGGGGAAATCTTCGTGCGCACCCCAGTGTTCGAACCTCAAGGGTTTTTCCGGAACCCGAAATCCGACATATATGTCATCTGCATCATGATAATAACATTTAAATGTTTAAAATTGTTGTTTGCATTAATTGCTAAATGCACGTGGGGATTTTCCGGAATTGTTATTTGTTGTTCCAGCCACATTTAAACTTGCCTAGATAGTTAGTTTACCTATGCTTCACCTCTTTCCATGTCTAACAACATTTAATATTGCTGGGTACATAAACGAGAGCGAACTAAATAATTAGATGTGGAGTTTCTTCAATATGCAACTCGTTGCATATTGAGCTCCACTTAATTTGTAGTGTTGTTTGTGCACTTTGCCATGCCATGCCTCATTAAATCAGACATGCATCATACTTGATTGTGCATCATGCCATGTTTATGTGGTGGTTGTTTACCATGTTGCTTGCTTCTTTCCGGTTTGCTTCTCTCGTTAGCTTCGGTTTCGCTCCGGAGTTGTGAGGATTCATTCGACTATGTTTGTTCGTCTACTTCATGGGCTCGTTCTTCTTCCTTGCGGGATTTCAGGCAAGATGACCATTACCCTCGATATCACTTCTATCTTTGCTTTGCTAGGTGTTCGCTCTATCGCTATGTTGCGCTACCTACCACTTGTTTATCATGCCTCCCATTTTGCCATGTTAAACCTCTAACCCACGTTCCTAGCAAACCGTTGTTTGGCTATGTTACCGTTTTGCTCAGCCCCTCTTATAGCGTTTTTAGTTGTAGGTGAAGTTGAAGATTGCTCCATGTTGGAACATGATGAATTTGGGATATCACAATATCTCTTATTTAAATTAATGCATCTATATACTTGGTAAAGGGTGGAAGGTTCGCCCTTATGCCTGGTGTTTTGTTCCACTCCTGCCACCCTAGTTTCCGCCATACCGGTGTTATGTTCCTTGATTTTGCATTCCTTACGCGGTTGGGGTTATGGGACCCCCGTTGACAGTTTGCTTTGAATCAAACTCCTCCGACAAGGCCCAACCTTGGTTTTACATTCGCCTAACAACCTATACCTTTCCCTTGGGTCGGCCAACCCGAGGGTCATCTTTATTTTAACCCCCCCGAGCCAGTGCTTCTCTAAGTGTTGGTCCGAACCGAGCAGCCTGCGGGGCCACCTCGGGGAAACTTGAGGGCTGGTATTACTCGTAGCTTGTCTCATCTGGTGTGCCCTGAGAATTAGATATGTGCAATTCCTATCGGGATTGGTCGGCACAGTCGGGTGGTCTTGCTGGTCGTTTTTTACCATTGTCGAAATATCTAGTAACCGGGATTCCGAGACTGATCGTGTCTTTCCGGGAGAAGGAATATCCTTCGTTGATCATGAGAGCTTGTGATGGTCTAAGTTGGGACACCCCTGCAGGGTATAAACTTTCAAAAGCCGTGCCCACGGTTATGTGGCAGATGGGAATTTGTTAATGTCCGGTTGTAGAGAACTTGACACTTGACTTAATTAAAATGCATCAACCGTGTGTGTAACCGTGATGGTCTCTTTTCGGCGAAGTCCGGGAAGTGAACACGGTTTGGGTTATGTCTGAACATAAGTAGTTTCAGGATCACTTCTTGATCAATTCTAGCTTCTCAACCGTTGCATTGCTTCTCTTCTCGCTCTTATTTGCGTATGTTAGCCACCATATTTGCTTAGTGCTTGCTGCAACTCCACCTCATTACCCCATCCTACCCATAAGCTTAAATAGTCTTGATCTCGCGGGTTTTGAGATTGCGGAATCCTCGTGACTCACCAGATACTACCAAAACAGTTGCAGGTGCCGATGATACCAGTGCTGGTGACGCAACCGAGCTCAAGTGGGAGTTCGATCAGGACCCTGGTCATTATTATGTTTCGTTTCCTGATGATCAGTAGTGGAGCCCAGTTGGGACGATCGGGGATCTAGCATTTGGGGTTATCTTCTTTTTATTTGGATTTGTCCATAGTTGGACTATGTGTGTACCCTGAATGATGTATGATTTATTTAAGTATTGTGTGAAGTGGCAATTGTAAGCCAACTCTTTATCCCATTCTTGTTCATTACATGGGATTGTGTGAAGATGACCCTTCTTGCGACAAAACCACCATGCGGTTATGCCTCTAAGTCGTGCCTTGACACGTGGGAGATATAGCCGTGGGTGTAACAAGTTGGTAATCAGAGCCATCCCCGACTTAGGCGCCTCTGCTTGATCGAATCGCTGACGTTGTTGAGACTAGAACAAAAATGTTTTGAGTCTTAGGATTATATATATCGGAGAGTAGGATTTCTTTTTACTCCTCAGTCCCTTCGTCGCTCTGGTGAGGCCTCCTGACGTAGATGTTTGTCTTTTCTCTCCTCAAATTTCACTAAAAAAAATTAGGATCACGCGGGTATCTTGGGATCGTTCCGATATTCTTGTTACGAGAACATTGTTCTTGGTGCCTCCTGACATTTTAGGGGTTGTGGCAGTGTCCCGGGGAGTTGAGCTCCGAGGTGTTGTCGTCACAATTTTATCATTGCAATTCTGGAATACCTGAGTTTTGCCGACATCGAAAATCTCTTTTATGCAGCCAGTGGTGAGATAACCTCGACGCCACCCAGTACTGGGGCGGGAGTTCGGGAGTATTGCCATAGCTCGTATAACGGATGCTTTTCGAAGGTTGAGGTACACGATTTCCGAAGTTTTCTTGGTTATGTGTTGACGGATGGATACAGCTGCATGTAGGGATTGTTAGTTTGGGTGAGATATTGTGCTTCCCTTGTATCCCCAACACCAAATTGCATAACCAGAAAGTTTCGGGAGATTATAGGTGGGAATTCAAGTAGCTCTTAGAATACCTTTTTGACAGATGCATGATATGGGATTGGGTAAATATCTATCATATGTATTTGTTCCGGCTTACTCTGCAAGCCAAATCCTTTATTTTGTTTTGAGTTGTGGTATTTGAATTGCTTCAATGTCAAGTGTTGATTCCATACCTTTTCTAAACGATGTTCTCATATTTCTATGTGTGCTAATCCTTTCGATCATCGAGGTTGTCATGTTACTTCTTTTCCAACCGGCGTGCTTCTCTTCAAGTGGATCCGATCATTTCAACATTCGCGAGATCAATTCTAAGTTTTCTCAACGGTGTTTATTCCATCTGCCCCAAGTTGCCTTTGTTTTCCCGCCCTCCCACCCTTTTCTTCAAGGACTCAGATTTCTCAATGATGTATCCTTTTATTTGTGAGAAGTCTCTTCATTCTTTTCTTTCAGTGTTCTTATCCGGTGATTTCCCATGAAGATACTAACGGAGCTTCAAGTTCATCATTCTCTTTTCTTCTCCGGTGGATCCAATTCAAGCTTTTGATGTTGATCATATTCCTTTTCTCGTTTCAAGTGCTTTCTTATGTCGGTGCATCTCTTAATCATCCACCTCTTTCTATTCATGTTATCTGGAGTGCTGAAGATATCCCAGAAGATTATGGTTTCCATTCTTATTCCTTCCAAGCTATTTCGAGGTTGCTACCTCGTTCAAGACGTTCAAATCAACCGGTGCATTATCTCACCCTAAGCAATCATTCAATGGTGTACCTTTTGAGTGGCCCCTAACCCACAGGTCTTTTCCTAGATTCTGTGGGGACCCCGACTCATAAGTCGTGATCACCGAATGCACATGTACAGTGATCCCGAGATCAATGCTCACTAAACACATGTAAGCTGAATAACAAGAGTCTTACATCCATACATACCGTCTTACACAAATTATGACCATTATGGTCAAGTCTTACATTTATAAAGCCTTAACGGCTGAACATCAAATAAAACACAAGCAGCGGAAATCTTCGACGATAAGTAGAACCCATGCCATCTGCCTTAACCCTACAGGCATTCTGACTGGGAAACATCCTAGTTCGCATGTTCATCTCCAAAGAACTCTTCTTCGAACTCCGGTTCTTCCATGCCTGGCCAATTAAATAACCAAAGGGCAAGCCAATGAGTACTTTGAATGTACTACAAGCAACCCATGATTTGGTTCAATGTAACAATGCAATAGCACAACGAGTAAGCAACCTAGCATCAAGCTAGTTAAGATGTCCTATCAACTTGTGAGATATGCATCAATGAAACATGGGATAACCTCGAGAACAGGTTACGGATATCAACATAAATAGAGTTGAATCGATGTCATGTCTTTCAACATGTCAAGTCTCCACCTTGACACAACTAGTTCCTTTCCACACACACATGCATCGTGATTTGTAAAATTTCTGGACATAGTTTAAGTAGCACCCCCCAACTGTCCATGACCGTGGACACGGCTATTCGAATAGTTTGACACTCTGCAGAGGTTGCACACTTTACCCACAAGATCCGGGAAGCTTTCGTGTCATCCACGATCCTTGATACCTCAAGCACTCAGAGAAGCACCGGTCATTACCTTTCCCTAGACGACACTAACATAGGGTCCACTTTCGTTGATACACGGCCCTCGTGTATAAGCAAAGGATCGTGGGACTCTGCCCTTTTCACATTACTGCATACACGAAGGGACCAGCAGTGTGTCCGGTGCCACTGTGAAAACAGTCATGGCCGCCTATCCAAGCACGACCCGTCCCAAGAGTGAACTCAAGTCACCCCGTCACTAGTAATGCGGGCACGATGCTAGTATCAGCCTAAGTAATCAATAATGCCCCGTCCATAAGGGGTAGAGTGGTTGCACATGTTTGGTTGGGACGGTAATCACACATAAATCTAATCCATTACTTTACACACACACCAAAAGCTCATTTGGTACACCACTTCTTCATCAAGTGATGACCTTAGTTCAAGATCTCCCAAGGGCATTAGGGGCACCCGATGGGGTTTTCAAAAGAACGTAACCATGAAGAGTTCATGGTACACATGCATCATTATGCATCAACTAGTTTCTTGAAAATGCAATCATGAACAATGTAAAGTCATGAGTAGGGGTATGCATCATGTGGTGGTTCACAACAAGTTTACCATCGTCACATTTCATCATCATGCAATCCGGTAAAAGGGTACCGATGAACAAGAGGGGTGTCATGGTCAAAGGGCTGCTTGCCTTGATTGGCTTGTTCTTCGAGGTCTTCAAATCCTTCTCTTCCTTCTCCTTTAGCAACTTTGTCAAATACGGGATCTAAACGCCGCAAGAAAATAACGGAAAAATAAGACAATAATAAAAATAGAAAAGTCAAAGTGCTCAGAAAGATGTCAACTTATTTTTGTAAAATACTAGGGTGAAAACTAAGAAGGGAAAAATTCTTAGTTTTGGTTTTGGAAATGTGAGAATAGGGGATGGGTTTTTAAAGGTATATTTAAATGCTTAAAGTCACATTTAAATATTTATAGTGAAGAAAAGGTTGTGGGATTTGAATGAAAGTTGCACCATTAAATAGGTGGGATTTTTACAAGAATTTAGGAACTGGAATTATTTCATTTGGATAAATATTTTATCCTGTGAAATTTTTATAAAACAGACAGAAAAGAAAAAGGAGAAGCGACCTTTGTGTAATTGGGCGGAAGCACCATAGTGCAGGAGGCCCAGATGGGTTTCAAATTTCACGCGAGGCTGCCACGTTGAAGGCGTAGAACGGCAAAATCGCCTTTTCAGCCGACGCAATAACTGGCACGCTCGTCGTTTTAAACTCGACGGTGGGTCCCACCCGTCTGGGCGTGAGGCTGACGGACCGGGCCCCCGGCCATCGTCGTCTACCTCTGTACAGCGGCGACGGCGAGCTCGCCGGCGGCGATACAGGGCACGGGAGGATGCGTGGGTGGTACCGTTGTGCTCAGGGAGGATCCGCTGTTCGGATGGAGGTGGAGTTGGCCGCCGGGTGGCACAGTTATTGGCGGCGAGGTCTTGCAGTGGAGGAGCTTGAGCGTTGATGGTTCCGGCCGTTCCGGCAGCTAAAGAGAGGGAAACAAGGGGAAAGGATCGGAGGGCTGCAGGGGTTCCAGATCGAGGCGAGGGGAGCGGGGAGGCCTATACCTCGTGAACTCCGGCGAGCCGAAGCGGCGGAGCTCGAGCTCGATCTCGAGCTCGGGCGGCTCTGGAGAGGAACTGGGGGTGCAGGGGGAGGGTTTGGTGGTGCAGAGAGCGAGTGGTGAGGAGAGAAGGGCTCGTGGAGGCCTTTAAATAGGCGAACGGCAGGGTACCGTGGACTCGTGCGCCGGTGGGCTCCTGCTCGTCGCTGCAGGGCTCGGGGGAAGAGGGAGTGGTGTCTGGGGTGTTCCTGGACGTCGACTACATCGGAAGACATAGAGAGAGGGAGTGGGGAGAGGTTAGAGGTGCGCGCGTGTGAGCCGCACCATTGGCGCGCTCGGGCGGCCTCTGTTTGCTAGCGCGGAGGCGCGGGGAGGAGGAGAGAGGAGGGGCCGACCGCGTAGCGTGTTGCGGACACCGAGGCGTCGTGCCAGCTGGGAGGCCCGAGGTGGCGGAGGCGGTTGGAAGGGGCGGCTACAGGTCTTGAGGCGCCTTGTATGCACGCTCTAGAGCATGTCTTTGGCTGCCATGGCATTGTTTAAGGGGCAGGGGGCGTGCCCACTCATGTCTGGTAGTGCTAGGGGGAAGTAAACAAGTGGGTAGGGGCATTTGATGCCCTGGAGATCCACTAGAGTGAGGAGGGAGGTGAGAAAGAGAGGGAAAGGGGCTGTCCAGAGGGGTAAATGAGGTGGTTTCACCCCTCAATCATTGAGCTGAGGTGCAGCCATTGTTACTGGAGGTAGAGTTGGACTTGGAGGGGCTGTGGTAAATAGGGGAGGCCATGGAGAAGAGTGGAAGAGGTCAAAGTAGTTGTTTTAGTAAAATGGCAGAAGGTGTTTGTTGCTGGTTTGGGCAAGAAGATGAACTCCTCTTGTCATAAGGCTTGACAGGGTCAAATGGCATGACAAAATAAGGGGTTTCACCAATATTGAGTTCATTTGGGCAAAGTTGCCAATGCAACTTTTGTAAACCCTAGAAATCAACAGAAATGGACTTGTGTAGATCTAGTTGAGCAAATCACTTCTCCTTAATGCACTACTTGGTATAGTGGCCTCATTTGGTCATGTGAACATGCTCACAAAAGTTGGGGTCAAAGAGAGAAAGTTGGTAGTACAAACTTGTTCAAATTTGATTCTGGTCAGAGAGGGTTTTGGGGCATTTTGGTGAACCAAAATGACCTTGATTGATATGAGGCTTTGCAAGGTGATCAAAATATTCATTTGTGACTTGATGGATTTTCCTTGGATTTTTATGAAAATATTTCCTGTAGAAATATTTCAAATCTTGAAATGGGCAGAAATGGTTTTGAGGGGGTTTCATGGGGTTATACTATTCTCCATGACATGAGGCTTGGCAAGATCATCAAACATGTCATATGTGACATGATAGAATTTTCTTGGAATTTTTGGGGAATATTTCCTTTGTAAATATTTCAAAAGCTTGAAATATCCGTAAAGGGTTCTTGAGGGATTTGGCCAATATTTTGAACATGACCATGTGTTGAAACTCTTATATATGGGAAATATATGCCCACTGAGTTTCCCTGATTTTTGTCAAATATTTTGGAAACAATAAAAATAATTTTTCCCTATTAAAGACCATTTCTGGCCTTAAGAAAAAGGTTTTAAATAAAATAGGAAAATAACTTTTAAAATTATATTTTTGTGGTTTCTGGGTATCCTATATCTAATAGGTTTCAAATATACCTTTTTAAAGAATTTTCACACCTCAAATCAAGTACTTGCAGTGCAAATCTCAATTCAAGGGTTTTTGGAATACTAATTTTATAAAATACTTTTTGGCCAAATTATTTTTGTAAGAAAATACTATATTGCACTATACACATGGCATAATCATTGGGCAGAAGTTTGGGGCAAGGAGATGAAGTGTAGAAGGTGAAACTATGTTGACTTTCAAGAGCACTTGAAAAAAACACAGAGAGAAAAACCAACTCAATAAAAAGTCAAATAATGCAAAAGTTTTTGTCAAACCATACTTTATCATGATTTATCAACTTAAGTGTTGTGCCATGAAAATCAGGGTGTGACAGACCTACCCCCCTTACAAGAATCTAGTCCCTCGAGATTCCCGGACTAAACGCGGAAAGGAATACGGAAACTTGGATCTGGGGTAGTCTTCACGTCCCCATACTGCTTCTGCTTCAGAGTGGTGCTCCATTGAACCTTGAAGTACTTGATGGTGTGGCTTCGTGTATGACGTTCTTGCTTGATCCAGGTTGCTAAGGGGTCTCTCGCGTTAGGTCAGGTTGAAATGGGGTCAATGGTTCGGTGATTGATGCCCTGGTAGGGATCGGGTTAGTTAGGAAGTTGGCAACACTTTCGGAAGTGTCGCGTGGAAAACGCCGTGCACGATGGGTAACTCGGTGGTAACTCTAGTCGGTAGTCGTCTACTCTTCGTCTCAAGTGATCTCAAAGGGGTTGTTGAATCTTGGAGTGAGCTTCCCTTTGACATGGAAATGCTTGGTTCCTTTGAGAGAAAAGGCTTGCAGACACGCTTTGGTCTTTGACGAGAAATTTCACTTCTTGACGATGGTGGTGGGTGTAGTTGTTCCTCCTTGGCATGGCGGTCTTCAAATGTTCCTTGGCTAGTTGAACGGCTCTTCTTCCATCTTCGGGTGGACAAGTAGGTCACCCATAATGATGACAACTATCTTGTCTAAGTACTCCATGAAGACTTTGTTGACGGGGTACATAAAGTAGGATGGGGGGATTGGTGGTGGTCTCTGTTGAGTGTGGGCCAAGGTGTTCCAGATCTAGTGTCAAGGCCCAAAGGTCCTGATCCGACCATGTTGTAGCTTGGTGGGGCTTAAGGGTTTCAAGGATTCTAGTGTGCGAGTGAACATTTATCATCTTATCTTTAAGCACAATTTCTGAGATGCCAATTGTGCTATCTAGTCCTTTAAACAAATCACGACATATCACTGATAGCATCATTTCGTATAGGTCAACTCCAATCATCATTCATGTGATTCATATCCTCATGGCTCCCGAGAGGAGGTCTAACAAAACCATATATGTCTACAATCCCCAAACTCATATGTATGTCTGTCCCTAAAAATCCATGGGTAGAACATACAAGCTGCTAAGCTTGAACGTGACAATCCAAGTGCTCAGCCTATTCTTCCAAGGTCTAAGATAAAGCATTTCTATCCCAAGGAAACACGTCGTAAGCTACTCTAGATCTTGTTTCCTTCACCGTGAATCAACTCCAACAACCCATTACCTTTCATCAATTACCACATAATCCATTTAATTCTACAAATCCAATGGTTATGGTGTTCCACATGATCTCCTAAGGTTCCTATAATCCCCAAATACTTGGAAGGGCTACCTTACTATAGTCATTCCACCAATTTCCATTATCATGGTCAAGTAAACTCCAAGGTCAAGCTTATATCAACCCCGACAATTAATCCAATCTCCTGGTTTATTGCCCTCCAAGAAACATGGTATCATGATCGAGATCATCAGTCTAAATCTCATTTACTCCGAACCATGTAAAACTACTCGTGCATCTATACTCAACTAGGATCACCTATTTAAATCCAAATCTCTTGTCCAACGAGGGATCCTACATGTTTCCCTCAAGTTATTTACGTAATATCAACTGTCTTCTATCAATATCATCAAGTCAAATCCTTGCACTTCCAGGAGTTCAGCTTGCGATCATAATTGTCCTATAAATCCCATTTACTCAGGGGTAAATGAAGGCTATGCTACTCTATAATCATGATCCCACCAAGTTCATCTACCAACATGAAAACCTCATAATCCACCAAATAGTCTCGGATGTTTCCTCAAAGTCATTGATATAAACTCATCAAGTCATTTGTCCTCTGTTCCTATATCCTCAAATTGGTCTTCCCTGTGGCATCGCTGTTTTGGTGATATCTTAGGATGATAATGTGCTTGTTCACTATGTCCACTAGTTCCATAATGAACCCAGTGACGAGCAAAGGTTACTGAAACTTAACTAGTTCTCTTGCAATTCTGTGGGTTAAGCACATGGTTAAGGATTCGAGCTGGGGTATCTTGTGAAGTCTTGAAGGGTCTAGGAATGGGTCTCTAATCTTGAGGGGTAAACATAACTCTACTAGGCTGCTCTTGGTCGAGGAGGCTGCAGCAAAAGTCTCTAGTGTTAGTTGGCCGCCGAGGTAGAATCCTTGGTGTACCTTGTCTTGCCGGTCTTCAGTTGAGGATAGAGGGATGAGAGGGAAAGGTAGTATAGATGGGGATGCCTAAAGGGGGTTCTATAGTGCAGGTGCAAACAAACAAGTGCCAAAAGACCACACACAATTTCATTAAGATAAGATAGGTGATATAGTTGCATACATGCTGCCTAAGGCAAAAGTGCAACTTATATCAAAACACAAACAGATAAGAACAAGCAACACTCAACATGGTTTCATTTGAACCATTATATGGACTCGACTGCGCATAGGGGTACACGACTCATCCTACCCAAGGGGTCCTCGGATTCAGTAGTCGTGCTTGCTTCATCACTTTGAGAGAAGGGCGTTGGTCTTGGTTTCGGGTTCCCCTTGTGGTGCCAAAGGGTATGCGACGATCGGTTGCTTGTTGGGACACATCCTTTTAATGTGCCCAAATTCACCACACTGTGACAAGTGACGGAAGCAAAAGGTTGCTATCCAGTCTTGAGTTATGTCGTCGATGGCTTTGACGAAGATCTTCTACGTGGTGGATATGGAAATCCATCCCTATGCCTCTACTTGAGGAGGTTTGGTTGCGGGTTTTCCGAAGTTCCTTGATTTGTTGCTCCTGATTGAAAATGTGGGCTTCTAGGGCGTTGATTTGCTGTTCTTGCTCGACCACCTTCTTCTTCTCGAGGCAGTGGAGGTGCAGAAGTGAAGGGAGGTCTTGGCGAGCCTTAAGGAATGCTTCGGTAAGGTGACGTAGAAGGTAGTCTCCGGCGTTGATGAAGCAGATCTGGTACTTGAGGGTTGGATCCTCATCTTCTGGGGGAATCATCACTTGAGCTGGGGCTCCAAATCGGTTCTTTCCAGGTAGGTAGCGGGCGGCGTGTTCTTCTTTCATTTCTGTAAGGAGGCCTCGAAGACGGAGGATCGCTTCATATGCCACTTCTTTGAATGGCTGGTCTTGTGTTGGCATGGGTGGTCCAATGAAGAACCACCCTCGGGTGAGGTCTTGGCAGGCACAAAAACCTTGGCGTAGAACTCCTTTTCGAGCACATCATTTTCCGAGTTCATGCAGGGTGTATATGGGCAGCAAGGGATAGTGACATTGTTGGAGGCAGTCTTTTAGGAGGGATGGAAATGCTGTCATAAGGAGTCTCAAGGGGGCGATAGCCATCTACAAAAGTTGAATAGGGGAGGTCAATAAGGGAAATATATCTTGGGTGGGGTAAGCTTTAGAAAAGGAGAGAAGTTTAGATGGTCTCAAGCTAACTAACGTCCATGCTAACTAAGGCTTCCTACAGTCGAGGATGGCTCGATACATTCTGTCGGGACCTCGACTCAAAAGTCGTGATCACCGAATGCACGTGTCTGATGATCCCAGAGATCAATGCTCACTGAACACACAGAAGCTGAATAACAAGAGTCTTACATCCATACATACCGTCTTACACAAATTATGACACTTATGGTCAAGTCTTACATTGATAAAGCCTTAAGGGCTGAACATCAAATAAAACACAAGCAGCGGAAATCTTCGACGATAAGTAGAACCCATGCCATCTGCCTTAACCCTACAGGCATTCTGACTGGGAAACGTCCTAGTTCGCATGTTCGTCTCCAAAGAACTCTTCTTGAACTCCGGTTCTTCCATGCTTGGCCAATTAAATAACCGGTGGCAAGCCAATGAGTACTTTGAATGTACTCGCAAGCAACCCATGATTTGGTTCAATGTAACAATGCAATAGCACAACGAGTAAGCAACCTAGCATCAAGCTAGTTAAGATGTCCTATCAACTTGTGAGATATGCATCAATGAAACATGGGATAACCTCGAGAACAAAGTTACGGATATCAACATAAATAGAGTTGAATCGATGTCATGTCATTCAACATGTCAAGTCTCCACCTTGACACAACTAGTTCCTTTCCACACACACATGCATCGTGATTTGTAAAATTTACGGACATAGTTTAAGTAGCACCTCCCAACTGTCCATGACCGTGGACACGGCTATTCAATAGTTTGACACTCTGCAGAGGTTAGCACTTTACCAACAAGATCCGGGAAGCTTTCGTGTCATCCACGATCCCGCAGTACCTCAAGCACTCGGGGGAAGCACCCGGTCATTACCTTTCCCTAGACGACACTAACATAGGGTCCACTCGTTGATACACGGCCCTCGTGTATAAGCAAAAGATCGTGGGACTCTGCCCTTTTCACATTACTTCGCATACACGAAGGGACCAACGGTGTGTCCGGTGCCCTGTGAAAACAGTCATGGCCGCCTATCCAAGCACGACCCCGTCCCAAGAGTGAACTCAAGTCACCCCCGTCACTAGTAATGCGGGCACGATGCTAGTATCAGCCTAAGTAATCAATAATGCCCCGTCCCATAAGGGGTAGAGTGGTTGCACATGTTTGGTTGGGACGGTAATCACACATAAATCTAATCCATTACTTTACACACACACCAAAAGCTCTGTTTGGTACACCACTTCTTCATCAAGTGATGACCTTAGTTCAGCATCTCCCAAGGGCATTAGGGGCACCCGATGGGGTTTTCAAAAGAACGTAACCATGAAGAGTTCATGGTACACATGCATCATTATGCATCAACTAGTTTCTTGAAAATGCAATCATGAACAATGTAAAGTCATGAGTAGGGGTATGCATCATGTGGTGGTTCACAACAAGTTTACCATCGTCACATTTCATCATCATGCAATCCGGTAAAAGGGTACCGATGAACAAGAGGGTGTCATGGTCAAAGGGCTGCTTGCCTTGATTGGCTTGTTCTTGAGGTCTTCAAATCCTTCTCTTCCTTCTCCTTTAGCAACTTTGTCAAATCTGGGATCTAAACGCCGCAAGAAAATAACGGAAAAATAAGACAATAATAAAAATAGAAAAGTCAAAGTGCTCAGAAAGATGTCAACTTATTTTTGTAAAATACTAGGGTGAAAACTAAGAAGGGAAAAATTCTTAGTTTTGGTTTTGGAGTAGCAGAATAGGGGGGATGGGTTTTTAAAGGTATATTTAAATGCTTAAAGTCACATTTAAATATTTATAGTGAAGAAAAGGTTGTGGGATTAGAATGAAAGTTGCACCATTAAATAGGTGGGCTTTTTACAAGAATTTAGGAACTGGAATTATTTCATTTGGATAAATATTTTATCCTGTGGAATTTTTATAAAACAGACAGAAAAGAAAAAGGAGAAGCGGCCGTGTAATCGGGGCGGAAGGACCCACAGTGCAGCAGGCCCGAGATGGGTTTCAGCAGCGAGGCTGCCACGTCAAGGCGTAAAGGCAAAATACGCCTTCGGTAAGCGCAATGAACTGAAATGCTGTGGCGTCGTTTTAAACTCGACGGTGGGTCCCACCCGTCAGGGCGTGAGGCTGACGGACAGGGCCCACGGCCGTCGTCGTCTACCTTTTTACAGAGGCGACGTCGAGCTCGCCGGCGGTGATACAGGGCACGGGAGGATGCGTGGGTGGTACCGTTGTGCTCAGGGAGGATCCGCCGTTCGGATGGAGGTGGAGTTGGCCGCCGGGGTGGCCTGGTTCGCCGGCGACGAGGTCTTGCGGCGGAGGAGCTTCGGGCGTTGATGGTTCCGGCCGTTTCCGGCAGCTAAAGAGAGGGGAAACAAGGGGGAAAGGATCAGAGGGCTGCAGGGGTTCCAGATCGAGGCAGAGGGGGAGAGGGGGAGCGGGGGAGGCCTATACCTCGCGAACTTCGGCGAGCCAAAGCGGCGGAGCTCGAGCTCGATTTCGAGCTCGGGCGGCTCTGGAGAGGAACTGGGGGTGCAGGGGGAGGGTTTGGTGTTGCAGAGAGCGAGTGGTGAGGAGAGGAGGGCTCGGGGAGGCCTTTAAATAGGCGAACGGCGGGGTACCGTGGACTCGTGCACCGGTGGGCTCCTGCTCGTCGCTGCAGGGCTCGGGGCAAGAGGGAGTGGTGTCTGGGGTGTTCCTGGACGTCGACTACGTCGGAAGAGATAGAGAGAGGGAGTGGGAGAGGTCAAAGGCGCGCGCGTGTGAGCCGCACCATTGGCGCGCTCGGGCGGCCTCTGTTTGCTAGCGCGGAGGTGCAGGGAGGAGGAGAGAGGAGGGGCCGACAGCGTGGCGTGTTCGACGCCGAGGCACGCCGGCAAAGCGCTGAGGGAGGCCCGAGGTGGTCGGAGGCGGTTGGAAGGGGCGGCTTCTGATGCGGGAGGCGCCTTATGGCGTGCTCAGCGTGTCTTTTGCTGCCATGGCATTGTTTAAGGGGCAGGGGCGTGCCCACTCATGTCTGGTAGTGCTAGGGGGAAGTAAACAAGTGGGTAGGGGCATTTGATGCCCTGGAGATCCACTAGAGTGAGGAGGGAGGTGAGAAAGAGAGCTCGAGGGGCTGTCCAGAGGGGTAAATGAGGTGGTTTCACCCCTCAATCATTGAGCTGAGGTGCAGCCATTATTCTTGGAGGTAGAGGGGACTTGGAGGGCTGTGGTAAAAGGGGAGGCCATGGAGAAGAGTGGAAGAGGTCAAAGTAGTTGTTTTAGTAAAATGGCGTAAGGTGTTTGTTGCTTTGGTTTGGGCAAGAAGATGAACTCCTCTTGTCATAAGGCTTGACAGGGTCAAATGGCATGACAAAATAAGGGGTTTCACCAATATTGAGTTCATTTGGGCAAAGTTGCCAATGCAACTTTTGTAAACCCTAGAAATCAACATAAATGGACTTGTGTAGATCTAGTTGAGAAAATCAGTTCTCCTTGATGCACTACTTTGTGTAGTGGCCTCATTTGGTCATGTGAACATGCTCACAAAAGTTGGGGTCAAGGAGAGAAAGTTGGTAGTACAAACTTGTTCAAATTTGATTCTGGTCAGAGAGGGTTTTGGGGCATTTTGGTGAACCAAAATGACCTTGATTGATATGAGGCTTTGCAAGGTGATCACAATATTCATTTGTGACTTGATGGATTTTCCTTGGATTTTTATGAAAATATTTCCTGTAGAAATATTTCAAATCTTGAAATGGGCGTAAATGGTTTTGAGGGGGTTTCATGGGGTTATACTATTCTCCATGACATGAGGCTTGGCAAGATCATCAAACATGTCCTATGTGACATGATAGAATTTTCTTGGAATTTTTGGGGAATATTTCCTTTGTAAATATTTCAAAAGCTTGAAATATCCAGAAAGGGTTCTTGAGGGATTTGGCCAATATTTTGAACATGACCATGTGTTGAAACTCTTATATATGGGAAATATATGCCCACTGAGTTTCCCTGATTTTTTGTCAAATATTTTTGAAACAATAAAATAATTTTTCCTATTAAAGACCATTTCTGGCCTTAATAAAAAGGTTTTAAATAAAATAGGAAAATAACTTTTAAAATTATATTTTTGTGGTTTCTGGGTATCCTATATCTAATAGGTTTCAAATATACCTTTTGAAAGATTTTTCATACCTCAAATCAAGTACTTGCAGTGCAAATCTCAATTCAAGGGTTTTTGGAAAACTAATTTTAGAAAATACTTTTTGGCCAAATTATTTTTGTAAGAAAATACTATATTGCACTATACACATGGCATGATCATTTGGCAGAAGTTTGGGGCAAGGAGATGAAGTGTAGAAGGTGAAACTATGTTGACTTTTAAGGGCACTTGAAAAAAACACAGAGAGAAAAACCAACTCAATAAAAAGTCAAATAATGCAAATTTTTTTGTCAAGCCATACTTTATCATGATTTATCATCTTAAGTGTTGTGCCATGAAAATCAGGTTGTGACAGACCTACCCCCCTTACAAGAATCTCGTCCCCGAGATTCCCAGACTAGACGCGGAAAGGAATACGGAAACTTGGATCTGGGGTAGTCTTCACGTCCCCATACTGCTTCTTCTTCAGAGTGTTGCTCCATTGAACCTTGAAGTACTTGATGGTGTGGCTTCGTGTATGACGTTCTTGCTTGATCCAAGTTGCTAAGGGGTCTCTCGCGTTAGGTCAGGTTGGGGGCTGGGGGTCAATGGTTCGGTGATTGATGCCCTGGTAGGGATCGGGTTAGTTAGGAAGTTGGCAACACTTTCGGGGGGGGGGGGTGTCGCGTGGAAAACGCCGTGCACAATGGGTAACTCAGGTGGTAACTCTAGCTGGTAGTCGTCTACTCTTCGTCTCGAAGTGATCTCAAAGGGGGTTGTTGAATCTTGGAGTGAGCTTCCCTTTGACATGCAAATGCTTGGTTCCTTTGAGAGAAAAGGCTTGCAGATACGCCTGGTCTTTGACGAGAAATTTCACTTCTTGACGATGGTGGTGGGTGTAGTTGTTCCTCCTTGGCATGGCGGTCTTCAAATGTTCCTTGGCTAGTTGAACGGCTCTTCTTCCGTCTTCGGGTGGACAAGTAGGTCACCAATAATGATGACAACTATCTTGTCTAAGTACTCCATGAAGACTTTGTTGACGGGGTACATAAAGTAGGATGGGGGGATTGGTGGTGGTCTCTGTTGAGTGTGGGCCAAGGTGTTCTAGATCTAGTGTCAAGGCCCTAAGGTCCTGATCCGACCATGTTGTAGCTTGGTGGGGCTTACGGGTTTCAAGGATTCTAGTGTGCGAGTGAACATTTATCATCTTATCTTTAAGCACAATTTCTGAGATGCCAATTGTGCTATCTAGTCCTTTAAACAAATCACAGCATATCACTGATAGCATCATTTCGTATAGGTCAACTCCAATCATCACTCATGTGATTCATATCCTCATGGCTCATGAGAGGAGGTCTAACAAAACCATATATGTCTACAATCCCCAAACTCATATGTATGTCTGTCCCTAAAAATCCATGGGTAGAACATACAAGCTGCTAAGCTTGAACGTGACAATCCAAGTGCTCAGCCTATTCTTCCAAGGTCTAAGATAAAGCATTTCTATCCCAAGGAAACACGTCGTAAGTTACTCCAGATCTTGTTTCCTTCCTGTGAATCAACTCCAACAACCCATTACCTTTCATCAATTACCACATAATCCATTTAATTCTACAAATCCAATGGTTATGGTGTTCCACATGATCTCCTAAGGTTCCTATAATCCCCAAATACTTGGAAGGGCTACCTTACTATAGTCATTCCACCAATTTCCATTATCATGGTCAAGTAAACTCCAAGGTCAAGCTTATATCAACCCCGACAATTAATCCAATCTCCTGGTTTATTGCCCTCCAAGAAACATGGTATCATGATCGAGATCATCAGTCTAAATCTCATTTACTCCGAACCATGTAAAACTACTCTGCATCTATACTCAACTAGGATCACCTATTTAAATCCAAATCTCTTGTCCAACGAGGGATCCTACATGTTTCCCTCAAGTTATTTAGGTAATATCAACTGTCTTCTATCAATATCATCAAGTCAAATCCTTGCACTTCCAAGAGTTCAGCTTGCGATCATAATTGTCCTATAAATCCCATTTACTCAGGGGCAAATGAAGGCTATGCTACTCTATAATCATGATCCCACCAAGTTCATCTACCAACATGAAAACCTCATAATCCACCAAATAGTCTCGGATGTTTCCTCAAAGTCATTGATATAAACTCATCAAGTCATTTGTCCTCTGTTCCTATATCCTCAAATTTGTCTTCCCTATGGCATCGCCGGTTTTGGTGATATCTTAGGATGATAATGTGCTCGTTCACTATGTCCACTAGTTCCATAATGAACCCAGTGACAAGCAAGGTTACGGAGGCTTAACAGGTTCTCTTGCAATTCTGTGGGTTAAGCACATAGTTAAGGATTCGAGCTGGGGTATCTTGTGAAGTCTTGAAGGGTCTAGGAATGGGTCTCTAATCTTGAGGGGTAAACATAACTCTACTAGGCTGCTCTTGGTCGAGGAGGCTGCCGCAAAAGTCTCCAGTGTTAGTTGGTCGCCGAGGTAGAGTCCTTGGTGTACCTTGTCTTGCCAGTCTTCAGTTGAGGATAGAGGGATGAGAGGGAAAGGTAGTATAGATGGGGATGCCTAAAGGGGGTTCTATAGTGCAGGTGCAAACAAACAAGTGCCAAAAGACCACACACAATTTCATTAAGATAAGATAGGTGATTTAGTTGCATACATGCTGCCTAAGGCAAAAGTGCAACTTATATCAAAACACAAACAGATAAGAACAAGCAACACTCAACATGGTTTCATTTGAACCATTATATGGACTCGACTGCGCATAGGGGTACACTACTCATCCTACCCAAGGGGTCCTCGGATTCAGTAGTCGTGCTTGCTTCATCACTTTGAGAGAAGGGCATTCGGTCTTCAGTTTTTGGGTTCCCCTTGTGGTGCCAAAGGGTAGCGACAGTCGGCTGCTTGTTGGGACACATCCTTTTAATGTGCCCAAATTCACCACACCTGCGACAAGTGACGGAAGCAAAAAGGTTGCTATCCAGTCTTGAGTTATGTCGTCGATGGCCTGACGACGATCTTCTACGTGGTGGATATGGAAATCCATCCCTATGCCTCCTGCGCGGGGTTTGGTTGTGGGTTTTCCGAAGTTCCTTGATTTGTTGCTCCTGATTGAAAATGTGGGCTTCTAGGGCAGTGATTTGCTTTTCTTGCTCGACCACCTTCTTCTTCTCGAGGCAGTGGAGGTGCAGAAGTGAAGGGAGGTCTTGGCGAGCCTTATGGAATGCTTCTGCAAGGTGACGAGAAGGTAGTCTCGGCGTTGATGAAGCGGATCTGGTACTTGAGGGTTGGATCCTCATCTTCCGGGGAATCATCACTTGAGCCGGGCTCCAAATCCGTTCTTTCCGTGTAGGTAGCGGGTGGCGTGTTCTTCTCTCATTTACGGAAGGAGGCCTCAAGATGGAGGAGTGCTTCATATGCCACTTGCTGAATGGCCAGGTCTTGTGTTGGCATGGGTGGTCCAATGAAGAACCACCCCTGGGGTGAGGTCTTGGCAGGCACAAAAACCTTTCAGGAGCAATTCAGGATTCTTTTGAGTTTGATTCTCCGGAGCCCATCATCTCAGAATTATTCATTCCAGCTTTCAGCTCTCGTTCTCCAAATCTTACCGGGGCATCATTCAAGTATTCTCTAATCCGCTTGGGATCTCTTCATTCACTTATATCTAAATCCCCTCTAGTATCTTATTTCGTTTTCCAATTCTTTTCCCGGTGAATTGTGCATTTGCTACGTTCATTTTCAATTCTTACCGTGGTTCATTCAAGATTTCTTTTCCTTCATTAACATATCAATCCATTCGTTGTTTCCAAATTCCACCGGTGGTTCCATCAAGACCGTCCAAGTTTGCGCTAAATCAATTCTTTTTCAATGAGAATAAGTAGTATGCCAAATCCGTTGCTTGTCATCAGTTTAAATTGGTGAATGGTACACATAACATAAATCTTATTCTTATTTCCTCGAGGTGATTAATTCCTTCTCCCAGAGTTTGTTCATGATGAGTAAATTCTTGATTCCAAGTGATTCATCTTTCTCTTTCGGAGCTCAAAGTTTTCTTGGTCATATCGTCGCGAAGCTCCATCTAAATCATTACAAGACTTTGTCTTGTTCTTTTCAACCTTCATTTTCTATCATCCTTTTGTTTACCGGAGTTCCTCATGGAGGCTCTACATGGTGGTTTGTCAAGGATTCATTTCATTCTTCAATTGTTCTTCAAGATTTCTCTCGAATTTATGATCCGCCAAGCTATACTCTAAAATAAACATGGTGTTCAACACATGTATTGTTTTGAGGAGTTCAAGCATTCTTCATCTTGCATTCCAAAGTGCAATTCGTTCTACCTTATCATTTGAGGTGGTGTTATGTCATTCTTGACAATTTTAGTTCGTGTTTCATGATTCACATGTTGTCAAGAATGAGATGTTTTAAATCCACCAATCTCTTTGTTGGAGTTATCTTGTGTCATGTTTCACCTAAAGCATTCCCTAAGGAATGTTGCTATTATGGTGCTTATCAATGATCCAAGTTTTCTCCTATCCTCTCGGTGGAAGAAGTTTTCATCTCTTCGTTGATCTCAAGCAACCAATTATTTTCGTTAGTGGCAAAATTTCACCTCATAATTTTGAGAAGTTTTCCATAAGCCCAATACAGGCTTATTCGTTTCGTTATTGGTTTTCCAACAACTCCGTTATAACCTTCTTGGAAGGGTGCTTTCCAAGCACATGTGGCAGAAGTTGGCATTTCTTCTCCATTCTTTTATTCCAATGATCTATCTTCTATTCTTTCTTCCGGAGGCTTGGTGATGTTGCTCTCTTCACTCATCATCTCGAATTTTGAGGATTGTGTTCCTTTGTGCTTATACATTAAACCGGAGTGTCGTGTCCTCTTTTTCAAGTAGCTTGACATCATGCATGCGCGGTCATAATTTTGAACCGTTTTTCGTCTGCCACTCCACGTTTCGAGACGCGGTTGCCATTGGCACATCTTGTCAAAGCAGAGATCGTGTCCCCTTATTGCGGGATTCTCATCAATACGGGCGTGGGTAACCCAACCGTTCCATTTACACAACCCTTGGGAATAGGCGAGTTTTGAGGTGAGTGGGGAGGTGTTCAATATTCACTGCCTTTATAAGGAGATAAGAATCCCCTTTATTCACCCACGCCTTCTCTACCTCTCTATCCTTCCATTCTCGAGCTCCAGCACCCAAGTTCCCATCTTCCCATCTCTAGGAAGCACTCGATCATGTCCAGATCCGGAGGCCATGGCAAGTGGATGGTCTCCTCCGTCAATGAGAAGGACATCACCCAGCTCCGGGCGGCAGGGTATCTGGCGAAAGGAATCGCCCACCGTCTGCCCGCCAAGGGGCAAGTCATCCCCACCCCGAAGCCTACTAAGAGGGTAGTTTTCCTCCCTCACTTCGTCCACAGATTGGGGTTTCCACTTCACCCTTTCGTCCGTGGACTGATGTACTATTACGGGCTAGATTTCCATGATCTAGCACCGAACTCCTTCCTGAACATCTCGGCATTCATTGTCGTGTGCGAGGCCTTCCTTCGCATCCATCCCCACTTCGGCCTATGGCTCAAGGTCTTCAATGTGAAGCCGAAGGTGGTTGACGGCCAGCACGCGGAGTGCGGAGGCGCCATGGTGAGCAAGATGCCCAACGTCACCTGGCCTGGCCCAAAGGCACTTTCGTGGAGACTGTCAAGGAGTGGAAGAAGCAGTGGTTCTACATCACAGAGCCGCGCGGCACCACTTGGGCGGCGACTCCCGAGTTCAGGGCCGGAGCTCCAATGCGGCTCACCTCCTGGAAGGAAAAAGGCCCCAACTGGTCAGCGTCAGACGAGCTGATAGCGCTGCAAACACGGATTCAGAGCATGGTGGACAAAGACGTCAAGCTCGTCGACGTGATCCAGGTGATGCTGGTTCGCCGGATTCTCTCGTGCCAACGCCGAAACTTCCCTTTATGGGAATACGATCCGGCGAAGCACTAGACCCTGGAAGGGCTCTTCGGAACTACTCACGAAGGTGCCTGGAAGTTGCTCTTCAAGGGCAACGAGAAGCCGCCGGTCATAGATTCAGACCGTGGGCACGATCACACCCATCCCAATGAGGTAATTCCATATTTTCTTAAGGCATACCTTCTACTTGTTTATTCAAGGAGGATGCCTAATCTTTGCTGCATTTCTTTAGGTGTGGACGAAGAGAGCGGAGCGGATCCACAGTTCGGCTCCGCTGCCCGAAGAGCCAGTCATCCCTCTTCTGGCGAAGATGCTGGTTTCGTTGCCCTCTAGGCTGCCGGAAAAGAAGGCCAAGAAGAAGGCCAAGGGGGCCAAAGGTGGCCCCGTCACAAGGGTGCTTCGGACATGACATCCGAAGACGAAGCGACCCTTTCCTCCACCACCGAGGACGACGATGACGTGGAGGAGGAGGAGAACAACCCTCCCCCTGAGGAGGGAAAGAAAAAGAGGGCGGCCTCCACGAACCTGGAGGCGGAGACGTCCAAGAGGGGGAAGGGCTCCCTCGCGGATAACTCTGCGTGGGACGTCGAAAGCAGTCCAGAGCGATGCCCCCGCTCTAAGCCTCGGGCTGCGTCATAAGTGCTAGGACTCGTACATACACATATATCCGGCCTCTCCTCTTCATTGTATTTACATGATTAATTATGCAATTGAAGTCCGTCCCACAATAGCTCCCATCGATCCTCATCAGGAGGTTCGTTGGATTCAAAGGCGATGGCTAGCGAGTCACCGCCGACCGCTCGCTCTTCCAGGGCCAAGGACGACGGGGAGGTGCTGTCCTGAAGGACTTTCCCAGGCCGGGGAGAGGCTCATGTGGCGCCCGAAGGCGAAGCCTCCATCACCGGACATCAGGGGGAGCCAATCCCCGTGGAGACTGGTGATGAGGGCGGTACTCAGTTCGGCTCTTAGTCGGACTCGATTCTGCAGACCGATGTGGCTCCGGAATCCAGCACGCAACCTCCTTCGAAAGAAGGGGGTATGCCTATTCCGCCGGTGACCCCTGTCCAACTAGGGGCACCGGATAATCTGCTGGAAACGCTGCGAGGCGCTTCCATTGTGGATGAGCACCGTGTTTTTATGGGCACGGTGATTGAAAGGGTTCAGTCCGCCAAGAGCGGACTAACCGAAGCCTGTAGCAGCCTGCTGACAGGTTTTGAGGTAAGCGACACAAAAAGAGAAAATCCGAATATAGACAGTAGCCCCTGAGACACTGTCTGGTGTTCGGAAATCCGGACAGAGGATCAATTATTTATAGCAGGAAACTAACTGAATTTGTCTGAAATGAATATGCTGGTGCCGCTTCTGGTCGCGGCCTCGCATACTGCCGAAGTCTCCGGACTGAAGCAGAAACTGGAGAAGGCCGAGGAGGAGCTCAGCCAAGTGAAGAGGCAGCTCTAGGAGAAGCAAGGTATGTAATAGCCCATTATATATTCAGGAAATAGTAAAATGATGTATATTGACTAAAGTGTCATGATATGAATAGGGGTAACGACCGAGGTCGAAGCCCTCAGAAAGGCCCTGATCGAAGCCGAGGGGAAGTCTGTCAAGGAGCAAGCCACCCACAAGAAGCTCAAGGCCCGTGTCAACGACGTCCAGCAAGAGCTCCAAGACGCGGTGAGGAAGTTCGAGACCTTGGAGCGTGATGCGTCGGTTCGAGAGACTGAACTCGCCAAGGCTCGTCAGAGCATGGAGACGGCCCGGAATGAGGCCCATGCGCCCTCCAAGAGATCTAGGAGGCCAGGAAGATCGCGGAGCGTAAGGCATTTAGTATGCAAAGCAAATATGTGAAGAGGAAGTATCTTTGACTAACCCGGATTCGGAGTTCTCCAGGAGCTTTTGCTGATCTGCCACGTAGTGTGTCCGACACCGTGGAGTTCTTCTGAGCCGGAGAATGGAGCTCCACGGAGAAGCTGTTCTAGTCGCAATATCTTGCGCCAAAACATCCGGTGCCCTTAAGCGATCAGCTAAAACAGCTGGTCGAGCTGCATAGGATGGCCGAACTGGCATGAAGGATTTAATAATCCGGTTGTGGCCAGCCGAAGTTATACCCAGCAGTTACTTCGGCCTCGTGAAGCGGCTCGTGGATGCCTGCCCTCGGCTGGACGCTGTCAAGCGGTCCGTCAGCACCGAGGGCGCGCGTATGGCCTTTCCCCTCGTCAAGGTCTGGTGGGCGAAGATGGACACCATCAAGATTGTGACCGAGGGGCCACCCGAGGGCAAGCACACCCGAGCGGTATTTTGGAGACATCCTGGAGGGGTCTCGTATTGTAGCGATGCAGTGTTCACAAGACATTATTTTGAATGAATGTATTCAAGTTGCCTCTACCTTGTATGATAAAACAAAGTGAGTTTGTAATATAATGTTTGTTATGTTAAAAAATTTACCACCTATGCGGCTGTTTTGTATGAAATCTGAGGGTTGGCCAGTCGTCGGCTTCTGCCCCCATGTAGGTAGTACGGAGGTATTCGGGATGGAATCTAAACACTCTTGATCCAATTATATGGTCCTTCAAGGAGTTGTTTAGCGCAACGAACTAGGCAATCAGACTATGCAGCTTGAACGCCCTCACTTAGCCATAGGAGTTTCACAATAAAAAAATGTTGGCGCAGCCCCTAGTATACGAACTAGAGTGCTATAAGTTACCGATCGAAGTATCGATCCTTCACAGAATGCGGAAGAAATCTCCAACGATTTGCAACCTCCGAAGATCTGACCGGCTCTCGCCGCATCATGACAGCCAGTTTTCGGCTTTCTCTACTGAGGTGCTCCTTTGGATAAACCAAGGCACAATCATAGTAGTTCTCCCTTTACTACCTTAGCCGATATAGCGGAACATAAGGTAGCAAGCACAGGAGCCGGGCAACCCAACTATTGACCAAAGACATGATTAGGAGCCAATGCATATAGTGCTAAATTCGGGGTGCCGAACTATACTATAAAAAAGTGTACGGACTTTTGTTGCCGTAGTGCGGGGTGCTATGAAGCCCCTAGCAAATATGAAACATATCAAAGTGTGCGGGTGCTATCTAATAAGGTTACCAATAGGAGGGAGAGAAAAAAGGAAGGAAAAGAATGAGGGTGCAAAGATAATAGGCTAGGACCCTAAAGCTCGGGCCACGAACTGTTTTCATTGTAATTTGATTAATACGTCAAGGCGTATTTGATACAAGTAGTGCGATGAGCAACAGGCTATTTAACATGCCAAAACCAAGGGAGACCTGCATGTGGGTCCTGAAAAATAGGTGGAGTGATCGTTAACGAGACCACCTAGGAAGTCCCCCATATGTATGTGTTTCTTGCCGTCTTGGTGTGTTTGTCCTTCGAGAGGACCCATGATCAGGCCATCGGATGGGGCCTGCGGGATTGAGACCTGAAAGAAAAAAATTAGAAGTGAAAGTATGTGTGTATCCGGTGCCGGTTGAGCTGCACTATGGATCACAAGCTAGCTATGCCTCCGTCGATGCCCATGGAATTTTGAGTGCGTAATTATGTATGCGCGGCACGACTGCCACCACTTGATCGGGACTGAGGCGGAGGCCGGATTGCTGGTCGAGATCCTGACGAGCCGAGTTGTCCTGCTGTAGGGTAGTTCGGGCCCTCTTAATGGAGTCCGTGGGCTCGGCAGCCGAATTAGGGTTTTTCTTAAGAAGGCCGCTCTGTACTTCTGCTGCTAAGGCAGCTGTGTGCTCTTTTGTATGGAGGGAGCATTCCATATTTCCGTTGACCGTGATGACGCCGCATGGACCGGGCATCTTGAGCTTGAGGTAAGCATAGTGTGGTACTGCATTGAATCGCGCGAATGCGGTTCGTCCGTGTAGTGCGTGATAGCCGCTACGAAAGGGGACGATGTCGAAGATTAACTCCTCACTTAGGAAATTGTCCTGAGATCCGAAGACAACCTCTAGTGTGATTGAGCCAGTACACCGGGCCTCTACACCTGATATGACTCCTTTAAAGGTAGTCTTTGTGGGCTTGATCCGTGATGGATTGATGCCCATTTTTCAGACCAGATCCTGATAGAGCAGGTTGAGGCTGCTACCTCCGTCCATAAGGACGCGCGTCAGGTGAAATCCATCAATGATTGGGTCGAGGACTAGTGTGGCTGAACCGCCATGACAGATACTAGTCGGATGATCCCGACGATCAAAAGTGATCAGGAATGACGACCATGGGTTGAATTTTGGGGCGACAGACTCTATCACGTAGACGTCCCTTAGTGCGCGCTTGCGCTCCCTTTTGGGGATGTGTGTAGCATATATCATGTTCATTATTTTGACTCGAGGGGGAAACTTTTTCTGTCCCCCTGTGTTCGGTTGCCGGGGCTCCTCGTCGTCATCCTCGCTTTGAGATCCCTTTTCCCTGTTCTCGGCGTTTAATTTGCCGGCCTGTCTGAAAGCCCCAACAGTCTCTGTTGGTATGATTGGCTGGTTTGTCTAGGGTGCCATGTATCTGGCACGGACGATCGAGTACGCGGTCCAAGCTGGATGGTGCCTGATTGTTTCTTCTGTACGGTTTCTTCCGCTGGCTGGACTTGGAGCTGCTGAATCCGGCATTAACTGTGGTGTCGTCAGCATTATCACCATTGCTTTGGCATTTGTGTCTGCTACGTCGGAGCTTGCCATTGTTGTTTTTGACCTCGGAGGGGCCTGCCTCGCTGGCTGTGTCGTGAGGGCTAGCCAGCTATCCTCACCAGCACAAAAGCGGGTCATGAGTGTCGTGAGGGCTGCCATAGATTTTGGTTTTTCTTGGCCGAGGTGGCGGGCGAGGCATTCATCACGAATGCTATGTTTAAAGGCCGCTAGGGCTTCGGCATCCGGACAGTCGACGATCTGGTTCTTTTTGGTTAGGAACCTAGTCCAGAACTTCCTGGCCGACTCTCCAGGTTGTTGGACTATGTGGCTTAAGTCATCAGCGTCTGGTGGCCGAATATATGTACCTTGGAAGTTGTCGAGGAAGGCTTCTTCCAAGTCCTCCTAGCTGCCGATAGAATTTTCAGGCAGGCTGTTTAAGCAGTGCCGAGCTGGTCCTTTAAGCTTTATTGGGAGATATTTGATAGCGTGGAGGTCATCTCCGCGGGCCATGCGGATGTGGAGGATAAAGTCCTCGATCCATACCGCGGGATCAGTTGTCCCGTCGTATGATTCGATATTCACGGGTTTGAACCCTTCGGAGAATTCGTGATCCATTACTTCATCAGTGAAGCAAAGAGGGTGTGCGGCGCCTCTATACCTGGCCGCATCGCTTCGTAGCTCCGATGGAGTCCGTCTGCGGTTGTCGTCTCGGGTGTGACTAGGTTTGTCACGTCCGAATAGGTAGCCATCATCACATGTCGAGGAACGTCCTCGCGATCCGTAAATCGATCGGGTATATCCTGGTCTACTATCCAGGGTCTACCGGAGGTAGTATGTATGACGCCAAACTGTTTTGTCTGTATTATTACGTGGCGGTGGGACAGGCTGTTGTTCGGCCTGAGTTGCCGCTCTATCGCGACCACGTGGTGGTCGGTCCGCCGCACTGTCCTGACCGCGTAGTGGTCGATCTGCCGCATTACGCGAGGGAGGTATGGGCTCCGGCGCCTCGTCTTCGAACTGAGGTAGCAACCTTCGCTTCGGGTAATTCTTGGCTAGGCGTCTGAAGCCGTATTCTTTGGCTGCCAGCACATCGGTCCACCTGTCGATGAGCAGATCTTGGTCAGCTTGAAGCTGGTGTTGCTTCTTTTTCAGGCTCCTTGCGGTGGCTATTAGCTGGCGCTTGAAGCGCTCCTTCTCGAGAGGTTCCTCAGGCACAATGAAATCTTCGTTGCCGAGGCTTTACTCATCCTCGGAGAGCGGACGATAACTACCGTCCTCCGAGTCGTTGGGCCTTGCCTGTTCGTCGGGGCTAGCTTGCCCATTTTCTTGCTCCTCCTGTTCGGATGTCACCTCAGCAAGGTCTTCATTGTTTTCGGCATCTTCCAGAGTATTATTTTTTCTGGTGCCAACATTGCTATCTTTCGAACGACGTGACTTGGAGCGGCGCCGAGGACGCCTGCGTTTTTGTTGTGTCTTAGGAGGTTTATTCTCAACTGGATTTTCTTTGTCATCGTTGTTGATTGTACGAAGAAGTGGACGTCCAGCGTCCAGTAAATGGCAGATTTTGGTCTTGCTCTTCATCAGCATCGTCGTCCATATCGTCGATATCTTCGGAGCCATAATCAAGCGTGTTGATTAAATCCTCGACCGTGGCTATGAAGTGGGTGGCGGGTGGGAAGCAAAATTCTCCATCGTCAGCCCCTAGTTCGAACCGGACATAGTTCGGTTGTGGGTCCCTCGCAAAGGACAGGTTCTTTAATGAGTATAGCACATCGCCCAAGGGCGAGTGTTGGGAGATGTCTACGACGCTAAACTCGAAGATCGATAAGCGATCAAGTTCGGCGTCCGCGGGCTCACATGGTTCGGAACTTACAACCAAAGATGAGTCCGGAGTTCCGGTGACACAGATATCGTGTGAGGTTCAGTTCATGTGCGGCTCCAACGCCGGGGAATCTGTGGCCTCTGTGGTGGGATTGAGCTTCCGGTCCTTGCATGGCGCAGTATGCTCCGGATCTAAGGCCAGAGCGGTCACAAGAGCTATCTCCTAAACTTGTCCCGATGACAGATTTAGGTCGTGTTCATCGGGGTGACCAGGAGCGGTCACCGCAGTCTCGAATCCGGCAAAGATCAAATCTCCACAGATGTCCGCGACGTAGTTCAAGCTCCCAAATCTGTCCTGATGGCTAGGGGCGTAGCTATCGATATGCTCCAGATGGCCAAACGAGTTGGCCCACAGCGCGAAGCAACCGAACACGAAGATCTGTCCGGGGAGGAAGATTTCTCCTCGGACAGCGTAATTTTTGACGATTGAAGGGGCCATCAAAACCTTTTGGGGGATGGCACAGTGGAACTCTCAATGAAAGCACCAATGTCGGTGTCAAAACCGGCGGATCTCGGGTAGGGGGTCCCCAATCAGGCGTCTAAGGTCGATGGTAACAGGAGACAGGGGACACAATGTTTACCTGTGTTCGGGCCCTCTCTATGGAGGTAATACCACCTTCCTGCTTGATTGATCTTGATGAATATGAGTATTACAAGAGTTGACCTACCACGAGATCGTAATGGCTAAACCCTAGAAGTCTAGCCTGTATGGCTATGGTAATGAATATCCCCCTCCGGACTATGTCCTCCGGTTTATATAGACACCGGGAGGATCTAGGGTTATACAAGGTTGGTTACAAAAAAAGGAATCTACATATTAGGTCGCCAAGCTTGCCTTCCACGCCAAGGAGAGTCCCATCCGGACACGGGTGCAGTCTTCGTATCTTCACAGCCCATCAGTCCGGCCCATGGCTAACAGGCCCGACGCCCGAGGACCCCTTGGTCCAGGACTCCCTCACTCGGACCCCTCAAGTTCCTGTACGACCCGTGTACAACTACCATCGTTGTGTACCACTACTTCCACTATGACCGTCCCAAGAACGTCTAGTTCCTCTACATTGTAAGACTCGTTCCGCTCCAAAATGCACGCTTCAAAGGTATAACCGCCGAGACGACCATTCGTGAACGAAAGCATGTGTTTTATGAGATGCATGTTTAGATGTTGTATCCGCTCGTGAATGTTAGTTGTTCCCTGGTTTGGCACTGTCTTTGACTCGTGGGACACCCGGAATCTGGGATCACCCCACCATCTCTAGCATGTTCCGCACATCCGCACACTTGCTTCTTTTGCACCGATATCTCAATGAGTTGTCGGATTTGGAACGTTGCCGTGGCACCGTTTTTGTTATCGTCGCCGTGGCACCCTTTCTTTCCACCACGGTGACAAATGTTTCATATCAAGCTCATGTCAACTTTTTCATAAAATTGCTTAAAACTTGTATATGTCATCCACATCATGATAACAACATTTAAATGTTAAAAATTGTTGTTTGCATTAATTGCTAAATGCACGTGGGTATTTTTCAGAATTGTTATTTGTTGTTCCGGCCTCATTTAAACTTGCCTAGATAGTTAGTTTACCTATGCTTCACCTCTTTCCATGTCTAACAACATTTATTATTGTTGGGTACATAAACGAGAGCGAACTAAATAATTAGATGTGGTGTTTCGTCAATATGCAACTCATTGCATATTGAGCTCCACTTAACTTGTAGTGTTGTTTGTGCACTTTTCCATGCCATGCCTCATTAAATCGGACATGCATCATACTTGATTGTGCATCATGCCATGTTTATGTGGTGGTTGTTTACCATGTTGCTTGCTTCTTTCCAGTTTGCTTCTCTCGTTAGCTTTGGTTTCGTTCCGGAGTTGTGAGGATTCGTTCGACTATGTTCGTACGTCTACTTCATGGACTCTTTCTTCTTCCTTGCGGGATTTCAGGCAAGATGACCATTACCCTTGATATGACTTCTATCTTTGCTTTGCTAGTTGTTCGCTCTATCGTTATGTTACGCTACATACCACTAGTTTGTCATGCATCCCATTTTGCCATGTTAAGCCTCTAACCCACCTTCCTAGCAAACCGTTGTTTGGCTATGTTACCGTTTTGCTCAGCCCCTCTTATAGCGTTGTTAGTTGTAGGTGAAGTTGAAGATTGCTCCATGTTGGAACATGATGATTTTGGGATATCACAATATCTCTTATTTAAATTAATGCATCTATATACTTGGTAAAGGGTGGAAGGCTCGGCCTTATGCCTTGTGTTTTGTTCCACTCTTGGCACCCTAGTTTCCGTCATACCGGTGTTATGTTCCTTGATTTTGCGTTCTTATCTCGGTTGGGGTTATGGGACCCCCTTGATACGCTTTGAATAAAACTGCTCCGGCAAGGCCCAACCTTGGTTTTATATTTGCCTAACAACCTATACCTTTCCCTTGGGTCGGCCAACCCGAGGGTCATCTTTATTTTAACCCCCCCAGGCCTGTGCTTCTCTAAGTGTTGGTCCAACCTAAGCAGCCTGCGGGGCCACCTCTGGGAAACTTGAGGGCTGGTTTTACTCGTAGTTTGTCTCATCTGGTGTGCCCTGAGAACGAGATATGTGCAGCTTCTATCGGGATTTCTCGGCACGGTCGGGTGGTCTTGCTGGTCTTGTTTTACCATTGTTGAAATGTCTTGTAAACGGGATTCCGAGACTGATCGGGTGTTTCCGGGAGAAGGAATATCCTTCGTTGATAGTCAGAGCTTGTGGTGGGCTAAGTTGGGACACCCCTGCAGGGTATAAACTTTCGAAAGCCGTCCCCGTGGTTATGTGGCAGATGGGAATTTGTTAATGTCCGGCTGTAGAGAACTTGACACTTGACTTAATTAAAATGCATCAACCGCGTGTGTAACCGTGATGGTCTCTTTTCGACAGAGTCCAGGAAGTGAACACGGTTTGGGTTATGTCTGAACGTAAGTAGTTTCAGGATCACTTCTTGATCAAGTCTAGCTTCTCGACCGTTGCGTTGCTTCTCTTCTCGCTCTTATTTGCGTATGTTAGCCACCATATTTGCTTAGTGCTTGCTGCAAATCCACCTCATTACCCCATCCTACCCATAAGCTTAAATAGTATTGATCTCGTGGGTTTTGAGATTGCTTGGTCCTCGTGACTCACCAGATACTACCAAAACAGTTGCAGGTGCCGATGATACCAATGCTGGTGATGCAACCGAGCTCAAGTGGGAGTTTGACGAGGACCTTGGTTGTCACTATGTTTCGTTTCCTGATGATCAGTAGTGGAGCCCAGTTGGGACGATCGGAGATCTAGCATTTGGGGTTATCTTCTTTTTATTCGGATTTGTCCATAGTCGGACTATGTGTGTACTCTGAATGATGTATGATTTATTTAAGTATTGTTTGAAGTGGCGATTGTAATCCAACTCTTTATCCCATTCTTGTTCATTACATGGGATTGTGTGAAGATGACCCTTCTTGCGATAAAACCACCATGCGGTTATGCCTCTAAGTCGTGCCTCGACACGTGGGAGATATAGCCACATCGTGGGTGTAACAGTAGGGCTGCGCCGAAGCTTTCCTTCCGCTTCTCCACGTTCCACCACTCCACCGCATCCATGGCAGACGCGCATCGAGCCCGCGCCGAGCGCCGGTCCGCCCTCGCCGCCCATGTCGCACAGACGGCCCCTGTCGGCGGGCCTCCCCATCATTCACCGTTGACCGCCGACAACGCCGCCACGGGCCCGGCGGGAAACGAGCAGCAAGCGTCCTTGCTGCACCCCTCTGTGCGGCGGGACGGCCGAACCGCCACTCCATCGATCAGTCCAGCAGGCTCATCGTCTCACGCTCGTCACGCGCTCACGGACTCGCAGGCCGCGCTGCTCATGGCACGCGAGCTCCTGCGCTACCGCCCGGTCGACCACCTCTATGAGGACTGGCTGGACCGTAGCATCGAGCTCGTCAGCGCCGCTGGGGGCTCTACCGCACCATCCCTCTTGCTGCCTCGCCCTACGCCAGATGCAGGTGACGTAGCCCACGGGGCACCTCCACCACCTCTGCACCAAGACGGTGCCCTTGCGCCAAGGCGCGCGGCCCCCGACGTGACCCACCGTGCCGGGCGCCCGCGCGAGAAGAAGGAAGCCGCCAAGAGGTTCCCCTGCCGCAAGAAAACGCTCCTGCCCTCCCAGCGCCACTGCGACAAGACCGTGTGCCGCCTGCTGTGGCGGCGCGTGAACATCAAGGGCAGCCTCCGCACCTGCAAAGGGCCCCGGTGGCCACAGCAGGCTGCCGCGCCTTCACTCCAGAGCTACGTAGCGTCGTTTGGTCGGGCAAGTTCAAACTAGACCTGCCTCCTCACTACGACGGCACCCCCGACCTTGCGGATTTCTTGTAGCTCTACGAGCTGAGCATCGAGGCGGCCAACGGCGACGAGAAAGTCATGGCGAACTGGTTCCCCATGGCTCTCAAGGATGGTGCTCACTCCTGGCTCCTGAACGTTCCCCCGGGTTCGATCTCCTCCTGGGGTGAGATGTGCGACCACTTCGTCGCCAACTTCCAGGGCACTCGTGACTGCCCGCCGGCCGCGGGTGACCTACGCTGCATCAAGCAGCAGCCAGGAGAGACCCTGCAGAAGTACATCCAGCGCTTCAATAGCGTTCGACTCAAGATCCCCAAGGTGATGGACGAGGCCATCATTTCCGCGTTTTCTGACGGCGTCCGCAACGTCAAGATGAAGGAGGAGCTCGCCATCCACGAGGAGCTATGCACGGTTCTGGAGCTGTTCAACATGGCAACCAAGTGTGCAAGAGCTGAGGAAGGGCGCCTTTCCCTTCTCGAGCTCCCTGCTACCGATCCAGAGGAGAAGAAAGCCAAGGCCAAAGACGTGAAGCGCAAGGGGGTGGCCGTGCTCGCGGCGGAGCCAGACACGAAGCGTGGCTGGGACCATCCCGAGTCGTCCAGGAACAGTCGTTCGTTCTGCACCTTCCACAATGTTCACAGCCACAACACCAATGACTGTCAAGAGCTCAGAGCCATTCGAGATGGACGCTTCGGTCGATGCCCCAAGCGCAACGACCGGGGCTACGACCGAGGAGGAGGACGAGGCAGAGAACGCTGGGACGATCGCGACCCCTGCCAGGAGTGGTGTGACCAGCCTCGTGAGGACCGCTGGCAGGACCAGCCTCGTGAGGGCGCATGGAGGGATCAGCCTCGCGAGGACCACCCTCAGGGCAATGCTGGTCTCCCTCCATTGCCACCACCGCCAAGAAGGAATGGCGATCACTATTAGGATGAGGGGGCTAGGGGCTTCCAGGAGCCACGCGCTATCACCTGCATCTTGGGCGGGGCTCAGGCCCCAGCATCCCAGCGCATCTTCAAGCAGTTCTCTCGCGAGGTGAATGCAGCCCTTCCCAGGCTCGAGGCCAATGCCCGGCCAGTGGTCCAAGTGCGCCATCACCTTGATTCGGGACCAGCTCAAGTCTTGTGGCGATCACGCACTCTCCCGATCTGTCAGGTTTCGCCGTCATCAGCAACGTCCAAGTCACCAAGACCCTCATCGACAGTGGCGCAAGGCTTAACGTCCTGTCCGTCGAGATATTCGACAGCCTCCAAGTGCCATACGATCAGCTACAGCCTACCAAGCCTTTCTCAGGAGTGACTGACGGCTCCACCACCCCGATAGGGCAAGTTCTCCTCCTTGTCACCTTCGGCCAGCGCGACACCTACCGCACTGAGCTCCTCGACTTCGACGTCGCCCACATCCATCTGCTGTACAATGCCATCCTTTGGTATCCAGCATTGGCCAAGTTCATGGCAGTGACCCACCATGGCTATAATATCCTCAAGATGCCAGGAAGCGGCAGAATCATCACAGTCCCCTGCGAAGAAAGAGATGCGGTGTGCTCCCTCGAGCGCACCTTCAAAGCCGCAACAATCAAAGATCCTGATAGTGAGGGCGCCCAATACCCTCCTGAGGCCATTCCCAAGAAGAAGAAGCAGCTATTCCGCACAGGACATCAGGAGAGCAGCATCTCCAGCGGCGCCGCCTCAGGATCAGCGCCCCCACCTGGGGCGCCTCCCTCCCTCGCATAGGAAGGCGTGCCTGACACCCTCCTCGGGCGAGGCTCGGGGGCTCTGTTCTGGAGGGCCTCAGACCTAGCCAACATCATGAGGGAGGCGCTCGGGCACCACGTGGAGGCGTGAGCCATGCACGCTTCCCTCAGAGGGCACCCGGGTTAGGAGCGCCTGCGCCAGGAGTTCATCGTCAAGGCCACCCAGAGCTTCAAGAAGCAGGCCATGCGCGCCACCGCCGCCCATCACTGGCGCAGCTCCCCATCCAGTGAGGATGGCGGGCTGCGCGTCTGCAAGATCGACATCCTGTGGCTCAACAGGGCCGCATCTCAGGAGTGCTTCTGGCCTTCGCGCGTTGGGTGGTGCGAGGGTCCACCTCACAGCTATGTTCGCATTCCGTTTGGCCTGCCGAGCGTGGCAGCCGCCTTCCAGCGCAACCTACAGAGCATCCTGGCAACTCAGGAGGCCAAGCATCACGCAGTCCTGGCGGAGAAGTAGACGGTCCTCAAGGAACTACCTGAGCCCCCAGAGCCTCCCGAGGCTCAGGGTCTAGGCGGCTCATGAGGAGCGACTTCTTCAGCGCGCGCCTTCAGCTACCCCAACACCCCTTCGACAACGAAACTAGGTGACATTTTCCAAGTTTATTCAGCTGGGAGCGCCCCTCGGGCTGCATCATTCCCAGGTCGCATGGGCCTGTCCCCGCGGCATGTACTCTTTTGCTTCTTTAGCTTACTCTACTGGGGGCGCCCCTCAGGCTGCATCATCCCCAGGCCGCCCGGGTCTGTCCCAGAGGCATGTATCGTTCTCGCATTTATCTAAGCTAGTTCGCTTCCCATGCATGAGTTATTTATGGCCACACCTTGCTTGACTATTACTCACCACGTCTGCCCGCGTCGCAGATCGGCCCCTTGCTCACCCTGCAACGGGGGCTACTCATGCTTGCACGGTGCTTGCGTTCGGGTTCGTCGCTGCAACGCTAACAAATCTGAGCGGTTTAGCTCTGGCTCGCGGCACACCGGTGCACGTCACCTCACCAGACCCTCAGTGCCTTCATCTTCTTGCGGAATGACCAGTGGCAGACCGGCAAGCATTGTTGCAATTTGTACCCCTGCTCACGCTAACCTGCAGGAACCTCCCGAGGGCAATAGCAGGCGGCACGGCAGGCTCCTTCCTTTTCCATGCAATTCGCTTGCCCATTGAAAGGGGGCTCCTGAGCATCGTGACTCAGGAGCTCTCATTGGCTCTCCAGCCCTCACCCCCTGGCCTTGACCATGACATCGCGACCTGGCATACCAGCGGCAGCTGAGCTCGCTCGAGGGCCGAGACCCTAGAACGTACAACATATGGAAGAACGTGGGAAAGAGGGGGAGTCTCGCATGAGCCTAACCTGCCTACACTATGGTCGCCGGCGCACAAGGAGTCTGGCGCCACGCATGGAACCGACTCTGGACTACCAAGATAAGTTCCGCACCCGAGTCAGCTGAGCCCCGCGGCATAGGATTCCCATCTCTTGCAGCCCTGTTGCAGCGACGTCGCCTCCCTTTCCCACCTTTAGGTAGCTGCTTGCATGCTAAAGGGGACCTCTTGAGCATCGCGCCTCAGGAGCTCTTACTAGACCTCGGGCCGCTCAGCTCCTGGCCTTGACCATGGCATCGCGACCTGACATACCAGCGATAGCTGCAGCCTGCCTGGAGACCGGGACCTGTCGGAATAGAGCACCAAGCTACCGTGAAGTTGGAAAGGGGAGGTCGAGCCGAAGCAGGGCATGCATTCGTAAATCTTCATAATAAGGACGATATCAACAAAAGGCATTACAAAACCTTTACACGCCTTCCATGGGGTCCATCCCGATTCCTCGCGGGGACCAAAAGAAGGAAGTTTTTAGGAGCCCTATCTACATGCGCAAACGCTGCCGATGCCATCATCAACAGTGGACCACGGGAGGCCGCTCAAACGAAGGCCTCGACACCTCTGGCCTCACGACTACATCGCGGCGGCGGGCCAAGCTCTTCTTCGGCGGAAGCGGCCCCGACTCGTCGCGGGGGACTTTCCCCTTTTCTACGGCCGAGAACCTCCGAATTGGCGCCATGGGAGTCGCTGCGAGCAATGGAACAATGGAGGAGAACTGAGCAGAGCAGGAAGAGATGGGCGACGGGGGCTTCGCCCCCTCCTCATTTATAGCAGGAGAAGGCCAACCGGCGACCCCCACGATCACAGGTAATGATGGTTTTCTCTGCATGTATTAGGGACTCGTCAAGTCAGGTAGTTGCCGAGGCAGCATGGAGAAGCGGAGACGCCCACATCCCATCAATCACCACGCATCAACAGAGGCCGCAGGCTGTTGGGGCTCAAGGGCGCTCAAGACTTGCCCCTTGGCTTCGCCGGCCAAGTCCGAAGCGCCGCTTTGGCCTACAGACTCGTCGGCGTCACAGGGAACGGGGTCCCTGTGACTTGCTCGTGCATGTGGCCCATGGCGTGGCTCCACCAGCAGCCCCGTACGTCCCATCTTCATCAGCAAACACACAAGACCCTCGCGAGGCGAACAACGCAAGACCTCCTCGGGGGTGGCTTCACCAGGCTGGCTCGCGAGGGGCGGAGAGATCAACACGAGGGGCACCTCGCGAGGTCCCTATGACGCAAGTTATGACGACCAAGGCCAGGCGGGCGCCAGAGCGTGCAGCATACTTGTTTCCTCTTTGTTTCTAAAGAGGCAAGCGCAGGCGAGGAGTCCCGAGGCATCAGGCAAAGGTTGCCGTATCGGTGCAACAAGACCAAGACTAGCAGGATGGAAGTCACTGTGGAGCCCACTGCAGCGTTACCACCAGAGCCTTTGGCAGGTGAAGACCACCTTTAGGATAACTTGTACTGGTTGTCTCCCTTCAAATTTGGCCATTGTTGGATCCCTTCCCGCCTACATTTGGGAAGAGGACTAGGGCCTCTATAAATAGGACTAGCCACCACAGTAGGGGGAAAAACTGATCTGGGACCATTCAGATCATCCTCAACCACACAAGCTCACCGAGCTCAAGGACACCTCTCCTCAGGAGGTTGTTCTTCCCTTGTACTTGTTCATCCTCAGCCCAAGAGGCAATCCAGGGTACTACACCACATCGGTGGCCTGAACTAGTATAAACCCTGTGTCCCTTATTATGCGAGTTCGATGGGCTGAGCTTTGAGATTGTGGTGAGAGCGTGAGCTAGGGGGAGGAGAGATCTTCGTGCGCACCCCAGTGTTCGAACCTTAAGGATTTTGCCAGAACCCGAAATCCGACAATATCCATATCTACATACTTAACATAGTAACAACTATCACATTTTAAGAGGCTAAGGGCCAACAACCATATGGTCCATATCTACATACTTAACATATATAGTAACAACTAGCACATTTTAAGAGGCTGAGGGCCAACAACCACAACTATCCACTGGAAGCAGCCTCATCACGGCGACTCGACATCTCGTCAATGAAAAGGAAGAGCCCTCCCGTGCCTTGGTAGAGCATGAGTAGAACAGTATCCCCAATTTTCCAATATGGATGCATTGCCACGAGAAGCAAGAACTTGTTAATTTGAATGGCTCCATTTCTGCGGGAAATGCAGTACCTTGCAATCACTTTGGCGTTATTAGCAGGCACAACTGTAATTCGACCACGCAGGGAAATCGATCCAGGAACTATTACATGAGGCAATTTCTGTTGACAGGTAGAATAAAAAACAATTGTAATATATCGTTGAAGATATATATATATAGTTTATGAGCATCAACATTAAAATAAGACTTTTTACCAGTGTTTTGTGCACATAATTGGTCTTGTTCAGTGTGTGCACCGTAGGTCTAATTAATCCCATACAAAATCCAGCATTGATACGTTGTGCTATCTCCGTCAGATTATCAACACAGTATTATTTATTTAGAAGATGGCAGAAGAATATATAGTGCGCATAAATTGGTAAATAGAATTTGTTACTGCCTAGGAACGGAGTCAGAATATGATAGTAATCAATTGGTTGCTTAAATAGTAATATGACAGCATGGAGAAAGTTGAAAGGACACTAACCTCGATCAGACTTTGATCGGCGGATGACGTCGGGGAAGTAAACATCCATGTTAATTAGACCAGGCTGTGGTGCATGCACTAGAATTTTATTGCCAGCTTTCAGTTCATAACACTTAAGACATTTTTCTCCAAAGGTCCGCATTAAAATAGGAGTGATCATCTTTATCAAGTTTTACGCTAATTGTAGTTGTAAATCCATGCTGCGTTGTCAATATGACATCCTGGGAGTCATCAGCAAAGTAAAGCCCAAGATTTCCTTCTACTCTTGTTCTTGGAAAGCAAGGGATGTATTGCTTGAAATGAAAATTAAGATCGTAAATTAGATATATTGAAATAACATAGCAAGATGCAAATATGGGAGTAACTATAGAACAGATCCATATATATAAAGTATAAAAATATAGAATTAAAAATACATAATGTAACAAAGATTTGATGCAAATATATAGATAATGTAGCAACATACGATATATGTTCACAAATTTAGGCCATGCCGACCGTGGTAGGTTGAGATTGAACATACCGAACGCTCCCTGAAGTCATCCGAAATGGTGAGATAGAACTTTGTTTCCAATTGGCCACGACCACAGTCGCCCGATTTGTGCTCACACTATGGACAGATGAATGAACACCCACGAATCAGCTAGACCAAAAAATTCCATTTATTTATTTCCGCCAGCTTGATTAACAAATGACGGACGGATCACGATAAGAGATGAGTGAATATTTTCCTAATTAAGTTGATTACCTTCTCCATGGGAAAAATCCCTGGCCCAATCCCGTAGGAAACCCGGTCGACCAGAGTCGAGAATGTTGGTGCAGATAGGCAGTGGAAAGCGGCAGGGGCAAAATCCGGTGCTGTTTGGAGCGCGACCTACGCCAGCCGCCAACAGCCGTCGAGCTTATGGTGCAGAGTTGCGGAGGAGTCCACGGCGAGTGAGTGGGGACAAAGTGGGTGAGGGTTTTCTTTTTTCCTTCTGCATGTGTGAGTGAACACACACGGTTCGCAGAGGCGATGGAGATGAATCGTGTGCGATAGTAAATCACCGAGATTGAATAGGAATCCAAATTTCCTTTGTCCTTAATCCATGAGTTTTTTTTCTACGATGAACATAAACCCTGCTAATCACCGTATTCAAATTTGACACTTTGCCAGTTTCATTTACAATATTTAGGAGATTGTGTGCATTACGTAGGCATTAATGCACATAATTAAAATTCAGGCAATCGGCGCATGAAAGAGTGCACAAGAATGGTCTGGAAAAACCATAGTCGTGGTATTTAGTAATTTCTCAAGCCTTTTACAAGGAATGGGCAGAGATTTCAATGGAATGTGTGGCAATTCTGTAACACCCCATTTGTAACACTTCCATATTTTGGCAATATATCCAACTTTCAACATGATCAATTCCATTTTGGGCTCCTTCATTTTGGGTCATTTTGTTGTTTTCTTTCAAGCATTATTGTTGGTTGCCATGTCATCATCATATAGTGCATATTCGTTTCATGCCATCCTTGTCAGATTGTATTTTATTCTTACTATGTCCTAGCATCATGGTCATTTTGTGGTCGTTTTGCCTCTTGTCTTTTACATGCTCAAAATATGCCTTGAGGTGTGTCGGGGTGATGAAACCCAGGCAGGCAACGGAACCCTGATCCTTTTCAAAAACAACAGGGCCAGCATCGCCCTTCTATCCAACTCGCACTGGGCCAGATCGCTCAACCCGACCAAGTCGCTCGACCCGGCTAGGCTCCTCAACTCGGCCCCAACAACCAACTCAAGATTTCCCCAACAAGCCAGCTCCACCCTTGGCGTGTTCTCCAACCCGGCCGAGGGTCAGCGGCCGTCCCATCCCGGCCATATGATGGGACGACTCTCCACCAACTGATGACCAAAGGCATAGTGCCCCGCCCATGCCTCTGGTCAGCCGGGCGAGGCAATAGTGCCCCCCACCTATCCGCTGACCAGGGCCGGCGTGGCAATAGTGCGCCCATCGTCACCCATGACGCCAGCAAGCGGCGACCTGACGGACCACCATTGTAGCTGACTCGACTCGGCCACGCCCTGGCGATCGACAAGACGGCGCACAATGCCCCTAGGCGCATGGGGCCCGTGCCCGGGGAACCCGGTGAGAGCTGGCACCCGGCGGGTCCTAGCACCGGGTTCCTGGTCACTGAAATTCCGGCCCTACGGCCTTGTAACATTACCCTTTGTACCCCTAGGGGGTAGACCTATAAAACCCCCCAGGAGCCCTCATGCATAGGGGCAACTCTTTCACTCGCACGGGCGATCACCCACACCTAGGAAGCAACACCCGGGGAGAGGGAGCTGCCTAAGCCTTGGCCAGCCTTCCTTCTTCCTCCATACAGCTCTAGGAGCAACCCTGTACTGTTACATATAAACCACACTCGGCAGGACTAGGGGTATTATCTCCCGAGAGCCCTCGAACTGGGTATGTCTCTTGGCCCCACGCTCGCTCATGCCGACCTCGCCTCTGGAGCCCACCAGTGCCCTCGAGCCTCCTCCTCTCTTTAGCCATCCCTTGGCATCTGTCGTGCGCCCACCACAACAGTTGGCGCCCACTGTGGGGCAGCTCGAGGTCCTGGCTGGGAGCATGCTTCAGACGGGGCTCCTCTCCGACTCCGACAAGCCCGTCATGCTGGCGGACAACGTCATCGTCGCACTCGCCACCTCCTTCGCCGCGCTGTGCATCTCCGACGCGCCTGCGGCCGACGAGTACCCTAGTGAGGTATTTGACTTTTCCGACCCCCCATTTTCCGCAGGCGGTGGCGCTCCCGCCGGGGCGATGGACCTCTGCATGGAGGATTTCGTCACCGACACCAGCGCCGCTTCTTCGTCCAGCGCAGCGAGGAAGGCCGCCGAAGCCAGGGCCGCAGCCGAGCGGGCTAGCCCGCCCAACCCCCTGCGTGCCATGATGTAGAGCCTTCGCGTCCCCATCGGCACCAACATCGACGCCTCCGACATCGCCGAGGCCCGGACTCGCCTCGACGAGGACCAGCAGCGCCTGCTGGACCTCACCGAGATGCTCGCTGCCACACAGTGCAGCCTCGACTCCACTCAGCTGGAGTGCAACGCCGCCTACGGCTTCACGCCGGACGTGCCCGAGGCAAGTCGGGTCGCCGACGTGCGGGCCCGGGGCGGCGCGATCGGGCGCGCCTTCAGCGCCATCCCTCCCGTCTATGAAACTCCCGTGAAGAACATGCGTGCTACCCAGGCAGCCACGGTCCGCCTGGACCAGCTCGCGGGCGAAGAGCTATAGGACCGACTCAAGAGGGTGAACGACCTCCTTGTTGCGGCCAACACGTAGCAAGACCGCCTCAACCAGCTCGCCACGCCGGTCGGATACGGCTCCGCCCGCGTCGCTGGACCCGGCGACTTCCAGCACACGGCGTCCTCGCCACTCAGCTAGGCGCACACCGGCCACACCCGGACCCGGCGCAACCCCGCCCCGACGACCGCCGGCGGCATGGGCGACGAGCCGGCCTCAGAGGTCCGACGCTGACTCGACCCTCTGCTCCAACCCAGCCGGCGTCCGACTGGAGGCGACCCGGCCCCCCACGGTGCGGTCACCGACTGGCTGGGCCCACGCACCATCAACGACACCGACGCCCGTCACAACCTCGGCTGACTCACCCTCTCCCAAGAGCTGGAGGAGACCGGTCCCGTCGGGCCGGCGTGCTTCCGACCACGCATCGGAGGTGAGACCTTCACCAACGGGTTCACGCTCCCCCGCGACACACCCAAGTACGATGGCACCATGAAGCCGGAGGACTAGCTCACCGACGACACCACTGCCATCGGCATCGCCGGCGGTAACCGCCACCTCGCCGTGCGCTACGCGCCTCTCATGCTCCAGGGGTCGGCCCGCACCTCGTTGAACAGTCTGCCGGAGGGCAGCATTAACGCATGGGTCGACTTCCAGCAAGCCTTCCTGCGCTACTTCACCGACACGTACAAGTGATCCGGCTACCCAGTCAGCTCGCCATGTGCGTGCAGGGTCTAGTGGAGACCGGCCGCGAGTACCTCACACGCTAGACCGAGCTCCGGAACAGCTACGAGTCCGTCCACGAAGTCCAAGCAATCCAATACTTTATCAACGGGTGCCGGGACGGCACCCTCCTCAAGCACAAGCTCTTGCGCTCCGAGCTGACCACCATGGCTGCGCTCATGGTGACGACGGACAAGTAAGTCAACGTCGACTCCGCCATGAAGATCCAGGTGGCGCTGGACAAAGCCGGCAAGGCTAAGCCGGTTCACCCCCGAAGCCGGCCGATGAAAGCAGCCGGCAACAACACAACCATCAGAATAACAAGCGAAAGGCCGACCAGCCGGCCCAGCTCTACGGCAACCGGCTCGTCGCGGCCGCCGAGCAGGCGCCTGCGGCCGACCCGGCCGCCAAGCGCCGACAGACCGGCAAGACAACATGGCAACCCGCCATGAGTTTCGAGGAGATGCTCGACGCTCCCTGCAAGCACCACAGCGGTGCGAGGCCGTCCAATCACACGCTCCGGCAGTGCGCCATCACCAAGCGCATCACGAGGGGCGACATCCAACCGCCTCTGGCCCCGGCTCCGGGAGCGGTGCAGCCGCCTCCGCCTCCACCGCCGCCACCGGCCGGCGGCCAATGCGCGATGACCCCTATCCGACCCAGAATGCGACCTATGTCGTCTTCACCGTCCTCGGCAATGACAAGCGCAGCGAGCGCTTCCTTCGGCAGGAGGTAAAACACCGTCATCCCGGCCAAGACGGATACATGCACTGGTCGGAGCGCCCGGTCACCTGGACCCGGGAGGACCACCCGGCCGTCATGCCGAACCCGGGTGGTCATGCCCTCGTCCTCGACCCCACCATCGTCACGCCCCGGCGCACGTGCAAGTTCTCCCGTGTTCTCATCGACGGCGGCAACAACATCAACATCCTGTACCGTGACACCATGACCAAGCTCGGCCTCGAGGCCAAGGACCTGGAGCCAACCCGGACGATCTTCCACGTCATCGTTTCCGGCTTCTCCTGCTCCCCGATCGGCCGGATCCGGCTCGACGTCCTGTTCGGCGACAGTAGCCACTTCCGACGCGAGCCGGTCTGGTTCGAGGTGGTGGACCTGTCCAGCGCGTATCATGTGCTGTTGGGCCTGCCCGCGCTCGCCAAATTCATGGCGGTTCCCCACTACGCCTACCTGAAGATAAAGCTGTTGGGTCCGAAGGGCCTCATCACCGTCACCAGCGACTACCGCAAGTCCATAGAGTGCGCCCGAGACGGCGCCAAGCTGGCCGAGTCGCTGGTCATAGCCGAGGAGCGGCGCCAGCTCGACCGGATCGTCACCTTGGCCCAAGAGGCGTCGACCGTACTGATCCCGGCCGAGGACCCGACCCACAAGGCCTCGTTCAAGCCCTCCAAGGAGACCAACAAGGTGAAGCTGAACCCGGAAGATCCCAACTGCAGCAAGTACGTTGTCGTGGGCAGCCGGCTCGACAGCAAATAGGAAGGCAAGCTCGTCGACTTCCTCCGTGAGAATCGGGATATTTTCACATAGACCCCAAAGGACATGCCGGGTATCCCAAGGAAGTACACCGAGCACAAACTCCACGTCCTCAAGGACGACAAGCCTGTCTGTAGGTGGGAAACGACACCTATGGGATCACAAGAATCCCTACTACGGTTGCCGGGGCGTAGGGTAGTGAGAAGAGCAGGATCAGCAGTCAACACAAGGATCGTTTACCCAGGTTCGGGCCGCGAGGATGTGTAATACCCTAGTCCTGCTTTGGTGTGTATTTGAGAGAGTTCTTGAGCTCTCAAACTAGCTATGGTGGCTGCGTAGTTTAAAAGTGCCGAATCCCTCTCCAGTATGCCATGGGCCTCCTTTTATAGTCGAAAGGGGCTGCCACAGTGGCACACAGGAGGTGGAAAGGCCTACACTACTGTGAGCTTATCGCCCATATTACAGGACAAGAAGCATTTAATGCGTTGCTTAGGTGTCCCCTGGCTTTATCAGGGATGGGGAGCGAGGCTCGTCCTGTCCGTCGCCGCTCCTCTTCACTTTGACACGCGCCCTGGCCAGCAACGCATGCGGCGCCACATAGGCAGGCAAGCAGCTGAGGTGGCACGGTGGTAGGGTCTTCACGAAGATCCGCATGCTGCCACGCAGGCACTTGCTGATCTAGCCTGCAAGCTGCATGTTGCCACGTAGGTGCCAGCCCAACTAGTCGGGCTCGCAGCTGCATGCGAACGATAGTAGAAACTTGGCTGGTGCAGGACTGGCAGTGGCCCCACTGATATCCTCGGCAAGGGCCTTGCCGGCGACACGGCAAGGGTCTTGCCGTGGCGCACAGTCGTCCCCGGCAAGGATCTTGCCGGGGGTGTTGTGGCCTTCCTCGGCAATGATCTCGCCGAGGGTTGCCGTCTTCTGGTCCTCATCTGATCTTGTGTGTTTATGATCTTAACAAAGATATGCATGCCACCACGGAGGTGCCTCCCGAGCCCTGGTCCCAACGTAGTTCGTTGGGTTGGAACCTGTGGGCTCAAGGGCAGCTCACTCCGTTGGTGTGGGCGAGCTGCCCCAGCGAGGATCTTGCCGGGGCCGCTGAGGCTGCCCCGGCAAGGGTCTTGCCGGGGGAACCTGCTCCGTCCCTCCGCTTCTTTTGTGTTCTTGGCCTTGGCGTTGTCTTGGGCTTCGCCTTCTCTCCGGCCCCCCTCCTCTGCCCTGCTTAGTGTGGCCGTGGCGTGCGGCTCCGACTGCCCGTGCACAAGTAAAGGGGTACAAAGGTGTGCCCCTACTATTGTACACCGACAGGAGCCCCCGGTCCTGGGCGACGCATAAGCGTGACACGTTGTTGGGCGAGGCCCAGAACAGTGCGCGGGTAGGCGGGGCGGATTTTCACCGCAGTAACTCTTCACCCGCTGCGCTTCCCCACGACCCGCATTGGACGCGCATCGTGGAGGATCGTGCGTGACGTGGGTGGCATGCGTGGGGCGTTCTCCGCACGCATGCATCACGTCGCAGTTAATGGGAAAGGAGGCGGCCCGCGCCTTCCTCGTAAAAATGAATAACCACGGGCGCGCTGCTCACTTTATCCATGTGCCTTCTCCAATCTCAGAGCCACCGCCCCCTTCTCCTTCCTCCCTAAGCTTTCGCCTTTGCCCGCCACCGCTGTGTCTCTGCCGTCTTCTGTCTCTTGCTCCCCCAGCCGCCATGGCGCCCAAATCCACCAAGGGCAAGGGAGTGGCCAAGGACGCCGGAGCGACGGAGCCGCCGGAGCGCGTGCTGGCGGCGCAGCGGATGCAGCTCACCTACTTCCCCTCGACGGTCGACGTGTTCGAGCTCCGGGAGGCCTTCAAACCCCTGTGGGGGTGAAGACGGGGGGAGAGATGACAGGGCATCCAGCCACGCGGGTTATCCCCACCAATTGCACCGAGGCCGCTCCAAATAGGTACCCTTTATTTGTCGACTACTTCTCCTACGGGCTTTGTGCCCCTTTCTTCGATTTCTTCAGCGACGTCAGGCACACCTACGGCTTCCACCTTTTGGATTTTACTCCAAATGCCGGGGCGTGCATGGCTCTTTTCGCGCACCTCTACGAGGGCTTCGCCGGGGTGCATCCCAAGACGACGCTCTTTCACCACTACTTCTCCCCTCGGATCCAACAGGGGGGCGCCATTTCCGGTTGCATCACCTGGATCCCACGGTCCAAGGGGCATACCCAGAGGGCGCCATGAAGGAGAGGTGGGAAGAATGGCGGGGCCGGTGGTGCTAGATCGAAGAGAAGGACCCGCCGAACTTTTGCCGCGTTCGCGACGCGTCGCCGGTTCGCCGGGGCGACTGGAGCGACATCGGCGCCGATGACGCGAAGCTCATGGTCGCCACCACCAGGATCCTTCGCCTTACCGAGGCCAGGCTCACCCTTGAGATGATTGGGGCGGACTTCATCAGCCACCGAATCGCTCTGCTACATAACAAGGGGACGCCGACCTGGCTCTTTACGAACACTGCCAACATCATGAGGCTTCGCCCCGGCCTCGACCACAACTTCACTGTGATGGGGCATGCCCACTTCTGCCAGCGACTCTTCCAACTTGACGTGAACCGCGACGGTGAGGTCGAGCAGATCAGAAAGGCTGCGAGGGCCGCCGCGAAGGCCAGCAAGGTCACCAAGGGGCCCTTGTTCAAGTTGCCGGCGGGAGTGGTTCCGCTGAGTAACAACTCACGCCAGACCAACATTATCGCCATGATGCCGGATTTCAACGCGCACGACCTTGACCAAACTGGGTCGAGCTGGAGGACATTCAAGTGCAGGGGTTCTTTGACACCTTGCATGAGGGGTACGTCACCGTCGAGCCGCGGCTCGTCCAGGACACCACCCAGGCAGAGCAGGACTATATCGCTGCCAGGGCGATGGAGGCGAAGCTTGCCGAGGAGGCCGAAAGCGCTGGTGGCATGGAGGACAAGGCCACGGCGGAGGCGTAGGAGAAGGAGCTCGGCCAGTGGGCGGAGGCCGCTGGGGAGGTCAGCAGCGCCGACACCGGGGCTCCTCTCGTTGAGGAGGTGGTCGACGAGTCGTCGGAAGAGGAGGAGGCTGAGGCTATTGACCCTCCGATCACGGGGAGAGGGCGAGTCCTGCGGTAGGCCACTTCCGGCGAGCCGGTACGGCCCGTCAAGGCCGAGCGGCGGCCAAAGTCTCCGGAGGAGTCCGCGTGTCAGACAAGGGCCACGGTGCTGAAGAAGGTCATCAAGGCCGCGGTGGCGAAGAAGAAAGCATCTGCCTCCTCTTCATCCAAGCGCGCGCAGACTCTGCCCTCCTCCCCTCCTCCAACAGACGTCGACGCGGGGGTCACCTTTGACTTCGGGTCCCTCGGCCCAAGGAGGAGAAGGAAAGTAACAGAGGAGGAGGTGGATGACGAGTAAGCATCTTGCTCTTTTCTGTCATCTCCATCTCCCCAATCTGTACCACTTGTCTTGACTTGTTTTCATCTTTGCAGGGATACGGAGACGCTGGCCCAGAGGGTGAAAAGGGACAAAGCCTCGGCGGGCGATCAGCCCCCGGATCACTCACCCCCTGTCAACATTTGTCGGGGGGCACGATCTCCTGGTGCTGACCTTGCCGTAGTCGCAGGAGGAGGACAGCAGCAGGAGGAGCCACAGAGGGCTACCCCTAACACGCTGCCCCCGTCGACCATGCCGCCCCGAAGGGTGTCCCCGACAAGGGCGCCAAGCACCGAGCCCATGCACACGGAGGAGGGGGAGGAGAACTCGGGTGCCGGTGGCTTCGCCTCGGCGCAAAGTGTCGGCAGGGAGGGGATCTCTGCTCCCCAGCCCGACACTGGTAAGCCGCTCGCCTTTCGTCTCAGTTCTCTTTCTTTTCTTGCTAATTCTTGGTCTTGGCTTTGTCTCATCCCCTTCTTGGTGACCAGATCGTCCATCGGCCGACCAGGAGGACATAGACGCCATCATCGAGGACGTCGCCAAGGACGCCGCGACAGAGGCCGAGAAGGTCGTTGCCGGGGAGTCCGCCAAGGGTGCTGCCAAAGACGCAGCCAAGGGGCCTACCAGGGAGCCTGACAAGGGGCCTGCCGGAGAGGCCGGCAAGGCCGCCACCGAGGAGGAGGTCGTCGATGACCAGCCTTCCTCCTCTACTGCCTCCGGCTCTGGCAGGTATCTGAGGGTGACCGATGACCTCTTCGTCCACCTCCCTGGGGCGTCTAGCTCCAGGGCACCCGTCGAGGGAGAGGTGTTCGACGAAGAGGTGCTTGCCGCCGCCGGGCTCGAGGTTGTCGACGAGCCGAGCGCCTGTGGCGACGGCTCTCAGGAGGAGCAGCTTCTCTAGGCCATGGGCGCCCATTTCCGGAAGCTCCAGGCGCTCCACCGTGCCCGCTTGGACAAGGCCAAGTCCAGGATGGCAATGGTGGACAAGGCGGAGGCGGACCTCAAGGTGCGCGTCGCCGAGGCACGGACTTGGTTCCGCCAAGCTAGCGAAGAGCTAAAGGCCGCCCAGGGTGAGCTGGCCAAGCGCGACGTGGAGCTCACCATGAAGCTGGCCGACATCGAGAAGGCCCAGGAGACGGTGGAGGGCTTGGCCGCTGCAGTCGAGGCCGCTCGGACCCAGCATCAGGCCGCGCTGAACTCCCAAGAGGAGGACCGCGCCAAACACGAGGCGGACCTCGACGCCAAACTCCGCGCCAAGGATGGGGAGGTGGAGAAGCTTTTCACGCAGCAGACCCAAGAGCTAGAGCAGAGGCACAGGGAGACGCTCGATGCTCAGGTTCTGGTTCACGCCGGCAAGGTGAAGGAGCTGGAGGTGGAGCGGGACAGGCTGAAGGAGCAGGCCCTGAAGCTGTCCCAGGAGAAGGACACACTCAACGGCGCCCTGAACAAGGCGCAGGGCGCGGCCGTCAGCAGGGCCGGGGAGCTCTCCCAGGCCAACAACTCCATCAAAGACCTCAAGCTGAAGCTGGAGGGCCTCGAGGAGATGCTCTCAGAGGCCAAAACTCGGGAGGAGACCCTGGCCAAGGATTTGGAGGCGAGAAGCTGCAGCGGAGGAATGAAGCCGCCAGCCACAAGGATTTCGTGGAGGGCGAGAATCGCTGGATCAGCTGCCTCAAGGACGTCGCCGGCAGGATCACCACGCATGTCGGCGTTCTGGGAACGGGGGTCCCCAGACTTGCCTGCCTGCGGCCCACGGCATGGCTAAGTCAGCGTGCCATATGGCCCATCTTCATCTACAAGGCATCCAAGACCCTCGCGAGGGGCCAAGCCTCGCGAGGCGGACGATGCAAGACCTCCTCAGGAGTGTCCTAATCAGGCAGGCTCACGAGGAGCAGAGATATCAAGGCGGGGCAATCCTCACGAGGCTCTCGTGACGTGAGCCATGATGATCGGCGCCAGGCGGGCGCCAGGACGCACAACATCCTAGTTTCCTCTTTGGTGCTAAGGAGGCAAGTGCATGCGAGGAGTACTGAGGCATCAGTCAAAGGTTGCCATATCGGTGCAACGAGACCAAGACCAGAAGGACGGCAGGACGGAGGTCATCGTGGAGCCCAAGACGGCGTCACCACCAGAGCCTTTCGCAGGCCAAGACCACTTTTGTTAGGATAGCTTGTACTAGCTGTCCCCCTTCAAATTTGCCCGCCGTTGTTGGCTCCCTTCCCGCTCAATATTTGGGAAGAGGACCAGGGCCTATATAAGTAGAACTAGCCTCCACAATAGAAAGGAATCTCGGCCTGATTTGGTCTGATCTGATCGAGAGCCTACCCTAGACACAAGAACACCTCAACCTCAGGAGGCTGTTCTTCCCCTTGTACTGTTCATCATCAGCCCAAGAGCCAATCCACCACCACACACTGGAGTAGGGTCTTACACCACAACGGTGGCCCGAACCAAAGATAAATCTCATGTCTTTCTGTGTTAAGTAGTTCGTCGAGTTCGTCCGCGAGATCTTAGCGAGCTAGGGCGTGGATCGCTAGGAGGGAAAGACTTCGCGCGCACCCCAGAGTTCGAACCTTAAGGGTTTGCCGGAACCCCACATCCGACAACGCAACTAGCTACCATGGGGATGCCAAATGTGAGGCATGCCCCAGAGCGCAGCGGGACCACCAACGCCAAGCTGACCCTTTTCTTCGAGGGTGATCTCGGGGCCCTGGAGCAGTTTCACTCTGGCAGGGTGGCTTCACTAGCCGACGAGAACCGAAGGCTCTGCCGGGGTGCCATGACTAAGGTCCTCACCAAGGTGGCATACTGGAACCCCACCCTTGACTTCGACGCCGCGCTGGAGAGCTTGCCGGAGGGTACTGACCTTGCGCCGCTCAAGGAGTGTATCGAGCCCATCATCAACCTCATCGGCGGAATTCAAAGGGTGGAGGGCCAGCGCCGGGATTAGGCACCCCGTTTCTTATCGCCGCTTCAGGTCCATGACCAAGACAATTTGTATCTTTAGTTAGAACCGCAGCAAAAATTTGATGTAATATAACTCTGCAACAGTTTTGATATTATGCACGTTATTTTCCTGTTCGATTTTCCCCTGTATGTCCACCCTACGTTAACTGGGTAGGATCGCCGGCGCGTAAGCCCAGGGCGGTGTCTTGAGGACGGATCCCCATTGGCCTGCCGGGTGTGCATGCTGCCGGGCAAACCACCTCACCACCCTTGACGTGGCCGCTCGAACTGTCGAGCTTGACTTGAGTCAGAATAAAGAGCGTTTGCCAGGTTGTGGAAGGCTACCCTGCCACTCTCAACGCGGCCGCTTGAGCTGTTAAGCATACTCGAAATAGAACAAGGGCGTTGCCAATTGCGGGAGGGCCCCTTTGCGTGCAGGTTTTCCATACATAGGTGGAATATCCGAGGAAGATAACCTTATGTATAAAAGGAAATAGCTCAAGGCTCTGGATGACTTAGATTTTCTGTTGCCGCGCTGGCGTCCTTCGCGCTTGCAGGCGGCACAGTTTTCTCCTAGTCGTCTTCTTCTTTAGAGGCCATGGTGATAAAGAACTGCTAGGGTAACTACCAGACCAGATTCTCACAATTGCGCCCCCTACCTGGCGCGCCAAATATGTCGGTGGGAAATGACACCTACGGGATCACAAGAATCCCTACTACGCTTGCCGGGGCGCAGGGTTGTGAGAAGAGCAGGATCAGCAGTCAACACAAGGATTGTTTACCCAGGTTCGGGCCACGAGGATGCGTAGTACCCTAGTCCTGCTTTGGTGTGTATTTGAGAGAATTCTTGAGCTCTCGAAGTAGCTACGGTGGCTGCATAGTTTAAAAGAGCCAAATCCCTCTCCAGTATACCATGGGCCTCCTTTTATAGTCGAAAGGGGCTGCCACAGTGGCACACAGGAGGTGGAAAGGCCTACAGTACCGTGAGCTTATCGCTCGTACTACAGGACAAGACGCATTTAATGCATCGCTTAGGTGTCCCCTAGCTTTATCAGGGACGGGGAGCGAGGCCCGTCCCGTCCGTCGCCGCTCCTCTTCACTTCGACACACGCCCTGGCTAGCGACGCATGCGGCGCCACATAGGCAGGCAAGCAGCTGAGGTGGCGCGGTGGTAGGGTCACTACAAAAAAAAGAAACATCCGTGACATTTTGGGCCGAACGAATTTTTTTCTGTCATACATATGACACTTCTATGATGATAATTGTGACAAAACCCGGTATCATCATAGATGTGGTGGGCTCCTACTTCTATGACAAAAAATCATGACAGAAAATGGGCTTTTCGTCCTGGGCGGGCCGGAGACGTAGCTGCATGACATTCTTTGGGTCATCCATTACGGAAAAAACCATGGTAGAAGCGAGGGGGAGGAAAATTTCGGGGAGTTGCTGGTTACGGTGGGAGGTCGGGGGCCGAGCGATGTGCGTTTCTCTCGTACACGTATGCGCGTGTGTGCGAGGCGGTGGCTCTAATCAACTCCGGCGACAGAATTGCAGCTACGACATCGAACCCGAGCGATCGATCGATGGTCGTTAATCGAACCCGATCAAGCGATTCTTCTTCGACATCGCTGCTAATCAAGCCGATCGATGCTGCCTCTGGATGAACAGTGAGCATTTGCGGGGGGTTGATGAATAAAGTGAGCACTGGCGTTTGCCTCTGGATGAACAGCACCCCGTGGTGTGGTGGAGGGCTGGATGAACAGTAGACGGTGGAGGGGTTCCCGTGGAGGGGTGGTTGAACAGGACCCCGTGGTGTGGAGGGCTGGATGAACTGTAGAAGGTGGAGGGGTGCCCATGGAGGGGTGGTTGAACAAGACCCCGTGGTGTGGAGGGTTGGATGAACAGTAGACGGTGGAGAGGTGGTTGAACAGTAGCCGGTGGAGTAGCGCGCGGTGGAGGCTGGATGAACAGGAGCCCGTGGAGGCTAGAGGAGGTCGACGGTAGCCCGTGGAGGTTGGAGGAGGTCGACAGTGGAGATGAACAGTATCCCGTGGAGTCCCATTTTGCGGTACGCCACACCCCTCCTGATGAACAGGACCCCCGTTTCGATCGTAGGAGGTCCGTTTTGTCCGTTTTGCGGTATGCCACACCTCCCGATCAACAGACCCTGTTTGACCGTAGGGAGGTCCGCTTTCCTCCGCTTTTGCGGCACGCCACACCCCTCGCGATCAACAAGACCCCGTTTCAACCGTGAGGATGTCCGCTTCTTCTGCTTTTACGGTACGCCACACCCTCCCGATCAACAGACCCGTTCAACATAGGAGGCCCGCTTCTCCATTGTGCGTACGCCAGCCTCGCTTCCATCGCCGCTCCGGCCCAAGCCCTCCCGATGAACACGGCCACACATTCCGTTCCGACCCAGCCGGTTGGCTCCCACATGTTCCATTGCCTCCCGATGAACACGACGCATTCCGTTGCCTCCCCATGAACACGACGATGACGTTGTTTCTCCGTTCCGACCCAGCCATGTACACGAGCCCTGGCTGTACGTACACATACGTGGCTGTATTTTCTTTCTTGCACCCTGGCCGCTGTACGTACATGTACATGCTACATGCGCGCCTCTACTACGACATGTGCGCGCCTCTACTACGACACGTGTGTGCCTCTACATCGACCAGTATGTACGTACATGTTCGCTACCAGAATGACAATGCTACGTACGCTTCGACCAGGTGGGTCCCGACTGTCAGGCACTTCCTTGCGTGCGAAGATGTAGCTGGTGGGTCCTCGCAATGTGGGGAGAATCGCTTTTTTGACGCACTTCCGTGCGCGAAGATGTAGCTGGTGGGTCCCGCAATGGGGGCTAATCATTTTTTTTGCCCGGTCGCACTTCCTTGCGTGCGAAGGTGTAGCCGTGGGTCCCAGCACCGTGGGGAAACATTTTTTCGTGAAATACGGTGGCCTGTCCAGTGGGTCCCCGCCGCCGTGGAGGAATAATTACTTATGCGTAATAAGGAGGCACTTCCTTGCTGCGGCCGTGGACCCAGCTGTCAGCCTCTCCACGTACAGTCCATGTTCGATGGAAGCCGTTCATTGAACATGTTGACCACGCCGCGCCGAGAGCACCAGGGCGGTGGACGACGGCGAGGCCTAGGAAGGGGAAGACGCGGCAGTGGATGGCCACGCGTAGAGGAGTACGATGGTTCACTGGTTCGCTATGGTGTGAGGCTGCCGTCGCCGCAGAATAACATGGGGTGTGGGTGAGTGGAGTGGAGGGATGGCCTGGCCAGCGGTGGGAGTAGTATGGGGGCGGTGAGGCCTCCACGGAAGCACAACCGGCCACGGGAGCCGCGAGCAGGCGGCACGACCGGCGCTGCTTTGGGCGGCTGGAGCAAGAAGACCAGAGGTTGAAGAAGCACTACGGCCGTTGGATGGACATCGTACGGTCAGTCGAGCTAGAATCGTGCATATTGACTAAGTTGACAAAGCCCTTCGTCCCCGTCAACTTAGTAGGCCCACTATACTGGGTCCTAGCTAGCAGGGGGAGTATTCTTTTTTTTGGGCGTAATAAAGAGGCACTTCCTTGCGTGCGAAGATATAGCTGGTGGGTCCGAGCTGTCAGCGGCGGTAACGTTTTTTCGTGAAATACAGAGGCCCTTTCGGTGGGTCCCAGATGTCTGGTGGAGGAATCATTATTTTGTGCGTAATAAGGAGGCATTTCCTTGCGTGCGGCCATGGACCCAGCTGTCAGCCTATCCATGTACAGTCCACTTCAGATGCATGTCGGTCGTTGACCACGTTGACCACGCCACGCCCAGAGCACCAGGGCGGTGGACAACGGCGAGGCCTCAGAAGGGAACGACATGGAGGCAGGGAAGACTCGGCAGTTATTTCCCACGCGGAGGGGAGTACGACTGTACGAGGGTTTACTGGTTCGTCTGTCGTTGACGGAGAATAACAACATGTGTGGGACTGTGGGTGAGTAGAGGGATGGCTAGGCCAGCGATGGGAGTACGGTGGGGCGGTGAGGCTGCGTGGCTACAAATTACGACATGGTAGGAGGGAGCAGGCAGTCCGCCGGGCGCTTGTTTGAGCGGCCGGAGCAGGAAGAGCAGAGATTGAAGAAGACGACGGCCGTTGGATGGACATCCAACAAGATACATGCCATCCGTGGAAAGCCTCAAATCATGGAAAACAGCATACAGCCCATCTGCCATTATTTCAAATAGTTTACTGCCCATTTGCTAATTCTTACGGGTTTTTTGGAGCCCATATTCTTTTTGTTAGCATTGCAGCCCATATTGTGGCCACGGTTGAAAAATTATACGAAATTTTGCATATGTCGGTGCGGTCTCGAACTGTTTTAATCCCGAAATTTCGAGTCACATTCAGACTGATTTTAAAAATAAATGTATATCCATATAAAATCAAATAAATTGTCCACGCAAAAAAATCAATGCAATTTAAAATCTCGAAATTAAAAAAAGATATTTGAAACTAATTGCCGCTTGATGTGTTTTAAAAATGTACAACCCATTTCTCATTATCGATAGGCCATTTTCTCGGCCAAATTAATGAAGCTCTCCTCATCTTGAAAGATTTACAGCCCAACAGCCCGATAAAGCAACTTACTTAACAAATCACAAAAACTGGCTGGCTAGCCATTTTCGTAAAGAAAAACCACTACTGGGCTAGTCTGTGGTAAACATAAAAGAAAAGGTTGTCTAGACAGCCAGTGTCCCACAGCCCAGTTGACACCCCTCGTCTCAAAAACATATTAGATAAATGCCACTCCAATTATGGCGATTCATAAAAATGCCATCGCAATTTCCAAACTTTGAAAAATGCCACTGCAATTTTTGCAAACTTTGAAAAACGCCACTGCAGTTTGCAAACTTTGAAAAACGCCACTCCACACTTCAAAAAATGCCACTAGAAATGGCATGATATGGCATTTTTCAAAGTTTGGAAATAGAAGTGGCATTTCTCGGAGGCATTTATCAAATTAACCCAAGACAAAAATAATCATGGGCTGTCGGGTCCCTCGTGTCACCGCCACAGTAATTCTCTCGCTTATTGACTACGTTGATAATGGCATGGGACCCAGATGTCGAAATCCACTAGGAGGAGCCACTTTTTTATTGGCTTGAAATAAGGAGGCACTTGCTTATGCATCTTGCCATGACCTTAGCGGGTCCTCGTCATTACCTCTCCACGCATAATCATCTCCCGATTGTACGCCGACTTGCTAGGCCCACAAGTCAGCCTCTAAACCCGTGGAGGACAAATACAACCCATTTTAAAAAATAACAGCCCATTCCATACGTTCGCCGGAAAGTTCAACATTCAGAGCAAAGTAATGTGTCCGATCCACATATAGAGTAATCTTGAACTTCCACGTTGACAACCATCAAAGCCAAGTTAACTATCTACTCCCACTAATACTCTAGTATCGTAAAAGAAATAACTTAATCTTAGCTAACTATACGATGCGGCCGCCATCCGTGGTACACGCTTAAACGCCGCACCGGCACCGTGTCCTCGCGCCGCCGGACTAGCCAGAGGTGCGATCGGGCGTTGCTCGCGCTGCTTCTTTCCATGTCGGCGTGGTCCACCGGCTTGCCCAAGCGGAAACCCACTTGACGAGCTGGTAGTAAAAATCAGCGTCGCAACGCGTGTGCGTGCCGACAGCCTCCGTGGCTATTTGCCGGGCACCGCCTCCATGTAGTCGGCCCCGCTGGCGCTCTGCCGCCACTCGAGCGCCGGTCTTGCGGCTGCTCCATGTCCCGCTGGCGGCGCAAATTGGTGATACGCTGCTCCTCCGCGAGGCGGTCGCGCTCCAACAACTCCTGCTCCTCCGCCATGCGGTCGCCCTCCAACAACTCCTCGATCTGCGCATTGCCATCTAAAGACCGATAGAATGCCTCCTCCCTCCGTCTGTCTTCCGGTGAAAAACCGAACACTAGTTCCGGTGGTGACTGCCTCCGGCGTCGCCTACTGTGGACAGGCGAGGGCATGGCGGACGTGGCGAGCGACGTCGGGCCGGTGGGGGCTTATGAGGATATGGCGAATTGGGTCACGGTGACACTGGAGAAGGCCAGGAAACAGTACTTATAGGGGGAAGGTAGCGCGACGGTCATCGAAATTCAATGCATAATGGCTTAGCGCGCCAGCTTGCCGTGGAAAACTAGGGAAACTGAAATTATGACTATGCCGTCCCATCCCGTCTAGGTCGCACGCCGGCATGGCGGTCAAACGAGTGCACTCGAATCATCTCCCTCCTTGTCAATAATGATTCCATGGATTTAAAAAGCCCGCAACAATTAAAGCGTATCTTTTTTCGCATCAGTTAGCTGCCTTAATTACGCTCGGCTGCATGCAGGCACTCAAAATCGCCGCAGTAGATATGCGGCAAAGATGCAACGAAGTCGCAGCCGAGGGAACGATGCAGCCACTTAAATCGCCGGAATTAATTAGGCTTAAACTTCTGCATGCCGTTAATTATTGCCATGCCTTCGTCTTGCTGCTTTGCTCACGTGACTAATAAACCCGGACGGAGGGAGTACCTTGGTTGGTGAGAGGTTTGAATTAAGCCCTGCAAACCGGAAAGGAGGTACTAGTACATGTGTGATCCGCTATTTATTCGTGTAGGATCGAGTAGGTCGTTTCTTGAATTGAGCCCTGCAAACCTGAAAGGAGGTAGTACGTGCGTGATCCGCTATTTATCCGTGTAGGATCAATAGTGTAGCTTGTCAGTTTCTTCAGAGGTAGGCATTTTTATACGTGTAGAATCGATAGTGTAGCTTGTCAGTTTCTTGAGAGGTAGGCATTTTTATTCAAAAAACTATCACTTCGCATCTTGCGTCGCAAATAAAACTGCCAGGAGCGCATTTGTAGGCTAGCTAGTGATTGATCAGCAACTTGTAAACACTGAGCGGACAGAAATAAGTAACTGTTAATGCATCTCAATGATTCACAGATCATATACAAATATGTAGCTCCAAAATCAAAGATCAGCCACTTCGGATCTTGCGTCGCAACTAAAACTAACTAGTACAATTCCCATACATAAGATCAACATGTTAATGCATCTCAGTGATTCACAGATCATATACAAATATGTAGCTCCAGAAGCAAACATCTAGAAAAAACAACTGTTCTTCCTACTAACATGGATGCTTCTCTTGGCCAACATTCAGTATAGACTGAAAGACAAATTTGTTTGTGAAGTCTACAATTCCTCTTGCAAACGTAAGTGGTTTCACCAATAGATGGAACCATGAGAATGAACCACACATGATGGAGGAACATCCACTGCAATATGATTTGGTCTTCTCTCGATCACACCACGAGACTATTTTCGGAATACAAACTTTAACTTAGGCAAAATGATGCCCATTGTATAATCAGACCAAAGCAATGAAGCACCTAGTGTTGGCCAAGAATAGTACAGTACTACTTTTCTACAGTCCATGAAGTGACTATCCAATCTTTGTGTCTATTTTCAAATGGCACTGCATGGAGTGACTATACTATTCTCTTGTGCAGTTCAACCAAAATAGCAATGGGCAGACATCTCTGTCCGCACAAATATCAAGCAGCTAGTAAACATATACCACACCATGTTCGCAGTGATGGAAGATGTGAAATCGATACAACCGAAATTGAGCATCCAATCATTGAATCTCGCCCCGCACCTCCAATGTAGGTCCACCACGCCAATAAATTCACATGCAAACCACTAGTTTTACTATCTAATGCCAAGACAAAAGAGTAGCAAGATAGTAGCAAACCATGTACCTTCGTAATGAATAGCTCATAGTGCCACCAATTGGATATAAAGGTTTGGAAAAAATGCTCCTAATGTTGAACCAGTTGGACTTTTTGTGCAGTTCCACTAAAATCGAGCATCCCTGTTTGCATAGATATTGAAAGTGTGATTACTATAAAAGTGGCACTAATTGAAGCATAGACTCACAAATATAAGCATTCCAATTTCTTAATGGGAAAAGGTAGCAAGACTGTTTCTAACCACCTGTTTGAAGGATTAAATAAAGCAACATCATTTGATGTCGAAGGCATACATAGTTTTTTTTCTCGAAAACTGAGCCATTCCTCGACCTTTCCTCTTCTTTAAGCAAATTTTGTGCGCTTCTACTAAAATAAAATGCCATCACCGCCATAACAATTCGGGACACTGCATAAAAGGAAATGACTTAACATTACATCATGATGTCGTATGTAGTCGGCGGGCATTAGAGACAAACATACGCACCTCCTCCGATAACGTAATGAACATTTATTTTAACAAAGGTGTGACTAGCTTTACCGATAATTTGAGTGAACTCTACACCCTCTGTTCCTTAATATAAGACGTTTTCGCGGTTCAATTTAAAGTACCCAAACGTCTAGTATTTAGAAAAACAGGTAGTAGTTTTCTTGAGCACATATTTGGGAAAGCTTGCTACACTTTATTTATGTCCATACGCTAATGCGACACCATTCGAATACTACAAATCTACACTAATCCAGTGGCTAGTGCAACAGTAGAGTAGTTAGATTATTGCAGGGTACAGTACAATGGTTTTACTGAACATATTTCAATAAACTCTAGCACTGGAAGGTTTCTATAAGAATTAACAATACAAAATGTAAAGGTAACAAGTTTCAGCATTGGTATACTAGCTGTGCATGAGCATTAAACCAAATACAAAATTCTGAAGGTAACTAGCATTATTAACTAATGACAGTATAAAAAAACTGCAAACCATGTACCTCCAAGGTAATATCATTTCGAACTCGGGGGGAACTTAAAAATTGCTATCCCAATCTTGATAATCGATCAAACATAAAAACTTGATCGAACGAACAGCCGGAGGAGGAGGTGCCCACTCTTGACCTTTCCTCTTGTCTTCATAATTGTCTGTGCAGTTTAACCAAAATAAAATGACATCAGCACCTTGGCATTTTGGTGACACTGTAAAAAGAAATTAACTTATCTCATGAAAGTGAGGTATGTAATCTATAAGCATTAACAGTGCAAAAATCTGAAGGTAGTAACAAGTTTCATTGTTGGTGTACTGGCTGTGCAACAGCATTAGAATGCCTTTTTTTAAAGGGGGATCTCCCCGGCCTCTGCATCAGAGCGATGCATACGGCCATCTTATTAAACCAAATAAATAGGTTCCAACAAGGTCTCAAATTCTCCAACTGAAAAAGTGAAAAAAAGAGCTCACTCAGAGCCAAAAAACCTTTAATACATCCACAATCAACAGCTAACCCTGAAATAATCCAGTGACATTAAATGGCATTGCTTAAATTTATCGGTGGCATTAGACTGAGAGCGGCATTAGTTAAATATGGCATCACTTTAGCAGTAGCATTGCTTGACTTGGATCAAGGCGTTGTACTAATAGAAAAAAAAGTGGCAATAAGAGCATGGGAGGCCCATTCGGACAGTGGGCGCACCAATACGATGTACCTCCACGGACGCAGAGTGGTGAGGGAGGTATGGTTGCCCAGCGCAACAAATATCCAGGCAGCATATGTGGATTACGTCCCATTTTTGTTCTCTTTAGCCACCTTTTTCCTATGTGAGGACAACAAACCGATCGACCTGGTCATTCTCTATTGAGTTGTCATGCCTTTCTACCCTTCTTCAACCAAGAGACACGAGACTCGTTCCTTAGCTACTGATTTTCCCCTTTTCAACCTAGATGCGGGTTCGATGCCTACTCTCTTGGACAAGACAGTCTCCCTTCCTTTCCTTATTCAACCTGCATATGGATTAGTCTGCATGAAGTAGGGTTTCCTTTAATAGTGCAAATTATGGTTTTCGCTCATGCGTGGCCAGCAGAAAGCGAGGATAGAAAATTGGGAAGATGGTGGAGTGGAAAAAGATCCACATGCAACGACGTGGTAGATGGGGGCAATAGAACAAGGGTATGGTTCAAAAGAGGTAGCATACCGAGGGTCGGCGAGAAGTGGCTTCGGCTGGTCGCCGCCCTCCGCACACACCACGGGCAGCGAGGTTGGGGACGGAGGCCATCCTGCTGGCGCTTAGGTCCGAGAGGACGGCCTTGTCATCGCTCGTGACCTCGCTTCGCCGACGCATTTAGTGCGTCAATGCTGCACGTCCTTTTCTTCCCCGGCGGATCTGTGACCACCGGCGAGGAGGGAGAGAGGGGCCGTCTTTTTTAGATCTGGAGAGAGGGTGGTAGTGTGAGAAGCAAGTGGGCAGTCCTTGGCAAGAAAGCGCTGAAGCTCCAGCCTATATATCTTTTTTATACTACTAGTACTGGAGGTGGACTAGTGGTAGAGTAGTTTATATTTTCTCTGTGTACAGTACTAGTTAGTCGTGCTTCAAAACTGAACGGCACACCATTAAAAAAATAAAGGTCAATAACTAATGCGGCACCTCGGGCCAACGCGGCCAGATCGCATTTGGCACGAGAAATTACACACCATGTTTCGTTGACATGTGGTCCCGTTCCAACATATCAGTGAGACGACGACAAGTAGTAGGAGTATTTCGAGCGAACGTGTAGGCCGGGCGCCTCTTCGTGAACCGTGGCAACCGGGCAACCATCCACCGACTCTTCGCCTTTTCCTCTCGATTTGAATCGCCTGTCAGACGCTCTTCCTCTCCCTCCTCCATTTTCCTTCAGCCCTTCACCCTTTCTTCTGCCATTGTTCGATCGTCTTCTCCATGGAGGGAACAGGCCAGAAACGACCCCGTTATTCTTGCCCTGATCTGAAAGATGACATGGTGGAGTAACTCATTGATCTGTGTGGCGTCATCACCTCGGCTAGCATGGCAGGTTCGTTCAAGCCCATTCTCGACTCAACTAATAACATCACTACAAGGAACCCAAGAGTCAAAGAGCGGTTTGATCTCCCCTATCTTCTTCGTCATGACCCTGATGACTGGCGCCGTCACGATGGAGGCCTCGCCCTATGCAAGTTGATGCCGCTTGATAATGATACGTATGATGTTAAGATGCCATCGCTTGAGGGCAAGGCTTGGGCAAAGTAAATGGAGATTGGGTTGTTTACATTGGGTCCAATCTGCGAGTGGGAACATGTGAATGTGTACACTCGTGACCAGGTTCCACTTAAAAAATCTCAGCAGACTGCCCAGAGGTTGAGCACACCGTATTGTACGCATCGCTCAAATACAATCATGGTGACTGTCTTCTACGGAAGATAGCAATTTGTCGAGTTCCCAACCGCTTGGAATTACAACAACTATGAAGTTGTTGCTATCTTCGACAAGCTTGTTGCCGCCCTTGGTGGTTTGACTCGATGGATATTGCTCAAAAATCAGCTTCAGACATGGATGAGTACCGTGATGCAATTCAATACGAGGGCCTTGTGTTTGCTGCCACCACTCATGGCAATCGCTTTTTGCATGGCATCCTCGTAGTTTCGGTACGTTTATCTTCCACCGTAATTATAATTGTTTCATCCACATGCATGCGGGTTAGCAAGTTTCCCTTTACTAATTAACCTTCTTCTTGTGTTTCCAAGGTCGTATGAACATTCCACCACCTATACTTGAAATTTTTTATAACCAACGGGGGAGATGACGGTGGTGATGAACACGAGCATGAGGACGAGCAGCACCCATATACTCTTTGGCGCCTGGCAACTAATTCCAATGGATCACCTCTTCTTGTGTGTATACAGCCCACTGATGATGTTACTGCTAAGGAAGCAGGTGTAGTCTCCCATGGCCGCACTCTCTGAACCTATTCCAACACCCGTTGCATGGTATTCGGGATGGATTCTAGTGTGCTAGCGCCAACTCCTTCTCCCTGGTACAGAATTGATAGTCTTGGAGAAAACTCGCTCTTCCTTGGACAAAACTATCCAATTATGGTGAAAGGCGATCCAACTGTTGTTGACACAACATTACTACCATTTATGAGAAGCAACTGTGTCTATACCTCAGACATTTGGGTGGTTCCCTACCCCGGCATCGATATAGTAGGCCGCTTCACCGGATGATCGATCTGCGTTGGTCTCCAGATCGACAATGGATGGCCCGTCCCAGAGAATCACTTGTGGTTCAAAGCAAGCGCTTCCAACGCCGAGGAATGGTTGAGTTGAAGTTCATTTCATTGCTTGTTATTTTTGTGTGGTGAAAACTTTAGTATTTATAATGTATCCTCGTTGTCGATGTGGGTTGATGACCTATTGTATGTAATAAAATGATATGCCTGTGATAAACTTACTAAATTTATGAATGGCTTTCGAGTCGCTTCTCTGAGTGAGTGGTGCGACGAGGAAAAAAATATTTTCCGAATACATAATTGTACGTGCATTGCAACGGGTTATCGGATGAGGCCAATCAACAATAGTAGTACACTATTTGTACTAGCTTCACATGCTTCGCGTGTGTCGGGCGGTGTTTTCTTGTAGCCATATGTTAATGTGTTCTCTGTATGTAACCAGCACCTCGAATCCTCGATACTATATAGTAGGAGTAAGTAGTAGGAGTAGTAGGGTGGCATGGGCCAGAACAAGCATTCACGTCTAGGAGTACGGCACACGCAACCAGCACGACTACCATCTGACACCGTATTATTTCTTAGAGTCCGTGCTAGAGCAATCTCTTCAACCTCGTCGTTTCTCTAACTTCAGCCATCATACAAGCGGCGAGGTGGGGGTTTGCCGATAGTCGGTTTCCTTAATCATGTCCCACTTGTAAGGCTAACTCCAACGCACGACCCCAAACGGTCCTCCGCTTTTGCACGAACTCCAACGATAATTTTGACTAGAAAAGCAAGACCAAAGAAAACAAGGACCACAAGAATACATTTTAGTACTCACCTTAAGTTGGATTAGTGCCTTCTCGATGCATTCATTGTTGATCTACGGAGGCTCGATCTTGCGTGCTTCTTTCTTCTTCGAGTGTAAAGAAGTAGACGTTGCTTTCTCGCATCTAGTCTCATGTCTAGCCTCTATTCTAGTAGGAGTATCAACAAGTGCACTAATCTCATCTCTAGCCTCTGTGCTAGCTAAAAGTAATAGAACATCTACTAAATTGTGCTCTATCAATATATGGATGTACTCTTCTTTGCAATACAAAAACGTGCATCCATTCTACTCCCTCAGTTGCACAATACATGCCTTCTATTTGTCAAAATATATATGTATCTATACATGTTTAAGTATATAGATACAACCATTTTTGGACAAATGGAAGTCAAGTATTTTGGAACAGAGGGAGTACACAATAAAAAATTTAAGTTAGCACAACTAGTCTAATCCGAGAGCACAAACGAAGATTTGGTCGGGTTCTTCCTCCTTTTGCCGACACGTGGGACATCCAGCATCCAAGTCGTGTCATGAAAGAAAATGGAGTGGTAGTTGAAGCCACGAGATGCGCATCTTTGGTTAAACTGTAAATAGAATCTTACTACTCTTGAGTAACTCCAAAAGCGGCCACCAAAGATCTTTATTGGATTTGTTTTTCATCACCAGCACGTCGAGGTGAAAGATGTGCAGGTTCAGTGGGTCCTCTTGCGTTTTCACTGACATATGGGGCGGCATGTGAGCAAACAGACGATGGGCTCCGTGCATCCGCTGGCTGGCTGAGAAGAGAGATAGAGGAGGGCTGAGCATGGACTGCAGGAAATTTGTTCTACGTACCTCGATATAGGCTCGATATAGTAGGGTGGCATGGGCCATAACTAGCATTCACGTCTAGCAGTATGGCACACGCCACCCACACGAGTCCCATCTGACACCAATTGTCTTGGAGTCCGTGCTAAATCCATCTCTTCTCCCTCCTGTTTTCTCAGCCATCGCGCGGTGGGTGGGGTGGGGGTTTGCCGATAGTCGGTTTGCTCAACTGCGGTCCCACTTGTAAGTGAAAATGCAACACCACACGCATTCCCGCTTGAGCGGCGTGCCGGACCAACCATGTGGGGGTGCGACGCGAACGCAGCAGGCTTTTCCTTTTGAACTCGTAACTTGTAAAATTTGGTTCTGCTCCATGATGCGACCGATAGATAGAAAATAACAATTTTGCCTAGAGTAATGAGAAGTTTGGTTCTGGCGCCGTTCATGCATGGGCGCGTCGGCTGGAGGCTTGCGTCAAAGTCGTCCGTGAGCTTCTTGACGACGGTGAACCTATCGAGGAAACCGACGAGGACCTCGTCGAACAAGGAGACGAAGCTGTCGTCCAAGCGGCCCCTCGCCCTGGCGGCCTCAAGCAATACTACCTGGAGACGTTCCTCGGTCCGGGCGCAGGCCGGCGTCGTGGACCATCTGGCACAGCCGGCTGATGCTCGCACTCATCGCCTCCATGGGTCTAGCTTAGCTTCTAGTCAACTGATCTTGCGATTCGAGTGATCACTCTTGCCCTTGGTTAGCGTGCATAGGTGCATAGGATTTCGTACTACTTATCGGCCCTCTACTGCACCTACCTTTGGCTATGTGATAGGTGGGCCAGCCACCCCCTGGGCCCACGTGTCATTCACCCAAAGGCGATTGTCAGAAGTCAATGAAGTCAAGGCCCCTCCGTGCGGTCAAAGATAGTCATCTCACAGGACCTCTAGTTGGGACCAAATGAGAGAAGTTTCATGTTTACTGGTTTATTGGTCCTCTTTGCATTTTGCGCCAAGTTTTGACCTTTGATCTAACTAATAAAATGTTAATGCATGTAAACAAAAATGTCGTGTAGGTCACCTTACGAAAACCAAATAATCCCAAAACACTTAGGCACGGTGCATTAACTCCCTCCTTGTTTCTTATTTCGTGACATATCAACCAATGAGAGATGTGGGCCGTGCATGCTTTCAATGACTTGAGACTACCAAACATGACATGAAGTGTTTAGTTCATTGCATGTAATCCTATTAGTACTCTAGTTAGCAAAAGAACATTAAGTTCTCTCGCCGATAGGAATAAAACACCATGTATTTATTTACAGAGGGAATACTAAAATCCAGATGGACGTGGTAGTACTCCTAAATCCAGACGGTGGTGCTACTAGTACTAGTAGTAGTACTACCAATGTAGTAGTAGGAGTACTAGCAATCATACTACCCGCTGGTCAAATTATTACGTCTTTGCTCCTCACGGTGAAGTGACAAGACCTCGCCGGAGATGACACTGAGTATAGGCGCCGTGTTCGGCATACCATAGTCAGCCTCACCGTCTCACAAATACTATCATAATGGCTGTAGAGCTAGCCTGCTTACAACTAGCCCTGTTCGACATAATTTCCCGTGCGTAGATGCCCGTACATTGCACGAAACACCAAGATTGGGGGTGGACGGCTCCGGCAGTGGCCAAAGCGCCAAATTTTTCATGGCCTTGGAACAAGTGCTGATTGTGAGAGACAATGAGTTGTTTGTAAATAGGGAACAAGTGCGGCCATCTTTTTGCAAAAATGGAGAAGCTTGGTTTGTATGCGTCATATCTAGATCCGATGGCTATTGGTGAAAGATGGGAGGCACAACATCATCACCAACTCAAGACCTGTTTGATTCACATGATTTTGAAAACGCAGAAATAGGACACGGCAATATTACAAGTTTCAAACTGATATTACAAATGTTAGGAGTAATGCTGCACCTACGAAGAGGGAATTACTAGGAAGTTTATGTAAGAACTTTCGTTACTTTAGGTGAATACAACATTATCATACAAACTAAAATCCACCGCCCTGACAAGTCACTAATGGGAAAATAATTTTTCGAGTCTCTGGCCACTTGATGTTTCAAAAACAAATTCAGCTTCTGCGGAGACTTTGTCATTTAGGCTTAGACGCTTGCGGTGATCAGCACGCCATTCATTGTTGCGCCAGAGAACGCCAAACCTCATTACCATGAGCACACTTGCCTCCTAACAAAGAACTGGCCAATTTAATCTCGGATGTGCTGCCTCGGTAGTCGATCAAATCAATTTCGTAAGATGGAGATCAAGGCATTCATGAGATTGTTATAGTGCAGCACATTTTTCACTTTCGGTCTTCTTTTATACGCAAAAGAAGAGAACATATTAGAGCAGCTTGCTGCATAAGATTGCCGTGTCATCAAGAGGTACCAATATCATTCGCTCATATGATAGGGTTGGCTGGCTAGTGATATTTTTTCACTCTCTCTCTCTCTCTCTCTCTCTCTCTCTCTCTCTCTGTTTCATCTCATTTAACTAGGAGCACGTGAAGAGCTTGGGCATTTGTTGCCTTCCACTATGTGGCCGATGCCATATTTCGCAAAAGTATGCCACATAATACGCATCAATGTCAAATCAAAGATTTTGGCATCACTGTCGCGATGTGAGAGAGTTGGCACCGTGCACACACAGACCCACATGTATAAACAAATCAATCAAACCAACTACACCAACCTCTCACTCTCCCAAATAAGTGTTTTTTATTACCTCAGTCCTCTCTCTCTCCCACGCAAAGGTGTTTTTCATTATGTGAGTTAATTTGGCAATCAAGCAAAGTAGGTGATCCAGATTGTGGAATACTACCTCAGTATTTAGTATAAAATTTTGACCATAGATTTACCTAAGAAAATGCCAATGCATGTCACTAAAAATTACTCCCTCCGTTCCATAATGTAGTGCCTATAGATTTTTTGAGAAGTCAAACTTTGCAAACTTTGACCAAGTTTATTGAGAAAAATATTTATATCTACAATAGCAAAAATATATAATGTGAAACTACAGATTATGGTGAATCTAGTGATATATGTTTCACACTTTAGATGTAAATATTTTTCTCCACAAACTTGGTCAAAGTTTCTGAGGTTTGACTTTTCAAAAAATCTATAGGCACTACATTATGGAATGGAGGGAGTACACCATTTGAAATTATGTTCAAATACGAATGCAACGATATATTACTTAGTGACATGCATTAACATTTTGTCAGTTAAATCTATTGTCAAATTTTGATACTACAAAATTGGAAGAGTAAACCAGGACGGAGGTAGTACTTCTCTTAGGGTAACCATAGAGTTACTGGAGTAGTCTAAGTTACTTTCCACTATGACTAGCCTAGGCTACTATAGTAGTAAAGCATAAAAACGATGCAGGTGATCACGTGAGAAAAAATTACTAAAAACATTTCTTTCGGTGTAAAGGCGTAGATGCAGCTTGAACATCAAGACTTGTCATCGTAATTTGGGAAAATTACGAAAAAATTGAGCTACGTTGTGATTACCGTTTACTTATAGGAAAGAAGTTTCACCTGGATGAGTAGCTTCTCCGTGCACGAAAAGCATGTAAGGAATCCAACAACTTGATCCAGATTGGGGCCGATAGATTTTAGTGCTAAGATCTTCACTGTGCGCATGGACTGGGTCAAGCTTGTGGGAATCATTTTCTGGAAGACGGTCAGAATACATCAAGAAGAAATTAAAAATGTGAATTTCAAGAAGACGGAGAAGAAGATGAGTGTTGTACACGAACGATTATGGATCCAATAAAGAGTCCGGAGAATTTGGCGACGAGTACACCAACGCTGTCAATTTCAAGCGTCAATGACCCTGATTTTGTTGGACCTTCTAGATCCGGCTGAAGCAATCTCTCAAGGAAAGGCGCATTCTCAATGACCATAACATGGAACAGCTGGAGTGATCTCTTCCCAATTGATGTCTTGTTGCAGGGCCAGCAAGACACATAAATCCATCGAAGATACATCGAGGCGATGTGGAGGCTAATGAACCCGTGGATCTGCTCAAGACGAAGGTACTCGAGCGCAATACAGCTGCGGAACAGGTGCTCCATAGCCTTCTTCGAGATGACAACGTCGAAGAGGTCGAGCTGCTTGAGTTGAGGGAGAAGAAGGGCGGGCGCGGCATTAATCTGGGGAAGATAGTAGGATCTGAAGCTAGCGCGGTGCAACGTTGGCGTGAGGCGGAGCGTGGACGGCGGCAGAGAGCGACATCGTCCAGCTTCAAAGCTGAGCTCCTCGAGCTGATCTAGGGCGGGGGATAAGAACCACTTGTCAAACTTGGGTTGGACCTTGCAGTTGGTACTGAACATGCGGATGTCAAGGCGTCTGGCTGGCTCAGGGTGCGATGAAAGGATCTTGGAGACTACGGCCATGCGTTTGCAATCCCCGTCGCAGAGGCAGTTGTCGACGGTGAGGTTGAGGGGGACGCAGCGCCAGAGGGGGCGCCACCGCCAGGAGAGCAGGACGGTCCGCACGGCAGATTTGGTGGGGAGGAGGCCGATGATGACGAGCAGCATGTCGCCGGGGAGGCTGCTGATGAAGTCCAGGCTCGCCGGATGAGGTTTTGGCACAAGCCGCCTCTGCTTGTTGGCTGCCTCGCCGTCCATCTCAACCGGCGGCGACGCTGGTGTACACGTGTGCCGGTGTGTGTTGTGTGCTGGGTGTGCGCGAGTGCGTCCTTCTGTGCATGCCGCCAGCGCGATGGTGTATTGTCTTGTGAAAAGGCCCTTCGCAGCAAGAAGTTTGTCCTCACGCGCCTCAATTTACTAGCGTGCGGGTGCTACCCAGTGGTTTCAACTTTGTTTACTTCACCGTGTGTCGATGGGCCTATAGTTTACTTATTTTCACCCACCGCCACATGGGCCAAAGACACGAAGATACAGAACACGAAATGACAAGGCAGCATGTGGATTGGTTGACCGGTCAACTAAACAATATACGGAGCTATACAACCACGGTGAGCGTATAATCCTTTGGTATAGAGAGTTCGAGTGAGAGGGAGGCCCGTGAGAGATAGCAAGAGAGAGAGACAGAGAAACAGCTACTCCCTCCGTTCGATAATGTAGTTCCAACATTTTTTTAAGTCAAACTTTTGAAGCTTTGACCAAGTTTATAAAGAAATTACTTATATCTAAAATACCAAAGATAAATGATAGTATGAAGTAAGTACATGTTGGGTTGAATCTAATGATAGTTCCAGATGTAAATGTTTTTCCTCCACATATACCTGGTCTAACTTTTCTGAGGTTTGACTTTTCAAAACATCCATATGCTTATGGACGTGATAGAGTCCCTAACTAGAGAGAGAGAGAGAGAGAGAGTGAGTGAAAAAAGTGTGTGTGCGTGTGTGAAAGAGACATGGACAACACACGATAAAAGTAGAGAAAAAGCGTGTGTGTCATATGCAAACATATCACACATGCATCTTAGACAACGGAGGCAAGGTGAGGAGATAGTGTGTGGTTGTTTGGAACCGAGAGAGCAAGACCCCTAGCACGTGGCCAAGAGGGGTCTGACAAACAAGGGAGAGAGGTCGAGAGAGACGTACGGAGAAAATACAGACATGGGGAGGAGAGAGTGTATGTTTGTCATAGAGAGATCCCCTGGAGATCATGATGGGATTATATGGGTGGGAGATCGAATGACAAGGTGTGTGCGCGATAGAAGATGCCCCGAGAGATATCGAGATAGACGTATGGATGGAAGGAGACAATACATGTGTTCCTGATGGTTAGTAAGAGATAATCATACTTAGGAGGGGGAGTGCTTGCGCCTATGGCCTGTTTGGATACTCTAACTCAGTTAGAGGTTAGAGTTAGATTCTAACCCTGAACTAACTCTAAGTAAAGAGGTGTTTGGATGGCAGGGTTAGATGGAGCGCGGATACGGTGAGGCACCTTCACGGCGGTGCGAGAGGGAGGGAGGGAGAGGACGAGAAGCTTCGAGGAAGTGGGGAGGGATCTGCTGCGGGGAGAGCGAGAGAAAAAAGTGTTTATTAGTGGTCCCGAGAAGAACTAACCCAAATAAGCACCTCTTGGATGGGTTAGTTTTTTTGGATGGCTAGATGCATCTAACCCAAACTAACCCTCCTGTTTGGATCTTTTTGGGTTAGTTGACTCCAAACTAACCCAAACTAACTCTAACCCATGGATCCAAACAGAGCCTATGATGGAGTGAGGGATTATGGTACTTAGGGGGGTGCATGTCACATGGAGAGAGAACAAGGGTGGAGAGTGTTGGATGGGTCTATATGTATAGCGCGAGTGAGACATGTGTATGTTTGAACCAGGGAGATATAAGGCAAGTTTGGCTTTCATCCTGAGCATCTTTTGCCTGGCCTGGGGTTGTGGCTGGATTTCATGCATGCTTGTTTGGTTGCTACCCTATGAAAAAGAAAGCCCGCCTGGCTTGGGTTCCCTTGCAATTTAATTAGCCTGGCTGAACTCCAGACACTGCAAGTAGCCTGACCCAGGCAACCCATTTCAAACGCCTGGCCGTGCCTGGTCGTGCGGCCACGAGGCTAATAGCAACATGGATGGATATTAGCATTACATAATTGATGCATGGATTGATTAATGGGACGTTGATGCTTTGCCTGGCCCAGGCATGAACCAAACGCTTCAACACCACACAAGCCTGGCCAGGCAGAAATACTTTACATTTCACGTCCACACCAGGCAGTACCGACCATCGAGGCATGAGGGTCAGGTCACGAACCAAACTGACCAATAAAGTTTGACAGAGATTGAGGAGCCCCGATAAGGCTGAGTGGTGCGTCACATAGCTGAGAGGGGGAAAGAGATATTCCATCCGCTCGATAATGCAGTGCATGTAAATTTTTTAGAAGTCAAACTTTGGAAACTTTGATGAGGTTTACGCAAATTTTATTTATATCTACAATACCAAAGGTACATCGTACAAAACTACATCTCATGGTGAATCTAATGGTATATGTTTGCCGTACTAGATGTAATTCTTTTTCTCCACGTACATGGTCAAATTTTGTGATGTTTGACTTTTCAATAAATCTATATGCTATAGACCGAGGAGAGTGCCTCGGTCGAGACAGATCAAGTGCATGTGAAGGAGAATGAGTAAGTGTGCAAAAAGAGTATGTGTGTGAAAGAGACTGACAACAAACGATAAATTAGAGAGAGAGTGTGTTTTTTCGTTTCTTATGTGAACATATCACGCATGCATCTTCGAGATGGAAAAGCGATGCGAGGAGATACACGAAGATAGCTAGTGTGTGATTGTTTGCAACGGAGAGAGACACCCCTGTAGCACATGTCCAATAGAGGTCTGGCCAACAAGGAAAAAAAGGTCGAGAGGGACACATGGATGGCATGGACGCATGGGGAGGGAGAGAGGGTGTGTTTGTGATAGAGAGATCCCCTCGAGATCGTGAGGGGACTATATGGGTGGGAGATCGAGGTAGTGCGTGCGCGATAGAAAGATGCGCCAAGAGAAATCGAGATAGACCATGCACATGTTTGTGATGGAGACTAAGATTAGCTGGTCATATACATATAGGGCGATCGTGTGCCTACAATTGAGTGAGAGACCATCATACTTGGCTAGCTGGGCATGAGATTGTGTGTGTGTGCGTGTGAGATGGAGAGAGAACGAGGGAGAGAGATAGAGTTTTAGATGGGCCCTATCGAGTGCAGTGAGATATGCATGTGTATGTGTGACCCCTGTGGATGGAGAGTTTGAGAGAGGGGGGGGGAGAGCTCCGAGACGACATAGTGGTGCGTGAGAGAGTTACGGGCAAAGAGCCAAGGAATTTGTGTGTGTACGATGAGTGCACCCAAGATATCTAGCTCTGACTAGCTAGAGTATCATACATAGTGTGCGAGAGAGACTTATAGATGGTGTATATATGCATGCGAACTAGAAAGACCCCCTCCCAACACACACACACACACAAAGAGAGATAGATAGATAGATAGAGAGAGAGAGAGAGAGAGAGAGAGAGAGAGATGGAGAGAAAGGGAGAGGGACCAATAAGGTTTTTGTGTCGATCGTGCTGACGGTAATTGAAGATTGTCGGCGAGAGAGAGAGAGAGAGAGAGAGAGAGAGAACAGGAGTGCGGGAGAGGGGGAGGTCGCGTTTTATGCATCAAAGACTGATATAAACCATGTTTCGATATAAACTTGCATTCAAATATTTAAATTGGAGAACATGTTGTCTGCAATCCACACATGAACAGATATATGCGTATATCAAACAAGTTCATTAATTTGACTTTCAACATGTTCATGGAGTACTATAATCTTGTACAACATGCTACTCGATTGAGGTGTTCAATTTTGGATTTAGTTCACTATTTTGACCCTCTTGAACGAGCTATTTCATTGAATCGAGATATTTCATTTTGGGTTTGATTCACGTTTTTGAGTGGGTCAACTATTTGTCATATAGTAAATCGCTAGCAATGAGCATGTAAAACACATTACTCCCGAGCATCATCTCTCCATCTAAAAAGAAGTGGCAAGCTAATATTTCAAAATTTGATTCGAATCGACTTGGTAAGGTAGACGTGGATGCTCGTTCTCCCAAAATTTGAATGAACCGTTAAACATCCTCTCTGCTCGGTGGAATTCGCCGAGCAAATAAGCTGGAGACGCGAAATTACCGTCCTATGTGGGACACGCATCAATTGGCCCGTTGTACATCGAGGGTACGTTCATAACTTCATCCAAGCGCGCCTTCTCCTCGGGCGAAATGACATGTGCCGAATAATTCATAAACCATGGTCAGTAAAACACGCTCTCCTCGCCCGAAATAGCTCGCCCCCACTATTTGAAAACACGCTCTCCTCGCCCGAAATCATTCACGCCCACTATAGTTCAAAACATGCCCTCCTCGCCCGAAATCGCTCCCGCCCACTATTTGGGGAGAAGCAAAGTTACTCTACTATCCCCGACCCTCAGTACACAGACCCAAGTCGAGAAGCCTATAGGCAAGGGTAGAACTATAACTCCCCCTCACATTTCAAACAAATGCGTCCGTAAGACATGGTTCCACTCCCCTCCCAATCCCCCCCCCGCCCGCCCCCATTCATACCTCGCGAGCGCCAAATCACATTCTTCCCGGGAAGCTCCCTTCTCCCGAGCCGCGAAACCTCAGCCCCACCTCCATGGCGCCCCCACCACACCAATTTCACAACCGCCCTCCTCCCTAACGCCGGAGACGCTGTCCATTTGCCGCCGTGCACTGGGCCATGTGCCTCTTACTCCGTGTTGCTGGTGCTGCCTTGATGACGGCCGCGTGAACCGTACCGGAGCCGATTCACCCCCGCCGTTGTTCATGGTGCCGGAGCGGCTCCAACTTCAGGTCCGTCCAGAGTCCTGGCGCTGCTTACGCGTAGCCGTCAACCGTCGCGACATCGCTCTTTCGCAGCCGCCGGTCGCCACCGCAACCACGCCGGCCTCACCGACTCGGCAGATGGACCTGCCTACTTCACCATGCCGCCAGATAGGTCGCACCCTCATCTCAAATCATTTTATTTAGGCATCAATTCTCTGAATTTTTATTCTGGGCCAATCAGTTCCCAATGGGAAGCAGCACCCCTCGAGGCAGCGGAGCTCCTAGGCTGCCGGTTTGCTGGTGTCTAACGTAAGGGTGCGGGGCCGCAAGTTCGCCGCGGAAGCAGCGCTTAGATGGCTATCTTTTAGAGTTGCGTGGGTTGAAGGTACTGTCGCCGCCGGATCTGGATGACGGGGAGTCTTTGTGGATTGGCCCGGGGGCGGCACAACCACGGCAGTGCGGTGGGGTGGGGAGCGGGGTTTTGGCCGGGGCCACGGACGGCGGAGGCAGGCTGCTCTGCCGTTGGTCGCTGGCTCTTCGGGGAAGATTCCGAACAGTGTCAGCCGGGAGGCACAAGACGGCCATCAAGCCATCCGGCGTAGATCGGACAAAGACTAAAATAAAATAAAATCGTGTGACCCCAATTTAGTCTTCAATCAACAGACGTGTGAGCACTCTCGTACCTTGCTGTTGATCTCTTAGTGTATTTCTTCAGATCAAAGAGATATGTTGTTCTTAACATTATGCATTATCTGCATCTTCAGACACACCGTCTTCCGACTCACCACAGCTGCTCCAACAAGGGAAGCATACACCAGAAGGGAGCTATAGTCCCCACTCAACAGTTCCCTGCATCGAATGCGCGTTCCCGACATGGACAGCCACAACAACTAACGAGGGCCATCGACAAGTCAAAGACATGATGCTCACTCGTATGGATGGCATCCGGATAGGTTGTACCCTCATCTTACTTGTGTGCAACATTTATGGCTTTGTTATTCATCTAAGCATGGAAAATAGATCATCACATTTCACTGTATATTCATGCTGATCTCTTACGGGTCTTGTTCAGGAGTTCATGTTGTTCCATAGTTCAGCTAAGATACTTGTTCTTTAGGTAACGCTATTCCGTAGTTATCATCCGTCAGCCAATGCTATCCCACAGGCTGGTGATTATAGTATTATACCACTTCTAGTATTACCTATGTTGTTCTTTAATACTTTTGTGTGCCATCTAGTTAATCTCGAGTACAAACGATACATATTCTGTAGCTTTCATTTGTGTTCTCCCTTTAGTTTATGAGACCTGTTGCTGCTAGTTAACCCCAGTCCTACTATTTATGTCATCTCCTACAGGCACTCATTACATAAATCTAACTACTAGTTGTTTTCCATGCATGTCAGATATAATTGCACACACTGGTATATCCACAAGAACCTCACGGAGCAATGTAAAGGCCAATAAACTTGATGTCAATGATACCCAATATGATGGAACATGTAAAGGCAGTTCTTCAGAAGACTTGCGGAAAGATGATGAATCCTCTTCACCCCACAAGGTCCTTGCTCTAACTTGGCCTGTGATATGGGTACAACATGCATATAATGTCCTGGAGTGTATCTACTCTGTTGCAATGCCATGTGCTTAGCATGCTGATCATGCATGTAAATATGTCATGCCTTCCTGTTTTTCAATACCTATTCCATTCATGATAACATGTTTTCAAATTCAAGTATCTTGTCATTCTACTCTATCGCAATGCCATCTCGCTTAATTTGGACATCATGCTTCGATATCTTATGCATTGTTATTCATCTGTATGTACTTCATCCATACGCCATACCATGTTTTTTTACATTGAAGTGTCGTTCTAGTGCTCGTCAGCAATGCCATCTTATTTTCCCAATCATACACATGTATGTTGCCTTAGTTATTTCGCATTTATTCCGCTAGCATATAGTTTTACATCCAACTAGTGTTTTTTTGTCAGTGTTGTCTGTCAGATCCCTAGCTCTTACACCATACTCCCTCCGTCCGGATTACATGTTGCGAAATGGATAAAAAATGATGTATCTAGAACCGAATACGCTGGACCCATCCATTTTTTCCGGATGGAGGAATACATGTCAATATGTCATGCCTTTCTATTCTTGGTACCTATTCCATCTCTCTCTCATTGTCGCATGTTTTATAATTAAAGCACCATTCTTCTATACAAGGCATGCAAGGGGAAGACGACTATGTTAGAATCAAGGGTTACAAACAAGGCCTTTGCAAAAGATCCAAACGCCAGAGATAATAAACCAAGTCCAGCTTTTTATAGATATCGCTCCAAAGACAAAGAAACCCAACTCCCTCGATAATAGGCAGATTCCGGTGGCCAAAGAACTAGTCCGCCCAAATTCAAAGAAAAATATGTCAACTCAATTCTAAGAAGCGTGCGCGTATCCTTGCATCATGAAATTTTATAGCATTGATCTTATTTTCTACATGTTTCTTACCCATCTCTCTTTTAGAAAATAAGCTTAACAGATAGAAGAATTTCTGCAATGGTATCGTTTATGAGGAAAGATTCTTGCAGGAATTCTCTGTGCTTCAATGTAGATGTAAGTACCTGTTTTATATCACTATATTTTTACATCAGCATGTATTTTGTTAATCGGCGTGAATCCAACCTTTATCTGATCTAAATTTAGTTGTAGCAAAATGTATGATTAAAGGCCACAATGTTGATTTTTGTAAGGAAAACTGCCTGGTAGTTTTGCATCCTGAGCTGCATGAGTGTACTATCTCATATCAGTGGGTTTGAATACTTTGGTTCTGCAGTGGGGTTTTCAGTGTTTTTTTACTGTGTTGTCCTCTCGTATCCCTAGCTCTTAGATCATACTCCCTCAGTCCAGATTAAATGTCGCAGAAATGGATAAAACTGGATGTATCTAGAACTGAAATACGCCTAGACCCATCCATTTATTTCCGGATGGAGGGAATACATGTCAATATGTCATGCCTTTCTATGCTTCAGTACCTATTCCATCTTTGCTGTAGCATGTTTTATAACTAAATCACCATTCTTCTATATAAGGCATGCAAGGGGAAGACGGCTATGTTAGAATCTGAAGGGTTACAAACCAGGTCTTTGCAAAAGATCCAAATGCCACGAGATAATAAACCATCTCCATTTTTCATAGATACTGCTCCAGCACAGAGAAACCCAACTCCCACTGATAATAAGCAGATTCCAGTGGCCAAAGAACTAGTCCGCTCAAGTCCAGCAAAAGAATGTCAACTCCATTCTAAGAAGTGTGTGCGTATCCTCGCATCATGAAATTTTATAGCATTCTGATCATATTTTCTACATGTTTCTTACCCATCTATCTTTTAGAGAATAAGGTTAAACGATAAAAGACTTCCTCCATTGGGGTCGTATTCGAGGAAAATATCTTGCGGGAATTCTCTGTGCTCCAATGCTGATGTAAGTACCTGTTGTATATCACTATATTTTTACATCAACATGTATTTTGTTAATCGGCGTGAATCTAACCTTTATCTGATCTAAAATTAGTTGTAGCAAAATGTTAAAGGCGCCTGAGGGAGTCCTGGATTATGGGTTGTCCGGATAGCCGAACTATCACCGTTGGCCGGACTCCTGGACTATGAAGATACAATATTGAAGACTTCGTCCCGTGTCCGGATGGGACTTTCCTTGGCGTGGAAGGCAAGCTTGGCGATACGGATATGTAGATCTCCTACCATTGTAACCGACTCTGTGTAACCCTAACCCTATCCGGTGTCTATATAAACCGGAGGGCTTTAGTTCGTGGGGATCTAACAACAATCATACCATAGGCTAGCTTCTAGGGTTTAGCCTCTCCGTCTCGTGGTAGATCCACTCTTGTACGACCCATATCATCAATATTAATCAAGCGGAGTAGGGTTTTACCTCCATCAAGAGGGCCCAAACCTGGGTAAAACAAGATGTCCCTTGTCTCCTGTTACCATCCGCCTAGACGCATAGTTCGGGACCCCCTACCCGAGATCCGCCGGTTTTGACACCGACATTGGTGCTTTCATCGAGAGTTCCTCTGTATGCGTCATCCTTAGGCCCGATGGCTTCTTCGATCATCAACAACGACGCGGTCCAGGTGAGACTTTTCTCCCCGGACAGATCTTCGTATTCGACAGCTTTGCACTGCGGGCCAATTCACTTGGCCATCTGGAGCAGATCGAAAGCTACGCCCCTGGCCATCAGGTCAGATTTGGGAGTTTGAACTACATGGTCGACATCCGCGGAGACTTGATCTTCGATGGCTTCGAGCCACAGCCAAGCGCGCCGCACTGTCTCGATGGGCACGATCAAGCTCTGCCGCCGAACAGTGCCCTGGAGGCCGCACCAGCGTCCGCTTCGACCCTTAGCTCGGAGCCGACTCCGCCGATCGAGGACGAGTGGTTGGACACCGCCTCGGGCTCACGATCTCACGGCGATTGAGCCGAACTCCATCCGTCCTTTGCGAAGACCGTGACTCCAAGGCGCGGACTCCTCTCCGGACTCGAACCCTCCTCGCCCGCCAATCGAATCCAATTGGGCGCCCGGTTATGGAGTTCACTGTCGGACATCTTTCGGCACTCGCCCTTTGGCGACATCCTGAAATCACTAAAGTCTCTCTCTTTATTAGGAGAGCCCTGGCGGACTACGGTCGAAGGTTGAGATGCGGACGACGAAGAAATTCAACGCCCACCCACCGCCCACTTTGTAGCCACTGTCGAAAGCTTAAACGACGTGCTCGATTTCGACTCCGAAGACATCGATGGTATGGACGACGATGTAGGAGACAACCATGAACCAGCACCTATAGGATACTGGACAGCCACCTCATCCCACGACGTATACATGGTGGATACACCTAAAGGAAGTGACGACGAGGAACAACGGGACACTACGAAGGATAAATCCCTCGAAAAGTAGTCAAAACGGCAACGTAAACGCCGCACCAAGTCCCGCCTCGACAAAGACCCAGCCATAGAGCAGGGCGAACCGGTGGACGACGAACATACTATCGAGCAACCGTCCGAATAGGACAACTTGGATAAACAACCCGTCCCCGGCGAAGATAGCAGTCCGGACGATCTCACGCAGGACAAATTGTTGGAGCAGAAGAACCTGCACAAAAGGCTCGTCGCCACTGCGCGTAGCCTGAAAAAGCAGAAGCGGAAGCTCAATAGAGCGGAAGATGCACTCAGAATCAGATGGAGCAAAGTACTCAACACCGCAGAGAAATACGGCGACATTCGCCAAACAAAGAACTACCCGAAGCGCAAATTACTGCCCGGATTCGATGAGGAGGCCGTAGAGCCCCCGCATTCAAAGAACAAAGAGGCCGCCCGGTCGGATAGACGACCACATGGCAAACATGGAGCGGCAAGCGGCGCCGCACACAAGCCGGCACGCGATCCGCATAAGGATTCCCATCAAAAGGATGGTCTAGTTAGGTCCATCTATGGGCCGAAAAAGCAAGCTCTTCCAAGCAATGCAACACGCCAAATATCCGAACATCACGGCACACCCAAATATAGGGGTGCCGCACACCCCCTGTGTTTCACCGATGAGGTGCTGGATCACGAATTCCCGGGATTCAAACCCGTAAACATAGAGGCATACGACGGAACAATGCACCACAGTCTGGATTGAGGATTACATCCTCCACATACACATGGCTAGAGGAGATGATCTCCACGCCATAAAATACTTACCCCTCAAGCTCAAAGGGGCAGCCCGGCATTGGCTCAAAAGCCTCCCTGAAAATACCATTGGAAGTTGGGAAGAACTCGAAGATGCTTTTCGGGAAAATTTTCAAGGGACTTATGTCCGTCCTCCCGATGAAGACGATTTAAGTCACATAATTCAACAACCCAGAGAGTCAGCCCGCAAATTCTGGAACAGGTTCCTCATTAAAAAGAACCAAATAGTTGACTGTCCGGACGCCGAAGCCTTAGCAGCTTTCAAACACAACGTCCGAGACGAATGGCTCGCCAGACACCTCGGCAGAGAAGCCGATAACAATGGCTGCATTAACAAGCCTCATGACCCGCTTTTGGCGGGAGAGGATAGTTATTGGCAAGATGCGATACCATGACCCAAGTACATCCGAAATAAGGGATGGAAATGGAAAACCACGACGCAGCAAGGACCAGCGTCGGACAAAGGGAAACAGCCCAAGAGCACGGCAAATAACACCGGATTCAAGCTCCGGCAGAATCATAAAAACTACCCTCAAGGACAACAACGATGAGCTATCCAACCTAAACAAAATCTTGGACAAAATATGCCAAATCCACGGTACTCCGGAAGCCCGCAAACCATATCCACAGAGATTGTTGGGTCTTCAAGCAGTCCGGCACACTCAATGCCGAACACAAGGGCTCGACACACCAAGCGAGGACGATGACGAACCCCACAAGCAGAAAGCACCGGAAAACAAAAGAATTTCCCACAAAAAGTCAAAACAAGTGAACTCACTTCAAGTGACAAAAGGGAAAAAGCGAATGGCGCCCATAGAAACACGCACCGCACGGTCTATCCCAAAGCAGAGTCCCAACGATGGTTGTCAAAACCAATGACCTTCGATCATCAGGACTATTCCGGAAGTATCCGGAACGCAGGATGGACTGCCTTGATATTAGATCCTATAATCGACGGACTCCAATTCACACAAGTCCTAATGGACGGAGGTAGCAATCTAAACCTGCCATATCAGGACATAATCCGCAAAATGGGGATAGACCCATCCAAAATTCTCCATAGCAACACCTCCTTCAAAGGGGTAATGCCAGGCCTATATGCCCATTGTACGGGCTCCCTACTGCTAGAAGTTGTGTTCTGCTCATCCGACAACTTCCGTCGTGAAAAGTTAACCTTTCACATCGCCCCATTCGAAAGTAGCTATCAAGCACTACTGGGACGTGAAGCTTTCGCCCGCTTTAATGCAATACCGCATTATGCATCTCTTACACTTAAAATGCCTGGTCCACGTGGCATCATCTCGTTAAAAGGGAGTATCAAGTGTTACTCGAGCACGGAAGAACGTGAGACTGCCTTGACAGCCCCACACTAATCCGGCTCCGCTAATCAAAGCACCTGAATAGGTCATTCAACCCGGACATGGCTAGAGGAGTCCGGCGTAAACATATAAACGCCTACTAGCGGCATACCCCCGTACAAGGGGCTGCACGCATGTACAACAAGAGACAATAAAGCTCAATTTTATTCACTTTTCGAACCGTACTTTGCTTATTTAATATAAAGTACATTTTTCGCACGATCTTTTTTTCTTTTCAACTAAGTTCTTCTCTTTTACAGATGAACACCGTGCTAGACCCGTCCAGGATACGGCTGCAACGGAGACACAAAGCGCATACGTGCAGTGAGGGATCCGTTGCAAGGATTCTTTCAGATTAAGACCTGCGTAAACCTTTTTTACTGTCTCTTGTTGATACACATCCCCGGTTTCTTGCTATAACCAAGGAGGAGGCTGGCGTTTTGGCATCACCGCACCAGAATTTTTTATGCGTGCACGGACACGAGGGCTTAGGGCATTATTCTGCCTGCTTTCATAAAGACCGAATACCTTAGGGAGTGTTTGGCGTCTCGAGTTAGGCCTTATATGCATCAGCTTCAATCATGTCTTTGGTCAAATGTTGGGTTTGCGGCTCCACGTGTTTTGCTGCCTTACGTTCCGTTCTATTGGCTAACGCGGCACCGGAGAACTACTGCGATTGTGCCCGGTTCGCCAGTGAGCACCTCAAGAGAGAAAGCCGAAAATCGACCGGTCATGATATAACGTGAGACTGGTCAACCACTCGATGACCCACCGGAATGTTTAGAATTTCAAGCATTAACGAAGGACCGCTTTCGGTCAGCACATATGCGCCTGAATTGGGAGCGCGGTGCCCCTAGGGGCTATATAGTAGCCTCACCATCGAACTCCTATGGCTAAGTGAAAGTGATAAAGCATTATAGTCCGGTTGCCTAGTTTGCTATGCTATCACCTCCTTTACAGGACCAAGACGTTGGATTAAGTGTGAAAATGCGCCTTTTGCAAACACCCCGCACTATAAAATGCGTGGGGGCTAAGCCAAGACTGCCATCTTTCGGGTTATATACACATATACATCAACGGCCGACAGAGGTGTTTTAATACTTGAACGCACAAGTATAAAAAAGCTCTTATATTATATTGAAACATTGTTTTCACAAATCATACATGTCATTAAAACATAATATCCTTCGAAACCTGCGTCTCTATTAAACGAGCGCCCGCAAGACTTCCTCAAAATAGTGCTCGGCGGTACTCGACTTCTGTCCGAATCTTGGGATGCAACGTCGGTGGCCTTCATCTCCGCCCAGTATGTCTTGACACGGGCAAGAGCCATCCGCGCACCCTCTATGCATGCTGACCGCTTCATTACATCGATATGCGGCACCGCACGAAGGAACTGTTGCACCACGCCAAAATAACTCTTCGGCTCGGGCCTTTTCGGCCACAAATGAGTCACGACAGCCTTCATGGCAAGTCCAGACAACCTATTCAGCTCAGCCCATTCGGCCAAACGATCGGTTAATGAAAGTGGACGCTCCGGACTATGGAACTGGGACCAAAAAAGCTCTTCCATTCTGTGATCCTTTTGACCTCGGAAGTGTTCGGCCGCGTCTGCAGCACTCGCCGCCAAGTCCAGATAAGCATCCTCCACACCCCACAGCCGGTCCAATTGAGCATACCTAGGATCCGTGAATTTCCTCCGCAACAGAAAGGGCTTTACAGCCACAATATCTCCAGCCTGACGTAGCTCCTCCTTCATAGCTCTCATTGCAGAGCGAGTATCCTTGGCCTTGGTGGCGGCCTTTTTCAGGTCCTCTTGTTTCGCTTGATCTTTCAAGAAGCTCGCAACGGTCAGTAGCATTCTTCAATTTCACGGCCATCTCGGCCATTTCTTTCTTGCTTCGGCAGTGAGCAGCCTGTTCGGCTTTTAGCTCTGCGGCCGCCTTTAAAGCAGCCGCATCACTTTTTCTGGCTTGCTCCTGCGCTCGGGCGAGCTCCGCCCGAAGGCTCTCCATAGCAGCGGCACCATCTGCATTAAGCATACATGTTGTAATGCATGGGCGTCAAGCTCCCTTACCAGGTGTCCGCGGAGAAGTTGCATACCTTGTGACTCGTCAAGCCGCTTATTAACAAGCATGACGTCTGCATGCGCCACGTCAAGTTGCCGCTTCAGTTCAGCAAATTCATCAGCCCGGCTAGCCACCGGACGCTTCGCCACCTACATAGGAAGAGCGCATATTATACCTGGGGTTATGATCCTCGGCTCGCCGTCATTTTTGACACCGCACCAAGTCTCAGGGGCTACTATCTATACATGGCGCATTTTATATGCAAAACTGTCAGAAGGTACATCATTTTGCGTACCTAAAAACCCGTCAGTAAACTTACGACGGCTTCATGCAATCCACTCTCAGCGGATGAAATCCTTTCAATCACCGTACCCATTAATGTACGTTGATCTTCCGAGATAGACGCTCGCCCGAGCAGATCCTTCAGTTCCTCCGACCGCACACCCGTTGGTGTCGGACTCGTTCGGTGGCCTTTTTCGAGGGCCGGACACGGAGGGCTTTGAGGGGACATACGGCTGCCTTCTGGCCCCACTAGATTCGGAGGAGCCCTCCGCGACGACACCTCAGGTTCGTCCACCTCGCATAACGGTACGGCAGGCGGAGGCGTTTCACTCTCCATCATCTCCGGACCAAGATCACCTGAAGACGAGCTCTGCTGTGAAGGGCTGAGATACGAACTACAAGGTAAACTTTCGGTTACCTTCAGAAATAAAGCGGGGATGTCTCTCTTTTGAAAAAAAAGTGCCCCCCTTTACTTACGGCTCACTGGAGGGCTGATCTCCTTGGGGAAATAGTACGGCCGGGGCATCTCCCGCCGGAGGACCCTCTGGTGAAGATTTCTTCCCCCGCTTCGAGGCTTTGGTCTTCGGATCTTCAAAAGCGGTCCTCTTCTCTACTTGGAGGGAGGGATTCTCGATCTCCCCTTTCTTGATAGCCTCCTTCACGGAGGTAGTAGTTCCCTTGTTCCCCCCTTCGCCTTCTTCAAAAGGCACAACCTCTAGCATCTTGGTTAATACAGGTTCCGGCGTGGTCTCGGGGAGGGGGTGGACACTGATCAATTTTGCTTTTGCTATCCACTCCTGTTTAAAGGATAGCTCTGTTAAGGGCAAGTGTATGATAAATATGCGGATAGCATGTCCGTGGACAGGACTACTTACTAGAGTATCAGGGCGATTGCAGCTCAGACCTGCGTCCTCGGTTAGAAGTCCGCACATTGCTTGTGATCCGAAGAACAGTTGGTACATCTCCATGGGCGTTACGCCCATAAAATGTTGGATAGCTCATGGTCCCTCCGGATTAAACTCCCACAGGCGGAGGGGGCGACGTTTGCAGGGCAAGGTACGACGAATCAGCATGACCTGCGCTACTACGACCAGATTGATCTCTCTCTCTCTCTCGGAGGTCTCGAATACGGCCCTGCAACAGAGGTACGTCCTTGGACGGTCCCCAGTCGAGCCCTTTATTGACCCATGATGCCCGCCGCAGTGGAGGACCCAAGAGAGCCCTCGGGCCATGGAGTGTCCGCATTCTTGCTTATAACAGCCCCTCTGCACTCTGCCTGGTGCCCCTTGATCATCTTTGGCTCCACTTTGAAGGTCTTGAGCCACAATCCGAAGTGAGGGGTAATGCGGAGGAAGGCTTCACATACGACAATGAACGACGAGATGTGGAGGATGGACTCCGGATCCAAGTCATGGAATTCCAGCCCATAATAAAACATGAGCCCCCTCACAAAGGGGTCCGTCGGGAAGCCTAAACCCCGAAGGAAGTGAGACACGAATACCACGCTCTCACCAGGCTCGAGAGTGGGAATAACCTGCCCTTGGGCAGGCAACCTATGCGAAATTTCACCGGTTAGATGCCTGGCGTCTCTCAGCTTTAGCACATTTTCTTCCGTGACGGAGGAAGACATCCACCGGTCGTGCAGGTCGGAGCCGGACATCGTTGAATGTCCGAAGCGCCTAAATCTGGAGCTTTGGGTATTGGAACTCGAGACGAGGGGCGGATTCGATTGAGATTGAAAGAAAGGAGCGGGCCTTGGTCTCGTTCTAAAGAGGTTGAATACCAAGAGCCCTCCCCGTGACCGTTTGGGACTCGCCTTCGATGGAGGAGGCGTGCCAACGGGCACGACTGGGTTACCCACGCCCGTATTGATGAGGATCCCAGAGTAAAGGGGGCACGATCTCCGTTCTGATAAGACGTGCCGAAGAAACCGCCTCGCTAAATGCGCTGAGGTGGAACAGTAAAAACGATTCGTATAAAGGCCTGGCCGTGGTGTGATGTCACGCCGCAGAATACGTCAGCAGATCTGTGCAAAGGTTATTCTCTCTACGGTGGTATGTGGAAATTGTTTTGTAGAGCCGGACACAATCCTTGTGTTCAAAATCTTCTGTGAAGTATTCGAAGGAGGAACCCGCCTTGCAATGCCGAAGACAATATGCGCGCCGGACTCGTCGTCATTGAAGCCTGGTTCAGGGGCTACTGAGGGAGTCCTGGATTAGGGGGTGTCCGGATAGCCGAACTATCACCGTTGGCCGGACTCCTGGACTATGAAGATACAAGATTGAAGACTTTGTCCCATGTCCGGATGGGACTTTCCTTGGCGTGGAAGGCAAGCTTGGCGATCTGGATATGTAGATCTCCTACCATTGTAACCGACTACTGTAACCCTAACCCTATCTCGGTGTCTATATAAACCGGAGGGTTTTAGTCCGTGGGGATCTAACAACAATCATACCATAGGCTAGCTTCTAGGGTTTAGCCTCTCTGATCTCGTGGTAGATCCACTCTTGTACTACCCACATCATCAATATTAATCAAGCAGGAGTAGGGTTTTACCTCCATCGAGAGGGCTCGAACCTGGGTAAAAACATCATGTCCCTTGTCTCCTATTACCATCCGCCTAGACGCACAGTTCGGGACCCCCTACCCGAGATCCGCCGGTTTTGACACCGACAACGCCAATGTTGATTTTTGTAAGGAAAACTGCCTGGTAGTTTTGCATACTAAGCTGCATGACTGTACTATCTCATATCACGCACATTACTGAATTGTAGTGCTTCTCTAGTTGCCCATTCATTCATTGTGTCAATGTTGCTTTCGTACTACCTTACCTGGCTGATGATAGCTGTCCCATATTGTGTTAATTTGGTGTAGGCTAGTTGCCCAAACGTTCGTTGTGTCAATGTTGCTTTCCTATTATCCTCGACTTGGCCAATGATAGCAATGCTAGTGTGTTAATTTTGTGCGAGTGCTGAAGATAAGAAGACAAACTCTGAAAATAGCAAGGCAACCCCATTGTTTCTTTCCGAAGAAATCTAGGCCAGGTAATATGGCAATAACTCATGATTAATTTGTTTGGTTCCCGTCCTAATTTATGTTATGATGCAGTGGTCGAGACACTCTCCACTATCAATAATGAAAGCCTGCCAAAATCGCCATTTGAATCTGTTCAGTATCCTCTACCTCGAATGCAACAGAATAAATGTATGTTTGTGAACCAATTAATGGCTGAAGCAATGATGGAAATGGTGGATGAATCAGAGGTGCAGAGTCATGCGACACAACAACTGATCAGTGTTTTCAGAGACAGTGTAGCAAAGCAGCAAGAACTTGCCCACATGCTTATGGGCGTCATCTATGCTGAGGTTGCAGATTGTGACATTGTAGATGGTTAGGTTCTGCTCATTTATTTGCACTCGCATCAATCTTTGATTGCCCAGTGGATGTAATTTCCTGTAATATATGCTGGATGTGCAACATTATTCTCTGTATGTCGTACCTTTGCTTGATCGGTTTTTGTCCTGTGCATAATTGCTCATCGTAATGGGCTCAAATTATCTAATTTGGCCTAAAGACATGTACGAAATTTAGTGGGCCCATTAAGTTAATGGGCCGTTACTAGGCCGAAAGTTAATGGTCGGCCCTCTTACCTCCCGGGTCGTTAACAGGCCGTTACTAAGTTTGGGCTGCATATGGCCCAACTATACTGTAGGCCTTTAGCAGGCCGGAAGAGACAGCGGGCTTATACTGGACCATGAACAGCATGGGCCGCTAAGAGGCCGAAAGTCAGGTCGTATTGTAAACGGCCCAATCAGGTTGTGGGCCTTTAGCGAGCGAAGAGAAAGCGGGCTGGTATTGGACCATGAAGGGCATGGGCCGTTAAAGGCCAAAACTAAGGTCCCACTACAAATGGCCCAACTCATTTATGGTCCGTTAACGAGCCGAAAGGCACACGGGACGGGAATTGGCCCAACACTTACATGGGTCGCTAAAAGGCCAAAACTCAGGTCCGACTACAAATGGCCCAACTGATTTATGGGCCGTCAACAGTCGAAAGTGACACCGGCGAAATTGGCCCAACAGTTAAATGGGCCGCTAAAAGGCCGAAACTCAGGTCCGGCTACAAATGGCCCATCAGATTTATGGGCCGTCAACAGGCTGAAAGACACACCGGGCCGGAAATTAGCCCAACATTTAAATGGGTCGCTAAAAGTCCGAAAGATGTACATCCTGAAAATTGCCACATCCATTAAATGGGCCGTTAACAGGCCAAAATCTCATCGGGCCGATATTGAGTCCAATTATATAGCGGGCTGTTAACGGGCTCGAACTGACGATGGGCTGCAATGGTGTCAAATCTTTAACGGGCCGTTGACGGGCCGAATTGGCACATCTCGTATGGGTCGTGGGCTTAAATGGACCTGACACAAGTAGGCCTTATATGGGTCGGCCTGCTAATTTTTACTGGGACGGCCTTTTTCACCGGAATGGCCACTGTTGGGCCGTGCCACGTGTCGACCTATCATAGGCGGCTTCTGCCCAACGAGTGGATGACATCTGTCCCAACGATGAGCATACATGTGTTTCCTCAAGCCAATGATTATTTTACCCGTGGAAAATCCCCATTGGTCGGGGCTGTTAATGGGTTATCGGATCCAAAACCCGACCCGATAGCTTAACGGCGTTCCATTACGGTGGATGCCACGTGTCGGTCACCCTTGACGAAAGCACTTCTGTGACGCGCGATTTATCGTCATGGAAGTAGACACTTCCGTGATGATAATTTTGTAATGTCATGGAACACTTCTCTGACAAAGACAGGTATGACTATCTTGATTCTGTCATAAAATTGTCATGGATGTACATGCATGACAAAAAAATGCGACCTACTGTGACAAACACGTATCATCACGGAAGTGTATTTTTTTGTAGTGGGTCTTCATGAAGATCTGCATGCCGCCACGCATGCACTTGCTGATCTGGACTGGAAGCTGCATGTTGCCATGCAGGTGCCAGCCCAACTGGTAGGGCTGGCAGCTGCATGCGAACTGCGCAAAGATGTAGGTGGGAAACGACACCTATGGGATCACAAGAATCCCTACTACGGTTGCCGGGGCGCAGGGTTGTGAGAAGAGTAGCATCAGCAGTCAACACAAGGATCATTTACCCAGGTTCGGGCCGCGAGGATGCGTAATACCCTAGTCCTGCTTTGGTGTGTATTTGAGAGAGTTCTTGAGCTCTCGAACTAGCTATGGTGGCTGCGTAGTTTAAAAGAGCCGAATCACTCTCCAGTATGCCATGGGCCTCCTTTTATAGTTGAAAGGGGCTGCCACAGTGGCACACGGGAGGTGGAAAGCCCTACAATACTGTGAGCTTATCGCCCGTATTACAGGACAAGACGCATTTAATGCGTCGCTTAGGTGTCCCCTAAATTTATCGGGGACGGGGAGCAAGGCCCGTCCCGTTCGTCGCCGCTCATCTTCGCTTCGACACGCGCCCTGGCTAGTGATGCATGCGGCGCCACATAGGCAGGCAAACAGCTGAGGTGGCGCGGTGGTAGGGTCTTCACGAAGATCTGCATGCCGCCACACAGGCACTTGCTGATCTGGCCTGGAAGCTACATGTTGCCACGTACGTGCCAGCCCAACTGGTCGGGCTGGCAACTGCATGCGAACGGCGGTAGAAACTTGGCTGGTGCTGGCTTGGCAGTGGCCCCGCTGATATCCTCGGCAAGGGCCTTGCCGGGGGCCCGGCAGGGGTCTTGCCGTGGTGCTCAGTCGTCCCCGGCAAGATCGGTCTTGTGGCCTTCCTCGGCAAGGATCTCGCTGAGGGTCGCCGTCTTCTGGTCCTCATCTGATCTTGTGTTTATGATCTTGACAAAGGTCTGCATGCCACCACGGAGGTGCCTACCGAGCCCTGGTCCCAACGTAGTTGGTTGGGTTGGAACCTGTGGGCTCAAGGGCGGCTCACTCCGTTGGTGTGGGCGAGCTGCCCCGGCGAGGATCTTGCCAGGGCCGCTGAGGCTGCCCCGGCAAGGATCTTACCAGGGGTACCTGCTCTGTCCCTCTACTTCTTTGTGTTCTTAGCCTTGGCGTTGTCTTGGGCTTCGGCTTCTCTCTGGCCCCCCTCCTCTGCCCTGCTTAGTGTGGCCGTGGCGCGCAGCTCTGACTGCCCGTTCACAAGTAAAGGGGTACAAAGGTGCGCCCCTACTTTTTTACACTGACACCGTCCTCCAACCCCTGCGAAATTTTTCTGAAGACAAGAGAAGGACCATCGGTGAAGAGGTCGCCAAGCTGTTGGCGGCCGGCTTCATCATGGAAGTGTTTCACCCCGAGTGGTTGGCCAACCCAGTCCTCATCCTGAAGAAGAACAAGACCTGGCGCATGTGTATCGACTACACCAGCCTGAACAAGGCCTGCCCCAAAGACTCGTTCGCCCTCTGGCGGATCGACCAAGTCATCGACTCCACTGTCGGATGTGAGATCCTGTCCTTCCTGGATGCTTACTCCGACTATCACCAAATCAAGCTGGACCCGGCCGACGCCCTAAAGACGTCCTTCATCATGCCCTTTGGGGCGTATTGCTACATCACCATGACGTTCGGCTTGAAGAACGTCGGCGCCACTTTCCAGTGCTGCATGCAGAAATGCCTGCTGCCGCAACTCGGCCGCAATATCCACGTCTATATGGACGACATCGTGGTGAAGACCAAGAAACACTTCACGCTCCTAGACGACCTAAAGGAGACCTTCACCTACCTGCGAGGTCACGCTCAACCCGGAAAAGTGCGTTTTCGGCGTCCCGGCCGAAAAACTGCTCCACTCCCTCGTCTCGGAGCGCGGCATTGAGGCAAACCCGGAGAAAATCAAGGCCACCGAGCGCATGCGCAAGCCGGCTCGGCTGCGTGATGTCAAGAAGTTTACTGGCTACTTGGCCTCGGTCAGCCAGTTTCTCAGCGGCTGGGCGAGAGGGCCTTGCCCCTATATCAGCTAATGAAGAAGACGACGTTGTTCGAGTGGAACGACCAGGCGGACGAAGCCTTCCGGGATCTCAAGAGAATGCTCTCCACCGCTCCAGTCCTGGTTGCACCGGCCGAGAAGGAGCCGTTGTTGCTTTGTATCGCCGCAACCTCGCGGTCGGTCAACACGGTGACGGTGGTCGAGCGACCAGAGAAGGACAAGGTCCAAGCCGTCCAACGTCCCATCTACTACCTGAGCGAGGTGCTCTCCGCCTCAAAGCAGAACTACCCGCACTACCAGAAGATGTGTTATAGCATGGACTTCACCACTACGAAACTGAAGTAGTACTTCCAAGAGCATGTCGTCACCGTGGTGAGCATGGCCCCTCTCGGAGAAATCATCGGGTGCCGGGATGCCTCTGGCCGGGTCGCCAAGTGGGTGCTTGAGCTAGCCGGCCACACCATACTCTACGAGCCCCGCACTACGATCAAGTCCCAAGCTTTGGCCGACTTCCTCGTCGACTGGACCGAGACCCAATACCTGCCGCCGCCACCGGACTCGACGCACTGGCGCATGCACTTCGACGGGTCAAAGATGCGACTCGGCCTAGGGGTCGGCATCGTGCTGTCCTCCGCCAAGGGCGACCAGCTCAAGTACGCACTGCAGATCCACTTTGCCGCCTCCAACAACGTTGCCGAGTATGAAGGCCTTGTGCATGGCCTACGACTTGCGAAGGAACTCGGCGTCCGGCGCATCCTGTGCTACGGTGATTCGGACCTCGTGGTGCAGCAGTGCTCCGGTGAGTGGGATGCACATAACTCAACATGCCAAGCTACCGCTTCCTCATCCAGAAGCTGTCCGGATTCTTCGCGGCTGTGAGTTCCTCCACGCCCCGTGCGCAGAAAATCAGGCGGCCCACACACTCGCCAAGATCGCCTCATCCCGGCAGTCCATTCCGTCCGGCATCTCCCTCAAGCATCCGCACAAGCCATCCGTCAAGCCGTCTCCAGACTCCGAGTCCATCCACGTTCCAGCCGACCCAGCCGCGCCCCAACCCGGTCCGGGGACTGCTCCACCTGACCCAGCCGCGCCTCAACCCGGCCCGGGGACTACCCCACCAGACCCGAGGACTGCCGAACCCGGCCCGGGGGCTGCTCAACTCGTCTCGCGGGCTGCCACCCCAGAGCCCGAAATGGTGGCCGTCTTTGCCATAGTGACGGCGCCATCCTGGGCTCTGCCCATCTCGGAGTTCCTGGAGAACGGGGTCCTCCCCATGGACGAGACCGAAGCTCGGCAAGTGCAGCGCCGAGCGTCCACCTACAGCATCATCAACAACAAGCTCGTCAAGTGCAGCTCCACCTTCGTATTCCAACGCTGCGTCGAGGAGGACAAGGGTATTGAGATCCTCCTCGACATACACCAGGGCGAGTGCAGGCACCACGCCGCCTCGCGATCCCTGGTGGCCAAGGCTTTCCGCCATGGTTTCTACTGGCCCACGGCCCTCGAAGACACATAATCGCTCGTCCTCAAGTGCGAGGGGTGCCAGCGCTTCAGCAAGCGCAGCCACCAGCCGGAGTCGGCACTCCGGACCATACCGATCGCCTGGTCATTCGCGGTCTGGGGACTCGACATGGTGGGACCCCAACCGCTCGAGGCGGCATGACGCATTTGCTGGTGGCGGTGGACAAGTTCACCAAGTGGATCGAAGCAAGGCCGATCAAGAAGCTGGATGGGCCAACGGCCGTTCGATTCGTCAAGGACATCGCGGTGCGCTACGGCATGCCGAACAACATCATCATGGACAACGGCACCAACTTCGCCAAGTGCGCACTCACACAGTACTACTCCGTCTCCGGCATCCTCCTCGACCTGGCTTCTATTGCACATCCGCAGTCCAACGGCCAGGTTGAGCAGGCTATCGGCCTCATCCTATCTGGCATCAAACCGCGACTCGTCGAGCCGCTCATCCGTTCACCCGGTAATTGGCTTGATGAGTTGCCGGCCGTCCTCTGGAGTCTCCGCACCATGCCAAACAGGTCGACCGGGTTCACTCCATTCTTCCTCGTCTACGGAGCAGAAGCCATCATCCCGAATGATGTCGAGTTCGACTCGCAACGCGTCATGATGTACATGGAAGCCGGAGCCAAGGAAGCCCGTGAAGGCGGCGTCGACCTGCTCGAAGAAGCACGTCTCCTAGCGCTCAGCCGCTCAGCCATCTACCAGCAAGGCCTGAGGCATTACCACAGCAAGAAGATCAAGCCCCTCTCTTTCGGAGAGGGAGACCTCGTCCTCCGGCTCGTCCAAGAGTAGACCGGCCAATAGAAGTTGTCCTCCCCATGGGAGGGACCCTTCATCGTCAGCAAGGCCTTGTGCAACCGCAACACGTACCACCTCATCGATGCTCGCAAGTCAAACAAGTGCAAAGGGACACCGTTGGCAAAGAAACAACCCGGCCATGGAATGCAGAGCTCCTCCACCCGTTTTACAGTTAGCCGTGTGCACATATGTATCGCTGCCTCTTGTAATCATCTGAAAACTATGGGATCCCCGAACGACGCTCGGGGGCTCCCCTTTTGCGACCAAGCTATTGTGTCTCTTACATTTCTACATTGCTTTCTTCGTAAACCAACCCGACCACCGGGCCGACTCGCTCGACCCGGGGCCTCGGGAGCTGGCCGGCTTGGCCGCCCGCCGTTTTTCTTAGCGGCTCTTAACGCGTTGCATCGCCACGGCCGCTCGCTTCGCCCTAAGCCGCAGAACCGGCTTCGTCTATCGGCTGGCAAGCACATGGGACCAAAAGCACCAGCGCGCCACGAGCACTAAGCCAAGAACCGCCAAGTCGCCCAACTCGAGCCCGCCACTTTAAGTTGCTGTACGCCGGCTGCTCGCCAACCCGACCATGCCGGATTGCCGCCAGCCGGCCCAGCGGGTGTTTCGCTCACTCTCAATGTTTCGAAAGCCTAAATATCACACGCTCCTCTCCAAGGTTGAACCCCTTGTCATGGACCGGAGCCTCGGCCGTCGGACTTCATGGGAAAGCGAATGGGGAAAGTTGTGGAAGAACGGCTCCAGAAACGAAAATCAAAAGCGCAGGCATCCACGAAGTTTCTGCATACCGCCGGGTCGCTCAACCCGGCCTCGCCACTTTAAGTTGCCGCATGACCAACTGCTCGCCAACCTGGCCCCGCCGGATTGCCACCAGCCAGCCCAATGTGTGTTTCGCTCGCGCTGAACGTTGCGAAAGCCTTAGTACTGCACGCTCTTCTCAAAGGCCGAACCCCTTGTCACGGACCGGAGCCTCGGCGGTCAGACTCGAGCGGGAGAAGCCCAGGAGGGGAAAGCGTAGAAAAACGGCTCGAAAAAAACGAAAAGCAAAAGCGCAAGCATCCACCAAGATCATACATCATAAATTCAGAAACAGGCCCAAGGCCAGAGTTCATTACACCCAGTCAACCCCAAGTGGGTGGGTGGACTTCCTACCTAACAGAAATTTTTACTAAGTTAAAAATCAGGCATTCCCGCCACCGGATCGCGCAGCTCTCGGATCCGCTCAGGTGCCGGTGTCCTCCTCCCTGGTGTCTGCGTTGGAGTAGATGTCCGTCTCCTCAGAACTGCCCTCCGGGTCATCCAGAAGAAGGCCGTAGTCGTCAGCAGGCATGACTCCGCCATCCTCCGCCAGCTCTGGCTGGAACTCGTCATGGAAGGCGAACCTGGTGACGTAGCTAGCCCAGGCGGCGATCCGTCCGGCCTCCGCCTGCAGCTGGCTCTCCGAGCCGGCTCGCTAGCCCATCAATGCATCTGTAACATCCCTAGCCTTGCCATGCACTTGGAATAGCTTGGTTGCTGCATCATGTCTAAATTTCTTTTAAACTTGAAATGGGGATTGTTCAAACCCTAGCACCAGATCAAATCAAATAGGTTCAACCTAAAATAATCTTCAATGAACCCAAAATGCCCTTTGGAAATGTTCATGATTTTTGATAAAGGTGAAAACTTACGCCAAAATGATGAGCATATTTCTTGGCCATTTATGGATTTTTGAATTAACTCATATTGTATTTGAATTGGGGCATTTAAATTCTATCAATATTTTAAATGCTCTAATAATTCTGAAAAGTAGTTGAGGGCTGTTGGGAATAATCTAGTATGTGCCCACAATTTATTTCAGGATTTTATAAAGTGGTTTAGTATTTTACTAAATCCAAAAAACAAAGACAGAAAATAGAAAACATAAATAAGAGAGAGAGAGAGAGAGAGAGAGAGAGAACCCACCTGGCTTACCTGGCCGCCCAGCTAGCCCAGCACCGTAGCTGAGGCCCAGCCCACCAGGGCGAAGCGGTCGTCCTCAACCTCTACCAGAAGGCAGATGCATGTCGACGCGCGCGTGATTGCCGTGTCCACCTCCCTGCCTGCCTTGTCCTTCCCCGACCCTTCTCGAGATGCCCAGGAGACGCCTGCAGCCTCCTCTAGCTCCCCCCTCGCTCTCTGGACCCTCTCACCCTCTCCAGCTCCTCCTCGAGCTTCGTTCGAGAGCAGCAGCTGGCCGCCGTCGCGCGTACGCGTAGCCACCGTTCCCCTCTCGCTGCATCGCCATGTTAGGAAGCTCCTTCATCGCGCACCTCATCTCCATGCTGAAGGAAACGAGCCGAAGTGCTCCGTTTTGCCGCCATCTTCGTCATCTTCACCGCCAGATGCTGGAGATCTCCCTCGCCGCTCCGCTCACTCCAGTGCTTCCCCAAGCTCGCCGACCCGCCCATCGTGCTCACTGTGAGGCCACGGTCCGAACCCCCCTTTCCTTCTCCTCGCTTGCACGCCGTAGCCGCTGCTTCGCTGATGATCGTAGCCGCCACCGCCTGAGCTCATCGCTAGGCTTGATTCCGGCCACCCTTTGCCCAAACGCAGCCACCACTAGATGCGCGCGAGCGCTAGCAAGCTGCAGCAACAAACCACGCTCAAAACGGCGCCCCGTGGGCGATTTCTGAGCCTCGCCGCCGTGTCTGGCCTCGCCGGCGTCGAGTCGCCGGCGGGTTTGACCCGAGTTAACCAGGGTTGACCCTCCTGGGTAATTCACATGTGAGCCCCAGCTTTGGGTTAAGTTTATAATTAGACTTAATTAGCCCTCTAACTCACTGACTAGTGGGTCCGGGCCCCACTGACAGTTTAGTTAGGATTAACTTAACGCTAATTAACCCTGTTAATTAGTGCTAACACTGCCACGTGGGTCCCACTAGTCAGGTTTGACCTGGCTGACCGCAGTTGACCTGCTGACGTCACACTGACATCAGGCTGACGCAGTAATGCCCTTTTCTAGATTTATTCTTTTCAGGAAATTCCAGAAAATAGAGCAAACTTCTCAAAATCATAGAAATTAATCTGTAACTCCAAATACAAAGATTTTATATATGAAAAATGATCAGAAAAATCCAATCTATCCATCTGTACTGGTTTCATGCATGTTAAAACAACTTAACCTTGCTGTTTAGTTCAAAAAAATAAATAGGGCACTATTTATATTCATAATTTGAACTTGGGGTTGAACCTTTGGTTGAAAATGACCCAAACCCATCTGGTTGTAGTTCCATTATGCCAAAACACTCATATTACCATGTCATGATCATGCATCATATTGTGCATTGCATTGATTGTGTTCTTCCTTGTTTGCCAGTAATTGTCCCCTCTCAGTAGACGTGGTTCCGACGATGAGATCGATGACACCGATGAAGAGTTATACTATCTTCAGAAGTGCCGAACAAGCAAAACCCCTTGTTCATTCAGATACAATCCCACTCTCTCGCTCCTGCTCTCTTTTACTGCATTAGGACAATAACGTTTCAACTGTTACATGCTGCGGTAGCTGAACCCCTTTCCTCTGCATGACATGTCATTGCCACAGTAAATAGATGAAACCCACTAGCATGAGTAGGAGTTGTTTGAGCCCTGATGTGCCTACTCATTCATGCTTGTTTGTCATGCCTGCTACTGCTTAGAGTTGTGCCAGGTCTGATTCATCGGGGATGAATTGGAATGTGGTGAACATGTCCTACTGTTGAGAGCTAAGTGTGTGAACACGATTTTGTAAAGGTACCGGTGAGAGGCCATGTAGGAGTACATGGTGGGTTGTCTCATTGCAGCCGTCCTCAGGAACTGAGTTCTGTGTTTGTGATCCATGAACAATTACTACCATGCATTGGAATGCTTAAGTGCCCCTCTCGATGTATTAATCAACCTATTCTCTGTCCAGGAGTTGCAACTAGTTTCTGGTGTTTGTAGGTAGTGTTAGTAGTCTACCAAGTGGCACCTGGTACAGGTGGGATTGGGACATACTAGGCACCATGGTACGGTGTACCAAGTGTAGATCCATCCATCGAGGTGGGCTTGGGAACCCTGCACACATCGTTTGGGGCCATGAGCGACACCCCGGCCGGATCTCCTTGCTGATGGAACCCGAATAGGCGATAAACCTAGACTAGAGACTTATGTGGTTAGTAAGGTCGTGGCCGACTCCCTAGCCAAGCTTCCGCTTGAAGGTTGCCGAGATACCAGCGTGTACATGGTGGTAAGTGGCGAGAGCATGTGTGAAGAAGTACACCCTGCAGGTTAACATCATCTATTGAATAGCCGTGTTACTGCGGTAAAGGACTTACGGGTTGCACATGCAGTTCATAGACAAGTGAACATGGATACTCTAAAACTTCGCAAGATAAGCGTGAGTGCTATGGATGGCGTTCGTGAGGGAGGCAGGGCGGATCCCTAGTGGTGTATTGATTGGTGAATATGTGGACTCATGTGCGCCACCTCAAAAGAGTTACTTGCAGTCGTAGTTCAGGATAGCCACCGAGTCAAAGCTGGCTTGTTGCAGTTAAACTCCACCACCCCCTTTGTTGATACTGATGCATATGTAGATAGTTCTGATGTAAGTCTTGCCGGGTACATTTTTACTCACGTTTGCTTAATCTATGTTTTTGCAGAGAGACTTCAGTCTCGCTAGTAGTTCCATGTGGACTTCGACGTTTAGCTTGTTACCTGAGCTACGATCTTGTGCCCTCGGCGGAGTTACGGTAGATAGTCGGGCTTCTCGGCCTTTTTCATTTGTAGATGTACGTACTCGGACATGTTAAGCTTCGCATGTGCTTTGACTTGTATGCTGAATGTTGGGTCATGAGACCCATGTTTGTAATATCTCGCTCCTCGGAGCCTATTGAATAAATACTTTGAGTCGTAGAGTTTTGTTGTGATGCCATGTTGTATTTACACATATCGAGCATATTGTGTGTATGATTGAAATGCTTGGTATGTGTGGGATCCGACAACCTAGTTGTATATCCTTGGTAGCCTCTCTTATGGGGAAATGTAGTCTAGTGCTTCAACTGAGCCATGGTAGTCTGCTACAGCCCGGATTACCGGAGTCCTGTTAGCACAGTTGCTACTGCTCCGGAACACTTAGACTGGCCGACATGTGTCCTTCTTCGATCCTGTGTCTGTCCCTTCGGGGAAATGTCACGCGGTGTCTTCTGAGTCCTGTTAGCCTGCTAGAACCCGGATTCCCGGAGTCCTGCTAGCCCAGTTGCTACAGCCCGAATGCACCCGCTGATGACCGACACGTTCGTTGCTGGGTCATGTATGCCTGTCCCTGTAAGTTAGTGCCACTTCAGGTTCACGACTAGTCATGTCGGCCCGAGTTCTCTGTCATATGGATGCTAGCGGCACTATCATATACATGAGCCAAAAGGCGCAAACGGTCCCGGGCCAGTTAAGGTGGCACCCGTGGGAATACCATGGGTGAGGCCGCAAAGTGATACGATGTGTTACATGCTAGATCGATGTGGCTTAGGATCGGGGTCCTGACAGCTTTGGTATCAGAGCCTGACTGCCTGTAGGATTACCAAGCCAAACTCGTCGAAGTTGAGTCTAGAAATGCTTTAGTTATATGTAAGGGAATTGATTGTGGAAGGGAACGTAAGGCTCTTTTTACTTCTTATACCCTATGCCCTTCTGAGCTGAGTCACCCTCTTCTTTTCTGCGGGGATTAAGAACTAGGCCTTCTCATCTATCTATCAGGATGACGTGTTACTAATCCATAGACTTATAGGATTGATGGATTCAAGTCTCAGTTCAGTTCCTACTACTTCCGTGTGTCAACAGTTGGTCTCGGAACCTTGATATTATAATGTTGAGTGGTTATGCCACCATTTTGCATGATGTCTCAAATTCTTTCGAGCATTTACAACCGTTATGTTGTCTGAGTCATCCTAGGTCTCTAAATAGTCCGATGCATTTGCAAATCCTTTCTTTCCGTTCCCGATTTACCCACAAGATCCATTCCAATCCAATCTATCCATTTGTACTGGTTTCATGCATGTAAAAACAACTTAACCTTGATGTTCAGTTCAAAACATGATAAGGCACTATTTAAATTCATAATTTGAACTTGGGGTTGAACCTTTGGTTCAAAATATGACCCAAACCCATCTGGTTGTAGTTGCATTAGGCCAACACACTCATATTACCATGTCATGATCATGCGTCATATTGTGCATTGCATTGATTGTGTTCTTCCTTGTTTGCCGGTAATTGTCCCCTCTTAGTAGACGTGGTTCCGACGATGAGACCGATGACACCGATGAAGAGTTATACTATCTTTAGAAGTGCCAGGCAAGCAAAACCCCCCTTGTTCATTCCGATACAATCCCACTCTTTCGCTCCTGCTCTCTTTTACTGCATTAGGACAATAACGATTCAACTGTTACATGTTGCGGTAGCTGAACCCCTTTCCTCTGCATGACCTGTCATTGCCACAGTAAATAGATGAAACCCACTAGCATGAGTAGGAGTTGTTTGAGCCCTGATGTGCCTACTCATTCATGCTTGTTTGTCATGCCTGCTACTTCTTAGAGTTGAGTCAGGTCTGATTCATCGTGGATGAATTGGAATGTGGTGAACTTGTCCTACTGTTGAGAGCTAAGTGTGTGAACACGATTTGGTAAAGGTAGCGGTGAGAGGCCATGTAGGAGTACATGGTGGGTTGTCTCATTGCAGCCGAACTCAGGAACTGAGTTATGTGTTTATGATCCATGAACAGTTACTACCACGCATTGGAATGCTTAAGTGCCCCTCTCGACTTATTAATCAACCTATTCTCTGTCCAGGAGTTGCAACTAGTTTCTGGTGTTTGTAGGTAGTGTTAGTAGTCTACCAAGTGGCATCCGGTAAAGGTGGGCTTGGGATAGACTAGGCACCGTGGCACGGTGTACCAAGCGTAGATCCATCCGTCGAGGTGGGCTTGGGAACCCTGCACACATCGTTTGGGGCCGTGAGCGATACCCCGGCCGGATCTCCTTGCGGATGGAACCCGAATAGGCGATAAACCTAGACTAGAGACTTGTGTGGTTAGTCAGGTCGTGGCCGACTCCCTCGCCAGGCTTCCGCTTGAAGGTTGCCGAGATACACGACGTGTACATGGTGGTAAGTGGTGAGAGCGTGTGTGAAGAAGTACACCCCTGCAGGGTTAACATCATCTATTCGAATAGTCGTGTCCGCGGTAAATGACTTCTGGGTTGCCTGTATAGTTCATAGACAAGCAAAAGTGGGTACTCTAAAACTTGCAAGATAAGCGTGAGTGCTACGGATGGCGTTCTCGTAGGGAGACGGGAGCGGATCCCTAGTGGTGTATTGATTGGTGAATATGTGGACTCGTGTGCGCCACCTTAAAAGAGTTACTTGCAGTCATAGTTCAGGATAGCCACCGAGTCAAAGCTGGCTTGCTGCAGTTAAACTCCACCACCCCCTTTATTGATACTGATGCATATGTAGATAGTTCTGATGTAAGTCTTGCTGGGTACATTTGTACTCACGTTTGCTTAATTTATGTTTTTGCAGAGAGACTTCAGTCTTGCTAGTAGTTCCTTCTGGGCTTCGACGTTTTGCATGACGTTTAGCTTGTTACTTTGTTGGGTACATTTGTACTCACGTTTAGCTTGTTGGCAACTCTATTTCGCCAACAAGTCATTCGTTTTATCTTGATTAGCATGATTAATAGCAAATTCATCATAGTTTTCATAACTAGAGTTGTCAACAAGTAAATAATCATCTCCTAGCAAATCGTCTTCATCACTATTGAAATCAACATACTCGGGTGTGTTACCTTTGGACCTTTAGCCATGAAGCATCTCCCAATTCCTTCATTTGGTGAGTCAAATTTGTCGTAGGAGTTGGTTGTCACAAGTGCTAGTCTGGCAACACCTTCATCTTGAGTATATTCTGAGTTGGAGTGATAACTTCTTTCGGAGTGATTATCGGAGTCGGAGCCGGATACCATTCACCAACATGAGCTGGATGCCTTCCTTTTGTGTAGCTCCTTGATTACTTATCCTCCTTCCTTTCTGAACCCTTGCTTCTCCGAGAGGGTCTTCGTTCATAACGATCATCTCTAATCCTTCTTTCTCTTGGTGGTGATTCTTCTCTTCTACTCCTCCTTTTGGGAGAATCTTCTCTTCTTTTGTAGGGAGCCATACACTCATTGGAATAGTGTTCGGGTCTTCCACAATTGTAGCAATTACGCCCATGACTAGAAGATCCTTTGTCATTGTAGGACCTTGACTTGGAACTTCTTTCCTTGCTTCTACTTTTGTAGAACATGTTTAAGTTCTTCACCATTAGGCTCAATTCTTCATTGAAGGTTTGTTTCTCACTTGATGATGTGGGAGCTTCACATGAGGCTTTGTAAGCACCGCTTGACTTGTTGTGCAGCTCTTCCTTATCCTTGAGTGACATCTCATGAGCCACAATTCTTCCAATGACTTCCGTTGGCTTGAGATCTTTGTAATTGGGCATCATTTGGATCAATGTGCACACGGTATCATATTTTCCATCCAAGGCTCTTAGGATCTTCTTGATGATGAATTTATCGGTCATCTCTTCACTTCCTAAGCCGGGAATCTCATTTGTGATAAGAGCAAGCCTAGAGTACATTTCAGCGATGCCTTCACCATCCTTCATTTTGAACATGTCAAGTTGACTTTGAAGCACATCCAATTTGGATTCCTTGACCGAGTCGGTACCTTCGTACATATCGATCAAAGTATCCCAAATTTCCTTCGCATTCTCAAGATGGCTGATTTTTTTGAATTCTTCGGGGCACAATCCGTTGAAGAGAATATCACAAGCTTGAGCATTGTATTGCAACATCTTCAACTCTTCCACGGTAGCTTCACGGTTTGGTTCTCTCCCACCAAAAGAATTCACCTTGCAAGCCAATACACACAATAGCCCAAACGGCCGGGTTATGTCCAAGAATATGCATTTTCATCTTATGCTTCCAACTAGCAAAATTTGTACCATCAAAGTAAGGACCTCTACGGTGGAAATTTCCCTCGCTAGACACCATACTCTCCTAGGTTGTGAAACCAAGGCTATGACCACCAAAAGCTATGGAAATCAAAGCAAATGGAGACCAAAGCTTTGATACCACTTGTAGGATCGAAAGTATGTCTAGAGGGGGGTGATTAGACTACTTGACCAAATAAAAATCTAGCCTTTCCCAATTTTAGTTCCTAGTAGATTTTAGCAACTTAGCATAAGTCAAGCAATCAACTTACACATGCAATTCTAAGAGTGTAGCAGTGGAATGTAAAACAATTGCATATGAAGGTAAAGGGATGAGTTTGAGATAGCAAACGCAATGTTGACACGGAGATTTTTATCCGTGGTTCCGATAGGTGGTGCTATCGTACATCCACGTTGATGGAGACTTCAACCATCGAAGGGTAACGGTTGCGTGAGTCCACGGAGGGCTCCACCCATGAAGGGTCCACGAAGAAGCAACCTTGTCTATCCCACCACGACCGTCGCCCACGAAGAACTTGCCTCACTCGGGTAGATCTTCACGAAGTAGGAGATCTCCTTGCCCTTGCAAACTCCTTGGTTCAACTCCACAATCTTGGCGGAGGCTCCCAAGTGACACCTAGCCAATCTAGGAGACACCACTCTCCAACAGGTAACAAATGGTGTGTTGATGATGAATCCTTGCTCTTGTGCTTCAAATGATTGTCTCCCCAACACTAAACTCTCTCTCATAGGATTGGATTTGGTGGAAAGATGATTTGAGTGGAAAGAAACTTGGGGAAGGCTAGAGATCGAGATTTATGTGGTTGGAATGGAATATCTTGACCTCAACACAAGTGTAGGTGGTTCTCTCTCAGAAAATGTATGTTGGAAGTGTAGGCATGTTCTGATGGCTCTCTCCACGAATGAAGAGTGGGTGGAGGGTAATATATAGCCTCCACACAAAATCTAACCGTTACACACAATCTACCAAACTCGGTGGGACGAATCGTGAAACTTCGGTCGGGACCGATTTAGTTCATAATGTGACCGTTAGGCATTTCGGTGGGACCGACACGTCAACTCGCTGAGACCGATTTCGTTAGGGTTAGGGTATAACGTAATCTCGGTGAGACCGATTACACAAACTCGGTGAGACCGATTTTGGTAATAGACAAACAGAGAGTTGGTCAGGCAAACTTGGTGGGACCGATTCGCTCATCTCGGTTGGACCAAAACATTACGAAAGGGAAACAGAGAGTTTGCATTGCAATCTCGGTGGGACCGATCGCTCATCTCCGTTTGACCAAAATTTTACGAAGGGAAAGAGAGAGATTACAAACCCATCTCGGTGAGACCGAGATCCCTATCGGTGAGACCAAAAAGACTAGGGTTTCTCGCAGTGGCTATGTCAACTGAACCCGGTGGCGTCGGATTGAAAGTTTCGGTGGGGGCCGAGTTTGACTTTTGGTTTGGGACATATGTGGATGTGAGAAAGTAGTTGAGGGTTTTTGGAGCATATCACTAAGCACTTTGAGCAAGAAACTCATTAAGCAACACCTCACCCCTCTTGATAGTATTGGCTTTTCCTATGGACTCAATGTGATCTTGGATCACTTAAAATGAAAAATGTAGAGTCCTGAGCTTTGAGCTTGAGCCAATCCTTTGCCCTTAGCATTTTGAGGGGTCCACTTTTCTCATCCATGCCATGCCAATCAATGAGCTTTCCTGAAATGTTTATCTTGAAATAGCATTAGCTCAATGAGCTATATGTTGTTAGGAATTACCAAAACCACCCAGGGATAGTTGCACTTTCAAGACCGCGTGCCGCCTGCGGTGGCGGTGCATGGACCCCATCAAGGACAAGTTCTCCAGCAGCGCAGAGTCCCGGTTACCATGGCAGGCTGCCGCGCCTTCACCCCCAAGCTGCGTAGCGTCGCCTGGCCGGGCAAATTCAAGCCAGACCTACCTCCTTGCTACGACGGCACCCCCGACCCCGCGGAGTTCCTGCAGTTTTACGAGCTGAGCATCGAGGCGGCCAACGGCGACGAGAAAGTCATGCCGAACTGGTTCCCAATGGCTCTCAAGGATGGTGCCCGCTCCTGGCTCCTGAACCTGCCTCCAGGCTCGATCTCCTCCTGGGACGAGATGCGCGACCGCTTCGTCGCCAACTTCCAGGGCACTCGCGACCGCCCTTCAGCCACGGGTGACCTGCGCCGCGTCAAGCAACAACCAGGAGAGACCCTCCAGAAGTATATCCAGCGCTTCAACAATGTTCGTCTCAATATTCCCAAGGTGACGGACGAGGAAATCATCTCCGCGTTCTCTGATGGCGTCCGCGACGTCAAGATGGAGGAGGTGCTCGCCATCCACGAGGAGTTGTGCACGTCTCTGGAGCTGTTCAACCTGGCGATCAAGTGCGCAAGAGCTGAGGAAGGGCACCTCTCCCTCCTCGAGCTCCCAGCTGCGGACCCGGAGGAGAAGAAAGCCAAGGCCAAGGACGTGAAGCGCAAGGGAGCAGTCGTGCTCGCGGCAGAGCCGGACACCAAGCATGGCAAAGACCAGCCCGAATCATCCAAGAGAAGCCGACCGTTCTGCGCCTTCCACAAGTTGCATAGCCACAACACCAGCGACTGCCAAGAGCTCAGGGCCATTCGAGAAGGATGCTTCGATCGACGCCCCGAGCGCAACGATCGGGGCTACGGCCGAGGAGGAGGATGTGGTGGATAACGCTGGGACGACCGGGGCCCACGCCAGGAGTGGCGCGACCGGCCTCGTGAGGACCGCTTGTAGGATCAGCCTCACGAGGATCGTCCTCAGGGCAATGCTAGGCTTCCTCCGCTGCCGCCACCACCAAGAAGAAACGACGACCACCATCAGGACGAGGGGGCTGGGGGCTTCCAGGAGCCACGTGCCATCGCTTGCATCCTGGGCGGAGCTCAGGCCCCAGCCTCACAGCGCATCTTCAAGCAGTTTGCCTGAGAGGTGAACGCAGTCCTCCCCAAGCTCGAGGCCACACGCCCGCTCAGGTGGTCCAAGTGCGCTATTACATTCAGCTCGGCAGACCAGCTCAAGTGTGCGGCCACTGCTGGCGCTCTCCCGATGCTCTGTTCACCCGTCATCAGCAATGTGCAAGTCACCAAGACCCTTATCGACGGTGGCGCAGGGCTCAATGTCCTGTTCGTCGACACATTCGACAACCTCCAAGTGCCCTACGATCAGCTTCAGCCTACCAAGCCTTTCTCAGGAGTGACCGACAGCTCCACCACCCCGATCGGGCAGGTCCGCCTCCCTGTCACCTTCGGGCAGCACGACAACTACCGCACTGAGCTCATCGACTTCGACATCGCCCACATCCGTCTGCCATACAATTCAATCCTCGGGTACCCAGCCCTGGCCAAGTTCATGGCAGTGACCCTTCACGGCTACAACGTCCTCAAGATGCCAAGAAGTGGCGGAATCATCACAGTCCCGTGCGAAGAAAGAGATGCGGTGTGCTCCCTTGACTATGCCTTCCAAGCTGCAGCAATCGACGACCCCGACAGCAGGGACGAGTGCCCTCCTGAGTCCATCCCCAAGAAGAAGAAGCTGCTGCTCTGCGTAGGGCCTCAGGCAAGCGGCGCCTCAAGCTGCGCCATAACTGGATCGGCGCCCGCACCTGGGGCGCCTCCCTCCATCGCATAGGAAGGCGCGAGTCAGCGGCCGTCCCATCCCGGCCGTACGATGGGACGAGTCTCCACCAACTGATGACCAAAGCCACAGTGCCCCGCCCATGCCTCTGGTCAGCCGGGCGAGGCAACAGTGCCCCCACCTACCAGCTGACCAGGGCCGGCGTGGCAAAAGTGCGCCTGTCGTCACCCATGACGCCAGCAACCAGCGACCTGGCGGAACACCACTGTAGCCGACTCGACTCGGCCACGCCCTGACGATCGACAAGACGGTGCACAGTGCCCCTAGGCGCATGGGGCCCGTGCCCGGGGAACCCGACGAGACCTGGCACCCGGCGGATCCCAGCACTGGGTTCCGGTCACTGACAATCCGGCCCTACGGCCTTGTAACATTACCCTTGTACCCCTGGGGGGTTGACCTATAAAACCCCCCAGGAGCCCTCATTCATACGGGCAACACTTTCACTCGCACGGGCGATCACCCACACCTAGCAAGCAACACCCAGGGAGAGGGGACCAGCCTTCCTTCTCCCTCCATAGAGTGCTAGGAACAATCCTGTACTGTTACATATAAACCAACTCGGCAGGACTAGGGGTATTATCTCTCCGGAGAGCCCCGAACCTGGGTATGTCTTGCATCCCGCGCTCGCTCATGCCGATCTTGCCTCTAGCGCCCACTAGTGCCCTCGAGCCTCCTCCTCTGTTTAGCCATCCCTTGGCATCTGCCGTGCGCCCACCACGACAAGGTGCTCATAATATTGTTATGTGTGTCATCACCTTCTCTTTCCCTCTACTTCCTCCTTTTGGCAAGTGCCACATTCCCTTCTCTTTTAATGTTTGTCTTTGCCTCATAATTCAAGCGTCATGTCACTTACCTCTATGTCAAGTTTCACCTATTTTGGAGTTGATTTGGTTAGGTTCAAAAATGCCTCAAGTCTGAATTTTATTCATACTTGTTTTATTTTTCTACCACTAAAAAGGCCCAAACCAATTTATTCAAATAGAGCATAATTCCAGGAGCATGAGTATATTTTCATCTCTGTCGAACTCCTCTCCTAGCCCGCTGGCCTTTTTATTTTTCTTGCAGTTGTTTATTTAATTAAACAGAATTGGAAAGAGAAGAGAAGGGCTTACTCGGGTCGGCCTCCCAGCGCGCCAGCAGCCGCCACCCACCTTGGCGCCACAGCCCCGCCTAGTAGTAGCCCAACCAGCCTCCACATACAGGAGCTTCCTTCTCCTGTGTACGGCAGAGCATCAAGCGACTCCACGTCGGCACCTCAGTGATTTGACGGCCGGAGAGACCACTAGGTGCCTATATATCATGTCCAAATCCTACCCCGGTGTCCCCTCAACCGATTCCCCTCCTCCTATACCCTAGCCGCCGCCCAGGTAGGTCTCCACGCCCCCTCCATCGCCGCGCCCACCATGACCCGAGCAAGCAGGAGCTCGAGCTCGGGCTAGCCTCCAGTACGACTCTGCCCCCGCTCGGCCACTTTGGAGAGGACCGCCGAGGGCTCCTCCATCTTCTATGTCACATCCCTATTTCTAGTAATGCCTAGTGCTAGCATCTGGTGTTGCATCATGTTTACTTTTCACAGAAAGTTGAAATGGGGATGACAGAACCCCCAGCACCCCCTAAAAACAACTAGGGTTTACTAAAATCTTTTTCAATGAACCTGAATTGCCCTTCTAAAAAGTCCATCATTTTTGTCCTGGGTTAGAACCTCTGGCAAAATTGGTTCACAATTTTCTAGGTCATCTTAAGGCCACTTGATTAAATCATATGTTATTTGCATTCGGACATTTAAATGCTACTAAATATTTTAAATGTCCAAATAATCCCAAACTGAAATGTTCCATGTTGGATATGTTCTAAACAGTGGGCATGTGCAGTTTGGTGATTTTTGGAAATTCCTAAGAATTTTTAGAAAAGCCACAAAGTTACAGAAAAATAGAAAACAGGAAATAAAAGAGAGAAAGAGACTTACATGGCTTACCTGGACGGCCCAGTAGGAAGCCCACCTAGCCGGCCCAGCCTAGCGCCGCTGCCAGTCATCTCCCACCTCTCGCCAGTAGGGCGAGAGGCGTGTGGCCCCCATGCGCGCCCACGCGCCTCGGCCACCTCCTGCTTCTGCCGACACCCTGGACGGCTCCAGACGACGCCACGCGCCCCCTGACCTATCTCTCTCACGCCCGCAGCTCCTCCCCTCCTCTGGCTCCCTCCCCCTCTCTTCCCAAGCGCACCAGAGGGCGCCGCCGTGCTCTGGCGCGGCCACCGGCCACCCCACGCCTCCGACGCGCCCAGAAGCTCCGCCACTTCTTCCTCGACCGCCTCAGCACGCCACGCCCCGCCGGAGTCCCCCGAACGTCTTCAACGAGCTCGTCTTCGACCTCCTGACAATGAGATCTCCTCCGCCGCCCCGCTCGCTTCTTACCTCCCCCGAGCCCGCTGAGTAGCTCGTCTCACCCACCGTGAGCCCCTGCTCCTGCTCCCCCTCTCCGTTTTTTCCTTCATGCGTCGTAGCCGTCGCCCGCCTGCTACCGAACGCGCTACCTCCCGCGCTCGTCTCCGGTGATGCTCCGGTGACCATTTGGTCCCGGGCATGCGCCTATCAAACTCACCGCACCACGTAGACGCCGTAGGTGCTAAACACACATCGCCACAGCCACCGCAACTATCTTCCCGCTCGCGTCCGAACTCCGGTGGCCACAACCGAGCTTGCCGCCATCGACTCCGGCCACCCAGGCCCAGCCACGGCCACCGACGGACGCGCCGTTGCGCCATCTACTCGTACAGCCCAACGGCGCCTCGAACGGTGCCCTATAGGAGATATCCCGACACCCTCCACCGCCTCCGGCCTCGCCGGCGGCTTAACGCCGGTGGGCTTGACCCACTTTGACCCTGGCTGGGCCCCACCCGAGTCCTGACATCTGGGGCCGGCCCAAACTGGATTAGTTAAGTGTTAGTTAGTGCTAATCACCACTGTTAGGTGGTAATCCCCTCGCTAAACTAACCCTGAGCCACTAACATATGGGCCCAGCCCTACTGATATTTTTATTAGATTTAGTTTAACCCTAATTAACTTAGTTAACTAACTGAGTCACTGACCAGTGGGCCCCACTGATCAGGTTTGACCTGAATGGCGCGTGTTGACCTGCTGACGTCAGCATGACCTAATGCTGACGCAGTAATACATTTTCTAGATTTATTATTAATCAGAAAATTCCAGAAAATGCCCAAAACTTCTAAAATTCATAGAAATTAATCTGTAACTCCAAATGCAAATATTTATATATGAAATTTGATCAGAAAAATCCAATCTATCCATTTGTAGTGGTTTCATGCATGTTTAAACAAGTTAACTTAATGTTTAGTGCAAAACATGATAAAGCACTATTTAAGATCACAAATGAGTTTGAACTTTGAATCTTTGGTTCAAAATAGCTCAAACCCATCTGGTAGTAGTCGCACTAGCCCAATACACTCATTTCTACCATGTCTTGATCATGCATCGTATTGTGCATTGCATTGATTGTGTTTCTTTCTCTGTTGCCGGTATTTGTCCCCTCTCGATAAACGTGGTTTCGACGATGAGACCGATGACACCGATGAAGAGCTATACTATCTTCAGAAGTGCCAGGCAAGCAACCCCCCCCCCCTTGTTCATTCTGATACAATCCCACTCTCTCGCTCCTGCCCTCTTTTACTGCATTAGGACAACAGCGTTGCAACTATTACATGTTGCGGTAGCTGAACCCCTTTCCTTTGCATGACATGTCATTGCCACAGTAAATAGATGAAACCCACTAGCATGAGTAGGAGTTGTTTGAGCCCTGTTGTGCCTACTCATTCATGCTTGTTTGTCATGCCTGCTACTGCTTAGAGTTGAGTCAGGTCTGATTCATCGGGGATGAATTGGAAAGGTGATGAACATGTCCTACTGTGTGTGAGCTAAGTGTGTGAACACGATTTGATAAAGGTAGCGGTGAGAGGCCTTGTAGGAGTACATGGTGGGTTGTCTCATTGAAAACGTCCTCAGGAACTGAGTTCTGTGTTTGTGATCCATGAAACAGCTACTACCACACGTTGGGCCCTGAAATATGACCCCGCTCGACTTCTTAACCACTCTAGTCCTATGTCCAGGAGTTGCAGGTAGTTTCTGGTGTTTGTGGTATGCTGGAGGCCATGTGTAGCGCTGACCCGAGGGGTGGGCTGTGATGCGGTAGGCACGTGGCCGGGTATGCCGAGCGCCCGTTTGGTGTCGTGGAACCCTGTACACATCGCTCGGGGCCGTATGTGGAAACCTCGGCCATACACCCTGCGGATGGAACCTGGATAGGCGATAAACCTGGACTAGAGACTTTAGTGTTTAGGTAGGTCATAGTCTACACCCACATCGGCTTTCGCTTGAAGTCTGCTGAGCAAATGTCGTGTGCAGACGCTAAGTGGTGGAAACATGTGTGACAAAGTACACCCCTGCAGGGTTATCAATGATCTATTCGAATAGCCGTGTCCGCGGTAAAGGACTTCTGGGTTGCCTATAACAGTTCATAGACAAGTGAAAGTGGATACTCTAAAATGTGCAAGATAAGCGTGAGTGCTATGGATGGCGTTCTTGTAGGGAGATAGGAGCGGATCCATAGTAGTGTATTGATATGGTGAATATGTGGACTCGTGTTCGCCACCTCAAAAGAGTTACTAGTAGTTGTAGTTTAGGATAGCCACTGAGTCAAAGATGGCTTGCTGCAGTTAAACTCCACCACCCCCTTTCTTGATACCGATGCATATGTTGTTAGTTCTGATGTATGTCTTGCTGGGTACATTTGTACTCACATTTGCCTATTTTATGTTTTGCAGAGAGACGTTAGTCTCGCTAGTAGTTCCATGTGGACTTCGACATTTAGCTTGGTACCTCAGCTATGATCTTGTGCATTCGGCAGGATCTGGTAGATAGTCAGGCTTCTCATCCTTTTTCATTTGTAGATGTTTGTACTCAGCCATGTTAAGCTTCCGCATGTGCTCTGACTTGTATGCTCTGAATGTTGGGTCAATAGACCCATGTATGTAATATCCCGCTCCTCGGAGACTAATGAATAAATACTTGAGTCGTAGGGTTTTGTTGTGATGCCATGTTGTATTTACACATATCGAGCATATTGTGTGTATGATTGAAATGCTTGGTATGTGTGGGATCCGACAACCTAGTTGTTTATCCTTGGTAGCCTCTCTTATGGGGAAATGTAGTCTTGTGCTTCCATGAGGCATAGTAGTCCGGTACAGCCAGGTTCACCGGAGTCCTGCTAGCCCAAAGCACTCTTGCTCGGAACACTTGGTAGGCGGCATGTGATTCACTTTGTTCCTGTGTCTGTCCCTTTGGGAAAATGTCACACGGTGACATCCGGAGTCTTGCCTAGCCTGCTACAGCCCGGTTCGCCGGAGTCCTGTTAGCCCAGTGCTACAGCCGGGATTCGCACGCTGCTGACCGATATGCTCGATGTTGATTCATGTATTCCTGTCCCCGTAAGTTAGTGCCACTTTGGGTTCACGACTAGTCATGTCGGCCCGGGTTCTCTGTCATATGGATGCTAGCGACAATATCATATACGTGAGCCAAAAGGCACAAACGGTCCCAGTCCATGGTAAGGCGACACCCATGGGAATACCGTGCGTGAGACCGCAAAGTGATATGACGTGTTACCGGCTAGATCGATGTGACTTGGAATGGGGTTCCTGACAGCTTTTGTATCAGAGCCCGACTGCCTATAGGATTACCAAGCCAAACTGGTCGAAGTTGAGTCTAGAAATGCTTTAGTTATATAAGGGAATTGATTGGGGAAGGGAACGTAAGGCTCTTTTTACTCCTTTACCTCATGTCCTTCTGATCTGAGTCACCCTCTTCTTCTCTACGGGGTTAAGAACTAGGCTTTCTCATCTTCTATCAGGATCACGTGCTACTAATCTGTAAACTTATATGATTGTTGGTTTCAAGCCCGAGTTCAGTTCCTACTACTTCTGGGTGTTGACAATTGATCTTAGAACTTTGATATTGTGATGTTAAGTGGTTATGCCACCATTTTGCAGGATGTCTCAAATCATTTTGAGCATTTACAGCCGTTATACTGTCCGAGTCATCCCAGGTTCCTAAATAGTTTGATGCATTTGCGAATCCCTTCTTTCCATTCCCGATGTTCCTTTGGGCCAGTTCAACCACACTAATCTGTGAGTTGAGGTACTCTACTGCCTTGACATATATGTTGGAGCTATTATTATGACCCTAGGTGTCTTAGCGAGTCACCTAGTAATGTAGCAATGCTTTGTATTCCTAGTGTGATGATGCTGGCCATTATTCTCGAAAGCATCCCGTGATGCCATTTAGTTAGTAGGCATTCTATTTCTAGGTTCTTGAACCCAAGATTCACTCTACTTAATTCGTGTAGATAGTGTTGCTCGTTCCTTTAGGATATTAGTGACCTTGTGATAGTCTTCGAGGTCCGTGGTATGTCATTCGTCCAAATACCATGAACCATCCTTGGCAGAAGTTCCTTGTTGAACCAAAAGATCACAACAAGAGTGCTCTCAATGAGTTCCCCATTCTATATTGTGACTCTGCCAATCCTACCTCTCTGCATGGGTTATCCAGAAGAAATATGTTGAACTCGTTTGACATACTAACCCATGAATCCACAACTCAGAAAGTTATATGTTCCTTGAGTTGTTCTCTTTAGTTGTGTTCTGACCCCCGTCTATCATTTGATAGTAAAGAGTGTGCGTGCATTCGCTGTCGATGCCTATTATTCTTGTGGTCTATCAAGCCATTCTACTCCGGAATGACTAGGAGAAACAAACTCCAGTACCTCATCCATATCTAGGATTGGGTCAAAGAAATTGTACTTCGCAGATCAAAATGCCAATCCAGCTTTTGTTCTGTTCTACCTTGGAGTATTACTCTATTTATGTCAAGAATATCATAGGAATTGCACCAACTCTTACGAATTCTTGACGCAGTGATACTTCTTGCCATTATCATTCATTCCTCGGTTTTCCGTGTTTTTGTATCTGGAATACTGACAAGAGAATTGTGATGTGTGAAATCAGTACTGCTAGCAACCCCATTGCTTGGTAGTTAAAGGACAATAATTTCATTCCTAGCATGTCGGTTATTGAATCACCATCCTAGGACTGATCGTGCTACCTAGTCCATTTTTGTTGGTGCACTCTTCGATCGATGACTTAGGATTTTGTCAAACCTTTGCTCTTTTGATCACATCATCTTGCCTTGAAAAGCAAGATTGTTCTCGAGCTTAGTAACATATCGGTGGTTCGTGATTTTCCAAATATCTTCTCGGAAGTGTTACCAGGTTGTCACCTGACCGCTATGTTGAGTTCGTGATCAAGTTGGTTTTCCTCTAAACCACCCCTTCTCCAAGAATCTGTGTTGGGTATCCCCGAGCTAGTTGGTTGAGCTAAACAACAACTTGGAGAGTTGGAGGATAAAAAGCTTTGCCGAATTTGGTTCTTTCTGAATGGATATCTTGCGTGTGTGTGTGTGTTGACGAGAGATGATATCTTCATCGATTGTTCCTCATGATCGGTTGTTGAATCTATCGTCTTGTCCAAACCTTGATTTGAGTGTGGGCTATCGTCAAATCAAGTTACAACCAACGATATTCATAATGTTGCCCTACTCGTGGTTGTTCCTCGAGCATACACCATTACATCCTTTGGTTTGACCAATACTATCACATTGTTCACATAATGGTGGAATTCCAGTGATATGGAAAATTCCGACGAGTTACTGTTGAGCCCATCAGCAGCATTTTGTCTCCCCCATGATTCATGTTGAACATCACCCTAGTGTTCAAAACTTTGTAAGCAATGCCTTCGTGTTCCGTTCATGAAGCTTATGCTTGGATGGAAGAAGTGACTTCCTCGAATTCATACGCATTTGGTGCAAGTTGCCGCCGTGAGTTCGAGAAAGATTGTTTTTGTTTCCTCTGGTACCATCCCATGTCAATTATGCATGTGCGAATGTATTCTATGGTTTGGTAGATTAATTACCTCCACTCCATATGTATTCCCTAGCACACCAAGACACTAATTGATTTGTTCAAAGAAAAGAAGTTCATGCGCTAATCCTGAAGGGCCCAGATGGATATGCACAAGACTTCGTTATCTCAATGATGGTTCCCAATCAAAACTCGGTAGTGTTTTACTGCAAGACTACCATGTGATCATGCTTGTCTGGGACAGCGTGTTCACATGTGCGTAGCAGAACCATCTCATGTTTTGGAGCTTACTATCGTAGTTCATTTACCGAGAATCTCGCAACATCATCTCATCGATTTGTGTTGCAAACTTTCTTTCAGACATGCTGAGTCTGAAGTATCCTATCACCAATCGAATCTCAATCTCAGGCAAATATGATGGTTGGAACATTCCCAACAGTTGCATTTTGTTCCTAGCTTGCACCGCCATTGTGCCAATTCCCCATGGGCTGCCCTTCTCAGCAGTTGTTGTCCAGATTCATCTTCAAAGGCGGACTTACCATGAGTTCCATCCATCTCCGATGATAAGCAAAAATCATCCATTGCGTTGTCTTCAACAAGGTAGTCCACATCATCCATTCTAGTCTGGGTATGCCATCTTTTCGTACTCCCCCAAACGAGTGTTGGTGAACTGCCTTAGGCTGGTTTAGAGAATATTATTGATCTCTGAATCAAAAGTAATTCTTTTTTCCACTCAAGGGAATAAATCTATGAGTCACCTCCTCTAAGGTGTCTCGTTATGGTATCATGGCAACTCAACTCCTCGCTATGTTGACAACCGTTCACCACCTTCTTAAGTGTGGAATTGTTGCCTACCTAGTGGACGTTCGTCATCTGTTACACCCCATCCCCCTGAATGTATGTTTCGTGTCTCATCTCAAGAGATGTTTTATATCTCACCCAAGAGTTGATCTTGAGTTGCCCGATCTTCGAGAAGATCGATTCCGTAGAGTTTCTGTCCATTGTCATCGTGTTGGATGAAGATCTCAAAAGGAAGGACGCCAAGATCGATCTGAAGCAATGGATCATGAAGATCATGTTACCTTGTATCCCCTTTGTCTTCTTACCTCACCTCTTGAATCTCGGGACGAGATTCTTGTTTAGTGGGGGTGAGTTGTCACATCCCTCGTTCTAGTAATGCCTAGTGCTAGCATCTGGTGTTGCATCATGTTTACTTTTCACAGAAAGTTGAAATGGGGATGACAGAACCCCCAACACCCCCTTGAAAACAACTAGGGTTTACTAAATTCTTTTTCAATGAACCTGAAATGCCCTTCTAAAATGTCCATCATTTTTGTCTTGGGTTAGAACCTTTGGAAAAATTAGTTCACAATTTTCTAGGTCATCTTAAGGCCACTGGATTAAATCATATGCTATTTGCATTTGGACATTTAAATGCTACTAAATATTTTAAATGTCCAAATAATCCCAAACTGAAATGATCCATGTTGGATATGTTCTAAACAGTGGGCATGTGCAGTTTGGTGATTTTTAGAAATGCCTAAGTATTTTTAGAAAAGCCACAAAGTTGCAGAAAAATAGAGAAACAGGAAATAAAAGAGAGAAAGAGACTTACCTAGCTTACTTGGACGGCCCAGTAGGCAGCCCACCTGGTCGGCCAAGCCCAGCGCCGCTGCCAGTCATCTCCCACCTCTCGCCAGTAGGATGAGAGGCATGTGGCCGACGTGCGTGCCCACGCGCCCCCGCCACCTCCTGCTTGTGTCGACGCCCTGGACGGCTCCAGACGACGCCACACGCCCCCCTGACCTCTCTCTCTCTCTCTCTCACGCCCGCAGCTCCTTCCCTCCTCTGGCTCCCTCCCCCTCTCTTCCCGAGTGCACCAGAGGGTGCCGCCGTGCTCTGCCGCGGTCACCGGCCACCCCATGCCTCGCCGACGCGCCCAGAAGCTCCGCCACTTCTTCCTCGACCGCCTCACCAAGCCACGCCCCGCCGGAGGCCCCCGAACATCTTCACCGAGCTCGTCTTCGACCTCCTGACGACGAGATCGCCTCCACCGCCCCGCTCGCTCCTGACCACCCCCGAGCCCACTGAGCAGCTCGTCGCACCCACCATGAGCCCTGCTCCAGCTCCCCCTCTCCGTTTCCCCTCATGCGCCGTAGCTGTCGCCCCACCTGCTACCGAACACACCGCCGCCCGCGCTCGTCTCCGGTGATGCTCCGGTGACCATTTGGTCCCGGGCATGCGTCCATCGAACTCACCACACCACGTAGATGCCGTAGGTGCTAAACGCACATCCCCACAGCCACCGCAACCGCGTCCCCGCTCGCGCCCGAACTCCGGCGGCCGCAACCGAGCTCGCCGCCATCGACTCCGGCCACCCCAGGCCCAGCCACGGCCACCAACAGATGCGCCGTCGTGCCAGCTACCCATAGTGCCCAACGGCACCACGAACGGTGCCCTATAGGAGGAATCTCGACACCCTCCGCCGCGTCTGGCCTCGCCGGCAGCTTAACGCCGATGGGCTTGACCCACTTTGACCCCGGCTAGGCCCCACCCGAGTCCTAACATGTGGGGCCGGCCCTAACTGGATTAGTTAAGTGTTAGTTAGTGCTAATCGCCACTGTTAGGTGTTAATCCCCTCGCTAAACTAACCCTGAGCCACTGATATGTGGGCCCAGCCCTGCTGACATTTTTATTAGATTTAGTTTAACCCTAATTAACTTAGTTAACTAACTGAGTCACTGACCAGCGGGCCCCACTGGTCAGGTTTGACCTGGAAGGTGCCAGTTGACGTGCTGATGTCAGCATGACCTAACGCTGATGCAGTAATACATTTTCTGGATTTATTATTAATCGGAAAATTCCAGAAAATGCCCAAAACTTCTAAAATTCATAGAAATTAATCTGTAACTCCAAATGGAAAGATTTATATATGAAATTTGATCAGAACTATCCAATATATCCATCTATACTGGTTTCGTGCATGTTTAAATAAATTAACTTACTGTTTAGTGCAAAACATGATAAAGCACTATTTAAGATCACAAATGAGTTTGAACTTTGAATCTTTGGTTCAAAATAGCTCAAACCCATCTGGTTGTAGTCGCATTAGCCCAACACACTCATTTTACCATGTCTTGACCATGCATCCTATTGTGCATTGCATTGATTGTGTTTCTTTCTCTGTTGCCGGTATTTGTCCCCTCTCGATAGACGTAGTTTCGACGATGAGATCGATGACACCGATGAAGAGCTATATTATCTTCAGAAGTGCCAGGCAAGCAAACCCCCCCTTGTTCATTCCGATACAATCCCGCTCTCTCGCTCCTGCCCTCTTTTACTGCATTAGGACAAAAACGTTGCAATTGTTACATGCTGCGGTAGCTGAACCCCTTTCATTTGCATGACCTGTCATTGCCACAGTAAATAGCTGAAACCGACTAGCATGAGTAGAAGTTGTTTGAGCCCTGTTGTGCCTACTCATTCATGCTTGTTTGTCATGCCTGCTACTGCTTAGAGTTGAGTCAGGTCTGATTCATCGGGGATGAATTGGAATGGTGATGAACATGTCCTACTATATGTGAGCTAAGTGTGTGAACACGATTTGGTAAAGGTAGCGGTGAGAGACCATGTGGGAGTACATGGTGGGTTGTCTCATTGAAACCGTCCTCTGGAACTGAGTTCTGTGTTTGTGATCCATGAAACAGCTACTACCACATGTTGGGCCCTGAAATATGACCCCACTCGACTTCTTAACCACCCTAGTCCTCTATACCGGAGTTGCAAGTAGTTTCTGGTGTTTGTAGTATGCTGGAGGCCATGCACAGCGCTAACCCGAGGGGTGGGCTGTGATGCGGTAGGCACGTGGCCGGGTATGCCGGGCGCCCGTTTGGTGTCGCAGAACCCTGTACACATCGTTCGGAGCCGTGTGTGGAAACCTCGACCGGACTCCCTGCGGATGGAACCTGGATAGGCGATAAACCTGGACAATACACTTGAGTGTTTAGGAAGGTCGTGGTCTACACCCACGTCAGCTTTCGCTTGAAGTCTGCCGAGCACATTTCGTGTGCAGACGCTAAATGGTGGAAACATATGTGACGAAGTACACATCTGCAGGGTTATAAATGATCTATTCGAATAGCCGCGTCTGCGGTAAAGGGCTTCTGGGTTGCCTATAACAATTCAAAGACAAGTGAAAGTGGATACTCTAAAATGCACAAGATAAGCATGAGTGCTATGGATGGCGTTCTCGTAGGGAGACGGGAGCGGATCCAGAGTGGTGTATTGATATGGTGAATATGTGGACTCGTGTGCGCCACCTCAAAAGAGTTACTAGCAGTCGTAGTTTAGGATACTCACCGAGTCAAAGCTGGCTTGCTGCAGTTAAACTCCACCACCCCTTTTGTTGATACCGATGCATATGTAGTTAGTTCCGATGTAAGTCTTGCTGGGTACATTTGTACTCACGTTTGCCTATTTTATGTTTTGCAGAGAGACGTCAGTCTCGCTTGTAGTTCCGTGTGGACTTCGACGTTTAGCTTCATACCTCAGCTACGATCTTGTGCCCTCGGCGAGATCTCGAGTAGATAGTCAGGCTTCTCAGCCATTTTCATTTGTAGATGTCTGTACTCAGACATGTTAAGCTTCCGCATGTGCTTTGACTTGTATGCTCTGAATGTTGGGTCAATAGACCCATGTGTGTAATATCTCGCTCCTCGGAGCCTAATGAATAAATACATGAGTCGTAGGGTTCTATTGTGATGCCATGTTGTATTTACACATATTGAGCATATTGTGTGTATGATTGAAATGCTTGGTATGTGTGGGATCTGACAACCTAGTTGTTTATCCTTGGTAGCCTCTCTTATGGGGAAATGTAGTCTTGTCCTTCCACGAGGCATAGTAGTCCACTACAACCCGGTTCACCGGAGTCCTGCTAGCCCAGCACTACTGCTCCAGAACACTTGCCTGGCCGTCATGTGATTCACTTTGTTCCTGTGTCTGTCCCTTCGGGGAAATGTCACGCGGTGACATCCGGAGTCTTGCCTAGCTTGCTACAGCCCGGTTCACCGGAGTCCTGTTAGGCCAGTGCTACAGACCGGATTCGCACTCTGCTGACCGACATGCTCGATGTTGATTCATGTATGCCTGTCCCCGTAAGTTAGTGCCACTTTGGGTTCACGACTAGTCATGTTGGCCCGAGTTCTCTGTCATATGGATGCTAGCGACACTATCATATACGTGAGCCAAAAGGCGCAAACGGTCCCGGGCCATGGTAAGGCGACACCTGTGGGAATACCGTGTGTGAGGCCGCAAAGTGATATGAGGTGTTACCGGCACGATCGATGTGACTTGGAATCGGGATCCTGACATTCTAGCACGACGCACGTGACGCTGCAGCCCTAGGATCAACCTCCTTGACCCGCCTTCTTCCTCTTCTTCATGGACTCGAAGACCGCCAAGTTCTGCGCGCCCTCGCATCGTCTCTACCGCGCCTTCTGCCTCGTCTTCATGTCCTGTGGCCACTAGGTGAGCGGGCGCTTCTCCTTACTCCTCCCCATCGTCGAATTCTTCCCGTACGTGTCACTCGCATCACGCCGGCGCCACGCTCTCCGTGCTCCGTTCGAAGCTTCAGTTTTTGTTGTGTGTGTTGTTGTTCTTCTTGTCTCGTGATCTGTCCATGCACACACGCGCCCCTGCACGCGCACCATGCCCTAGTCGCACCCTCGTACATGAGCTGAGTCCCGTGGCCCCGGCTCGTCCTGTGGTTCGCCTCGCTGTGCCTTGCCACCGTGGCAGCAAGCTGCTGCACCTGCACACGCATATGTGCACTCGCACTCTAGCAGCAGTTCCGCCCGCACACGCGCACCCACACCACTGTTCCGCACGCCCGCCAATCCACTGTTGCTGCTAACCTCGTCGTGCTTTCTCGGTGCGTCGCTGACGAGATCCCTGCGCATCCATGAGCAAAAGCTTGGCCTTCTGGCTCTAGTTTAGAAGGAGCCAGGCGCCCCTCTCAGTACACACACCTCCCTCTAGCGCAGTGGTTAGCAGCCCTCTGTACTACCTAGGAGACCTGGGTGCGAGTCCCATGCTCCACGTATTTTGGTGTGGTCTTTTATTTTTCCACTGTGGCTATGACACCTCGACCCCACTATCATCTACACAAACGCACACAACCCCTCCTTTTTATTTACTGTTTTCCATATTTTTTTCACACAATTTCCACTTCTGGAAAGTCCACCCTTTCCATTTCGGGCCATGTCCAAATATGGACATTCCAATGCTGGAACATTCCATTTATGTTTATTACTAGCATGCCATGCTCTTCTTTGCAATAATATGTTCCTGTAGTGAGTAGTTTACTAGCTCTAAAGATGATGTTTCTGTCATGCTAAGTGCATTCTGCCAAGTCTGAAAAATTGTTGTCATTTGCTTTTTTTCCATGTTGTTTTAGTCATGTTCGAGTGGGTTCTAGCAGTAGCTCAGTGTTCATGATTTGTAGAGCTTAACCTGTACTTCATTGCCATGTACTTTGTTTTCATGTTTGGGTGTTGTAGCGTGTTTAAACTTTGCATCTAAGTTGTCATGTTGCTGTTTTAAGCAGATTGCATTGCATCTTGTTTGGCTCGTCATTTGCAAACCGTGCATCCGTTTCTGATGATCTTCATATCGATTTAATTTGAAATCTTTCAATCTTTCCGCTGGCATGCTTGGGTTACCAAGATTCTTCCCATATCTTTCGTGACTCCACCGTTTCCTTCTCATTGTCTGTCCCTTTCGTTCCTTTCGATCTGTAACTCTGTGCATATTGTTCTTCTTATGCATCCTCCTTAGTCTTGCATGTAGAACATGTTCTTGGCATGAGTGATTGTTCATTGTATGCTTGTATTTTCACTGGATAGTTCCGGGAGACGAGTTTGAGTACGAGGACCCTGTCGATTACGTTCACGAGGAGCAAGCTTTCGACACCCCTGAGAACATTGCACGCAAGATGATCATTACCCCTGATATTACTTCTATCTTTGCTTGCTAGTTGTTCGTTCTATCTCTATGTCATGTTACCTACCACTTGTTTATCAAGCCTCCCATATTGCCATGTCGAGCCTCTAACCCACCTTCCTAGCAAACCGTTGTTTGGCTATGTTACCGCTTTTGCTCAGCCCCTCCTATAGCGTTGCTAGTTGTAGGTGCAGTGTAGTTTGTTCCATGTTGGAACATGGATATGTTGGGATATCACAATATCTCTTATTTAATTTATGCATCTATATACTTGGTAAAGGGTGGAAGGCTTGGCCTTTTGCTCGGTGTTTTGTTCCACTCTTGCCACCTTAGTTTCCGTCATATCGGAATTATGTTCCTTGATTTTGCGTCCCTAACACGGTGAGGGTTTATGGGCCCCTCTTAACAGTTTGCTTTGAATAAAACTCTTGCAGCAGGTCCCAACTTTGGTTTTACCATTTGCGTAATAACAACTAAAATTTGCATAGGGAGTAATTAAACCGAGGATTCTTAATCAACAACCCGGGCCAATGCTCCTCATGAGTGTTGGTCCAACCTGTCAACCGCCAGTGGCCGCCAAGGGAAACTCTGGATTGGCCTACCAGAAGTTTGGACAATCCTATTGTGGCCTGAGACGAGATACGTGCGGCTACTATTAGGGTGTCAGCACGTCGAGAGGTCTTGCTGGTTTTGTTTTACCATTGTCGAAATGTCCTGTGCACCGGGATTCCGAGTTTGATCGGAGGGTCCCATGATGGAGGATTGTCTCTGCGGATCATGAGCTTGTCATGGGATAAGTTGGGACACCCCTGCAGGGTTTAATCTTTCGAGAGCCGTGCCCGAGGTTATGTGGCAGATGGGAGTTTTTAATATCCGGTTATTGAGAACTTGACACTTAACTCAATTAAAACGCGCCAACCGCGTGTGTAACCGTGATGGTCTGTTTTCGACGAGGTTCGGGAAGTGAACACGGTTGGGTTATGTTTGAACGTAAGTAGTTCACGATCACTTCTAGATCACTTCTAGCTTATGTCCATTGCGTAGTTTCTCATCTTACTCTTGTACTCGTAAGTTTAGCCACCATACTTTCTTAGAGCTTGCTACAACTCCACATTATACCCATACTTCTCCTATGAGCTTAAATAGTCTTCCTATCATGGGTTTTGAGATTGCTGAGTCCTCGTAGCTCACCAGATACTACAAGCACAGTTGTAGGTACCAACGAGATTGAGGTAATGCCACTGAGCTCAAGTGGGAGTTCGACGAAGACCTTGGCCGGTACTATGTTTCCTTTCCGGATGATCAGTAGTGGTGCCCAGTAGGGTCGATCGGGACTTTGCTTGGGTGGTTGTCTCTTATTCGTTTGATTTCGTCCGTAGCTGGACTTTGTGTTCATCTTGAATGATTGTATAACTTGATGATATTGTGTGACATTGTGGCGATTGTAAGCCAAAGCTCGTATTCTATCTATTTAGTACATGAGATGAGCAAAGATATAACCACTCTTGCGCCCATACTAATACGCGCTTATACCCCAAGTCGTGCCTCGATACGTATGGAGTATAGTCGCATATTGGGTGTTACAAGTTGGTAATCAGAGCCATCCCGACTTAGGAGCCCTTGCTTGATCGAACCGCTGACGTTGTTGAGTCTAGAACAAAACTATTTTTGAGTCTTAGGAATATATATATCAGAGAGTAGGATTCTTTTTACTCCTCAACCCTTTAGTCGCTCTAGTGAGGACTCCTGGCGTAGATGTTTTGACTTCCCTCTCCTCATTTTCACTAAAAAAGATTAGGATCACACGGGTATCTTGGGATCGTTCCGATATTGCTGTGACGAGAACATTTTTCTTGGTACCTCCTGACATTTAGGGGTTGTGGCAGTGTCCCGGGGAGTTGAGCTCTGAGGTGTTGTCATCACAATTTTTATCATTGTAGTTCAGGTATACCTGAGCTCGCCGACATCGAAAATCTCTATGCAGTTAGTGGTGAGATAACCTCGATGACACACTGTACTAGGGAGGGAGTTCGGGAGTATTGCCACAACTAGTATAGCGGGTGTTTTGCGAAGGTCAAGGTACATGATTTCCAGAGTTTTGTTGGTTATGTGTTGACCGATGGATATAGTGGAGTGTAGGGCTTGTTAGTTGTGTGATATATATTGTGCCTCCCTGTATGCCCAACACTAGATTTCACAACCAGAAAGTTTCGGGAGTTAATAGGTGGGAATTCAAGTAGTTCTTGATTATTCTTCCGACAGATAGTTGGTATGGGATTGGGTGATCCTTACCATTTATTTGTTTCAGTCATACCTTGTTGTTTCATTCATCAACCTTTGTCTAAGTGGCTTCTCACCCTAATGGTCGTGTAATGTTAAATTTGGAATGCATCCGCTCAATCTCTGTTCGGATGCTTATTGTGAAGACTATATGTTGCACATGTTTATCCGTTGATTCAGCTTGGCTATCATTTCTATGGTGGTTCTAATGGATTTCACCTTCTTCAAGATGGCTCCCCCAACGCGTCTGCATCTGGAACATACCGATGGAGAGCAGTCGAACCCTCCGCCACCTCCTCCGCCTCTGGAGACATGACAAGCTTTGATGGCGGCCACCAACGCCAACACTCAGATGCTGATTCAGCTCATGCAAGAGTGGAATCAAGGCCAAGGCAACCAAGGGAACCCAGGCCAAGGCAACAACAACAATCAGCCTCAGTTTGCTACCCTCAACCAGTTTCTTGCAAATCGGCCAAAGTATTTCAGCGCTTGTGCCGAGGCCATGGACGTTGATGATTGGCTCGTGGAAATCAACAAGCATTTTGAATGCAGCAATGTCAGGCCTGAGGACTATGTCAAGTTCACTTCTTTTCAGCTAAAGGACCAAGCAGCAGATTGGTATCAGCAGTACAAAGACTCTAGAGGGGGTCGAGTGATTACCTGGACTGACTTCTGTCGGGATTTCCGGGCTCATCATATTCCTGCAAGTGTTGTCGAGAGCAAGCATGAGGAATTCCGCAATCACAAGCAAGGAAGCATGTCCGTGTATCAATACAATGTCAAGTTTCAAAATCTTGCTCGCTTCACAAGGCAAGACGTTCCTGATGGAAAGAGCATGATCTATTACTTCAGAGGTGGCCTCAGAGAGGATCTGCAGATAGCTCTTGTTCTTGTTGAGCCTACTCAGTTTGATCAGTTCTATAACATGGCCCTCAAACAAGAAGCTGCTCAGCTCCGGTGTGAAGCTTCCAAAAAGAGACTCAGGGATGCACTCCAGTCTTCCTATTCCTCTCAGGTGGCAGCTAAGCAACAGAAGTTTTGGCTTCCTCCACCTCCTCCATTCCGTCAGCCCTACCAACAGAAGCAGTCCGGTGGTCATGGATCTTCCCACCCACCCAAGCCAAGCCATCAGAACATGTCTCAGACTCAGGCTCCGAGGAAAGGTGGTCCTCCTCCTCCACCTTTTCACCCACTTTCAGAGGTCACTTGTCACAAGTGTGGTATGAAAGGCATTACTCAAACAAGTGCACCCAGAAGCGCCTTCCGCCTCCTCCTCCAGTCAGGTCAGCAAGCAATGCAGTTGTCAAGCAGAATCCCAAGTCCGCAAGGGTGAACTTGATGAATTCAGCTCAAGCAGAGGATTCTTCAGAAGTGATCATGGGTAATCTCCCACTTAATGATATTCCTACTAAAGTTTTATTCGATTCTTGTGCATCGCATTCTTTCATTTCAAGACCTTTTGTGGCTAGGCATGATTTGGTTACACAAGTATTGCCGAGACCGTTGTCTATAATTTCTCCGGCCCGGCAAATGACCTGTCAAGTATTCGTTTCGGATTCCGTTATCAAGATGGGCAATTATAAATTACTGGCTTCCCCAATTGTTCTCGGCGATCCCGATAGTGATCTCATTCTCGGCATGGATTGGCTTTCTAAGCACAAGGCCTTTCTTGATTGTGCTGCCAAGGAGATTAAATTGGCGCATCCTTCTGAAGATGTGATCATCTTTGCCACTCGTGATGAAACCATTCGGTTGTTCTCTCTCAATGAGAAAGGCGAGATCAACGCTATTTCTCACATTCCAGTGGTATGTGAGTATCAAGATGTCATTCCTGAAGAGCTTCCGGGTATGCCTCCTCACTGGCCAGTCGAGTTCATTATTGATCTTAAGCCCGGTACAGAACCCGTTTGCCAGCACCCATAAAATCTTGGGCCAAAAGAGCTGAAAGAATTGAAGAAACAACTCGATGAACACGAATTCCTCGGTCTGATCAGACCAAGTTCATCTCCATGGGGTGGTGGTGTTCTCTTTGTTCAGAAGAAAGATGGCACGGACCAACTTTGCTTCGATTACCGCCCATTGAACAAGAAGACAATCAAGAATAAGTACCCACTTACCAATATCAACGAGTTATTCGAGCAACTCAAAGGCGTAAAGGTGTTTTCCAAGCTTGACCTCCGTATGGGGTATCACCAGATTCACATTCGCGAAGAAGATATCCCGAAGACAACTTTCAGAATGAGCTTTGGTTCTTATGAATATACTGTCATGTCTTTCGGGCATGCTAATGCCCCTCCAACATTATCTTGCGTGATGAACTTCATCTTCAACCCCTACACCAATGAATTCGTCCTGGTGTATCTCGACAATATCCTGGTCTTCTCCAAGAATAAAAGGGATCATGCCAAGCATTTGCGATTGGTGCTCGACAAGCTCAGAGAGTATCAATTCTACGCAAAGTTCTCCAAATGTGAGTTTTGGCTTGATGAAGTTCTTTACCTTGGCCACATCATCTCCGCCAAGGGCGTTTCTGTTAATCTGGCGAAGGTTTCTGCAATTGTGAACTGGGAGCCTCCTCAGAATGTCAAGCAGATCCATAGTTTCCTTGGGCTTGCAAGCTATTGCCGAAGATTTATCGAGAACTTCTCAAAGATTGCTAAGCCTCTCTCCAACCTCCTCCAGAAGCATGTCAAGTAATCCTGGACTCCTGAGTGTGACGTTGCCTTCAATACTCTCAAAGAGAAACTCGTCACAGCTCCGGTCCTAACTCCCCCGGATGAGTCCAAGCCATACCAATTTTTCTGTGATGCCTCGTTGCAAGGTCTTGGTGCTGTGTTAATGCAAGAGAAGAAAGTTGTGGCTTATACTTCTCGACAGTTGAAGCCAAACGAAAGAAACTACCCCACTCACGTTCTTGAGTTGGCGGTAGTTGTCCATGCATTAATAACATGGAGACATCTCTTGCTGGGAAGGCAAGTGGACATTTTCTCCGTTCACAAGAGCCTCAAATATATCTTCACTCAACCCAACCTCAACCTCCGGCAAACTCGTTGGGTCGAAATGATTCAAGAGTACAATCCAAGCATCGAGTACACTCCAGGCAAAGCTAATGTGATTGCAGATGCGTTGAGCAGAAAGGCATATTGCAACAGCTTAATTCTCAAGCCATTCCAACCTGATCTTTGTGAAGCTTTCCGCAAGCTCAACCTCTAAATTGTTCCTCAAGGTTTTCTTGCCAACCTTCAAGTCACTCCAACTTTGGAAGATCAAATTCGTGAGGCACAACTCCTTGATACCATTGTGAAGAAGGTGCATGGTGTTGCCAAGGGCTTACCCAAATACAAGTGCTATCGCATTGATGACAAGAACACTTTATTCTTCAAGGACCGACTAGTGGTTCGTAAGGGCGATCTAAGGAAGGTCATAATGAACGAAGTGCACAATTCTCTTCTTTCCATCCATCCAAGCAGTTCGAGGATGTACCATGACCTCAAGCAGTCGTATTGGTGGACTCGCATCAAGCGAGAGATTGCTCAATTCATGAATGAATGTGATGTCTGTCGAAGGGTGAAAGCAAAACATCAACGACCGGCCTAGTCTCCTGCAACATGTTGCTATTCCAGAATGGAAGTTTGATCATATCGAAATGGACTTTGTCACTGGCTTCCCCACGTCCAAGCGTGGGAATGATGCCATCTTTGTCTTCATTGACAAGCTTACAAAAGTGGCTCATTTCCTTCCAATGAAAGAATCTATCACGATAGCTTAGTTGGCAGAGCTATACACCTCCAGAATTTTCTCGTTGCATGGGATTCCTCAATTGATCTCTTCAGATCGTGGAAGCATCTTCACTTCCAAGTTTCGGGACTCCTTCCAAAAGTCCATGGGCACCAACATTCGTTTCAGCACAGCTTTTCATCCTCATACTAGTGGCCAAGTTGAGATACTCAATCAAATCCTCGAAGACATGCTCAGAGCTTGTGTCATCTCCTTCGGTATGAAGTGAGATGATTGCCTCCCATATGTCGAGTTCTCCTACAACAACATCTTCCAAGCATGTTCAGGCAAGGCCCCATTCGAAATTCTTTATGGCAGAAAGTGTCGTACTCCTCTCAACTGGTCCGAAACCGGTGAGCGCCAACTCCTTGCAAATGACTTTATCACAGAAGCTGAAGAAATGTGTAAAGTCATCCGTTAAAATCTCAAAGCCGCACAATCCCGCTGAAAGAGTTACTATGATAGCAAGCACCGTGACTTGGCTTTCAAGATCGGAGACCATGTCTATCTCCGCGTCTCTCCCATGAAAGGCACCGACGCTTCAGTATCAAAGGGAAGCTTGCCCCGAGATATGTGAGTCCTTTCAAAATTGTTTGCCAAAGAGGCGACCTCTCCTATCAACTTGAGCTCCCATCCAACTTCTCAAATGTGCATGATGTGTTTCAAATGTCACAACATTGCAAGTGCTTCAAGACGCCCAAGCGCACTATCAACTTCGAAGAGATTGACCTCCAAGAAGACTTGTCTTATCATGAGCATCCCGTTGCCATTCTGGAAGAAACCGAGCACAAAACTCGCAACAAGTCAATCAAATTCCTCAAAGTTAAGTGGTCTCACCACTCCGACCGAGAAGCTACTTGGGAGGGTGAGGATCACCTCCGTTCCAAATATCCGGAGTTCTTCCAGTCCTAGATATCGGGACGACATCCTCTTGTAGTGCAGGAGAGATGTAACACCCCATTTGTAACACTTCCATATTTTGGCAATATATCCAACTTTGAACATGATCAATTCCATTTTGGGCTCCATTATTTTTGGTCATTTTGTTGTTTTGTTTCAAGCATTATTGTTGGTTGCCATGTCATCATCATATAGTGCATATTCATCTCATGCCATCCTTGTCATATTGCATTTTATTCTTACTATGTCCTGGCATCATGGTCATTGTGTGGTCGTTTTGCCTCTTGTCTTTTACATGATCAACATATGCCTTGAGGTGCTCATAATATTGTTCTGTGCATCATCACCTTCTCCTTCCCTCTACTTCCTTCTTTTGGCAAGTGCCACATTCCCTTCTCTTTTAATGTTCATCATTGCCTCATAATTCAAGCTTCAGGTTACTTACCTCTCTGTCAAGTTTCACCTATTTTGGAGTTGATTTGGTTAGGTTCAAAAATGCCTCAAGTTTGAATTTTATTCATACTTGTTTTATTTTTCTACCTCTATAAAGGCCCAAACCAATTTATTCAAATAAAGCATAATTCCAGGAGCTTGAGTATATTTTCATCTCTGTCAAGCTCCTCACCTACCCCTGGCCTTTTTTTTCTTGCAGTTGTTTATTTAATTAAACAGAATTGGAAAGCAAAGAGAAGGGCTTACATGGGCTGGCCTCCCAGCCCGCCAGTAGCCGCAGCCCATGTGGGCGCCGCAGCCCAGCCTAGCAGCAGCCCAACCAGCCTCCACGTACAGGAGCTTCCTTCTCCTCTGTACGGCAGAGCATCTAGCGACTCCACGTCGGCACCTCGGTGATTTGACAGCCGGAGAGACCACTAGGTGCCTATATATCATGTCCAAACGCTACCCCGGTGTCCTCCCGACCGATTCTCCTCCTCCTATACCCTAGCCGCCGCCTAGGTAGGTCTCCACGCCCCCGCCGTTGCCGCGCCCACCATGACCCGAGCGAGCAGGAGCTCGAGCTCAGTCTAGCCTCCAGTACGACTCCGTCCCTGCTTGGCCGCTCTGGAGAGAGGACTGCCGAGGGCTCCTTCACCTTCTACCACGATGCACGCGACGCCGCGGCCCCTGGATCGACCTCCCCGACCCGCCGTCTTCCTCTTCTTCACGGACCCGAAGACCGCCAAGTTCCGCGTGCCCTCGCATCGTCTCTACCGCGCCTTCTGCCTCGTCTTCATCTCCTGTGGGCACTAGGTGAGCAGGCGCTTTTCCTTCCTCCTCCCCATCAACGAATTCTTCCTGTGCGTGTCACTCGCATCGCATCTCGCCGTCGCCGCGCTCTCCGTGCTCCGTCCGAAGCATCAGTTTTTGTTGTGTGTGTTGTTGTTGTTCTTGTCCCGTGATCTGTCCATGCACACACGCGCCCCTGCTCGCGCACCATGCCCTAGTCGCACCCCCCGCAGAGGAGCAGCGTCCCGCAGCCGCCGCTCGTCCTGTGGTTCGCCTCGCTGTGCCTCGCCGCCATGGCAGCAAGCTGCTGCACCCGCACATGCATGCGTGCACTCGCACTCTGGTAGTAGCTCCGCCAGCACACGCGCGCCCACACCACTGTTCCACATGCCCGCCGAACCTTTGTTGCTGCTAACCTTGTCGTGCTTGCTCGCTGCGTCGCCGACGAGATCCCCGGACGTCCATGAGCAAAAGCTCGGCCTTCTGGCTCTGGTTCAAGAGGAGCCAGGAGCCCCTCTCAGTACATACACCATCCTCCAGCGTAGTGATTAGCACCCCTCTGTTCTACCTAGGAGACCTGGGTTCGAGTCCCAGATCTATGTATTTTGTTGTGGTCTTTTATTTTTCCACTGTGGCTATGACACCTTGGCCCCACAGTCATCTACACACACGCACACAGCCCCTCCTTTTTCTTTACTGTTTTCCATATATTTTTCATAGAATTTAGACTTCTGGAAAGTCCACCCTTTCCATTTCGGGCCATGGCCAAATTTGGACATTCCAATGCTGGAACATTCCATTTCTATTTATTACCATTTTAGGCAATAGTTGTTTTTGCATAAACGTGGGGATTTTTCTATTACAACTTGGACATATTATATATGTTTTTGGGGTAGATAATCCCACCAATCCAGTGGTGGCATTATTTTCTTCATTTGAGCAAATTTCCACACATGTCATTTTACATCATGTTGTTGTTTTGTCTTTTATGTGTATATTTAGGCAAACATGCTATGTGGTATTTTGACACATGTGTAGCTTCCTTTTCATGTCTACTCATGCTAGAATTTATTTCATGCCATGAAGTGCACTGTGATGAGTTCCACAAGCTGGTAAACATGCCTACATGAATCTGTTTTGCCATGCCATGCATATTTTGCTGTCTGAAATCTGTTCATATCACTTGCCATGTTTGCATTGTTGTTATCATCTTTTCTGTGGATCTTTCGTACAAGTTCAGTAAGGGCGTTTTGTTTATTGCATTTATTACTAGCATGCCATGCTCTTGTTTGCTATAATATGTTCCTGTAGAAGTAGTTTACTAGCTCTAAACATTTCAACCTGATGTTGTTTCTGTCATGCTCAGTGCATTCTGCTAAGTTTGTAAAACTGTTGTCATTTGCATTTTTGCCATGCTGCTTTAGTCATGTTCTATTGCGTTCTAGCAGTAGCTCACTGTTCATGATTTGTAGACCTGTACTCCACTTCCATGTACTTGGTTTTCATGTTTGGGTGTTGTAGCATATTTAAACATTGCATCTAAGTTGTCATGTTGTTGTTTTAAGAAGATTGCATTGCATATTGTTTGGCTCGTCATTTGCAAACTGTGCATCTGTTTCCGGTGATCTTCATATCGATTTCACTCGAAATCTTTCAATCTTTCCAGTGGCATACTTGGGTCACCAAGATTCTGCCCATACCTTTCATGACTCCACCGTTTGCTTCTTGTTGTCCGTCCCTTTCGGTCCAATAGATCTGTAACTCCGTGCATATCGTTCTTGTTATGCATCCCCATTAGTCTTGCATGTAGAACATGTTCTTTCCATGAGTGGTTGTTCATTGTATGCTTGTATTTTCTTTGGGTAGTTCTGGGAGATGAGTTTGAGCATGAGGACCCTGTCGAGTATGTTCACGAGGAGCAAGCTTTCGACACCCCTCAGAACATTGCAGGCAAGATGATCATTACCCCCGATATCACTTCTATCTTTGCTTGCTAGTTGTTTGTTCTATCGCTATGTCATGCTAACTACCACTTGTTTATTAAGCCTCCCATATTGCCATGTCGAGCCTCTAACCCACCTTCCTAGCAAACCGTTGTTTGGCTATGTTACCGCTTTTGCTCAGCCCCTCTTGTAGCGTTGCTAGTTGTAGGTGCAGTGCAGTTTGTTCCATGTTGGAACATGGATATGTTGGGATATACCAATATCTCTTATTGAATTAATGCATCTATATACTTGGTAAAGGGTGGAAGGTTTGGCCTTTGGCGCGGTGTTTTGTTCCACTCTTGCCGCCTTAGTTTCCGTCATACCGGTATTATGTTCCTTGATTTTGCGTCCCTAACACGGTGAGGGTTTATGGGCCCCCTTGACAGTTTTCCTTGAATAAAAATCTTCCAGCAAGGCCCAACTTTGGTTTTACCATTTGCCTAATAACAACTAAAATTTGCATCGGGAGTAATTAACCCGAGGATTCTTAATCACCAACCCGGGCCAGTGCTCCTCATGAGTGTTGGTCAAACCTGTCAACCATCGGTGGCCGCCAGGGGCAACTCTGGATTGGCCTACCGGAAGTTTGGACAATCCAATTGTGGCCTGAGATGAGGTACGTGCGGCCACTATCAGGGTGTCGGCATGTCGGGAGGTCTTGCTGGTTTTGTTTTACCATTGTCGAAATATCCTGTGCACCAGGATTCCGACTCCGATCGGAGAGTCCCGCGATGGAGGATTGTCTCCGCGGATCGTGAGCTTGTCATGGGCAAAGTTGGGACGCCCCTGCAGTGTTTAATATTTCGAGAGCCCTACCCACGGTTATGTGGCAGATGGGAGTTTTTAATATCCGGTTGTAGAAAACTTGACACTTAACTCAATTAAAATGTGCCAACTGCATGTGTAACCGTGATGGTCTCTTTTCGACGAGGTTCGGGAAGTGAACATGGTTGGGTTATGTTTGAACGTAAGTAGTTCAGGATCACTTCTTGATCACTTCTAGCTTACATTCGTTGTGTAGTTTCTCATCTTACTCTTGTACTCGTAAGTTTAGCCACCATACTTGCTTAGCGCTTGCTACAACTCCACATTATAACCATACTTTTCCTATGAGCTTAAATAGTCCTGCTATCGCGGGTTTTGAGATTGCTAAGTCCTCGTGGCTCACCAGATACTACAACACACAGTTGCAGGTACCGATGAGACTGATGCAGGTGATGCCACTGAGCTCAAGTGGGAGTTCGACAAAGACCTTGGGCGTTACTATGTTTCCTTTCCGGATGATCAGTAGTGGTGCCCAGTAGGGTCGATCAGGACTTAGCTTGGGTGGTTGTCTCTTATTCATTTGATTTCGTCTGTAGTCGGACTTTGTGTTCATCTTGAATGATTGTATAACTTGATGATATTGTGTGACATTGTGGCGATTGTAAGCCAAAGCTCATATTCTATCTATTCAGTACATGAGATGAGCAAAGATACAACCACTCTTGCGACCATACCAATATGCGCTTATACCCCAAGTCGTACCTCGACACGTATGGACTATAGTCGCATATTGGGCGTTACAAATACTCAACCACAAACACATCATTTACTGGGTTATCAACTATAGAACGATGAAATTTGTGCTTGAAAAACATGACGACTGGCATGGTGCCATGGTATGGCCTCGTCGTGCCCTGGTTAAAATTTAAGAAGGTTTGATTTATGTCGTCATGCACACCCTTCATAAATCGAACCATCACCGATGAAGTTCAATGCTTTGGAGAGGGAAATCCCCAAGATTGAAGGGGAATCCAAATTTCCATCCTAGTTTATCATTCAGTTTTTTTCCAACGATCAACATAACACCTCAAATGCAACGCCTTCAAATTTGACATTTTTTCGAACTCATTTACAATATTTAGGGGATTATGTGCATTTTCTAGGCATTAATTATGCACATAATTCAAATTCGAACAATCAGTGCATGATAAGGTGCACAAGAACGGTCTGGAAAACCATGCTCGTGCTATTTAGTACATTCTCATGCCTTTTACAAGGAATGGGCAAATATTTCAAGAAAATGTGTGGCAATAGTCAACCATAAACACGTCATTTACTGGTTTAACAACTATACAAAAATTAAATACATGCTTGGAAAACATGACGCCTGGTGTGGTGACATTGTATGACCTCACCGGGCCCTGGTAAAAATGTTGTCATGCATGCCTTTCATAAAACGAACCATCACCGAGGAAGTTTCATGGTTTCGAGGGGGAAATCACCAAGATTGAAGGGGGGTCCAAATTTCCTTTGTCCTTTGTCCCCGAGTGTTTTCTAAGATGAACATACAACATGCAAATCACCATGTTCAAATTTGGCACTTTTCCGGTTTCATTTGCCATATTTAGGGGATTATGTGCATTTCCTAGGCATTAATGCACATAATTAAAGTTCAAACAATCGGTCCATGAAAGGGTCCACAAGAATGTCCTAGAAAACCATGCTCGTGCCATTTAGTAAATTCTCATGCCTTTTACATGGAATAATGGACAGATATTTCGATGAAATGTGTGGCAATAGTCAACCACAAATGTTTGTTTGTTGGTTGTCAACTATAGAAAAAAATGAAATAAATTCTTAAAAAACATGACGCCTGGCATGGTGCCATGGTATGACCTCACCATGCCCTGGTAAAAAATTGAGAAGGTTTGGTTTATGTCGTCATGCACGCCCTTCGTAAGTCGAACCATCACCGGGGAAGTTCCATGCTTTCGAGAGGGAAATCCCCAAGATTGAAGGGGAATCCAAATTTCCGTCCTAGTTTATCATTCAGTGTTTTTTCGACGATCAACATACCGCCTCAAATGCAACATGTTCAAATTTGACATTTTCCCAGGCTCATTTACCATATTTAGGGGATTATGTGCATTTGCTAGGCATTAATGGACATAATTCAAATTCAAACAATCGGTGCATGAAAAGGTGCACAAGAATGGTCTGGAAAACCATGCTCGTGTTATTTAGTACTTTATCATGCCTTTTACAAGGAATGGGCAGATATTTCAAGGAAATGTGTGGCAATAGTCAACCATAATCGTGTTGTTTACTGGGTTAACAACTATACAAAAAATGAAACACATGGTTGGAAAACATGACGCCTGGCGTGGTGCCATGGTATGCCCTCACCATGCCCTGGGAAAATGTTTTCCTTATGTCGTGATGCGCGCCTTTCATAAAACGAACCATCACCGAGGAAGTTTTATAGTTTTGAGGGGGAAATCACCAAGATTGCACGGGGGTCCAAATTTCCTTTGTCCTTTGTCCACGAGTTTTTTTCTATGATGAACATACAACCTGCAAATCACCGTGTTCAAATTTGGCACTTTTCCGGGTTCACTTTCCATATTCAGGGGATTGTGTGCATTTCCTAGGCATTAATGCACATAATTAAAGTTCAAACAATCGGTGCATGAAAGGGTCCACAAGAACGGCCTAGAAAACCATGCTCGTGCCATTTAGTAAATTCTCATGCCTTTTACAAGGAATGGGCATATATTTTGATAAAATGTGTGGCAATAGTCAACCACAAATGTTTGTTTGTTGGGTTTTCAACTATAGAAAAAATGAAATAAATGCTTAAAGAACATGACGCCTGGTATGGTGCCATGGTATGACCTCACCATGCCCTGGGAAAAATTTGAGAAGGTTTGGCTTTTGTCGTCATGCACGCCCTTCATAAATCGAACCATCACCGAGGAAGTTCCATGCTTTCGAGAGGGAAATCCCCAAGATTGAAGGGAAATCCAAATTTTCTTCGTTCTCTGCCCTGGAGTTTTTTTCCACGACGAACATACACCGTGCAAACCACCGTGTTCAAATTTGGCATTTTTCCGGGCTCATTTACCATATTTAGGGGATTATGTGCATGTTCTAGGCATTTAGCGCATATAAATCCAATCCAGCTAGAGGTGCACTGGTGTGATGTGAGGGACGTGGATTGCCATTCAATCACGGCGCATCCTACGGTGCACACGTGCGATCCACATGGATGGGGTTCCGGCAAATCATAACGCAACACACAATAGGCTCGGCGCACACTGTTTCTGGAATCGACGGAGATGAACCGTGTGCAATAATGAACGAGCAAAATTGTAAGGGAAGCCATATTTCTGTTGTTGTTTGTTGTTGAGCTCTTGAATACCAGGCGTCAGCCCGGCCCCTCCGTCCCTGAGCTCTGTCCAGGCTTCGTCCATGGCACTGCGGCACATAGTAACTGGTAAGGAAGCAATGGCATCCCGCCGCGCCGCGTTCCTCACCGCCCGCGACCACACACATGGTAAGGAAGCAATGGCATCTCACCGCGCCGAGTTCATCGCCGCCGCCAGCCAGACAGTTACATGGGCGGACTTTGAGGCTACCATGACCGAATGGGTGGTGGATCTATAGGCGGCTAAAGCTGCACAGAAGGAGCGGAAAAGGCAGAAAACAGTCAAGAAAAGGGAGTCCCGCGGCCACAAGAAAAAAGAGGCGGCGCGCATTGGTGACGAGAGCTTGGCGGAGATCGAAGCACGGTGGGCTGCCGCCTACAAGGCCGAGAAGGAGAACATCGACGTCTGGCCAGCATGCCCTGATGGCAGCATGTGAGAAATAGTTTAAGTTTGTAGTATTACAGCAAATTACCAGTAGTACTTTAAGTTTGTAGTATTAACGTACAATGTCGGTAAGAGCATCCTTTGAGGGCTTTGAGCATTGATTAGCATGCGTGCCTATGTGCGTTTTTTGCATTAATCATTAGAAGATCACAAAACACACGGTTTGTATGTCGTACCCGTCTGCGTTTTTTTGCATTAATGACCCATAAGTACGTTACATGTATGATGTTTCCTAATAAACCAGGCGTACCATTGACCCAAAAAAAATCAAGTACACGTGTACATTTTTTTGGAGACGGGATCTGCCAACTTTCTTTTTCTCGCACACGAGTAGTTTACGTGCTTTGACCGTGTTGTGTGTTTCCCCCACCCAAGTTTCAAGTTTCGCAGCGAAATTTTCATTAGGCACGATTTCAGAATTTATTCCTCCAACCACATCCCCACCCTCAGTATCCCCCTCCCTTGCACCTCCCCCTACCGGCATCTCAAACCGCCGCCGCCGCAACCACAGCTTCAACCACATCTATGTTCTGCTCAGATCCAGTAAAGTAACCCACTGATCTCTATCACGTCCCCGGCCTGATTGCTTAAATGGCGCCTGCGAAACATTCTCATGCCTCCAAATCCCCCCCCACCCCCCACCCCCGCCAGGAGCTGATGGCGGTCCATGGCGTGATGGTTGTTGTGCGTGTTGGCCCAGAGGAACACCTCGCCTCCGCCGTAGCCACCGACATGGTGCAGGCTCTGGCCCAGATGAAGTCCCCCAGCGACTACCCCCCAGGACTTAACATGTAAGATTTCACCAGCTAAATCTTACCAATACCACTTGCAACAACTATGATTTGTACCGTTAATGTATTAAGCATGTTCGTGCCTTCTTTATTTCAGTACTGCACACTGTGTGATGTTCAAATATTACTGTGTCCAGCTCAATTTCACCAATACCGGCAACAAACTTACAATACATGACTCAGGATATCACTAGAGATGCTGCCCATTTGCTATTTTTAGTGGATGCAAACCCTGTTGAACTTAACATGCATGTCCATGTACTTACGCCGGGTCATAACGGCTGATGCTTTTGTTTGTCGTCGAGGTAAGCTGCATCCCATGTCTTACAGTATTTCACATAATTTGTGCAATTGCAGTTTAACTTCTACCATTTACTGGTTGCCTGTAGGTACACATGTCAGTGGCACTGATCCACTCTTCGACCCGGAGGAATAGCTCACCTCCGCCATTGCTGACTTTGGGCAGGCTCTGGCCAAGATGAAGTGCCCCAGCAACTACCTTTCAGGACCTACCAAGTATGTACTCACCAGTTCAATCTTACCAATACAATTTGCAATTAATGTCTATGTTCTGCATGGTTGATGTATTAAGCATGTTGTAGTAAACATGCCTAACACGTTTTTGCTACTTTCCGTACTTTCTTATAGACATCTAGGCCATTCTCTGCTCTGGCAGCACCTGCCTTCTGATGTTTAACTATGCCAATTGCATTTTTATCAGTACCGGCTTCAATGTCTATTAAGCCTGTTACAGTTAACAGTTAAATCAATTTTTAAACAGTTGTATTTCAAGGGCTACAAACTTACAAAGCATGACTTAGGATGCTGTTAAGCCTGTTGCAATTAACAGTTGTATCCATTTTTTAATCTGTCCATTTGCTACCATGCTACTCTCCGTGATGAAGATACACTAGAGATGTTACCCATTTGCTATTTTTGGTGGATGCTAACCCTGTTGTACTTAACATCCTTGTCCATGTACTTACGCAGGGTCATAACAGCCGATGCTGTTGTTTGTCGTCGAGGTTAGCTGCATCCCATGTCTTATAGTATTTCACATCATTTGTGCAATTTCAGTTTGACTTCTACCATTTACTGGTTGCCTGTAGGTACACATGTCAGTGGCACTGATCCACGCTTCGACCAAGAGGAACAGCTCACCTCCACCGCCGCTGACTTTGGGCAGGCTCTGGCCAAGATGAAGTGCCCCGGGAACTACCTCTCAGGACTTACCAAATATGTACTCACTAGTTCAATCTTACCAATACCAGTTGTAATTAATGGCTATGTTTTGTACGGTCGATGTATTAAGCTTGTTGTAGTAAACTTGCCTAATGCGTTTTAGCTATTTTCCCTACCTTTTTATAGACAACTGGGCCATTATCTGCTCTGGCAGCACCTACCATGTGATGTTTAACTCTGCCAATTGCATTTTTATCAGTACCGGTTTCACTGGCCATTAAGCTTGTTGCAATTAACAGTTGTATCCATTTTAAAGAGTTGTATTTCAATGGCTACAAACTAACAAAAGATGAATTAGGATGTTGTTAAGCCTGTTGCAATTAATAGCCGTATCCATTTTTTAATCTGTCCCTTTGCTACCGTGCTACTCTCTCGAAATGAAGATATCACTACATATGCTGCCGTTTTATTACCATTTGCTATTTTTGGTGGATGTTAACCCTGTTGTAATTAACATTGGCTTTCCATATATTTACACAGGGCTACAATGGGTGATGCTGTTGTTTTCCATCGAGGTTAGCTACACCCCATGTCTTATACACCATCTATTCCTAAATATAAGTATTTTTCGAGATTCCAATATAGACTACATAAGGAGCAAAATGAGTGAATCTAGATTCTATTCTAAACTATATCTATAATTCTATATACATCCGTATGTAGTTCATATTGAAATCTCAAAAAAAATTACTTGTACTTAGGAACAATGGTATTTATATTTTATATCAATTGTGCAATCTCAGTTTAGCTTCTAACATTTACTGGTTGCTTGTAGGTTCATATATGAGGGGTACTGATCCACGCTTCAATCCCTTTTGCGTATGGGGCAATGAGATATTCATGAACAAGAGTCAAGTGAGAAAACTAAGAAAGATTGTTATGCGAAAGAAACGGGTGATTGGAATTAAGCTCTTTATTACACTTTGTCGAAGACAACAGTGAACTTTAGGATGGTAAGTAATGTGATACCTTTTCCCCCTTCCCACAACAAGTTACTCTATTAGACCTCGGTATCTGATATTTTTCTATTTTCAGTGGCTTCCGAAGCTATTTACTGATGATTACCTTGCAAACTACATGACCGGATTGGAGGCAGCTAAGGTTAAAGTATATAATTCATGCTACCATGATAATGCTCTAGAAGTCTTCCTGAAGGCAGTGAAGGATGGGCGGGCGATCATCACAAGGGGTTGGACAAAAGTGGTTCATGCATATGGCATGCAGGAAGGCACATTATGGGCATTCTTCTTCTTTAACACCGTCGGCAGTCAAAATGATTTACACTTGTCTCTTCACCTTTACCGCCTTTAAATATTGTGGTTCATCATAGTTAATTGCTGCCTAATCCTGTAATTACTGAACATATTGTACTGGCAATTTTATTTATGGATTCATTGTTGAACATTGTGCTGAGAATTTGAATTGCACGTTTTATATTTCAAAATTTCCAATCTGAATAATAAATTACAGGCAAAAATAAAAAGAGAACAGACGGTCATGGACCTTTGCAAACGGTTCTGGCAGTAAAAGCTCTTGTGATGGATAGCCCAATGCCACATAGTGTTCTACATCGGATCGTTGTGATGTATTTAATGAAAGCAAACAATTAACCAAGGCAGAGCATGTGTGATAGTTACACCTTTCACACAAGAGGGTATACATAAAACTGTGTGGCATGTACATACGAACGGAAACGTTTTCCCTGGATTGACTGTGTAGGATGTACATAAGAACGGAAACGTATTCCTTTGATTGACTGTGTGTGATATACATATGAATGGAAATGTTTTTCTAGGATTCACCGTGTGGGATGTACATACTTACGGAAATGATTTTCTCGGATTACCGTGTGGGATGTACATACCTACGGAAAATTATTTGGTTTTGATGCCTTGCCAGATTGCGCACGGCCCCATCCTGTGTTCTAGGAGGGCCTATCCCCGACGATTTCTGCATCGTGTGGGAACGACCCCCCTATCGCCCACACTCCCTTGGCAATGGTTCCAAATGCCGTCGCGGAAAGGGGTTAAAAGCCGTTTGTATAGCACCTATGTGCACCAGTGATCACACCGTTCTCAAAAAGATGTAAGTGAAGTACTAGAGAAATTCCATAGCTCAAAAAAATATAGCACCTATGTGCACCAGTGATCACACCGTTCTCAAAAATATGTAAGTGAAGTACTAGAGAAATTCCATAGCTCAAAAAAATTAAGTGAAGCATAAAGAGCAATTCTAACAAATCATAGAATAATTTTGGCTCTCTCAATTAGGTGTGTCCAGCAAGGATAGATGACACAAACTAAAAAGCAAAACAAGCAAATACGCATATAATACAAGATGCTCGAAGCAAAACTCATGATATGTGATGAATAAAAATATAGCTCCAACTAAAATACCGATGGTCATTAGAAGAAAGAGGGGATGCTACTCGGGGGCATCCCCAAGCTTAGTTGCTTGCTTCTTTTTGGATAATAACTTGGTGTGCCATTGGGCATCCCCAAGCTTAGGCTCTGCTTATTCTTTATTCCTTCATCCATCGTGATCTCACCCAAAAATTGAAAACTCCAATCACACAAAACTCAACAAAACCTTCGTGAGATCCGTTAGTATAACAAAGCAAATCACTACTCTAAGTACTGTTCAAAACCTATTCATATTTTATTTTTGCATTATATATACTGTATTCCAACTTTTCTTTGGCTTATAGCCCCCCCCCCCCCCGGATAAAATCCATAGATTCAATAAAATAAGCACACAACACAAAGAAAACAAAATCTGTCAAAATAGAATAGTTTGTAGCAATATGAAAACTTCGTATACTTCTGTAACTCCAAGAATCCTGAAAACTTAGGAAAATGTAGGAAATTTGTATATTAATCTTGTGTAAAAGAATTCAGAATTTTTCATTGCTTCTATGATTTTTTAAAATTATTGTACTGGACGCAATAGTTTCTATTTTCCAACAAGATCAAATCAACTATCACCCAACATGATCCCAAAGGCTTTGCTTGGCCCAAACACTAGTTAAAACATAAAAACACAATCATAACATAGGCATAATTGTGCAAACACTCAAGAACAGAAAGAAAAAGTAAAAAATAAAATTTATTCATTAGGTTTCCTTCCAACAAACCCTATCATTTTACGCCCCTAGCTAGGCATAACGATTTTATTGATGCTCACATAATAGATAATAATCGAAACACAAAGAGAGCATCATAAAATATGTGGCAAACACATTTAAGTCTAACATACTTTCGATGCATAGGAATTTTATAGGTAAGCAAATTATCAAGACAACATATATCTAGCATATGCAAAGGCGAAGGATAAAACACTGGAAAAACTCAATATAACGAGAGGTAATTTAGTAACATGAAAATTTCCACAACCATATTTTCATCTCTCATAATAATTATCATACTCAAATTCAACAATACAGCTAAGATATAAAATTTTCTCTTCATGATCCACATGCAAAAAAGTTTTATAATCTTCCAAGATAGTGGGATTAATATCAACTAAAGTCATGACCTCTCCAAACCCACTTTCATCAAAAAAAATCATAAGATTGAACGCACTCCAAATATGTGGGATTAATTTTAGCTAAAGTGACACTCTTACAAACCCACTTTCAATATTATTTCAAACATTATTATCAATATCATAATCATCACAAGGCTTAAATAAATTTTCAAGAACATAAGAATCATCATCACCCCAATCATGATCATTGCAATAAGTAGCCGACATAACAAAACAAGCATCCCCAAGCTTGGGGTTTTGCATATCACTAACACAATTGACATTAATAGAATTTATAATAATATCATTGCAATCATGCTTTTCATTCAAGGAGCTATCAAGTGTGGGTGCAATAGAAATAATTTCATGTTTAACATAAGGAACTATAGCAAGTTCATCTCCATACGCATCATTAATATTGGCCTCATGGCCACAAGAATAGCAAGCATCGTGTTCATCAAGAGGGGATAATTCAGTCAAATCAACGGAATCATAATTATCCATAGCTTCATGCATATCATTATTTTCTTCCAAATCAGTGTAAATTCTCTCAATAAATTCTTTAACATAGGCATTATGAGCATAGTTTTCATAGTAATATTTAAGTATGTCAAAATTTTCAGATTTTTCGAGAGTAATATCATACTTTTCAATCAAAGAAGCAACTTCATAAGCACCCTTAAAAGCAACAAATTCTTCAATTTGTTCGATATCATAGTAACAATGAACCTCCTTGGCATAAGAAGATAAGATTTCATTGTCATTAAACTCACATAAATAGGGGAGGTGTTTTTTTAAGGTTTTTAGAGCAACAAGTAAGATCAAAAATTTCACAAAGATTCCAAGAATAGCATAGCAAACAATTTATTTGATTCCATAAGAGCTTCCCCTTTTAAGACAAACGATGGCGCACAAAATGAGCATGCTCATCTAATGATTTTCCCTCAACAAAACTAGTTGGTGTTTCAGCACAAGCACATATGGATTGGAGATGGTCCAGGTAGAAAACTTTGAGTGGACCCATAATAATAGATTTTTAGCAAGCAAAGATGCAAGCAAAATAGAAGGCACATGGAGACACAAACAAACATAAGATCGAACCAGAAAAAGGCAGACGAAAAAGAGGGCGAATAAAACGGCAAATATTTATGAAGTGGGGGAGATGAAAACGAGAGGCAAATCGGAAATAATGTAAATTGCAAGGAGATGAGATTTGTGATAAGGAACCTGATAGATGTTGATGATGCATCTCCGGCAACGGCACCAGAAATCCTTTCTTGATGGCTCGTGTCCGCCTCAGTATTTTCCCGAATAAGAAGGGATGATGCAGCACGGCTACGGTAGGTATTCCCCTCAGAGATGAGATCAAGGTTATCGAACTAGTAGGAGAACCATGCAACACTATGTAAAAGGTACTTGCACACAAAGAATAAATACTTGAAACCCGACGCATAAGAGGGGTTATCAATCCCTCCCGGGTAAAAGATAGATACAATTTTAGTAGATTGGATAAATAGATCTCGCGGGAATGCGAGATGAAATAAATAACGAAAGTTGTAGCAAGGTATTTTTGGGTTATTGGATTAATAGATCTGAAAATAAAAGAGGAAAATGATAGATTGGAAAGCAAATATGTTAAAGAAGAGACCCGGGGGCCGTAGATTTCACTAGTGGCTTCTCTCGAGAAAAATAGCATACGGCGGGTAAACAAATTACTGTCAGGCAATTGATAGAACTTCAAATAATTATGACGATATCTAGGCAATGATCATTATATAGGTATCATGTCCAAGATTAGTAGACTGGCTCCTGCCTGCATCTACTACTATTACTCCACACATCGACCGCTATCCAGCATGCATCTAGTGTATTAAGTTCATGGGAAAACGGAGTAATGCAATAAGAATGATGACATGATGTAGACAAGATCTATTCATGTAGGAATAGACCCCCCATCTTGTTATCCTTAATAGAAACGATCAATACGTGTTCTGTTCCCCCTTCTGTCACTGGGAAAGAACACCGCACATCCGAGCCCATCACAAAGCACCTCTTCCCGTGGCAAGATAAATCGATCTAGTCAACCTAACTAAACCAAAGATTTGAAGAAGAAATACGAGGCTATAAGTAATCATGCATATAAGAGATCAAAAGACACAAGTAACTTTCATGGATAAAAACATAGATCTGATCATAAACTCAAAGTTCATCAGATCCCAACAAACACACAGCAAAAAGAGTTACATCAAATAGATCTCCAAGAGACCATTGTATTGAGATTCAAAAGAGAGAGAGGAAGCCATCTAACTACTAAGTACGGACCCGTAGGTCTACAATGAACTACTCACGCATCATCAGAGAGGCACCAATGAGGATGATGAACCCCTCCGTGATGGTGTCTAGATTGGATCTGGTGCTTCTAGAACTTGCGGGGGCTAGAATTGTGTTTCGTCGACTCCCCTAGGGTTTTTGGATTTTCGAGGTATTTATAGAGCAAAGAGACGGTGCGGGAGGCCAGCGAGGTGGGCACAACCCACCTGGGCGCCCCTGGGCCCCCAAGCACACCCCGGTGGCTTGTGCTCCCCTCAGAACCCCCTCTGGTTCTACTTTGGCCCAACCTGTTCCTTCTGGTCTAGAAAAAACTCCAAAAAGTTTCGTTGCGTTTGGACTCTGTTTGGTATTGATTTTCTATGAAGTAAAAAAGCAAGCAAAAAATAGCAACTAGCACTAGGCACTATGTCAATAGGTTAGTCCCAAAAAATGATATAAAGTTGCTCTAAAATGATTGTAAAACATCCAATAATGATAATATAACAGCATGGAACAAGCAAAAATTATAGATACATTGGAGACGTATCAGATCTCTTTGGAGCAGAAGGCTTGGGTGCAGCAGGTGGAGGTTTTGTCTTAGGCTTGGAAGGAATAGCACCAGTCTTAATGGCATCAGCCATCAGCTTTTGAGACTTTGCAGGAGGTGCCACAGGCTCTTCCTCCTCATCTTCCTCATCAGAATCTCTCATCATGGAAGGTCTACAAATGACTCTGGCAATAGTCTTCTTGACCCTTTCCTTCCTTTTCTTCTTTCCACCAGTAGCTTCATCTTCTTCTCTGGGCTCAAGTGTGAACTCCATAGTCTAATGTGCAGCAGTAGATTTTCTATCTTTAGACATGGGAGCTCTCTTAGCAGGAGGTTTCTTTTGCAGACTTGGCTGGGTGGTGGTAGCATCACCAACATACTCTTTCTTGACCACTTTCTTCTTGGAAGTCATTTCTTCCTCAATCACAAAATCCTCATCTTTATTGTCAGAATTCCTCTTCTTCCTCTGTCTGGTGGCAGCTTTTGGCAAGTTGTTAGGAGTGCTTCTACTGCCCTCATCGTTACTACTCCTGGGACTAGTGCCCTGACTAAGGTTGACTTGCTCCTTTGACCTGTTCTAACTATCATTAGCTTCAGACATCTATGCAAACTGACCTGTGAATAGATGGATGTGGGTAGAGTGGATGAGCAACACAAAAGACAGCTGGTTTTTGCAAAAGGTGATTCAAAATCTTAATTTTAGTTTTCTGCAGAAAGCATTTCGGAGCTACCGATATGATAATCTCGGTGACATCGAAGCACTTAACAGAGTCTAAACATGCAGATTTGGTCAGACCGAGTTGCAGTTCGGTGACTCCGAGATGCTAGGGTTTCACTGAGAAATTGCTTTCGGTCTCACTTATCAGTACGTTTCGGTCCGACCGAGTTGTACTTAGTGCAATGGCTAGGGCCAATCAGTGGGACCGAATCATTTCGGTCGGTCCGAGATGAGTTCGACAGAAACCTAACCATAAGATTTTGCACGAAATCTAATCTAGAGGAGTTTTTTGTGTGGATAGGAGGTTTTTAATCATGGCAAGAATACGTACATTTACTTTGTGCATTGAGTCGTAGAATGGAAATTGCACAAAGGGGCGAACCATACCCTAACTTGGTGATGGCTCGCTATGGCAGCAACGGCGAAGGCGATTCCTGTTGAGGACGGCAGAGACCTGCGACGACGGCGCACAGGTGGAGACGGCGATGATCTGTAGAACAAGAAGGGCAGCAATGGGGGGCGCGGACTCGAGAGTTTGAAGAATTTTCTAAACAATGGGCCGCGGAGTATATATACCCGTTAGCTGTCGGTGGCGCGAGTGGAAGGTTCCATGGCACCGAGATGCAAAACATCTTGCAGTTGCTGCAACTCGGTGAGACCGAATAGTTCTAATCGGTGGCACCGAGGTGAAAACCTAGATCAACTTAGTTTTTTTGGTGGGACCGAATATGAATGTGTTGGTCTGACCGAAATTCACTAAGATGTTTTGGAAGTCAGCCCTTGATAGATCGGTGGCTCCGAGTGCTCCTGACCCGGAGGGTCCGAAAAAGACTTGTTCTAATTTTGTGATGTAGCATGAATAGAATTTGAGAAGATAAAAGGCATAGATAGCTAGAGGGATGACTTAGGCATTCTTTTCCATCCATTTGGCCAGTAAAAACCCAACACCCAAAACAACAAATGGATTTCCTTGAATGGAGAAAATTATGCAGCCAACATGCTCACACAATAATATAGCAAATGAAACATGTGACAAAACATGCACATACACTCTAGCATCTATCAACCAATCGATGATGACTATGTCATCTATATATGAGTACATTGACTTAGGAGTCAAATGAGAACATTTGATCATAGGCCATACTCATCGTTTAAGCACAAGTGGGGTTACCAGTTTTACATAAAGCATTGTTGTGTTCACATCATTACAGTTGCTTCAGCTAAAAAATTTAGAGCAAAGCTCCCCTAGATGTGATATCCCCCCTAAGAGGGATGAACTAACCTTGGGTTTTGTCGATGATGACTTCATGTAGATGTTGAATATGTGGATGCTCAATGTTGATGTAGATCTTTTTGGAGCAATCCATTGCAGTGTTGCACTTTCAATACCTACATGGGTTAGTCCCACAAGGAATATATTAGGATATCCATAGGCATAGAGTGAAACGCAAATATGATGATGGCCATGAAAGCATTAGGTTAACTTGTCCCTTGTCTTACCAACAAGAGGGTTTGTGACTCCATGAACTAGTGCAAGATATGAAAGTTGATTGCACATGTCCTTGTCAAAATGAATATGAGTGAAGTATGTTGGTGGAGTCACCCTCAAGAACACTCTAGTTGTTTTTCTTTGGGATCCACATCAACTTGATGTGAATCCTTGGAGTTGTAGTCATACTTGATGAAGTGGAACTTGATGTGGTCTTGGCAACCCACTTGACCATGGCCTTAGGAGCTTCTTCAAATGAATCAATCTCTTCGTGAGGCTTGTCCTTGCCTTTTAGCTTGTGGTCTTGTGGTGGAAGATCATCTTGAGCTTGTGTTCCCTTGAAAGACGTGGGGTCATACTTCTCTTGTTGAGGAACAAACTTCGTCTTGTCGTATTGATCTTCTTCCCACTCAACTCCATTGGGATTGAACTTTCGTTCAAAACCAACACCTTGATTCTTCCGGTGCCTTCCTTGCTTGCATACAATTTCCTCAAATTGCTTACTTCTAGCAAGGCTCTTGTAAACACTTATCTCTATAATTCCCTTAAATAAGCAATTTTCTTGCTCAAGTGTAACCTGGCTAAGAAAATTATTAGTGGAATCAACAGAACTACTAGAAGCAACAATATTCTATTTCACATGCTTATTGTTACTACTAGAGGAAGAATCTTTCTTGCTCTTATTGCTAGATTTTACTTGTGGCATATAAGTAGACAAGAGGAGACGTTATCAAGATAAGAAGAACTCTTCTTTCAAAGATCATCATTAATAGCTTTTAGGAACTCATGCTCTTGCTCTAAATTTAGCTTCTCCAACACTACTGCAGGATGCTGCTAACGCACCACTACGATCAGAGACCCGTTGACGAAATTGTGTGTGATGCATTAATCACAAACGGGGATGTAAAAAAACAGCCAAAAAATATGCAAAATGTTTGCGATGGCAGAGACATCAAACACGGTTCAGATTTTAGTTATGTGTGCGATGCGGGGCATACAGTTGATCCATATGAACTGTTTGCGATTAGATAGAACAACAGAAACGGGCAGCCATATAAATGTGTTTGTGATATACGGCATATAGTTCGCTCCAATGAACTGTTTCCTATTAGGGAATGCAACAGAAACGGTCAGCCTGATCAAGGCGTGTGTGATATATGGCATATGGTTCACTCGAACGAACTATTTTCGATTAGGGAAGAGAACACAAACTGTTAAACTTAACAAGATGTGTGTGATATGCGGCATACAGTTCACAAAGATGAACTATTTGCGATGAGCCAAAAGAACACAAACGATTCATGTAAACAAGATGTGTGTGATATGCAGCAAACAGCCCACTCGGATGAACTGTTTGTGATGAGAAATTATAACATAGATGGTTACTATAGTTAGTTCATGTGCAATTTTGTTTGTACACAAAACTTTGAAAAAATGCAAACTAGTTGCTTGTGGTGGCTAGGATTAGCGCACACGATGCGTCTGCGAGTACTCGTGTGCGATGATTAGTAAGTTACACATATGTTTCCTTACGTTAACACGTGTGTGATAAATAACACATGACACCGCATACGGTATTAGGGTTGTGTGTGTGATCCACTTGTCTTCCCACGCTCCACCGAATGCTTCCCGTGCTCCACATGGGTGAATTGTAAAAGCCACGCCTCTTCCCTTATCGATTTCCCGCCACCAGCTTATGGCTTGCTGCATATGACCCAGGCGGCAACGCACCGTCGCGACACTATGCGCACATCTAATCCTTATCCATCTACCATTAGTTATTCCAAGCATGCTAGGCAATGACCAAAGCTTCGACATCGACGCCTACCTACGTTACATCTTCAGCGAGGAGAACGAGTCAGAGCAGGTCGGGGAGCAAGAGCTTCATCAGCCGGTGCAGGCACCATGGCCCATCGGCAGCAATATCGGTGTGATAGTCCTTGGGCGCACAATCGACATATTGCAGAGGAGGTGTGATGAGCAGTTTGACATCCACCGTGCAAAAGATCCAGAGTTGCTCAGCAGCATGATCGACGCCCACCCGAAGAGCCACCGTCACCCGTGCTAATCGAGAGCTGATGCCCCCCCCCCCAATGAATGGGCAGAGGACCTCTGCGATTTAGTCAAGGCACAGTCAGCCTACGGCTTCATCATTGCTTGCGGCGGCCGTGTCACCCTCGATCCCGACAATGTGGTGGCCAGACTCGAGCTCATCCTTGGTGGAGTTGACATCCCCGATGAAGTAGAGCATCGCCAACGTGATATTTTGAGGATGCAGGTGATGGACGGAATTTGCTACCAGGCTAGAGACATGGAAATGTGGCGGTTCCTCGAAGATATCATGCGCGCGATTGCACACTGTCAAGCTCTTATGGAAGAGGCCCAGCACCCCCAAGAGCCTCCCAGCACCAGCAGCTCCGTAGGCGGAGGTGGGTCGGGACACTTGAAATGAACGGCTGCAAGGGTGCTATGCTGATCAGGGAGTCTGAGAAGACCGTCCTCACAAGGCCGCCAGCTCAGCCTTTTAGCCTATATTTTATTATAATTGTATGCATATATAGGTTGTGAGTGTTTTGGGTGTTGCCGCATGTGGCATTTTAAATTATCCCGAATATGTAAGATAATTATTAACCATTGCCACTATAAATTTGCCTCAACGGCGAGCCGAGCGGGCACAGGGACGCCAGAGCGGAGCGCGCCGCGGCCGCCTCAATGGCGAGCAAAACGTGTGGACGAACGCGAGCAGGGCATGTCGCGGCCACCTCAACAATGAGCAGAGCATGCCGGGCCGCCCAACAGCGAGCAACCACGTGGTCAACCTTCTGGCACCCCGTGGGAGGCGCGACGGCGCATCCATCAAACACGATGGTGATATATTGACTGTGTGTGATAGTGGGCAGACACGTACACGTACAACCGAGAACGCAGGCCCGCGTTTCGGGCTTCCGATGCATGGCATATGGTTGATCCATAAGAACTGTTTGCGATGACGCAGAACAACAGAAACGGGCTTTGTAGGCCCAAAACCATCAATAAATTTTGACCTTGTTTCTCATCATATTGCAGATTACAACGCAATAAGAAATTCCAAATCTGTTCACACCGATCAAACTAATATGCGTTCACACTTAGCACCGGGCTATAAGAACTACCCACTCAAAAATTACTTCACATTTCCTCTCCTCATCAACCACAAAACGTGTCTTTCCTGTCAAGACATTACGCCCTGACCAGTAGGAGGAGTTTTGGGTGGAGATATAACCAGGCAGCAAAGACCAAGGCCGCGGAAGCACTAGAGCGGTCCCACCGCAAAGCGGCAGCCACAGCAGAGATGCCCCAGCGCACCGCGGAGCCCTCGAATGAGCTCTCACGGGCACGCTGGGGATCTCACAATCGCACTCACTACATCAGCGATCGTGACGAGCTCGCGTTGCTGAAGTCCTTGGCTAATGATGACGACATTCTCGCTACCCTCATTAAGAAGTAGGAGCTGGTCGACAGCTTGATGAAGCTACTCAAGATCCGCGATGCCTCGGTTGAGAAGGCGGCCGGCGTCATCGGGCAACTTATGGGTGAAAATGTGAAGCTCCTCAAGGCGCTCGCCGAGAAGGAGGAGGAGGCCGCCGACTAGAAGATGTTGCATGAGCAGAGTAGTGCCTCAAGGATGACGCTGACAGCGGTTGTCGAGGAATTGATGGATGACTCGAGGAAGCTCCGGATCAAGCGCGATCAGGAGGTGGAGGAATCTGTGGCTGCTTTCAAGGAAATTCGTGAGGAATTGAAGAAGGAGCTGGAGGATGTTGTCGCCCGGCGATCCATCGAGGAGTAGAGACAGTAGCGACCCAGATCGTTGTTTGCGATCTCCTTCTTCTCTTGCCCCCGTGTCTTCCGGGCTTTGACGCATGTGGCATTTTAAATTATCCGTAATATGTAAGACAACTATTATCCGCGCCATTGTAAATTTGTCGTCGTATTATCCATTGCCATTTTATTTGTCGCTGTATTATCCGTTACACTATGTGGCATTTTAAACTAGGCAAGAATACGGGTTGAAAACATGAACAAAGCAAATGCTAACGTTGAGTGCGGCCATGGGATCACAAGAAAACACGCTCCGTCCAGGTGCTTTAATTAACCGCGTGCTAACAGTGGCTCGGCCACCATTAATGGAGAAGTTGTGAGCGAGGTGGGCGGCTGGTAGATGGAGGTCAAAGAGCCCGCTTCCCGATGAGCATGGGCGGCCTTGCTTCTCGCACGTGTCCCGTCGAGCCTGCGAGGTGGACAACATGCACGCATCCCGTCGAGCCTGCACGGCGGACTGCTCGAACGCGTCCCTTCAAGCATGCACGACAGACTTCTCGCGCCCGTCCCGTCTAATTAAATAGCTCCATGCACGCCAGCGAGTATGGTTAAATTTTGGCACAAAATACAAAGATGACCAATGAACGAGGACGGAGGTAGCACTTAAATGGTTACGGGAACACACGGTTCATATAATACAACCATTTGCGATATTAATGTGTCAGCTATTTGTTTCAAAAGGACTTCGTTGGCTATTAATGTGTGCGCCTTGTCTCAAACTGGACGATTTTTTACCACGGCATATATGTGCCATGTCATGAAACCATGCCAGGTTTCATGTTTTTTGGGTGAGTTTTCGATTTACTGGGATTTAAAAACTGAGTTTCTCAATGTTTCAGGATGACGAGAAGTTTGTAATTCATTCCCACTCCTTCAATGAGACCTAAACATGCACCCAATGACACATGTACAATTGTCCACCCATTTTTCTTACTGGAGCATGTGCTTGTAGTTCAAATTTGAATTATGGGCTACATTAAATGCCTAGAAAACTCAATTAATATATAAAATGGCCAAACGCAACCCTGAACAGTTACAAATTTCAGCATGACACTCCTGTTATTCTATGTTTCCTGTAGAAAACAAAGTTCAAGGCGGGAGAGGCAGCGATTATCGTTTTGCCCACAAGAGGGGCATGTTTCCCTACCGGAACAACAAGGGTTGCGAGAAGCTTCGGTTTGTAAGAGGCTTGTAATATAGCTTGGCCCCAATTGGACAATTATTTTACCACGACATATATGTAACATGTAGTGACACCATGACAAGTTTCATGATTTTCTGGTGAATTTTGGATTTACAGAGATTGAAAACCCGACATTCGCAATATTTGTGGCCGAGCCAGGATGCCGAGACGGTTGAATTCATTCCCATTCCTTCCATGGAACCTAAACATGCACCCCAAGGACACATGTATGTTTTTTCTAGCCATTTTGGTGCACTAGAGCATGTATTTGTAGTTTGGATTTGAATTATGGACATTAAATGCCTAGAAAACTCAACTAATGAATAAAAAAGTTCAACGAACCCTCAATAATTTCAAAGTTCATCGTGAACCTTCCGTTGTTCCATGTTGCGTGTAGAAGAAAATAAAAGGCTAGAAGAAGGAGCGATTAGCATTTCACCCACAAGGGGACACGTTTCCCTATCGAAACCACGAGGGTTCTTGCGACAGGCTCCGGTTCATAAGGGGTTTGTAATAAATCTTGGCCCAAATTGGACTACTTTTTCACCACGACATCTATGTGCCATGAGGTGACACCATGCCAACTTTCATGACTTTTTGGTGAGTTTTGGATTTATGGGGATTTAAAAACCGAGATTCCAAATTTTTTAGGACGATCGAGGATGTCGGTACAATTCTAATTCATTCCCATTCCTGGCATGGGACCTAAACATGCACCCAAGTAAACATGTATAAGTTTTCAAGCCATTTTGATGAACTGCAGCATGTATTTGGTAGTTCGGATTTGAATTATGGACATTAAATGCCTGCGGAACTCAATTAGTGTATAAAAATGCCAAACGAACCATGAATAAGTTTAAATTTCCGCATGGATATCATGTCGTTCCATGTTGCCCGTAGAAGAAAATACAAGGCGAGAAGAGGCAGTGATTATCGTTTCGCCCACAAGGGGGACACATTTCCTATCAGAACCATGAGGCTTCTTGAGAGAAGCTCCGGTTTGTAAGAGGAATGTAATAAAACTTGCACCAAAATGGAAAAAAAAATTCCTCGACATATATGTGCCATGTCGTGACACGATGCCAAGTTTCATGATTTTCGGGTGAGTATTGGATTTACGGGGATTTAAAAACCATGATTTGTCTCACGAAATGTTTTCAAATTGCACACGGTTCACTCACGAAAGCCGTGTGCCTATCAAACCGTGGCCGATGCCCCCCAGTTGCGTGCGCATCTGAGTCCTGCATTTTGATTGGCCAGAAACCAAACCCCACGGATCGTACGTCTGCACCGTTGGATGCACCCAGATCGAACAACAATCCTCATCCCTTTCGACAACACATGCAGTTCCGGTTGTGATTTTATTTATATATGGGTAAGCACTGTGTGCATGAGTCGTGCTAGCTCACGCTTCCTTCTCTACTAAGTTTTCTATATTAATGTTGTTATATATCCAAACACGCTATTGTTTCCTACCACTCCTCTCATCGGTTTCCCGCCTCTTCTCCCATCGTTTTCCCGCTACCAGTGTCAGTGCTCATTGAAAGCTAGGCGGCGACACACCGGCCATGTAAATATTGCACACAGTTTCTAAAAGCACAAATGTGTGTGATAGTAGGGAGTAGGTCCCATAGGGTGACCAGCGTGAAACACCTTAAAGATAAGGAGGCAATTCCTTTCAGCAAGGGGCGGCTTCCCATCCCTAACCTAGTCGAATAGAACGTAGATGTTAAGTGTGCTCGGGCTGGAGTAGTCTAAGGATGGGTGACCCGGTGGGAAGTTGCATATCTCAAGCTTCATTTAAATGCTATGACACGATCATTATAGAGATAAATGTCTCTATAGTGGCATGTCATGGCAATTATATAAACCTTGGGATCCTTGTTTTGCTAATTTGTAGAATATGTTTTTATATGTTATTTTTTGTTCCAAAAAAATCAAAGAATGATCGACTCTATAGTGACCTGTCATGGCGACTATATAAACCTTGGGATCCTTGTTTTGCTAATTTGTATACTATGTTTTTATTGGTTTTTTTTCTCAAAAATCAAAGAATGATAGACATCTGTAGGCCCACACAAATTACCCCTTTGACTCAACGCACGAGAAGGGTTTACTCTTTGCTCCATGTGCTATGTTAGAGCAAATCAAGTTTCAGCACATGCGTTGGACGGCACCCGGCCCCTACCCCCCATCTGCCTCGAGGTTGCGTTCCTGACATCATACGTCTTTAACTTGGTCGCGGGGGGTACAATGTTCAGTTTGTAATGTTACTGATGTAGTTGGTGCCCCATCAAACTTGTGCTTTCGTGATTTGAACAAATCTCACACCAGACCCACACATTTTTTGGGGTCGCATGAAGGGCATAGGGGGCCGGTGTTCTAATCGAGCATGTCTCCCTTGTGCGGTTTATAGACGCCGCACATATCTGTGGGCTCCCCGAGGTATATATATTATCCTTGACCAATAACGAGGGGCCCCACATAATCTATCCCTTTGACAGAACATACAAGAAGGGTTTGACCGTGATGGTTTCCTATTGATATGTGTGCCATGTTAGACCAACTATAGTTTGAGCGCATGCGTTCGATGACACCCCCCCCCCCCGCTGCCTCGAAATTGGGAAACCGACATCGTACGTATTGAACCAGGCTTGGGGTCGGATACGGTGTTCAGTTTGTAATGTAGTTGGTGGCCCATCCAAGTTTTCCATTCGGGATTTAAACACATCACACACCACCGTACCCATACATAATTTCGGGCTGATGCAGTGTATCCGGGGTCTTCTGATCGACCACGTCTCACTTGTGCAGTTTTTTGTGAGGACACGCATATCTATGGGCTCCCCGAGTGTATATATATCATCCCTTTGACCGATAACGAGGGGTATGTGTTGGCTTGAATGGATTCCTCCTAGTTCTTGTTAGGGACGGTCACTGTCACATGTCGTTCAACCAAAGCTCGAGCTCATGCATTGTCAGGATTCCCTCGCACATGCTCGGATTGTTGGGTTCGACCGACACCGTATCCTGCGTATCTCATCCTTAACTACCTGGCCTTCATGGTTGTTGTCTGTATCGAGAGGGACGCACCACATCTAAATTGTACATTATGCTATATTCAAAACGCACATCACCCCTTCCAACGTACATCATTTTGGGCCGCATGCAAGAGGTGCTGGCTTTGTGGTCCCTCTCGTGCGACTTTTTATGATGGTTCAATCTATTGGCCCAAGCGGTTTATTGACGACAATAGCTGTCATTTGACCAAACGATAGATTCACTGGTCCGTCTTATGGTCAGTCATATGGCGACATGCATGTATGACCAAAGTATCATTACGTGCATCCGCCCCGCTGACACGAAGTGGGAGGTGGGTCAAGCACCCTAGCTAGCTACGACATTATTTCATTATAGATATATCCATGGGTGCTTTCGAGTTTTTGAGGCAGGTGCCACCAAAGGTGTGCATTGTGTATTTAAAGTTTTAAACATCACACCCTATATTCCTACATATATTTGGCCTCTTCCAAGTGGTTCTTGACTTCTAGCCCCTCTCATCGATCTTCGACGAGACGCCCAACTGTGGGCCCGCGCGGTCAAAGTTGTGCATTGGAATTTTGAACATCACAGACCACCCTTTTCACTCGTATATATTTGGGCCACATGCTGGTGTGGCTATCGTCTGACCCTCTCTAATGTTTTTTTGTTGCAAAGACTCTGATGACGCTCAACGGACACGGGTATAACGTCTTAACCGTGTGCGATGCAAGTGCGTTGTGAATCACCACGACTGCGCAAGCGCGACAAAGGTGGAGGTACTGGCTCAACCGTGTACGATGCAAGTGCGCTGTAAAATCACCACGACTGCGCAAGCTAAAGGCCGGTAGTTTATTTAGATTGAGTTCCACATCTGCGTCTGAAAATTAGGATGAACCGTGTGCGATAGACCAACTAGCTAGAAATCTAAAAACAAACTACCCGCCTTGAGCGTTGCAAAAATTGGCGGTTCCACCACTTTTCCTTATTATCATACACGCATATTCTTATTGAACCGTGCGCGATTTTGGGTACTCCCACCCTGCATCAATTCTTTACCCAAATTTTCGTAGCCACCATACTTCAACCGTCGCCCACACTCCTCCGGGACCAACCTTATAGTAAAATTGCAGTAGCCGAGCCATTTGAACTGTCGCCCTCCCTCTTCCACCACCATCTCTACCCACCATTACTAAAATTTTCAGAAGTCGTGGCGTATCCTCAAACACCCCCCCCTCCACAGTCCCCCATCCGGACCCTCCCCCCTCGAACCCTAGCTCACCGCCAGCCTCGGTGCCACCGCCAACCCCTACCGGTATGCCCGTTCCTCCTAGCATAGATAATAAAGTTCGGCTTACCCAGTGCTTCCCATACCGTCGCCCCACTCCCTGAGTTTTTAGATGAGGCATGCGGTGTCCCTCCCCACCAGATCCACATCCCCTGCTCTAGAACGTCGCAGCCTAAGCTTGACCACATATCCCGGGGAGCCCGACGAGCATTCGGCAATGAAGAGGTTTATCATGGCCTCTCCGGCGGACGTTGGCGAGGTGGCCGCCATTCATGCCAACATGTCGATCCTGGATCAACACCTCGCCGCGGAAGCCGGCGAAGACGTTAACTACGTTGCCATGCCGAAGGAATTACGTCAGCGGGCTAGCGTATTACTATATCTTGAGAAAGCTGGCTACGACATCAAGCTCGTCGATAGAGATGGCTTCATGCGGGCCATGTCACAATTTAAGTGGTCCATCCCCAACCCCTCTGGTTCAACCGCCATCGATCTCTTCGACGGCCCTACCGCTGATCTCCTCTATGACGCTGTCAAAGATTTGCGATTCTTGTACGCCATCGAGCCCATTCTGTCATCTCTGAAGGACATGTTCTACGTTGGCGGCTTGGGATCCTCAATTGCCAAGTCAGATCTCATCGACCATGACCACGAGGAGGGCACCCACAAAGGTCCTTCCAAGGTGAAACGGCCCATTTGTGACATCAGATAACGCTCCATGGGTATGTGCTCTTCCAATTGGAAGGATCCCGTCCATGACATGTGAGGCAACATCCTATCAGCAAATCTTACCTTCTCTAGCTTGCCAACCCATACCCTTTATTGTAGTAGCATTTGTCGTGCGGTGTTTTAATTGAGCCATGTTTAATTATTTCAGTTATGCAAAAATGTATTGTTCAATAGGGCTATGTGATTTTTAAGTATGAATTGTCCCCTTCAGTTTCATGAATGGCTATATTTGGTTGTTTATAGTGAGTACATGCCTTGCTTATCTGTATTTGTTTGTTAGGTTGGTTGCAGTGAGCATTTTTCCAGTTATCGAGCAGATGCCTTATTTTTTTATGGATTTGCTTCTTAGGTTGGTTGAAGTGAGCATATTTGTCCAGTTATCAAGCACATGCCTTGTTTATATGTATTTGGTTCTTAGGTTGTTTGCAGTGAGCTTTTGTCCAGTTTTCAAAAAGATGCCTTGCTTATCTGTATTTGCTAGTTAGGTTGGTTGCAGTGAGCATTTGTTTAGTTTTCAAGCATATGCCTTGTTTATCAGTATTTGCTTGTTACGTTGGTTGAAGTGAGCCTCTGTCCATTTTTCAATGGCTATATTTGGTTGTTATACTAATCATTTATGCCTTTTTATTTCAGTCATTCACAATGTGATGTTCATTATGTGCAAGTCGGAACTGTGCCACTTGAGTGCATCAATACCAGTTTGAACGGCTATATTTGGTTCCAGTTATGCCTGGTGTAGTTAACACACGCCCTTTATTTCAGTTTTACACATTTATCCAGTGTGATGTTTAAGCAGTACCTATGTTATATTCATTTTCAACAATACCAGTTTGAATTGCAATATTTGATGGCTATTAAGCCTGTTGTCAGTAACATTGCCTTCCATTTATATCTACTTTAACAGCATGCTCAAACCAACACATTCTAGGTATCATTTGGAGATGATGTTGTTTACATTTGCTATATTTGTTTGACGTTAAGTTTCTTGTACTTATCGTGTGTTTCCACTACTTATGCAGGACAACAACGGGAGTGGCCACCATTTTCCGCCGAGGTTAGTTTCATCCCTCAGCATGTACTCCCCCCCCCCCCCGTCGTTCCATAATGTAGTGCATATAGATCTAGGCATGGACACTTGTTAGCTTCTAATATTGACTTGTTGCTTGCAGGTACATATGCCCTTGGCAAGGATCCACGCATCGACCCGTTTTGTGTATGGGGCAATGAGATATTCATGAACAAGCATCAAGTGAGAAAACTAATAAGGATTATTAGCAAAAAAATAAGAATGGTGGCAAGCAAATTATTTGTTTATGCTCTATCCAACACAACAGTGAACTATAGGATGGTTACTACAAACTCTACAACCTTCTCTTTTTACTGCCCATAATGAGTTGTTAGACAACAATTTCTGAATCTTTTTCGTTTGCAGTGGTTCCTGAAGTAGTTCACTCCAGATTACCTCGCAAAGTACATGATTGGTGGACACACAATGAAGGTTAAAGTATTTCATCTAGACTACAATGAGCATCAAGAAGTCCTAATGAATCCAGTGAAGGATGGACGGGCATCCATCACAAGGGGTTGGCCTAGAGTCGTCCGCACATTACACATGGAGGAGGGCGCAATATGGCCATTCCGCTTCACCTTCTCCAGCAACCAGAATGTCTTTCGCCTCTCTCTTTCTGATCTTGATTACAACCGTGGTTCATCATTCTTTACTTGGTTCTTTTGTAGTTCTTCAGTATATGTACATGTGCATCGAATTATGCATTCGTGGTTGAACCTATATTTGTAATAAACATGGTTGGATATGAAATAATTGATTGCCTACTTTCATATTCAAAACATGTGATTTTTAAATTAGGGATTAGTTAGGAATTACACTGCAGACGGTTTGCAAAAGCGAAATGTCTGCGATAGACGTGGAAATCAGACACATTTCTAGGATCCACTACGTGTGCGATCAATCTCTACAAACGTGTGCGATTAACAACAGCATCGCACACAGTTCTTTCTTATTAAATGTTTGCGATAGTCACCTTATTAGACACGCTTCACAATTATGGACTGTTTGTGATGTTGTATGCATCGCAAACGTTTGGTCATAGAAGAACGCGTGCAATAGGTATTTATCCGACGTGGGTACGACGAATGAATCGTGTGGGATGTATTCAAGCTTCGCATATAGTTTTATAGCGACAACTGCGTGTGCTCTTACATCTAATCACATACAGTCGAGGACAAGTAAATGTGTGTGATGTATGCTTCTATAATCATGAACTGTTTGTGATGGGTCGCGCATTAAACGTAGCACCACAGAATGCCGACTGCGATGGCAATGCGAGCACAAACGAGTTGCAGCGATGGAGCATTTCGAATATTTGAGATATCATAAATAGTTTAGTAGGGACAACTGTATGCATCAAGGCTCCCTATCCCCGACGGTTTATGGGTCGTGTGGGAAGGAGACCCCCCCCCCCTATCGCAGTCACTCATATGGTGACAGTTCAAAGCGCCATCACGGAAAGGGGTTAAAAACCGTTTGTATAACACCTCTCTGTACCAGTGGAAGTGTAGTTTCTCATGAGTCCTTTGGAGCTCTCTATGATCCTCTAGAGTTGTTTCATGAGCTAACTTAAGAGTTGTTAGTTATTTAGTTAGACACTCAATCTCCTTCTTATCATTGTCATTCGTTTCATCTCGATAAGCATGAATACTAGCAAGTTCATCATAGTTTTCATCACTAGTGTTGTCAACAAGTAAATCATCATCACCTAGCAAACCATCTTTATCACTATTGAAATCAACATACTCAGGGTGTGATACCTTAGGGCCTTTAACCATGAAGCATCTTCCAATTCCTTCATTTGGTGAGTCAAATATGTCATAGGAGTTGGATGACACGAGTGCAAGACCGGCAACACCTTCATCTAGAGTACACTACTGCAGTATGCTGTTAACGTGACACTATGACCAAAGACCCTTTGACGAAATTGTGTGTGATGCATTAATCGCAAACGGTGATGTAAAAAAGCTGTCAAAAAAGATGCAAAATGTTTGTGATGGTGGATGCATCGAACACAAATTAGAATTTAGTTGCGTGTGCGATGCGGGGCATACGGTTCAGTTCAATGAACTGTTTGCGATGAGGCAGAAGAACAGAAACAGGCAGCCAGATGCAGGCGTGTGCAATATATGACATATAGTTCAGTTAGATTAACTGTTTGTGATGAGGCGGAACAACATAAACGGGCAGCCGGATGAAGGTGTGTGCGATATACGACATACAGTTCACTCAGATGAACTATTTTTGATTAGGCAACACAACAGAAATGGTCAGCCACATCAAGGTGTGTGCGATATACAGCAAACAAGTTCCTAATCAGAAATGTGTGCGAAGACCCATAATAACATAGACAATTTATGCTAATAATCCGTGTGTGTTGTGGGCAAATGTTTGCTGGTATATGATTCTCAGCGATTGATGAATTCACCACTGATGGGTTTCCTAGTATGGTTTGTGTGTGTTGTCATTGCATACAGAACAATCCAATCATAAGGACTTATAAGGACTTGATTCCATAAGCAAATTGAGCATCCAATTACATAGGTGGCTAGTATACACATGACCTTTGCACACACCAAAGTATGTTAAAAAATGCCTAGAAAACTCAAACAATGCGTAAAAAAGCAAAACGAATGCTGAATAATTTCATATCTTTAGGACGACACTCCTATAGTTGCATGTTGCCTCTAAAAATAAATCAAGGCTGGAAGAAATAGTGTATGTCGTTTCACACACATATAGGTGACAAGTTCCCTCTCGGAACCATGAGGCTTCTTGAGAGAAGCTCCGGTTTGTAAGAAGTTTATACCAAAACTTATCCCAAATTGGACGATTTTTTTACCACAACATGTTGGTGCCATGTCATAACACCATGCGACGTTTCATGATTTTGAGGCGATTTTTGGATTTACAGTAATTTTAAAACCAGGTTTCTCAACGTTTACTATCGTCGGCACCGCCCTATGTCGGTGTACAAAAGTAGGGGCACACCTTTGTACCCCTTTACTTGTGCACGGGCAGTCGGAGCCACGCGCCACGGCCACACTAAGCAGGGCAGAGGAGGGGGACCAGAGAGAAGCCGAAGCCCAAGACAACGCCAAGGCCAAGAACACAAAGAAGAAGAGGGACGGAGCAGGTTCCCCCGGCAAGATCCTTGCCGGGGCAGCCTCAGCGGCCCCGGCAGGATCCTTGCCGGGGCAGCTCGCCCACACCAATGGAGTGAGCCGCCCTTGAGCCCACAGGTTCCAACCCAACCAACTACGTTGGGACCAGGGCTCGGGAGGCACCTCCGTGGTGGCATGCAGATCTTTCTCAAGATCATAAACACACAAGAACAGATGAGGACCAGAAGACAGCGACCCTCGGCGAGATCCTTGCCGAGGAAAGCCACAGGCCCCCGGCAAGATCCTTGCCGGGGATGTCTGCGCGCCACGGCAAGACCCTTGACGGGCCCCCGGCAAGGCCCTTGCCAAGGATATCAGCAGGGCCACTGCCAGGCCCGCACCAGCCAAGTTTCTACCGCCGTTCTCATGTAGCTGCCAGCCTGACCAGTTGGGCTGGCACCTGCGTGGCAACATGCAGCTTCCAAACCAGATCAGCAAGTGCTTGCGTGGTGGCATGCATATCTTCATGAAGACCCTACCACCGTGCCACCTCAGCTGCTTGCCTGCCTATGTGGCGCCGCCTGCGTCGCTAGCCAGGGCGCGTGTCGAAGTGAAGAGGAGCGACGACGGACGGGATGGGCCTCGCTCCCCGTCCTTGATAAAGCTAGGGGACACCTAAGCAACGCATTACATGCGTCTTGTCCTGTAATACGAGCGATAAGCTCGCAGCACTATAGGCCTTTCCACCTCATGTGTGCCACTGTGGCAGCCCCTTTCAACTATAAAAGGAGGCCCATGGTATACTGGAGAGGGATTCGTCTCTTTTGAACTACGCAGCCACCATAGCTAGTTCCAGAGCTCAAGAACTCTCTCAAATACACACCAAAGCAGGACTAGGGTTTTACGCATCCTCGCGCCCGAACCTGGGTAAACGATCCTTGTGCTGACTATTAATCCTGCTCTTCTCACAACCCGCGCCCCAGCAACTGTAGTAGGGATTCTTGTGATCCCATAGGTGTCATTTGCCACCGACATCTTTGGCGCGGCAGGTAGGGGCGTGAGAATCTGGTCTAGCAGTTAGCCTAGCATGTTCGGCATCGCCATGGCCTCTAAGGAAGAAGACGACCAGGAGCAAACTGCACCGCCTGCAAGCGCGAAGGACGCCAGCGCGGCAACAGAAAAGCTAAGTCATCCAGAGCCTTGAGCTATTTCCTTTTATACATAAGGTTATCGTCCTCGGAGAATCCACCTATGTATGGAAAACCTACACGCAAAGGGGCCGTCCCACAATTGGCAACGCCCTTGTTCTATTTCGAGTCACCTCAACAGCCGCGTCGAGAGTGGTAGGGTAGCCTTCCACAGCCTGGCAATGCTCTCGATTCTGACTTGAGTCAAGCTCGACAGTTCGAGCGGCCGTGTCGGGGGCGGTGAGGTGGTTTGCCTGGCAGCAAGCACACCCGGCAAGCAAATGGGGATTCGTCCTCAAGATGTCACCCTGGGTTTACGCGCCGGCAAGCATACCCAGTTAATGTAGGGTGGACATACAAATGAAAATCGAACAGGAAAATAACATGCATAATATCAAAAGTATTGCAGAGTTATATTACATCAAATTGTTGCTGCAGTTCTAACTAAAGATAGATATTGTCTTGGTCATGAACCTACAGCGGCAATAAGAAACAAGGTGCCTAATCCCGGCGCTGGCCCTCCACCCTTTGAATTTCGCCGATGAGGCTAATGATGGGCTCAATATGCTCCTTGAGCGGCGCGAAGCTCTCCAGCGCGGCGTCGAAGTCAAGGGTGGGGTTCCCGTATGCCACCTTGGTGAGGACCTTGGTCATGGCACCCCCGCAAAGCCTTCGGTTCTCGTCGGCCAGTGAAGCCGCCCTGTCGGAGTGAAACTGCTCCAGGGCCCCGAGAACACCCTCGAAGAACAGGGTCAGCTTGGCGTTGGTGGTCCCGCTGCGCTCTGGGGCGTACCTCACATTTGGCATCCCCATGGTAGCCAGCTGCGTGGTGATCCTGCCGGCGACGTCCTCGAGGCGGCTGATCTAGCTATTCTCGCTCTCCACGAAATCCTTGTGGCTGGCGGCTTCGTTCCTCCGCTGCAGCTTCTCGGCCTCCAAATCCTTGGCCAAGATCTCCTCCCGAGCTATGACCTTTGAGAGCATCTCCTCGAGGCCCTCCAGCTTCAGCTTGAGGTCTTTGATGGAGTTGTTGGCCTCGGAGAGCTCCCCGGCCCTGCTGACGGCCGCGCCCTGCGCCTCTGTCAGGGCGCCGTTGAGAGTATCCTTCTCCTAGGACAGCTTAAGGGCTTGCTCCTTCAGCCCGTCCCGCTCCACCTCCAGCTCCTTCACCTTGCTGGCGTGAACCAGAGCCTGGGCATCGAGCGTCTCCTTGTGCCTCTGCTCCAGCTCTTGGGTCCGCTGCGCACAAGCTTCTCCACCTCCCCGTCCTTGGTGCAGAGTTTGGCGTCGAGGTCCACCTCATGTTTGGCGAGGTCCTCCTCCTAGGAGTTCAGCGCGGCCTGATGCTGGGTCCGAGCGGCCTCGGCTGCAGCGGCCAAGCCCTCCGCCGTCTCTTGGGCCTTTTTGATGTTGGCCAGCTTCATGGTGAGCTCCACGTAGCACTTGGCCAACTCACCCTGGGGGGCCTTCAGATCTTCGCTAGCTTGGCGGAACCAAGTCCGCGCCTCGGCGACGCGCACCTTGAGGTCCGCCTCCGCCTTGTCCACCATTGCCATCCTGGACTTGGCCTTGTCCACGCTGGCGCGGTGGAGCGCCTGGAGCTTCCGGAAATTGGCGCCCATGGCCTGGAGAAGCCGCTCTTCTTGAGAGCCGTCGCCACCGGCACTCGGCTCGTCGACGACCTCGAGCCTCGCGGTGGCAAGCACCTCTTCATCGAACACCTCTCCCTCGACGGGCGCCCTGGAGATGGACGTCCCTGGGAGGTGGACAAAGAGGTCGTCGGTCACCCGCAGATACCTGCCGGAGCCGGAGGCAGCAGAGGAGGAGGGCTGGTCATCGACCACCTCCTCCTCGGTGGCGGCCTTGCCGGCCTCTCCGGCAGACCCCTTGGCGGGCTCCCCGGCAGGCACCATCGCGGCGTCTTCGGCAGCACCCTTGGCGGACTCCTCAGCAGCGACCTTCTCGGCCTTTGCCGTGGCGTCCTTGGCGAAGTCCTCGATGATGGCGTCTATGTCCTCCTGGTCCGCCGATGGACGACCTGGACACCAAGAGGGGAATGAGACAAAGCCAAGACCAAGAATTAGCAAGAAAAGAAAGAGAACAAGGACGAAAGGCGAGCGGCTTACCAATGCCGGGCTGGGGAGCAGAGGTCCCCTCCCCGCCAACATTTGGTGCCGAGGCAAAGCCACCGGCACCCGAGTTCTCCTCCCCAACCTCCGTGTGCATGAGCTCGGTGCTTGGCGCCCTTGTCGGGGACGCCCCTCGGGGCGGCGTGGTCGATGGGGGCGGCGTGTTAGGGGTAGCCCTCTGTGGCTCCTCCTGCTGATGTCCTCCTCCTACGACTACGGTAAGGTCAGCACCAAGAGATCGTGCCCGCCAACACATGTTGACGAGGGGTGAGTGATGAACTTACACTGGGGGCTGTGCCGGGGGCTGCTGTCCTGGCTGCTCAGCACCACCAGTGGTGCCCTCGAAGTACCCGCCGGGGGCTGATCGCCCGCCGAGGCTTTGGCTCTCTTCACCCTCTGGGCCAGCGTCTCCGCATCCCTGAGAAGATGAAAACAAGTCAAGACAAGCGGTACAGATTGAGGGGACGGAGATGACAGAAAACAGCAAGATACTTACTCGTCATCCACCTCCTCCTCTGTTGCTTTCCTCTTCCTCCTTGGGCTGAGGGACCTGAAGTCAAAGGTGAACCCCGCGTCAAAATCTGCCGGAGGAGGGGAAGGAGGTGGCGTCTGAACGCGCTTCACCGAGGAAGAAGCGGATGCCTTCTCCTTCGCCACTGCGGCCGTCACCAGTTTCTTCGCCGTCGTGGCCCTCATCTGGCATGCGGACATCTCCTGGGCCTGCCGCAGCTGCGTGGCCCTGCCAGGCCAGACCGGCTCGCCGGGGGTGGCCCGCCGCAGAACCCGTCCTCTCCCCGTGGCTGGAGGGTCGACCGCCACGGCCTCCTCCTCCCACGACTCACCGACCACGTCTTCGACAAGAGGAGCCCTGGTGCCGGTGGTGCTGGCCTCCCCGGCGGCCCCCGCCCACTGGGCGAGCTCCTTCTCCTCTGCTTCCACCGCGGGCTTGTCCTCCACGCCGCCGGCGCTGCCGGCCTCCTCGGCGAGCTTCGCCTCCGTCGCCCTAGCGGCGATGTAGTCCAGTTCCACCTGGGAGGTGTCCTGGACGAGCCGCGGCTCGGCGGTGACGTACCCCTCATGCAAGGTGTCGAAGAACTCCTGCACTTGGATGTCCTCCAGCTCAGCCCAGTTCGGGTCAAGGCCATGCCCGTTGAAGTCCGGCATCATGGCGATGATGTCGGTCCGGCGTGAGTTGTTGCTCAGCAGGACCACTCCCGCCGGCAACCTGAACAGGGGCCCCTTAGCGACCTTGCCGGCCTTTATGACGGCCCTCGCGGCCTTGCCGGTCCACTCGACCTTGCCATCATGGTTCACGTCAAGCTGGAAGAGCCGCTGGCAGAGATGGGCATGCCTCATCACCGTGAGGTTGTGGTCGAGGCCGGGGCGGAGCCTCATGATGTCGGCGGCATTCGTAAAGAGCCAGGCCGGCCTCCCCTTGTTATGCAGTGGAGCGATTCGGCGGCGGATGAAATCTGCCCCGATCATCTCGAGAATCCTGGTGATGACGATCGTAAGCTTCGCGTCGTCAACATCGACATCGCTCCAATCGTTTGTGTGGACCGGCGGCGCCTTGCGGACCCGGCAAAAGTCCGGCGGGTCCTTCTCCTCAATCCAGCACCACCGGCCCCGCCATTCTTCCCACCTCTCCTTCATGGCACCCTCCGGGTATGCCCCCTTGGACCTTGGGATCCAGGTGACGCAACCGGAAATGGCGCCCCCTGGTTGGATCCGAGGGGAGAAGTAGTGGCGGAAGAGCGCCGTGTTGGGATGCATGCAGGAGAAGCCCTCGCAGAGGTGCGCGAAATGAGCCATGCACGCCACGGCATTTGGAGTAAAATCCAAAATATGGAAGCTGTAGGTGTGCATGACGTTGCTGAAGAAATCGGAGAAAGGGGGACAGAGCCCGCAAGAGAAGTAGTCGACAAAGAAAGGGTACCGATTTGGGGCGGCCTTGGCGCAGTTGGCAGGGATGACGCGCATGGCTGGAAGCCCGGTCGTCTCTCCCCCCGTCTTCATCCCCCACAGGGGCTTGAAGTAATCACGCAGTTCTATCGCGTCGACCATCAAGGGGAAGTAGGCGAGCTGCGTCCGCTGAGCCGCCAGCGCACTCCCTGGCGGCTCCGTCGCTCCGCCGTCCTTGGCTAGTCCCTTGCCCTTGGTTGATTTGGGCGCCATGGCTGCTGGGGGAGCAAGAGACAGAGGACGACACAGGCGCATCGGACACTTCTTAGCTTCTAATATAGATCTAGGCCTGGACACTTCTTAGCTTGTGTAGGACCTTGAAGTATGTCTAGAGGGGGGGTGATTAGACTAGTTGACCAATAAAAACTTAACCTTTTCCCAATTTTAGAGTTTGGCAGATTTTAGCTATTTTAGGACAAGTCAAGCAATCATCACACAATTCAAGCAAGCATGCAAAGAGTGTATAGACAACGGAAATTAAAGCATGCAACTTGCAAGAAAGTAAAGGGAAGGGTTTGGAGGATTCAAACGCAATTGGAAACACGGATGTTTTTGGCGTGGTTCCGATAGGTGGTGCTATCGTACATCCACGTTGATGGAGACTTCAACCAACGAAGGGTAACGGCTGCGCGAGTCCATGGAGGGCTCCACCCATGAAGGGTCCACGAAGAAGCAACTTTGTCTATCCAACCATGCCCGTCGCCCACGAAGGACTTGCCTCACTAGCGGTAAATCTTCATGAAGTAGGCGATCTCCTTGCCCTTACAAACTCCTTGGTTCAACTCCACAATCTTGTCGGAGGCTCCCAAGTGACACCTAGCCAATCTTGGAGACACCACTCTCCAAGAAGTAACAAATGGTGCATTGATGATGAACTCCTTGCTCTTGTGCTTCAAATGATAGTCTCCCCAACACTCAACTCTCTCTCATAGGATATGGATCTGGTGGAAAGAGGGTTTGAGTGGAAAGCAACTTGGGGAAGGCTAAAGATCAAGATTCATATGGTAGGAATGGAATATCTTGGCCTCAACACATGAATAGGTGGTTCTCTCTCAGAAATGGTAAGTTGGAAGTGTAGGTTCGTTCTGATGGCTCTCTCCACGAATGAAGAGGAGGTGGAGGGGTATATATAGCCTCCACACAAAATCTAACTGTTACACACAATTTACCAAACTCGGTGGGACCGAATCGTTAAACTCGGTCGGACCGATTTAGTAAACCTAGTGACCGTTAGTGACTTTTGGTGGGACTGACATGCATCTCGGTGAGGCCGATACGGTTAGGGTTAGGGCATAACGTAATCTTGGTGAGACCGATTACACAAACTCGGTGAGACCGATTTGGTAATAAGCTTTCCAGAGAGTTGGTCAGGTAAACTCGGTGGGACCAATTTGCTCTTTTCGGTGAGACCGAAATGTTACAAAAAGGAAACAGAGAGTTTACATTGCAATCTCGGTGGGACCGATCGCTCACTTAGTTAGACCGAAAGCGTTACGAAGGGAAAGCAGAGATTGCAACCCTATCTCGGTGAGACCGAGATCCCTATCGGTAAGACCGATTTGCTTAGGGTTTGTGGCAGTAGCTATGACTTTTGGAATCGGTGGCGCCGGATAGAAAGAATCGGTGTGACCGACTTTAGCTTTAGGTTTAGGTCATTTGTGGATGTGGGAAAGTAGTTGAGGGTTTTGGAGCATATCACTAAGCACATGAAGCAAGAGGCTCATTAAGCAACACCTCATCCCTTCTTGATAGTATTGGCTTTTCCTATAGACTCAATGTGATCTTGGATCACTAAAATGTAAAATGAAGAGTCTTGAGCTTTTGAGCTTGAGCCAATCCTTTGTCCTTAGTATTTTGGGGATCCACTTTCATCATCCATGCCATGCCATTCATTGAGCTTTCCTGAAATAATAGTCTTGGAATAGCATTAGCTCAATGAGCTATATGTTGTTATGAATTAACAAAACCACCTAGGGATAGTTGCACTTTCAATCTCCCCCTTTTTGGTAATTGATGACAACATATAGATCAAAGCTTCGACAAATGATAATAAAATTTAAATAACATCGTCGCTTTGAGAAGTATGTGATAAGCAAGAGCTCCCCCAAAATTTTTGCATAGTTTTAGATTTGCTTTGGACTGCAAATGCACAATGAATTAGGCTCATGGGTTACTCTTCCATCTCACATACAACATTGTGGAGCGCTCAAAATAATAAAAATGAATACATGCACTCATCACCAAGCATAGTGAGTGATCACATAAGATAGATAGGATAATATCAAGCATGCATAAGTGTAGCTTATGATCAAACACATGATCATCAATGTCTCACAAGCATAGTATCTCAACCAAAAGCAAACAAAGATTGAAAACCATCAAATAAAGCAAGAGAGAACAAAAGCAACACTCTCTCTCGAAGCCTATGATCTATACATTTTCTCCCCTTTGGCAACAAGTTACCAAAAAGTTCATAGAAATGCATAGTGCTAGATCGACTCTCAGGCTTGATCTTCTGGTGGTGGAGTCCGGATAACGCCGAGGACGAAAGCTCCAGTTGAAGTAGATGGAGCTGGAGATGATGTAGATGCTGGAGCTGGTTGCACTGGAGCTGAAGCTGGTGCAGATGAAGTTGCTCTTGTGTCAGGAACTGGCACTGCAGATGACCTCTGGGCTCTAGGCACTCCGCAAATGCATCGCTTGTTGTTTTTCCCTTCCTCTCCTGCATGTCATCTTGTAGTTCCTCCACCGCAGACTGAATCTCGCCATTTTCACATCTAAGTTATAGAACTTTTGTTCTATGATTCTCTCAAGCTCTCCCGATTTTGAGTGAGGGTGGCCAATCCCTTCTCAATCCTCAGGGTTGATGCTATTAAGTATCCGAGCTGCTACTGCTTGTTCTTCAAGAAATACTCAGATGCCTCCTCTTGAGTTGGCATCTTGGCAGCCTTCTCCCTCTTTGCCTTCTCCTTCTTCTTCTGAGCTTGAACTAATTGTCGATCATCTTCATTCATGACAACCTCATTGTTCTCAAAGTCTGGATAAAGTGGAAAATGTTCCTTATCCAACTGATATTTTCCTGTGCCCATCTTTGAGTTTATCAATTCTTGAATCTGAGGTGCATATCCACAGCTCCTCTTTTGATCTGTTGCAGTCCTCTTGATTGTTTCAATGATCAGGCTCATGACTTTGAACTTCTGTGGCACATCAAACACATGCAACATGTTGATGGCATGCCCTCTGATCATGTTGTGGTCACCAGACTTGGGCAACAAAGTGTGCCTCAGAATGCAATTTATGGTTGGCAACCCTGACAGCAAAAAGTGAAATGATCCAAACTTGTGAGTCTCTAATGCCTTGTCTGGAATCTCCTTGTACATGTGAGCCATTGAATTGTGACCCATCTTCTTCTTTACATAAATGTCTAGGTCATCATCATTCTCCTTGGGGCATTGATCAGACTTGCCCATTCTTCAATAGTGGACTGGTACCTTGTACCTTCAGACATCCAAACTATTCTTCCATCTGGGTAAAAGTGTGCTGTGGAGTAGTAATTCTCGGTCAAACCGAGTATCACTAGTGCAATGGCATAAGCCAAATCGGTGAGACCGAGTTTTTCAACTTGGTGGGTCCGAGATGGTTTCGGCGGAAACCTAAACCTAAAAATTTGAATCACATCTAATCTATGAACTACTTTGGCTGGATAGAAGAGTTTCAATCGTGGCAAGAATCAATATGAAAACAATGTGCCGTGAATCGACGTGGATAGCACAAAGATTAAGTCCATACCCTAACTTGGCGGTGGACTTGCTACGGCGGCAACGGCGGGACGAAATCCGTTGACGGCGGAGACCACCGACGTGAGGCTGCTTGGCGATGAGGAGACGATCCGGAGACCACGATGGCGGAAGCGAGCTGTTGCTGAGCGAAGGGTTTCAGAGAAATTTCCAAAATTTTGCCCGTGGCTATATATAGCTCGACCACATCGGTGTGACCGAGTGGAACAACTCGGTGGCACCGAGATGCATAACTGTGTTCAGTTGTAGCAAATCGGTGAGACCGAAAAGTTCAAATCGGTTGCACCGAGATTGAAAACTCAGATCAACTTGATGATCTCGGTAGGACCGAAATGGAAAGATCGGTCAGACCGAGAATCACTAAGAGGTTTTGGAAGTTTAATTCTATGATGAATCGGGGACTCCGAGTGCTCCTCACACAGAGTGGTTCGAATCTGACTTGATCAAATTTTGTGATGTAGCATGAATAGAGTTTGAGACGAGAAAAGCATAGATAGCTAAAGAAGGTTCTTAGGCATTCTTGTCCATCCACTTGGCACAAAGAAAAGAATCCAAACAGACAAAACAACAAGTGGATGCCCTTGAATGAGTAAAATATGCACCAACATGCTCACACAATAAGATGGCAATTGAAATATGTGGCAAAGCATGCACAACCAATTTTAGCAACTATCAAGCAATTGGCGATGACTAGGTCATCTGTATATGAGTATATTGACTTAGGAGTCAAATGAGAACATTTGATCATAGGTCATACTCATCGTTAAGCTCAAGTGGGGTTACCGCTTACATAATGCATTAATGTGTTCACACCATTAGAGTTGCTTTGACTCAATTCTTAGAGTTAAGCTCCCCCTAGATGTGAGATCCTCCCTTAGAGGGATGAACTAACCTTGGGTTTTGTCGATGATGACTTCATGTAGGTGTTGAAGATGTAGATGCTCAATGTTGATGTAGATCATTTGGAGCAATCCTTTGGAGTGAGTTGCACTTTCAACTTGCCTACATGGGTTAGTCCCACAAGGAACAAACAAGAATATCCATAGACATAGAGTGATGCACACACAAGATGATGTCCATGAAGACATTAGGTTACCTTGTCCCTTGCCTTACCAACATGAGGGTTTGTGACTCCTTGAACTAGTGCAAGATGTGAATGTTGATTGCACTTGTTCTTGCCAAAATGATATGAGTGAAGAATGTTGGCAGAGTCACCCTCAAGAACTCTCTAGTTCTTCTTCTTCGGGATCGACATCGTCTTGATGGGAATCCTTGGAGTTGTAGTTGTACTTGATGAAGTAGAACTTGACGTAGTCTTGGGGACCCACTTGAACGAGGCTTTACGTGCTTCTTCAAATGCATCAATCTCTTCTTGAAGCTTGTCCTTGCCTTTGTTCTTGTGGTCTTGTGGTGGAAGATCATCTTGAGCTTGTGTCCCCTTGAAGGAAGTAGGATCATACTTCTCTTGTTGAGGAACAAACTTTGTCTTGGGGTATTGATCTTCTTCCAACTCAACTCCATTGGTGTTGAACTTTCGTTCAAAACCAACACCTTGATCCTTCCGGTGCCTTCCTTGCTTGCGTACAATTTCCTCGAATTGCTTACTCCCGGCAAGGCTCTTGTAAACACATTTCTCTATAATTCCCTTCAATAAACTATTTTCTTGCTCAAGTGTAACTTGGCTAAGAGAATCATTAGTGGAATCAAGAGAACTACTAAAAGCAACAACATTGGATTTGACATTATTATTGTTACTACTAGAGGAAGTATCTTTCTTGTACTTGTTTTTTTTTAAACTGAACGACAGTTGGAGAGGCTCCCACTGACTTGAGGCATGTAAGTAGATAAGAGTAAACTCTTGGCAATGTAAGAAGAACTTTTCTTGCGGAGATCATCATTGATTGCCTTTAAGAACTCATGCTCTTGCTCAAGATTGAGCTTTTCAAAGCGTAACTTCTCATGAGCCCTTAATAGTTCTCGATGATCTTCGAAGATAGTTTCATGAGCCAACTTAAGAGTGTTTAGTTCTTTAGTTAGAAGCTCAATTTTCTACTTATCATTGTCATTCATTTGATTAGCATGATTAATTGACGTTTCATCATAGTATTCATCACTAGAGTTGTCAACAAGTAAATCATCGTCCACAAGCAAGTCATCTTCATCACTATTAAAATCAACATACTCGAGATGTGTTACCTTTGGACCTTTGGCCATGAATCATCTTCCAACACCTTCATTTGGTGAGTCAAATATGTCGTAGGAGTTGGTTGACACAAGTGCTAGACCGGCAACACCTTCATCTTGAGTATATTCGGAGTCGGAGTGATAGCTTCTCTCTGAGTGATTGTCGGAGTCTGAGCCGAAACCCATTCACCAATATGAGCTTGATGTCTTCGTTTTGTGTAGCTCCTTGATGACTTGTCCTTTCTTTCTGAATCCTTACTTCTCAAGTGAGGGTCTTCGTTCATAACGATCATCTCTACTCCTCCTCTCTCTTGGTGGTGATTCTTCTCTTTTGCTTCTTCTTCTTGGAGAATCTTCTCTTCTTTTGTAGGGTGCCGTACACTCATTGGAGTAGTGTCCTGTCTCCCACAATTATAGCAATTGCGCTCTCGACTAGAAGATCTCTTGTCATTGTAAGACCTTGACTTGGAGCTTCTTTCTTTGCTTCTACTTTTGTAGAATTTGTTGAAGTTCTTCACCATTAATCTCAATTCTTCATTGAAGGTTGGTTTCTCACTTGATGATGTGGGGGCTTCACTTGAGGCTTTGTAAGCACCACTTGACTTGTTGTGAAGTTCCTCCTTATCCTTGAGTGACATCTCATGAGCAACAATCCTTCCAATGACTTCCGTTGGCTTGAGATCTTTGTAGTTTGGCATCATTTGGATCAATGTGCACATGGTATCATACTTTCCATCCAATGCTCTTAGGGTTTTCTTGATGATGAATTTGTCGGTCATCTCTTCACTCCCTAAGCCGGCAATCTCATTTGTGATAAGAGCAAGCCTAGAGTACATTTCAATGACACCTTCACCATCCTTCATTTTGAACTTGTCAAGCTGACTTTGGAGCACATCCAACTTGGATTCCTTGACGGACTCGGTACCTTCATGCATATCAATCAAAGTATCCCAAATTTCCTTTGCATTCTCAAGACGGCTGATTTTGTTGAATTCTTCGGGGCACAATCCGTTGAAGATGATGTCACATGCTTGAGCGCTGTATTGCAACATCTTCAATTCTTCCGCATTAGCTTCACGGTTCGGTTCTCTCCCATCGAAGAATTCACCTTGCAAGACAATACAAATAATTTCCCAAACGACGGGGTTATGTATAAGAATATGCATTTTCATCTTATGCTTCCAACTAGCAAAATTTGTACCATCAAAGTAAGGACCTCTACGGTGATAATTTCCCTCGCTAGACGCCATACTCTCCTAGGTTGTGAAACCAAGGCTATGACCACCAAAAGCTATGGAAATCAAAGCAAATGGAGACCAACGCCTGATACCACTTGTTGGACCTTGAAGTATGTCTAGAGGGGGGGTGATTAGACTACTTGACCAATAAAAACTTAACCTTTTCCCAATTTTAGAGTTTGGCAGATTTTAGCTATTTTAGGACAAGTCAAGCAATCATCACACAATTCAAGCAAGCATGCAAAGAGTGTATAGACAGTGGAATTAAAGCATGCAACTTGCAAGAAAGTAAAGGGAAGGGTTTGGAGGATTCAAACGCAATTGGAGACACGGATGTTTTTGGCGTAGTTCCGATAGGTGGTGCTATCGTACATCCACGTTGATGGAGACTTCAACCCATGAAGGGTAACGGCTGCGCGAGTCCATGGAGGGCTCAACCCATGAAGGGTCCACGAAGAAGCAACCTTGTCTATCCCACCATGGTCGTCGCCCACGAAGGACTTGCCTCACTAGCGGTAGATCTTCACGAAGTAGGCGATCTCCTTTCCCTTACAAACTCCTTGGTTCAACTCCACAATCTTGTCGGAGGCTCCCAAGTGACACCTAGCCAATCTAGGAGACACCACTCTCCAAGAAGTAACAAATGGTGTGTTGATGATGAACTCCTTGCTCTTGTGCTTCAAATGATAGTCTCCCCAACACTCAACTCTCTCTCATAGGATATGGATCTGGTGGAAAGAGGGTTTGAGTGGAAAGCAACTCGGGGAAGGCTAGAGATGAAGATTCATATGGTAGGATTGGAATATCTTGGCCTCAACACATGAGTAGGTGGTTCTCTCTTAGAAATGGTAAGTTGGAAGTGTAGGTTCGTTCTGATGGCTCTCTCCACGAATGAAGAGGAGGTGGAGGGGTATATATAGCCTCCACACAAAATCTAACCGTTACACACAATTTACCAAACTCGATGGGACCGAATCGTTAAACTCGGTCGGACCGATTTAGTAAACCTAGTGACCGTTAGTGATTTTCGGTGGGACTGACATGCATCTCGGTGAGGCCGATTCGGTTAGGGTTAGGGCATAACGTAATCCAGGTGAGACCGATTACACAAACTCGGTGAGACCGATTTGGTAATAAGCTTTCCAGAGAGTTGGTCAGGTAAACTCGGTGGGACCGATTTGCTCTTTTCGGTGAGACCGAAATGTTACAAAAAGGAAACAGAGAGTTTACATTGCAATCTCGGTGGGACCGATCGCTCACTTTGGTTAGACCGAAACGTTAGAAGGGAAACAGAGAGATTGCAACCCCATCTCGGTGAGACCGAGATCCCTATCGGTAAGACCGATTTGCTTAGGGTTTGTGGCAATGGCTATGACTTTTGGAATCGGTGGCGCCGGATAGAAAGAATCGGTGTGACCGATTTTGGCTTTAGGTTTAGGTCATTTGTGGATGTGGGAAAGTAGTTGAGGGTTTTGGAGCATATCACTAAGCACATGAAGCAAGAGGCTCATTAAGCAACACCTCATCCCTTCTTCATAGTATTGGATTTTCCTATAGACTCAATGTGATCTTGGATCACTAAAATGTAAAATGAAGAGTCTTGAGCTTTTGAGCTTGAGCCAATCCTTTGTCCTTAGTATTTTGAGGATCCACTTTCATCATCCATGCCATGCCATTCATTGAGCTTTCCTGAAATAATAGTCTTGGAATAGCATTAGCTCAATGAGCTATATGTTGTTATGAATTACCAAAACCACCTAGGGATAGTTGCACTTTCAGCTTGTAATGTTGACTTGTTTCTTGTAGGTACATATGCCATTGGCAAGGATCCACGCATCGACCCTTTTTGTGTATGGGGCAATGAGATATTCATGAACAAGCATCAAGCACTACAAAAAAAAGACACATCCGTGACATTTTGGGCCGAACGAAAAAAATTTCTGTCATACATATGACACTTCTATGACGATAATTGTGACAGAACCCGGTATCATGATAGATGTGGTGGGCTCCTACTTCTATGGCAAAAAATCATGACAGAAAATGGGCTTTTTGTCCTGGGCGGGCCGGAGACGCAGCTGCATGACATTCTTTGGGCCGTCCATGACCGAAAAAACCGTGGTAGAAGCGAGGGGTAGGAAAATTTCGGGGAGTTGCCGGTCACGGTGGGAGGTTGGGGGACGAGCGATGCGCGTTTCTCTCGTACACGTATGCGCGTGTGTGCGAGGCGTTGGCTCTAACTAAACCCGAGCGAGGCATTGGGCTCTAACTGAACCCGAGCGATTGCACTGCAGGCTATGCGTTACTGAACCCGATCGATCGATCGATGGCTGTTAAATGAACCTGATGGAGTGATTCTTCGCCATCTGCGCTAATCAAGCCGATCGATTGGATGAACAAAGGAGCGTTGCGGTGGGGTTGGATGAACGATGGCGGTGGCGTTGCCTCTGGATGAACAGGACCCGTGGTGTGGAGGGCTGGATGAACAGATGACGGTGGAGGGGTGGCCGTGGAGGGTGGTTGAACAGACCCCGTGGTGTGGAGGGCTAGATGAACAGAGATGTGGAGGGCTGGATGAACAGTGAGACGGTGGAGGGTGGTTGAGCGATGGCTGGTGGAGTAGCGCGCGGTGGAGGCTGGATGAACAGGAGCCCGTGGAGGCTGAAGGAGGTCGACGGTGGAGATGAACAGTTTCCCGTGGAGTCCCGTTTTGCGGTGCGCCACACCCCTCCCGATGAACAGGACCCCCGTTTCGACCGTAGGAGGTCCGTTTCCTCCGTTTTGCGGTACGCCACACCCCTCCCGATCAACAGGGCCCCCATTTCGATTGTAGGAAGTCCATTTCCTCCGTTTTGCGGTACGCCACACCCCTCCCGATCAACAGGACCCCCGTTTCGACCGTAGGAGGTCAGTTTCCTCCGTTTTGCGGTACGCCACACCCCTCCCAATCAACAGGACCCCGTTCCAAACGTGGCCGGTCGAACACAAGGTCGTTTCCTCCGTTCTGCGGTACGCCAGGCCTCGTTTCCATCGCCTGTTCCGTCCAAGCCGGTTGGCTCCCACGCATTCCGTTGCCTCCTGATGAACATGACGTATTCCGTTGCCTCCCCATGAACACGACGCATTTCGTTGCCTCCCCATGAACACGACGCATTTCGTTGCCTCCCCATGAACACGATGCATTCCGTTGCCTCCCAATGAACACGAGCCCTCGCCGTATGTATGCGCGACTAGGCGTTCGAGACCCCGCCCGTACGTACACATACGTGGCCATATTTTCTTTCTTGCACCCTGGCCGCTGTACGTACGTGTACATGCTACGTGCGCGCCTCTACTACAACACATGCGCGCCTCTACTACGACAAGTGCGCGCCTCTACATCGACCAGTATGTACATACACGTTCGCGACCAGGATGACAACGCTACGTACGCTTCGACCAGGTGGGTCCCGACTGTCGGGCACTTCCTTGCCTGCGAAGATGTAGCTGGTGGGTCCCAGCAGTCAGGGGGGCGAATCGTTTTGTTTTTTTTGCCCGGAGGCACTTCCTTGCGTGCGAAGGTGTAGCTGCTGGGTCCCAGCAGTCTGGGGGGCGAATCGTTTTTTTTTGCCCGGACGCACTTCCTTGCGTGCGAAGGTGTAGCTGCTGGGTCCCAGCAGTCACGGGGGCGAATCGTTTTGTTTTTTGCCTGGACGCACTTCGTTGCATGCGAAGGTGTAGCTGGTGGGTCCCAGCAGTCATGGGGCGAATCGTTTTTTCAGACTCACGTCCGTGCATGCGAAGATGTAGCTGGTGGGTCCCAATGATCGAGGCGAATCGTTTTTTTCGGACGCACTTCCTTGCGTGCGAAGATGTAGCTCGTGGGTCCCAGCAATCGGCGAATCATTTTTTCGGAAATACGATGGCCCGTCTGATGGGTCCCCACCGTCGGTGGAGGAATAATTATTTTGCGGCGTAATAAGGAGGCACTTCCTTGCGGCTTCCGTGGACCCGGTATCGGCCTCTCCACGCATCTGGCCCACGTCCGATGGAAGTCGTTCCTTGACCACGTTGACCACGCCCGCCGAGAGCACCACGGCGGTGGACAACGGCGAGGCCTAGGAAGGGGACGGCGCGAGCCGGGAAGACGCAGCGATGGATGCACACGCGGAGAGAATCACGAGGGTTCACTTTGGTTTAGGCTGCCGCGTCGCCAGAATAACAGGGGGTGTGGGTGAGTGGAGGGATGGCCTGGCAGCGGTGGGAGTAGTAGAGGCGGTGAGGCCTCCAGCAACCTGACCGCCACGGAGGCGAGGAAGCGGTAACACGGCAAGCCTTTGCTTTGGGCAGCTGGAGCAAGAAAACCAAAGGTTGAAGAAGCACGACGGCCGTTGGATGGACATTGTACGGTCACTACAGCTAGAATCATTTATATTGACTAAGTTGACAAAGCCCTTGGTACGTCAACTTAGTAGGCCCACAGGTCAGCTTCCGAAATGGTGCGCCCTAGAGTCAGGGGGAGGAATCATTTTTGGGCGGCTGAAGCTAGAATATCCGAGATTGAAAAGAAGCACGACATCCGTTGGATGGACATCCAACGCCAACGCCGCTAGAACCGTGTGTTGACTATAAGTTGACAAAGCCTTGCATACGCGTCAACTCTGTTTTTTTAGGGGACACGTCAACTTAGTAAGGCCAGAAGTGTGTGGCAGTGAACTTATAGACCATTTGAGACTTGTAAGAATGTGTAGCCCATTTTTGAATTCTAATGGAATTTACTACAACCCATTTACAGTTTGTTAAAAGTACAGCCCATTTCAACCAACCGTTCAAAACAGAATTCAATAAAATTTCCCACATTTTGATGGGATCCGAATATTTTTATCCCGAAATTTCTAGTCAGATTAAATACAATTTCAGTATAAATTTATTTTACGTAAAAATCCAACGAAACATTGCGCTCGAAACAATTAATGAAATTAAAATTATCAGTATTCCAAAAATAATATATTATAAAGTAAACACTGTTTGGAGCATTTTTATAATAGTTACTACCAGTTTTATAATTACATCCCATTTATTATTTCTAAAGCCCATTTTCTTGTTAAGCCTAATGCATCCCTCCTAGGAAAGATTTGCAGCCCAGCGGGGCGGAGAATAACAACTTGACCTCGCGTGGGTATTCCTAAAAAAAGTATAGCTGGGCTAGCCATTTTCAGCTTGAAAAAAAATAATATCTGGGATGGATATACGGCACAGGCTAGACGGGCCACAGCCATGATTAATACCTGCAGCGATGTTTTCGTTGTTGTTCAGAGGAGAAAAATTAATATCTGGGGTAAACATCAAAAACTTCTGCGGTGCTCACACCTCAAAAACACAAATCTTTGCCGAGTCGCTTGATCCCGGCCGCGGCCGCTTCTTGTGCAATTCTCTCGTTTATTGACTACTCCCTCCTTTCTGGTTTATAATGCTCAATTCAAAAATCTCACCAATCAAGGTAGATGGCGAGTGGTGGAATACTTTTTGTAGTTTTGCAAAAGCACCTAATTAATGCTCTTGTTATCCTCAAAAAATTATGTTTATCAATGCATTAATTGCTATGCATGCATGCATAAAGTACATGCATTGGTCAATTTTCTCTTAATACTTGCATGCAATGATTTATTGCACCTTGGAACCTGAACATGTGATGGAAAAAAACCAAATTGAGCCTTATAAAATGGAAAAACTAAAAATTTTGAGATAAGCCCTATAAACCGGAAAGGAGGGAGTACATAGGTTGATAATGGTGTGGGACCGTGATGTCAGGAAACCAGGAGGAAGCAAAATAAATTATAGTTATATATATATAATAAGGAGGGACTTGCGTACGTGAGGATATGGACCTGGTGGGTCCCCATTGTCATCCTATCCAAGTAAAGTCATCTCCTCGCCAGCAGCCTTTCCGCCCAGCTTGATCGGCGCCCGGCCGCCCCGCTTCCCGGTGCAGGCGATTGCTCCACCTTCAAACGACACAAGTGCCGTCCGTCCGTTCATCTTCCGCACACATTAATGATATGCGGTTGCCGAGGTGGCTACTCCGGCGCCACAAGTCCGTCCCTCCGCCCGCCCACCAATGCTACATAAACTGCTGCATCGGCCATAGCCGTAGTCATCCGCATTCGTTCCCTTTCTCCTGTCCACACCACTACTGCCCACCATGGCTTCCTCGCGCTCCAGCACTCTTCGGGACGGGCGGACGACGGACCACAAGGAGATGGCAGCCATTGCTGCCGACCGGCTGGCCGACAGGCGGCCGGAGGACGACGACGTCCTAATGGAGAACATCGTAGTCGACGATCCGGCACCAACCCCCTCCTCCGCGCCATCCTCGCAGGTGCATTGCACCATGACCATCAGCGAGGCCCGTGCCCAATATATGGACAGGGTGAGGCTGATGCATGAGTAGCAGTTCCGGGAGGCGCAGGCCGACGCCGCCTACAACCACCATCTCCTCCAGGAGCACCTACAGGTGGAGGAGCAGATCACCACGTAGCGGGCGGAGCAGGAGGCGCAGCTCGACTCGTACCGCTCCCCCCGCAAGGGCCGCCTTGAGCGCTGGCGATACCGTATGCGAGTGGCGGAGGCTGCGGCCGCGTACAAAGAGGCTAGCAAAGAGGGCGATGAAGCGGGCGAGGCGCTGTTTGGCGAGACCGTGGACGAGGCAGAGCACAATGCCGGCTCCGACGAGTCCCCGCTCGGCTGGCATCGACGATGCCCTGCTCCGCCGAGGCCCCGCGGCGCCAACAACGAGGCAGAGGACACCGCCGGCTCCGCCGAGGCCCCGCCCCGCCAACAACGAGGCAGAGGACACCGCCGGCTCCGCCGAGGCCCCTCCCCGCCAACAATGAGGCAGAGGACATCGCCGGCTCAGCCGAGGCCCCACCCTGCCGGCAATGTGGGGGAGGATTTCCACCGCTCCGCTGAGGCGCCACCCGCCGGCAACGAGACAGAGGACATCGCCGACTCCGCCGAGGCCCCGCCCCGCTTCCAACGAGGTCGCGCCACACAGGAAACAAGGAAGAGTAGAACACGGTAGGTCGCCGCCGCTCGGGTCCAAGTAAGGCCACCGCTGCTACCCTCCGGTTGAAGCCAAGCTAGGCGGGTTGACCATTGACGGCGGTTAGCTTCTTGGTGGCGGCGTGGAGTCGGAGAGGCTGTTGGAGAAGAACGCTGGTTCTACTTAGCTATCAGTGCGATTGGTTGGTCGACACATGGGCCCAACAGGCCACATGTCGATTATAGCTACACCTGCAGATTAAATCACTTAGCTTCTGTTCGGCTCAGCGGGAGTGGGTAGCTTCGGTTAATTAATTATACCTCCAGCGCACCCCTTTTTAGTTTTTTTTAGAAAAGGAGGATGACCCCCGGCCTCTGCATCTGGGAGATGCATGCGGCCACAAACACCCCTTTTTAGTTGAAGAATGTATGAAATGTAATGAAATCCGGCATGTTTATATGAAATCCGACCGTGTATGAATGAATTTATTTCGATTAGTTCGAATTCCTGTATCACTGGCATTGGATGAACATGCAAAACAATACGTACTAGCATTATTCCTGTGGTGATCACCACGTTTGCAGCGATTTCACATGTCTCCCTCCGGTCCTTTCTAGTCTGCATACAAGTTTTATGCTGCAGTCAAAGTATCTCTACTTTGACCAATCTTATACAAAAAAGTATGCACTTTCACAATGTGCAGTAAAAGGAATGAAGGAGTACAAAGAGTTTGAGCAGCTTTTTAGCGTTTTTGTACATTGCAATCGAACACACAGGCCTGGCAATTCATAGAGAACATTCAAAACAATCGATGATTATGCATCTCAGCGACTCACATGTCAGAGGCAATATTTACTTCACAACTAAAGAATAAAGAAAAAACTGATCGCCACTGCTGACAGCAAAGGGCGTCCCATTCGAAGATATCAAACGCATATCTTGCTAAAATCAATGAGCAAAATTTGACAAGGTTGTCCAATTCCAAAATATCAAATGCCTACGATTGTGGAATGGGCAGGGTTTGCCATCGGTTCGGACATTGACATGGCACCTCGTGCTAAATAAACCCATTTGTTCTTTTTGTGCAGTTCCACCAAAATCAACCAAATTCGCGCGTAGCTTGTATGATTTCGCCCTTATATGTTGCAATGCCTTGAACTTATGGTCACCTCCTTTCTTGTGGTTGAAATGAATGATTCGATGTATTCATGAACATTTTGTGCAGATCCCGTTGAAATCAAAATTTGAGCACCCTGTTTGCACAAATACAAAAAAGTGATTAGTATAAAGCAAAGCTGTACTATGAATTGACAGTTTCAATATGCACATACATGGTCCATGTAGAGCACACTTTTAGAAAAATGGAACTCACCAGAAAGAATCCTAGAACAACATTGTACTCGCGCATCACAGCAAAAAATGGAGATTTGTCAGTCCTTCCGAAATTTGAAGTTAGTTTGGTCTTGTGGGGAGTACGGTAACCATCCTTCAACTGCTCCTTCTGATGAGAAGATAGACAGGGCTTCTTCATCCTGGCATAATTGGAACTAGTCACTTCACATACTCCATATTCTTCTTCAGAGGAAGATGATCCCTGTTTGCTCGAAAAAAGGAAAGGAAATATTTAAAACAGCACAGATGAAGCACTTCTCAAGGACAATACCACTTTTTCATGACAGTATCTAAACAGTAGCACAACACCAATAGAGATGACAAAGCTCAATCATATGGATGAAACCAGTGGGTGAGTACCAACATTTGTCAGGAGGCTGATTGTGTAGAGCGATGAGATGAAGCACTTCTCGGAACCATCATTTGCTATCTACGGGGGTGGCCATGCTTACTATATACTCCTCGATTAGTTTAATGTTTCCAACATCTTCTTGTGCAGTTCCACTAAAATATATGGTATCTTCAAAGAAGATCCCTGTTTGCACAAGTAGAGACAATTATGTATGGCATCAAATCAGTGGCAAAACAATTGCTCGTTCCAGCCATAGCAATAAATTAAGTTGCAAAACTATATCATTACTTGTGTCATCACAGTTCGATTAAGCTTCATTACAGCACCGGAGTTGATTTTTGTTTTTCTTCTTCGCTTGTTCTTCCCTTCATCACTTGGTTCAATAATGCACAAGCTTAGCCTTCAATGTAAGATTTGGCATGTCAATTAAGGAGCACAAGTATAGTACTAAACTTAATTTTCCGATGAAAGTGGCAAAATACAGGCCAGCAGTTGTGAAATATCCTTATCTTACCTCAATGGGATATTACGGTGCACATACAGATTGGAAGTCTTGTCTCCATTTGTGCAATTCACTAAAATCAAGCAACATCACCGTACAAGTAGCACAACATATGAAAGCACACTGCAGAATCATGTGAAAGAAGGCTAGTACTGACCTCTCATGATGCGGAATTCAAACAACTCACAAGAAGAAGATCTGAACCAAATTCGCCTTATGAGATAGGGAAGTAAGATATCCTCTTGTGCAGTTCCACTAAGATCAAGCAATCAAGCAACGTTGTCGGTGTGACATTTTGGTTGAACTGCACAAAACACTCTTAAAACAAAAGTGTTTTGTGCAGTGCAACAAAAGGTCACAATGGCAACGCGGTGAAGTAGATAACCCTGTTTATACAGAGGTGCAAAGGAAACAATTAGTGGTCAATAACGGTGGATGACACAGAAGCCAACAAAAAGAAGCATCTACCTTATCTAAATGGGAAAGAATGCAAGACAGTAGCATTTCTCAAACGGTGGCATTGATTAATATTAACGTAGAGATTATATTAACAATAAAATTCGTTAAACATGTAATTTGCTTTTAAGCGTGGCATTGCATCAATTTTCCAAAGAGCATTATTAGAGGGTGTTTGTTTAGGGGGACATTTTGGTGTAGGGACTAAAAAAACTCCGTGTCAGTCACATCTAAACCAAACAGGAGGGACTTTTCGGGACTAAAAGTGGGCATTTGGGACTAAAGAAAGAAGACCCCGAGGGAGTCTTTTTGGGACTTTTTCCAACAGTTCCCCTGCCACGCATCACACCTTGTTTCTATTAGTTCATTACTAGGGGTAGCATGGTCTTTTATCATGTCATTTAATAACCTCTAGTCCATGTTTAGTCCACAGAACCAAGCGGTAGGGACTAGGGAGTTTTTAACCAAACAGGGCCTTAGATTAACAACAGCTAATGAGTTGCAGGGACGGTGGGCGCACCAGCACCATGTGCATCTACCGATGTCTTGTGGTCATGCACGATCTGTTGCAACAAAGAACAAATAACCAAGGAGCATATTTGTGTTGGTCCCAGTTTTGTTATCTTTAGACACCTTTCCCTATGTGGCTAAAGAAATCTAGTCCTGCTCAAACTCTGACCTTGTCCCTTCCTTTCCTTTTTGAACTAGTACTTTCGCCCCTTCCTTTCCTCTTTGAACCACGTCCTAGATTAATGTGATACAACTTTCCCCACTACTTTCCCCCATTCCTTTCCTCTTTGAACCACGTCCTAGATTCATGCTATACAACTTTCCCCCTTCATTTCATCTTTGAACCACGTCCTAGATTCATGCTATATACAACTTTTCCCCCTACTTTCCCCACTCCTTTCCTCTTTGAACCACGTCCTAGATTCATGGTATACATGCAGCTAGACCAATGCATGTGGAGTAAGTAAAATATACCTTAAGGTTCTTGGGGCGTGGTTCGGTTGGCGACGGGACGCGAAGAAGAAGGGGTCGGAGGCCCTCCTGCGCCACCGCTGGGTGGAAAGTGAACAGCAGCGCCAGTAGTGGATTCCCTCCCTCGCCGACGGCGACAGCGTTAAGCCTCCTTCCCTTCCCGGCGGACGGATCCTGCCGGCTCTTTGAGCAGCAGTGAGGGGAGAGAGGCCAATGAAGTCTTGTTCAGATCTGGAGAGGCGAGAGAGTGTGAAGAGAGCAACTTCTACAAGCCGAGGCTCCAGCGGGAGAGGGCAAGAGAGTGTGAAGAGAGCAACTACAAGAGCTGAGGCTCCATCGTGTATATATATACTGGAGAGAGAGTGTGAAGCGTGCAAACCCTAGAAAACATTTTGACCAATCAAAGAATCCTCCTGGCAAAAATTATGCTCAAGTGTAGTTATCGAACCCGAGACCTCAAGTTTGATGAGCGAACAGGCTAACCAGCTACACAACCCTCCGGTTATGTTCAACGAGAGGAAAATAACCTTTTATACATTCCTGCATTCGTGTGACAGGCATGCCATGTTTTTTGTGTGTGTGTGGGAGTCATTAGGATTTCAATCATAATCGTGTCATGTGGCTTTGGTGGTAAGACTATCCACAGTGGTGCAGAAATAATGCAGCCTTAGTCACCTTACCTCTCCCCACGTAGTACGTTGGGTGCCACCAGTCAGAGGGTGAAACAAACAAATTAATAAGAAAAATTAAAAGCGCCATCGGTGTATCTTACTACCTCACACATCTCGCTAATGCTCGGGAACACTGTCCAATTGATCCCTTTGTTCGCTCACGTACTATTTTAAGTGAATCCTTATTATAACATGCACACAAATTCTGGGCACTTGTATTCGACTTAAGTCAGTGTGTCACCGTATCTCGTATACTTACTACTCCCTCCGTCTAGGTGTAATAAGTCATGTTAGAAGGTGCAATGGGACCAAGGTGCGTGCGTGTGCGTGTGTGTGTTTAACAGCTTGTGTGTGTTAGAGAGTGCGACAGATCGACCTACTCCTACAGAGGTATGGTGTGTAGTGTACGATTTTAGCCGCGAGAGTCGGTGCATCCTCTCGTTTCCGGGCGTGTCCGGTAGGGACATGCGGACAGCTGCCACGCCCGCTCCTGACCAGCCTGGCTCACCCAAAGCCCCTCCATCGCCTGCGCGTGCTTCCCTCCCGAAACGGTCAACGCTGCTCCAAAGAATCGGTGCCGCATTCATGCCCTGGCAGAGCGGACGCGACCTCTCACTGGCGCAATAGTGATGGTTGCTTCGTCATCCAACTTCTTCTTTGGGTCTATGTGATTTGTGGCTCATTGGTCTTTATTCTTGAGGTGGTAGGACTCTTTGGATGTCCCACGCTTTCGGTGAAAGGAGGTAGTAGATTACAATTTTGTCCATTCTTCACGGAAGAGTGCAAGAGCGATGGAAAACACGCAGCTCGGTGATTACATGGCCCACCTCACACTATCACCGTCGACACCTAACTCTTTGCATAGTACTCCCTCCGTTCCTAAATATTACTAGATGAGTCCCCAGCGTTGCCCTTGAACAGCATATATCTCTCTGCATAAAATTATCGATTTCATAGAACTAAAAAAATATAATAGCATGACAAATGTCCTAGCTAAACTAAATAAACTCCCATCATCATTTAGATCATCCCACGTAAGGAAAAAGATCAGCCAACTCCCTCTTGCATAATGGGATTATATTTTGCTTTTTGACATGTTAATGGGACTTAAAAGCTCACTTACATGCATGCTACCGGTGCATGCTTGCATGCGAACATGTTGATGTGATTTAAAACCCACTCACATGCATGTGCCACGGTATTTCTGCATGCTTGCATGTGGCTTAGTGCGAGCCTCTCAACGTCTAGATCGAACGGCTATTATGGTGATTTACTTCATCTAACAGCTACGTCAATTTTGATGATGTGGCTCAAGGAGAGGATATAGAATTCCTAGTAGTGGGGGCTAGCTATTACTAGTAGATAAGTCTTTGTAGAGATTCAACTAGGTGAACTACATACGGAACAAAATGAATGAATCTACACTTAAAATGCATCTATATACATCTGCATGGGGTTAATGGTGAAATCTCTACAAAGACTTATATTTAGGAGCGGTGGAAGTACTAGTATAGTACTAATGCGTCTTGTAATTTATTAGCGAGATAAATTTGTACAATGCTATGAAGCTTCCAGCTCTGTTACATGTATCTTGCGTCCAAGGTTGCCCGTTGCAACATTTCATCAAATACAAAGGAGACTAACATGCATGCTATTGCATCTCAATGATTGACAGATCATAGCAAATATGTACTCCCTCCGTTCCAAAATAAGTGTCTCAACTTTGTGCAAACTTTAGTACAAAGTTGTACTACTACTAAAGTTGACACTTATTTTGGAGCAGGCAACTAAAGGAAAAAAGCGATCCATGCAGTCCCTAGCCCTTGAACCTGAACCACGACCGGGCTTCAATTTCTTTGGCAACATTCGAGCTTCCTAATAAATGAAGTTAGCAACCTTTTGGCCGTCGGATCATTTTGTGCAATTTCACCAAAATCGAGATGAGCATCCCTGTGGCAAAGAAATTGAAGAAGCGTGATTAGAATAAGATTACTAGGACTAGTTGATGAGACATAAACTCATCACAAATACGATGCGTAGAAGCCGGTGGAGGTATCGGTATGTGCGGGGCAAAGAAGTAGAGAAATATCACGAGGGAGTGATGTGGGCAGGCTGGAAGCGATGGTGCAAGCCCGGCTTTAAAGGAGTTGTACCGAGGGGCGTAGCTCAACCTTGAGGAGGGTGGCGAGGCGGCAAGCCCACGTCGCGGCGATGAGCAAGGAACGAAGGCAACCTCACCGGCTTTGTGAGAGAGAACGGCGGGGCCCCTGATCGGGGCGTGCCGAAGGTGGGTTTCGCCCGTCGGCGGCAACCACCGCATCTACACTAAGCATCCACCCCTTCCCCGCGGACGTGATCCGCGGGATGTTAGAGATGTGGCCACGATGCGTTTTGTGTGAGAGAGTGTGAAGAGAGCAACCCCAAAGCAAGCAATGTGTAGGCTGGCCCGTCGACTATGTATATAGTGGAGCGGTTTCCTTTTCTCTCCATATGAACCTATCATATTGCGTCGTGCCCTTTGAAGAAAAAATATATTTATAAATGACGCGGCACCTACTACTCGTTCTCCTATAACCTTGCGCTTGGCATCTCCAAAATATTAACCTTGCGATTGGCTCTTCGCCTCTTCGGGAAGTCGAGCAATAATGGTAGTGCAGTATATATCGTTCTGGATATATGAGACCGAATGAATTGCTGCACGTACACCACGTGGGCGAGGGTCGAGGGGCGAGGGAGAGTGCTACTACATACGGAACAAAATGAGTGAATGTACACTCTAAAATATGTCTATATACATCAGTGTTTGGAGTATGTACTAGTAGTTCATATTGAAATCTATTAAAGGACATATATATTCCAAACAATATGATATAATCTCTATAACCAAGGTAGTAGGGACGAGGAGTAAACGGAGGGAGTAGTAAATTTTTCTCCTCGTCCTGCGAGCCACCGCGCTCATGGGCGAGGGAGGAGCAAGCTTCACCTCATCCTGCGAGCCACCGCGCCCGTGGGCGGGGGAGACGGTGTACTAAGCAAGCTTTTCCTCATTCTGCGAGTTGACGGGACACATCAAAAGTACTCCAGTGTATAGAGCCTTGCCTCTAAGGTAGGCCCCACATGGTTTGCCTCTTTTTTTAATTTAACATAATGCGTCAAGTCACAATTTGTTTGTTCACCCGTGGTAGACGATCCTCCCTCCACCAAGTGGACAACCAGACACGTGCCAAATTACCATGTGGGCTGCATTTTTAAATGCAGAAATGAGCTCCACCGTGTCTGCGGCGCAGTGTGGTTGGGAAAGAGGCAGAATGCGTGCGTCGTGCATGCACCTATTCTCTCCGTGCACGTCCCCACCTACGTGGGTGTGTGTGAGAGATACAAACCGCGTTCGTGAGTGTTTTTTGTTTTGCGGTGGGGGGTGGGGGTGGGGTGGGGGTTGATTTCGTGAATTATTTGTGGGAATATGTGTCGATGACATCTCAAACAAAATTTTGCATGCAATGTGTGTGAAATGGAGGGCTATCCATATCATACATAGAGGGTCGGGCAATCCACGAGAAGAGAGTGAGGGGTCATAGCTATCGATAGAGTCGAAGAGAGGATCAAGTGGGTGGGTGCGAGATCGATGAAGAGAGCCATCAAAATTGTGTGTGTGTGTGTGTGTGTGTGCAAGTCAAAGATATAGGGCGTGGCCCTCTGAACGTTAGAGGGCACATGTCAAGTTTGTGTGTGGCGGGGAGACATGACTAGAGCGCTTGATGTATCGATGTGTGGGGGGGGAGGGTGGGGGAGGGGTGGCGGAGGCCTAACTATAGAGGTAGAAACGACTTCGTATATGTGTTGAGAAGGAGAGACCCAGCTATGTCTTGAGGGAGATCGGTCAACATCCATACATAAGCGAAGGACGGGAAATATGATGGGACAGAGAGAGAGAGAGAGAGAGAGAGGGAGGGAGAGGGGTAGAGTCTTTGGATGGGTGATGGAGTTGCTTCTCGGAGATGTTGGGAGAGGCCTACTAGACAAAGCGAGGGTGGAACTGCAATGTTATCAATAAGAGTGGGGATGTGTTTACGTGTGTGTGCACAATGCGTGATAGATCTGTCGGGACGCATCCATGGATGATGAAGGGGAACCATGTGTTTGGCAAGCAAACCTAACTAGATCGGTAGATCAATTGTTGTTTGTCGGAGGTAGGGAGAGACACAATTAATGAGGTAGATCGATCGATGTGTGGGTAAAAACGAGTTATAAGGACCTAGCTGGCTATATGTATAGCGAGAGATTGGTCGGTGTACGTCCATTTGTTAGAGGCAAATAAGGCCCAGCGAGATGGATAGAAGCAGAGAGAATGGAGCTAGGAGGTGGTGCGAGAGGCCCAACTACTAGCTAGATAGGGGAGGTGTGCGGTTGTGAGATCGATGAAAAGAGGCGAGAGTTTACGTGTGTGCGACCATATGAGAGACACGAGGCAAGGAGACATAAAGGAGGAGATTGAAGCTATGTGTGTATGCTTTGTAGGCAGGCATCCTTTGGAGAGGTTTATCGATCGGTGTGTGTCGGAAAGGAATTGTGGAGACTCTGGGAGAACGACCTAAAGAAAAAAATGAATGTGCCCGGTGGATAGAATGCCGAGGGAGGGGGAGGGCGAGGAGGGCGTGTGCATGCACGAGAGAAAGTAGTGGTAGCTACAAAGGTTAGAGGATTGTGTGGGTGTAAGAGACTAACAAAGATCATAATTTGATATGAAAGCGGATTCATATATTCGAATAGGAGATCATGGTGTTTTAAACATTGCATGCATGAATATAGCGGTGATACACGTGTTATGCACATGTTATACCATAATGTGATAATGCATGGCGTTTGCAACTCATAGCTAAATGCCGAACAATCTAAACCATACTATAAATCAAACAATCTCACATTTTATTTGAATTTGTGATAATGTGCGGCGTTTGCAGCTTACAACTAAATACCGAGCAATCTAAACAATACTATATATCGAACATTCTCACATTTTATTTGAATTTGTGGTAATGTGTGGTGTTTGCAACTCACATCTAAATACTTGTAGGCGTGAGGCGGGGCACCATACATAATGTGATAAACACATTATACATATGAGACATGGTTTAGATTATTAAGATCTAGCTAAAGCTAGAAATGTAATGTGATTTGAAATCAAAATAAAGTGGATTCAAAAAATCTAGTTCGATTTCATATAGTACACATAGTTCATATGTAACTCGAGACTAATCATGTGGTGTGTTGTGCAGATAATACACAAACGATGGTTTAACTTGACAATAATGATGATTGTAGATCTTATTAAAAGCAGATAAGCGAATTCAAATGTTTTGACTTCACAACAATCATTCTGTAGATCTTATTCAAATTTAGTTCATATTGAAGCGGTAGTATATACGTTTGGAATGCACTAAAACGTTCATTTGAGTAGTAGGTTGCATCCATTATACACGTAGTGAAATATTTTAATTGAACATAACATGAATTCAAAGTTTTGAATGACATTTGTAGTGCATTGATTTGGTACGAGTACACGTTAGGCTTGTCCGAAATTTCAACCAGCGCCTTGTTAGCCCGAAATATTTAAGATATATCTTTGTCTCGTTGTGCTCCGACAACTCCCTCCATCTCAACACAGCGCCTTGCTATTCCGAAATTACAACGGCGAAAACTCCCACCTCTGTGAAATCGACACTTGAAATGCCGTGGTACCCACGAACGAAAGAACCGCCTCAAATCGGTGGGGGTACTTTCGTAACTTACCCACATTTAGGACAAAGCGCGTCTCTAGGCCATGGTTCCCCACTGCCATCCCATCCACCCACCCATTATTCGTACACCGAGGCCGCGAAAACCAGCGGCGAAACCCCACACCCTGCTCATCCGCCACCCGGCGGAGCCTCTTCCCCGGCGATGTCGTCCACAGCAACACCTCGGCGTCCCTCATCCACCGTGCGGATGAGGATCCGTCATCGATCTCATCGTCCGCCGGTTCAGCCACCCGTCCTCCACCTCCAAGGAGCTGCCCGACGTTCCCCTCGTCTTCGCGCCACCTCCATTCCCACACCGTCGTCTTCACCGCACCAGAAGAGCATCATCATCACCGTTTCCTCGGATGAAGCTGCGGCCTAATCGGCGCCACCAAAGAGGTTGTACACTAATCGCCGCATTTTCTTCTTGATTTGATCTCACGGTGCTGCCGGCGCTCGGTCCCGAGCCGACACAGCGCGGCTCCATCCACGGCGGCGTCACTGGCCACTTCCTCCACGGTGTCGCTCCCTCGGCGGCGACGTCCACATCAGTAGGAGCTGCTGCTGCTTTAGCTCTCGCTTCGCTCTTTGCTCTGCTCTTGCTCTCGATCCCCTGCCTGGTCTACTCTTGCTATTGCTCTTGCTCGCTCTTGCTCTCGCTCTTGCTCTTGCTTGCGATGCTGCTCCGATTTGGCTACACTTGATCGGTGAATCGACATTTTGCGTCGATCGATTTTCAAGGGTGGGCTGGCGGGGGTGATGTAACAACCAGCCACCGCTGGGTGGGGGGCTCGCCGGAGTGGTACCCCACTATCTATCTTTGGGTTCTGGATGGGGGGGGTGGTCGCGGGTGGTGGGGGGGGGGTGGCGTGGGGATCGCCGGAGAAAAAGCTCGGCACAGGGGGGGCTAGAGGGATGGCCGGGGCGGCGGCGGCGGTAGGGAGTGTTTTCGGCGGGCGGGCGGCGCACCACCGGCCGCGGCGCGGGCTGCTGTTTGGCGGTGGTGGTGGCGGCTCGAGGTGGAGGTTGAAGTCGAACCGCAGCCGTTGATTTCGTATCCAACGGCTGCAAAATCGATTGACGAGAGATGAAAAAGTCGATCGACCGACGTGTAGCCTCACCTTGCTAGTGCGTTCGGTTTAAATGACAAAATTCAGTTTCGACGATTAGATTCAATTTCGACGAGTTAAGTTCAGTTTGACGATTAAGTTCAGTTTCAATAGTTAAGTTCGGAGATGAGCGGCTGATGTATTTTACATCTAGCACTTTGTGGTTATGTATTTTACGTCATGTATTGGAGATGCTATTAGAATTCCACTCAGGTTAACGTTGTTCATTGTCTCTCTTGTCCTGCTTCAGCCTCGGCGTCGTACAACTCACCGGAGCTGCTCCAACAACGAAACCCTCCATCACAGCGGAGCAGTACCTCGAGCTCCATCTCCAGACGCCTAAGATCTTCTTCCCCTCCTCCGACAGCAAAGTCAGCCGGAGCATCCTCACCGGCCAACCCAATCACGCTGAGATCGACATGGCTTCGCCAAAGAGGTTGTACACTTGTTGCATCTCTTTTTACTCTACATGTTATATATATTGTCCACTGAGCACACGGATTTGTTCCTTTAGTGTCTCCTTGAAAGAAAAAACGTAGGAATTTTAATTTTTACTTGTCCTCCTTTTCAAATTCCTATTCATGAAGCACAAGACTAAGAGATAGTAGCATAATAGCATTATAACCGTACATTTTCTTGTGGTTTGACTTAATCTCACCATGCTGCTTTGCATCCTGTGATCTTCCAATTGTTGTGAATCAAACACCCAGTTGGCGAAATCCTGTGTTTTTAATTCTTTGTTTTGCACGTGCATTCCTATCCTATTCTGTCTATTTCCTATCCCTGCATTGTTGGAATCCTCCAATTCAAACGAGCCCTTACAGAATTACTTCTCTTACAGATAGTTGTCAAAGAAAACCTTGCGTGGTTTGTCCCGCTCCTGCTACACCGTCGTCCACCCCAGCTCAGCTGCTCCAACGACAGAATGGTCCGGCCGAGGATCCGGCCTCGGTATCTTTCGCCGCCTCATATCTTTCTTCCCCTTGGCAGCCATGAAAACTGCATTACCATCATCAACCGAGCGAGATGACCTCGAGGACTACGGGTCCGCAAGAGAGGTCGCACTCTTTCGTGTCTGCTTACGTTATGCATCGGTTAATATTACATGCTACTTTCTCGTCCTGTTCACCGATTAGACTCTGACTCAGCTCCAAACTAATGGTCAAACTTGAGTTTTTAAATGGTTGTGGGGTACATATCGGGGCCGCTATCAATAGTATCTATCTACTATCTGGTTAATCTCCGGTGTCTACTATGAGTTTCATGTTGGGTGGGAAACAAGCGTAATGAAGCCATTATCTGTATTTATTAACTGAAGCCATTATCTGCCTGCTATTATTGGTTTTGGGTCTATCCATAGGTTGCTACCATCACTCTGGATTTCTGCATGCACTCCTTACATAATCTCACTATGTTTTATTCCTATGCATGACAGTTATTGTAAACAATGGAACTGAACATGTAGAGCAAAAGAGACGAGCCTTGTGTGGCAATATAATTTCATGTAGCTAGACGTCGCTCCATGGTAGGCGCAAAGGCAGCCCCCCCTCCACGCATTTCAGATTGTAATCGAGAGGAAGATATCTGTTCTGAGGGGGACTCAGAAGGAGAAGATAACTCCTATTTACCCCCTGAGGTCTTCGCTCTAACTTGGCATCTTGATGTTGGTTATATCATGCATATGGTGTCTTGCATTGCTTACTTTATACATCAAATATGTCATCTGCTTAGTTTAGACATCCTTTGTGCGAATGCCATCTGTTTAGTTTATTCATCGTTTATGTGAATTATGCAACGCCACCTTGTTTAGCCAGGCATCATATATGTGAATTTTGCAATGCCATCCTGCTTAGCCGATCATCTTATATGTAAATTATATCAGGCCATCCTTTTTTTCCGTTACATATTACATTTGTCAACAATGTTAGTACATTCAGCTGCTCTTCGTGTGCATCAGCCATTTGACACGGTGATAGCAAATTCTGGAGTGAAAACAATGTCTTCAGAGCAGACTATCCTATCTGACGAAGCGCATATCTCGCTGGTTACGGATAGCTCCTCAGAGGAGGATTCAGAGACAGATGACCAATCCTATTCCCCGCCGAGGTGTATGCTCTAACTTGGCAGGGTTATGTCGCTCATATCGTGCGTATGGTGTCTCGCATTGCTATGCCATTTGATTAGTTTAGACATGCTTTGTGTGAATGCCACCTGTTCAATGTCTAATTACCATATATGTGAATTATGCATGGCCATCTTGTTGCAAGACATTATATATGTGAATTATACAATGCTATCTTGTTGCAAAGGCATTACATATGTGAATTATGCAATGCCATGTTGTTTAGCCAATCATCATGTATGTGAATTATATCATGCTATCATTTCTTTGTATTACGTGTTCCATTTGTTGACAATGTTTGTATATTCAACTACTCTTCGTGTGCATCAGCCATTTGAAGCGGTGATGGAAGTATCTGGAGTGAAAACAAGGTATTCAGAGCAGACAATGCTACTGCTTTGAAGCAGACATCTTCTTTGGCTCTGAAGAGCTCCTCGAGAGGAGGATTCGAGGTGATGACTAGTCCTATTTCCCCACGAGGTCTATGCTCAAACTTGGCGAGGTTATATTACCCATGTCATGCATGTTGTATTGCATTGCTTAGTTTTTTACATCATATATAGATTGCCATCTGCTTACTTGCTTACTATATAAATCATATATTTGAATTATATCATGCCATCATGTTTACATAGTACATACACATCATCTATCTGAATTATGGCATGGCAACCCATTTACTAAAGACATCATATAGTTATATCATCTCATCCTGTTTAGTGTTTACAGTCATCATATTTAGAATTATGGCATTCTATCCATGAATGTATGTGAATTATGGCATGCCAACCTATTTAATAAACACATTATATAGTTATGTCATGTCATCCTGTTTACATAGTCTCATATTTTGAACTATGTCTTTCCATCTTTTTTAGGTAGCCATCATAATGTGAAATTGTGTCATGCCATCCTGTTTAGTTAGCCATCATATATGTGAAATTGTGTCATGCTATCCTGTTTGGTTAGACAACATAAATATGAATTATTTCATGCCCTCTTTTATTCCCCACTATCCATTGCACCTGTCTAGCATACAATGTCTATACTTTCAATTAATTTTCTTGTTTATCATCCATTTGAATTGGAGAGCGTGATGGCAGTATCTAAGGGAGTAACAACACGGTCTTCAGAAAAGATAGTGCTACTAGTTGATGCAGATAGAACCACGGTTGTACTTGCCCAAGGACCAGATCCACCACACATAACCCAGACTCTCGCAGATTGTACCCCTACCCAGTTGGACATAGAACCAGCTACACCCCTTCTAACCCCAACCCCGGCAGATAGTAACGCAGTTCCAGTTGACACTGCACCGTCTCCACCACAGGCACCCAAACACGAGCAGTTAGTAAGGGAATTGCAGTGCCCAAAGCACAAGGACCACCACTCCGAATCCCAACTCAACGCTTAAAGGAGAAGAAGATTTCTTCTCAGGTCAGGTTCTGTAGCTATGGTTCATACTCCTTTGCTCTTGCATTACTGTATCTACTCATACCAACTATTTTCAAATTTGAAGGATGGAATTGAAACTCCAATGGCGCAACAGGTATGTTTTAAACCTGTTTCTATAACTGGTTTGCTGTTGTAACCTGCTCTATGTTGATTTCAGTTTCAATTGAATAAACAGTTATGTTCTCATATCATGCACATTACAAGTGTTGTTATTCCTCTATAGTTACCCACACTTATATTCTGTCTATTATGCTTTGTCTTGAACAAATATTATTTGAACTGTGTCTCTATCTTGATTTGGCAACAAAAACTAGAATGATATAGACCATAAAGTGACCATGGTACATAGATATATGTTTGTTTCATGCTGTTATCCTGTCCACTTTACTACTGAACTCAATTACCAAAATGAGTTTCATATACAACATGGTAAACATGTGATGTGTCCGCTTGTTTCTCTTTTAGAATGCGGACAAAATATTGGATAACAATACCGCGTTATCCAATGGTAAAAGGAAGTAATGCAGATAAGGTTCAAGATAGTGAGACATCCCTGTTGGTCTCCAAGAAAGCTGATAAAAACTATCTTGACGATAGTGAGGGAACCCAAAAGTCATGTCTTGATGTAGTGTTTGAGTTACTGGCCACTACTACTGGCACAAGCTCTTCGAACTCCTTTGCTGAATCGGTTCGTCTTCTTGAGTCTCAACTTCAAGTTGAAAGACATCGATCAGATGTCTTTGACAGAAGTGAAGGGACTGAGGAAGTCCTGCGGAATTCGGATGCATATTTTACGGTGCAACGACAAGCGGTGGAGGATTTAAGCGCCAAATAAGAGAAAGTTAATAAGCTTGCTAAGCATCTTGCCAGCATTATGGGTACCTGTGATATTGTTTCTTGAGATCTTCAAGTGGTTTCGATTCTGGATTTGTTTTCTTTGCGGCGTTTATTTGTGCTGGTCGCCAACTTTGATGACCAGTGTATATGATATGCTGCTTTGTTCCCTATATTTGCACTGGTGGCGAACTTTGATGCCCAGTGGATGTAATATGTGTAACAACCGTGATAGCCTAGCATAAGTTGCTTGCTTATTTATTTCCTTGTTGTCTTGTTTATTTGTTTGCTTGTAGTCAGTGCGGTTCTTTTTAAAACTAGGCCACAATAACCATGGGCTAATATTTACTGTAGTGACACTGGGCCTCCTACGGGCCATAGAAACAGTGGGCCTTCTACGGGCCGGAGAAACAATGGGCCTTCTACGGGCCGTAGAAACAATGGGCCTTCTACAGGCCGTAGAAACTATGGGCCTTCTATGGGCCGTATCATCAATGGGCCTTATACGGGCCGTATGACCATAACGGGCCATCGTTAATAGGCCGTATTTGATGACGCTATGAAAACGGCCCAACGTATTAACGGACCACAAACGGGCCGATGTAACCACGGGCTGAATTTGGCCCTGGCGGAAAATGACACTAACGGGCAGTAAGTAAACGAATGCTGGAAATGAGCCCAAGAATAAATGGGCTCTGAGAAGGCCGAAAGATATCATTTGCTGGAAACGGCCCAACTGAATAACGGGCCCTTAATGGGTATAAAGTGATATATTGTTCATTACAGGCCAGTTTTATCACGGGCCGTTAATGGGTGTAAAGTGATACACTATTCATTGCGGGCCAGTTTCACCACGGGTCGTTAATAGGCCAAGAGTTACATAGGGCCGAAAGACGTCATGGGCCATACATGGGCCAAAAGTGAAAAAAGGCTGGACTCATATTGGATGGCCCAGATGACGCTACTGGGCCTAATTCAGATAGGGCGTAACGGGCCTTGGGTTAGCGGGTTGTAAATGGGCTATATGCGAACATGTCGTTAACAGGATTTCCATGGGCCGGCCCGCCACCTGTTGACCAAGTCAAGCGGGCGGCCTTTTCACGAAGGGGCCTCTGTTGGGCCGTACCACATGTCGGCGTATCATAGGCGCCTATACATCCAATGAGTGGATGACATCTGTCCCAACGACGAGTCGAAATGTGTTTCCTCTAGCCAATGATGATTTTACACGTGGAAAATCCCCATTGGTCGGGGCTGTTAACGGGTTATCGGATCCAAAACCCGACCCGATAGCTTAACGGCGTTCCGTTATGGTGGATGCCACGTGTCGGTCACCCTTGATGAAAGCACTTCTGTGACGCGTGATTTATCGTCATGGAAGTGGACACTTCCATGATGATAATTTTGCTAATGTCATGTAACACTTCTACGACAGCACAGGTATGACTATCTTGATTCTGTCATAAATTTGTCATGGATGTACATGCATGACAAAAAAGCGACCTACTATGACAAACACGTATCATCACGGAAGTGTATTTTTTTGTAGTGAAGTGAGAAAACTAATAAGGATTATTAGCAAAAAATAAGAATGGTGGCAAGCAAATTATTTGTTTATGCTCTATCCAACACAACAGTGAACTATAGGATGGTTACTACAAACTCTGCAGCCTTCTCTTTTTACTGCCCATAATGAGTTGTTAGACAACAATTTCTGAATCTTTTCGTTCACAGTGGTTCCTGAAGCAGTTCACTCAAGATTACCTCGCAAAGTACATGATTGGTGGACACGCAATGAAGGTTAAATTATTTCATCTAGACTACAATGAGCATCAAGAAGTCCTAATGAAGCCAGTGAAGGATGGAGGAGGGCGCAATATGGGCATTCCGCTTCACCTTCTCCAGCAACCAGAATGTCTTTCGCCTCTCTCTTTACAGTCTTCAGTACAACTGTGGTTCATCATTCTTTACTTGGTTCTTTTGTAGTTCTTCAGTATATGTACATGTGCATCGAATTATGCATTCGTGGTTGAACCTATATTTGTAATAAACATGGTTGGATATGAAATAATTGATTGCCTACTTTCATATTCAAAACATGTGATTTTTAAATTAGGGATTAGTTAGGAGTTACACTGCACACGGTTTGCAAAAGCGAACTGTTTGCGATAGACGTGTAAATCAGACACGTTTCTAGGATCCACTATGTGTGCGATCAATCTCTACAAACGTGTGCGATTAACAACAGCATCGCACACAGTTCTTTCTTATTAAATGTTTGCGATAGTCACCTTCTCAGACACGCTTCACAATTATGGACTGTTTGTGATGTTGTGTGCACCTCAAACGTTTGGACATAGAAGAACGCGTGCAATAGGTATTTATTCTACGCGGGTACGACGGATGAATCATGTGGGATGTATTCAAGCTTCGCATACAGTTTTATAGCGACAACTGTGTGTGCTCTTACATCTAATCGCATACTGTCGAGGACAAGTAAATGTATGTGATGTCTGCTTCTATAATCATGAACAGTTTGTGATGGGTCGCGCATCGTAAACATAGCACCACAGAATATCGACTGCGATGGCAATGCGAGCACAAACGAGTTGCAACGATGGAGCATTTCAGATATTTGAGATATCAGAAATAGTTTAGTAGGGACAACTGTATGCATCAAGGCTCCCTACCCCCGACGGTTTCTGGGTCGTGTAGGAAGGAGACCCCCACCTATCGCAGTCACTCACATGGCGACAGTTCAAAGCGCCACCACGGAAAGGGGTTAAAAACCGTTTGTATAACACCTCACTGTACCAGTGGAAGCGTAGTTTCTCATGAGTCCTTTGGAGCTATCTATGATCCTCTAGAGTTGTTTCATGAGCTAACTTAACAGTGGTTAGTTAGTTAGTTAGACACTCAATCTCCTTCTTATCATTGTCATCCGTTTCATCTTGATTAGCATGAATACTAGCAAGTTCATCATAGTTTTCATCACTAGTGTTGTCAACAAGTAAATCATCATCACCTAGCAAACCATCTTTATCACTATTGAAATCAACATACTCAGGGTGTGATACCTTAGGGCCTTTAACCATGAAGCATCTTCCAATTCCTTCATTTGGTGAGTCAAATATGTCGTAGGAGTTGGATGACACGAGTGCAAGACCGGCAACACCTTCATCTAGAGTACACTGCTGCAGGATGCTGCTAATGTGACACTATGACCAAAGACCCTTTGACGAAATTGTTTGTGATGCATTAATCGCAAACGGTGATGTAAAAAAGCTGTCAAAAAAGATGCAAAATGTTTGTGATGGTGGATACATCGAACACGGATCAAAATCTAGTTGCGTGTGCGATGCGGGGCATACGGTTCAGTTCAATGAACTGTTTGCGATGAGGCAGAAGAACATAAACGGGCAGCTAGATGCAGACGTGTGCAATTTACGACATGTAGTTCAGTCAGATTAACTGTTTGTGATGAGGCGGAACAACATAAACGGGCAGCCAGATGAAGGTGTGTGCGATATACGGCATACAGTTCACTCAGATGAACTATTTTTATTAGGCAACACAACAGAAATGGTCAGCCAGATCAAGGTGTGTGCGATATACAACAAACAGGTTCCTAATCAGAAATGTGTGCGAAGACCCATAATAACATAGACAATTTCTGCTAATAATTCGTGTGTGTTGTGGGCAAACGTTTGCTGGTATACGATTGTCAGCGATTGATGAATTCATCACCGACGGGTTTCCTAGTATGGTCCATGTGCATTGTCATTGCATACAGAACAATCCAATTATAAGGACTTATAAGGACTTGATTCCATAAGAAAATTAAGCATCCAATTACATAGGTGGCTAGTAGACACATGACCTTTGCACACACCAAAGTATGTTAAAAAAATGCCTAGAAAACTCAAACAATGCGTAAAAAAAGCAAAACGAACGCTGAATAATTTCATATCTTTAGGACGACACTCCTATAGTTGCATGTTGCCTCTAAAAATAAATCAAGGCGAGAAGAAACAGTGTATGTCGTTTCGCACACATATAGGTGACAAGTTCCCTCTCGGAACCATGAGGCTTCTTGAGAGAAGCTCCGGTTTGTAAGAAGTTCATACCGGAACTTATCCCAAATTGGACGATTTTTTTACCACAGCATGTTGGTGCCATGTCATAACACCATGCGACGTTTCATGATTTTGAGGCGAGTTTTGGATTTACAGTAATTTTAAAACCAGGTTTCTCAACGTTTACTGTCGTCGGCACCGCCCTATGTCGGTGTACAAAAGTAAGGGCACACCTTTGTACCCCTTTACTTGTGCATGGGCAGTCGGAGCCGCGCGCCACAGCCACACTAAGCAGGGAAGAGGAGGGGGGCCGGCGAGAAGCCGAAGCCCAAGACAATGCCAAGGCCAAGAACACAAAGAAGAAGAGGGACGGAGCAGGTTCCCCCGGCAAGACCCTTGCCGGGGCAGCCTCAGCGGCCCCGGCAAGATCCTTGCCGGGGCAGCTCGCCCACACCAATGGAGTGAGCCGCCCTTGAGCCCACAGGTTCCAACCCAACCAACTACATTGGGACCAGGGCTCGGGAGGCACCTCCGTGGTGGCATGCAGATCTTTATCAAGATCATAAACACACAAGATCAGATGAGGACCAGAAGACGGCGACCCTCGGCGAGATCCTTGCCGAGGAAAGCCAATCTTGCCGGGGACGACTGCGCGCCACGGCAAGACACTACAAGAAATATGTCAACTAGTGACCTTCTGGCAGTGACCCTGGAAGAATTGGTCATAGATCTATGACCATTTGAGACCAATTGGTCAAAAGCTATTCGGGGGGCTCCAAACGCTAAACTATATCGACCATTTCTGTCAGAAAGGTCGTAATTTCCTTACACGGAATAGTCACAAAGCAGATAACACTGCTCCGCTGCCTTATTTCTAGCTGGTCATGACCAATATAGATGGTCATAACCTTGTAAGTTGTGGTGGATTTATATGACTAGGCGCCACCTCATCAGTTTTGCCTATGTGTCATGTCCACGTGTCAATTTTTGGCCTAGGTTGTGAAGCAACCTATATTTCTGTCATTCCCAAAATTCCCAAAAAAAATTGGGCATTCTTTACTATACAAATCATTGCCTCATGACAATATTCAACTCCATTTGCGTGGTAAATCTACCTTGGCAAATTTCCAAAGTTGTTGTTCAACTCGGACTGTTGTGAAGGAAGTACTAGCTAGGCATATCCTAATGAGCTGAATTTTTACCACATCTTCTATATTCCCAAATCATTGCTCTCCACAAAATTTGAGCCCCATCTAACAATACATGTGAGTGTGGCTTCAACATTCATATTTCTGTCCAGTGTGGTACGTTGCAAAGCAAGTGACACCTAGGATCCTCCATTTGAGCTGCAAATTTTCCAAGATAGTGTCCTTAGTAGATCATCATCCTCAGCCAAAACTCAGGCCCATTGGCCATGTGCATTTCCCGTACCACTAATCAAACACTTGGGTGCTAATTCATGTTTGATCATTGTTCGGTCTCCTCATGAGATTATTATGTTGTTATTTTCTTCCAAGCATGTACCTGGGGAGTGCCAAACCTACTAGACATGCCTAGGCTTCCGAGAACGCATGGCAACGCCACGGTCACGCGGTGACCATGCGGCGGGCATGCGAGTCTACGCGCTTTGGAGTTGGGGCCCTAGGCCACCGTCCAAACATCAATGTATCACCACCAGACCATGTATTTATGCTTAAATAGATACTTATGTACCTAGAAATTATTTTTGGAAAAAATAAAGAGCAAACTATAAGGCAGCTGCAGTTCAAATTTGACCCGCTTCCTACTGAATCGGCGGAAATTTGTCTTTTTCACCAGAGATGGATCAAAGCTTTTGACACCCAACCATTTTGTCAATTCTGCATTAAATATGGCCTAGTATTTTATAAAATTGATTTGGTCCAATTTTGTAACAAATATATGGTAGGTCCTTCACACAAAAAACTCATTTCAGGCACTCGAAAAATGGAAAATGAATTTTCCGTGCAAAGAAAATGAAAACTCCCTTAGGCAACATTGTTTGGAGTTCCAAGATGCACCCTTGTGCACATTATGAGATCATTTGAACAAACTATGCCATGAATGTGACCATAAGATTGATCATTTGGCTTGAAAGCCATGAATCTTCCCGCATGATAGCTCATTTCTGAGAACACTTTTTTAAAATAATTGCCGTATTACAAGTTTATTATTTTTCCTGGAAACTTGGTCACATATAATGACACAATGCGAAGGTTTTCCCATTTTTTGATTTTTTTTTATTTTTTTATGCCTGTTTCAAAATGTGGTCAATACGGCGAGCTTGACCGTTCCTAGCTAGTGGTTGAAACTTGGATTTTTTTTATGTTTCTCTGATTAAATAGATACTTATGTACCTAGAAATGATTTTTGGAAAAAATAAATAGCAAACTATGAGGCAGCTACAGTTCAAATTTGACCTGCTTCCTGCTAAATCGGCGGAAATTTGTCTTTTTCACCAGAGGTGGATCAAGGCTTTTGACACCCAACCATTGTGTCAATTGTGCATTAAACATGGCATAGTGTTTTATAAAATTGATTTGGTCCATTTTTGCAACAATTATTTGGTAGTTCCTTCACAAAAAAACCTCATTTCAGGCACTCAAAAAATGGAAAATGAATTTTCCGTGCAAAGAAAATGAAAACTCCCTTAGAAAACATTGTTTGGAATTCCAAGATGTACCCTTGTGCACAATATGAGATCATTTGAACAAACTATGCTATGAATGTGGCCATAGGATTGATCATTTGGCTTGAAAGCCATGAATCTTCACGCATGATAGCTCGTTCTAAGAACATTTTTTTAAATAATTGTCGTATTGCAAGTTTATTATTTTTCCTGGAAACTTGGTCACATATGATGACACAATGCAAAGGTTTTCCAATTTTTTAATTTTTTTAAATTTTTTATACCCGTTTCAAAATGTGGTCAAAACGACGGGCTTGACCGTTCCTAGCTAGTTGTTGAATCATGGAAACCTTTTGGTGTTTCTCTGATTAAATAGATAGTTATGTACCTAGAAATGATTTTTGTAAAAATTAAAGAGCAAGCTACGAGGCAGCTACAGTTCAAATTTGACCCGCTTCCTACTGAATCAGCGGAAATTTATCTTTTTCACCAGAGGTGGATCAAGGCTTTTGACACCCAACCATTGTGTCAATTGTGCATTAAACATGGCCTAGTATTTTATAAAAATGATTTGGTCCATTTTTACAACATTTATTTGGTAGTTACTTCAAAAAAAACCTCACTTCGGGTACGTGAAAAATGGAAAATGAATTTTCCGTGAAAATAAAATGAAAACTCCCTTAGGAAACATTGTTTGTCATCCCAAGATGCACCCTTTTGCACAATATGAGATTATTTGAACAAACTATGCCATGAATGTGGCCATAGGATTGATCATTTGGCTTGAAAGCCATTGATCTCCACACATGATAGCTCATTTCTGAGAACACTTTTTAAAAATAATTATTGTATTACAAGTTTATTATTTTTCCTGGTAACATGGTAAGATATAATGAAACAATGCGAAGGTTTCCTAATTTTTTGATTTTTTTTTAATTTTTCAGGCCCGTTTCAAAATGCGGTCAAAACGGCGGGCATGACTGTTCCTAGCTATTGGTTGAATCTTGGAAAACTTTTGGTGTTTCTCTAATTACATAGATACTTATGTACCTAGAAATGATTTTTGGAAAAAATAAAGATCAAACTATAAGGCAGTTGTAGTTCAAATTTGATCCGCTTCGAGCTGGATCAGCGGAAATTTATCTTTTTTATCAGAGGTGGATAAAATCTTTTGACACCCAACTATTTGGTCATTTGTGCATTAAATATGGCCTAATAGTTTATAAAAATGATTTCATACAATTTTGCAATAAATATATTGTAGGTCGTTCACAAAAAAACTCAGTTTGGGCACTCGAAAAAGGGAAAATGTTTTTTTTTTTTGCAAAAAACTCATTTCTGACGACACCTTTTTAAAGAAATTTATCTTATTCCATGTTGTTATTTTTTCTAAAAACTTGTTCACATTTTGGTGGCACAATGAGAAGGTTTTCCTTTTTTTTAGAATTTCTCAAATCATAAAGTAGCTTAAATGATTTTAACACATTATTTTAATTCAACCACGACCAATTTAGATGGTCATGACATCGTACTGCATTCTGATTGGTGCGTGGACATATCACGCGGATCGTGCATCCAACACCGTCGGATGCTCGGGGATCCAACGGCTGTCCTCGACCCATCCACACCAACCCCGAAACCCTAGCTATGTCCTCGGGGTCAATTTCCATGCACCCCCCCCCCCCCCCCCGCCTCCTTTCTTTCCCTCGCTCCCCGATCCCCTCCCTTCCTCACCCGCGCAAACCCTAGCTCCTCTCGATCCCGTCCCCTTCCTCCCCTTGACTCCAGCATCCTCCTCCTCGCCCGGCTCCACCTGCTCGCGTCGGCCAAGCCGGTAGCCGCCATGACCGACCAGCCCAAGCTCGCGTCGCCCGCTCCGTCCGCGCCTGTGACAACCTCCTCGATGCCCTGCTCATCTGCGGGCTGAGGTCCTTGCTGGCGGCCTCCGTCTCGTGCTCGAGCCACCCTCCGCGCCCCCCTTCCCCTCGGCTAGATCCGACCGCCTGCCATCTCTGACCTTGCGGTCTCTCGTTGATCTGCTGCACGAACACGGCGGCATGCTCTTCCAGGACGGTTCATCTCCCTCCATCTCTCTCTCTCTTCCCTACTCTCTCTTTGTCATGATTTCTTTATCTAAATCTCTCTCTCTCTGCTGGCACCCATGAAGGCGAAGATGGATCCTCACCGAAGATGAGGACTACTCGGGTGGTAGCCGCCAAGGCCAAGGCCAGGGAGTACAGCGATTTCTCCGCCCACGCCACCCAGCTCTTCCGCCCGAGGGATGTTCGTCGTGCCGATCTGACCGCCCCGTCCCCTCCGTCGCGGGTGCCTCCCATCTCGTGCACCCCCGCCACTCCTCCCCACCACACGCGCGGAGGGCGGCGCCGCTGCCCCTGCCCCACCGGTTGTACACCCATCTTCTCTGCGCGGATCCGCCTCCGTGGTAGCCCTTCTTGGATTATCTCCCCTGGAAAAATGAGATCAGTTTGAGAGGCAATTAACAATGGATACGATCCAGCATTTAACCCTGTTTTCTTCAGATCTCTAGCAAAGGACTGGGCTTATGCTTGTAGTGCGTACGATGATGAGCACCTGGTGGAAGTTAGAACCTTACATTTTGTAGTATATTTCAGATGCATAGATAGATTCTTCGATGCTTCCTAGGCCTATACTGTTATGTTTGGCTTGAATATCTCTAGTTTGTATTTTTGCTGTTTGGTGCTAATTTTAGTTGTTGAACCATTGGCAGTGGTCTGTGGTGGTCTGTATGTGCTAGTGATACTAAGCATCCTATCTAAATTTAACCTTAGGTTGTACATTTGTTAATTTTTGAGTTTGGCTTCGTATTTTTTTATACGCATTTAGCCTCCACTGAATCTTTGAGTTCCAGTTTCATTGTGTCAATGCAACCTTAGTCCAGATACCATCGGTCCCAGAGAATCCAAATTTCAGTAAGTTCATGTCAACATGGCCTTATCAACATGATTCGACCATGAATCCATGATATTATCTAGTGCAGCCAATGGGTTACTCGCGGTACCGATTGCTCTTATGAAATGGACAGTGCCACGTGCAAATGAACTGAAACATTTTATTTTATTTTATTTTGCGGGCACTTTGAGTCTTGACCATCCTAGGTCTGAACCCTGCAACACAACAAAGCACTGGTATAGTGCACGCATCCTGTTAATGCGGAAGGTTTCATATATAGACTAATAATCCACGTGACTTTGACTGAATTGTTAAGTTAGTATATACTTGACCGTCTCCGTCTGGCGCCCACACTCCCTCACACTACGCATCTTCATCCACTGGGATGGACACGTGCTACGCATTTTACGTAGTATACATCTATGGTGAGCGATCAAGATGTCGTGGCCGAGTCATTGATACTCACCTAGCAGCCACTTGTTGTCCACTTGATTCAGAGTTTCAAACCATATAACCCCAAGTCTCTTTCATCATAGAAATGAAAGATAAACGGATGAGGTCGATGGAGTGAGCAAGTAACCATGTGGTATCTCTTCTGTTCTATTTTGTTTCTTCTTTCTTAAGACATGCTTCCTCTTGCTAAGACATGCTGGATCTTCACTTATACTTCAAAAAATTGAACGAATCATGCATGCATGTAAACATAAATCATGCTGTAAATTTTCTAATCCAAATTCTGAATTTGAATCAGAGTTGATTGTTAACTCTGAATCTTTCAGACCACATGGGTTACTCCCAAGTAAGTGTGAAGCCACAGTACGTGTTTAAAAATCTTATAGGTGCCAAGTTAACTTGAATCAGAGCAGAAAGCTAACAGCAACCTTACAAAAAAATTATTTAAATGATACTGCCGATCTGCTGTCTTTCTACTGGTACTGGACTACTGGTGGAGAAAAATGTGCATAAAGGCACTGTTCATGTGATTGACCAAATTTCCCACAAGTTTTAATGCTCATAGATTTTAGTTGGCTCTGTTCATTCTTTTCAAAATGTGCATACATGCCCTACTCACATGTCCTTTTCTCTGCTGCCTCGATTAGGATGATTACCTAAGTTTTTTTACGCTATTTTATATAGCATCAGAACAACCTTGTATTCTAAGGATGCCTCACTTTGAAAGGTATTCCCTCATCCGGAGGACTCTGCATCATATATGATATTGATTAGTTAGATGGACTCTGCATCATCCTAGAACACCACGGTCTCTGTTAGTGGTATGCATGCATTAGAAACACAATATGTATGTATGTAATCTAACTTGCAATGTGTGTGCGGCATGCAGGGAGGTGGTGATCAGGTGAACAACATATGCCTAGAAGACCTCTGGCACAATGGCGGTGTGCAAGCAACGTCCTGTTGCATTCTACGTTGCACTCTACTGGTACTGTCTGTCGTCTCGTGTCAGCGTCTCATTATCGTGTACAATCTAAATGAGTAATTTGGAGTCGCTTGTGTTTGATTTCAGTTCATAATTTTGTGATATGCTCTTGATCTTGTTCTGTTCCATACTAGGGAGCTTCTTCTCCTCTCATGTTGTTCTTTGTCGATTTGGTACTAGCTAGAATGATTCCTTGAGCTTGATGATGACAGATTGTACATTGTCTTGCTCGGTGTTACATAATTGTTATCACAGTACACATACCTTGTTGTTTTCCATGGATCTTGTTCTCTGCTGCCGGCATTGGTAGTTATAGTTGTTTCGGCAGATCACATCACATTCACATGGGCGCATGTGTAGCACTGACTGGTTGTACACACATAATGTTGGTTGTTGTCCACACATAATGTTGACTGGTTGTAGTAGTTATTGACTGGTTGTACACACATAATGTTGGCTGTTATGTATTGATTTTAGTATCAAAAATGGCTCAAACCTGAAGTACTTAAAATAGATTGGCGTTCCTTTCTTGTTTGTTTTGATACCCGTATACCCATAAATCAGGGGGAAATTATTGCCTGGATAGGTGTTTTCTTTTGTGAAGTTAGTGGATGTTGATCAAGTCCCCCTTTCCGCTGTATGAAACGTTTCTCCTGTTGTACTTAAAAAGCTTTTCTGGCGATGGCGGGAAGAAGAAGGCTGTTCACAAGAAGATGGTAGGAAGAAGCAGGCTGATTCAATTCGATCCTCAAGGTAGCCCTTCCCTTCCCCTTCTCTCTTTGATTCGATCCGATCTATGCACAAAGTTCACTAGTTTGGATGCATCATAGAACTTGTGGTGATGTTGTCTAGATTTCAGCAAGCAAAAATACTAGTGTTGAGGTTGTTAAGTGTTTTGTTACGGTGAAAACTGAACCATTTATTGAATAGTAGGATGGCTGACTTACTATGATTATCTCTTGTTGCTATGTTTGTCTTTTCCATATCCAAATCATGTTTATGAACTGGTGTGCTTGAAAACCAAGGAATGCTTATATTACTTGTCGGTGTTCTTTTTATTCTGGTATAAGATGAACCGGGTCGTTATTTGTTTGGTGGTTGGTTTGCATACTTGTTCTTTTTTGTAGAAATATGTTGTGGTTCCTTGCAGAGTAAATATGCAGTTAGATTTACTTTTATTTTGTTCCTAATCATTTTGTTCTATGACGTGCAGATGCTGGCCTTTCGTGTTTCTTCACGAGCATCAGGACAAGGAAGTCGGAAGAAGCATAGTTCTAGCTCATTGGAGCTAGTTCTGGGAGCAATGAAACCCTTTAGGCTGATCCTATTTGTATGTGTGTTATATGATGTAGAAGAACTTGTAGGGCTCATGTGATAGACTCGTGTGGTAGACTGTACACTTGTAGAGCTGTTATCTAATTGTAAAATTGATGCTGATCACATTTGTATGTATGTTATATGATGTAGCAGATTGCTTCTTGCTGTTATTTGAAGTATTGCGTCGGTTTTCTGTATTGGTATACTGAAATCTGAAGAACATGACCTTGACAAAACAAAGAAAAACAAAGGCTACAGCCCAAAAACAAAGGTGCATAAAAAAAGAAAAACAAAGGCTACAGCCCAAAAATAAAAAGGCTATAATGTTGGGCCTGGCCCATGTAGCTGATCAAAATCAACGAACTTTTCAATTGGTCGCAATTTTGCCATGTCAGATTGCCACGTCGGATCCGACGTGGCCTAGGCAGAGAGCTAGCGACCAAAACAGAAGGTCATGGAATCAATGACCTTTTGTTTTGGTCGTGGAATTCCACGACCTTCTCACAGAGAAGGTCGTTAATTTCAGTTTATGACCGCTAGCTTTTGACCATCTATTTTTGTTCAAAAAAAGGTCGCAAATGAAAATCAATGACCTTTCAGTGACCAATAGTGAGGGTCGGAAGTTGACATATTTCTTATAGTGAGACCCTTGTCGGGCCCCTGGCAAGGCCCTTGCCGAGGATATCAGCAAGTCCACTGCCAGGCCCGCACCAGCCAAGTTTCTACCGCCGTTCGCATGCAGCTGCAAGCCCAACCAGTTGGGCTGGCACCTGCGTGGCAACATGCAGCTTCCAAACCAGATCAGCAAGTGCCTGCGTGGCGGTATGCAGATCTTCGTGACGACCCTACCACCGCGCCACCTCGGCTGCTTGCATGCCTATGTGGCACCGCATGCGTTGCTAGCCAGGGCGCATGTCGAAGTGAAGAGGAGCAGCGACGGACGGGACGGGCCTCGCTCCCCGTCCCCGATAAAGCTAGGGGGACACCTAAGCAATGCATTAAATGCGTCTTGTCACATGTCTGACGATAAGCTCGCATGACCTTTAGGCCTTTCCACCTCCTGTGTGCCACTGTGGCAGCCCCTTTCGACTATAAAAGGAGGCCCATGGCTACTGGAGAGGGATTTGGCTCTTTTGAACTACGCAGCCACCATAGCTAGTTCGAGAGCTCAAGAACTCTCTCAAATACACAACAAAGCAGGACTAGGGTTTTACGCATCCTCGCGGCCCGAACCTGGGTAAACAATCCTTGTGCTGACTGTTAATCCTGCTCTTCTCACAACCCTGCGCCCCGACAACCGTAGTAGGGATTCTTGTGATCCCATAGGTGTCGTTTCCCACCGACACCCTAGATAGGCATTTTCCTCGTGGGTCGCAAATGTCAGAATCCAAATCTGCCACTACCATGCAGCTTCTACTATTAAGAATTACATCACATTTGGCGTGCTAGCTGAAAATATGTTCGGTGGGTGCAGGCGGGCGCTAAGAACTTGTGGATTCTGTAATGAACAAAGATCAAAACCCAGTATGAAAGAAAATAAGGGTCAAACTTAGTTGAAAAGGGCAACAATGTCTAACTCCAGCTTATAAAAGGTACAAAAGCACGAGGATTAATTGTTCATCGGGTTTACACATAACCCAGATTGAACAGGGAAATAACATCTAACTCAACCAAAGTTTTTGTCAGTCACGATCAAATGGATCAGTCTGATCCATAAAATCAAGATCCAGGTACAAAAGATCTACTGGTCCATGATGATGACAAGTTGTTGTAAATATAAGCCGAGCACGATCAGAAGCCCTTAGGTCCACCTGAAACTTCTTTTTATGATGTTCAACATACAGTTCTGTGAGAAATTTCTTGTTGAAAAACTTAATCCTCAGGGACTATAGTGCCCTTGCATTCCTCATGTAGAATGTGACAAAGCCAGTGTTTACATGGTTGGATGCATATCCTTCCACCATTATTGTCTTCAAGCGAATGTCATGAGATCTGAGAAAATCCTCGTGCTTCCTCTGCCGTCGATTGGTTAGACCTTTTTCTCGAAGTCCTAGTACCTAAATAGACATGAAGATTGAAAATAGTTAATTTCTAAAATAGAGTATGTCGAAGGAGCGACAGTTGAACGGTTAATTCTAGTACTTTATATATGGGCTTTCAATGTGTGTGAAATCATCACCTTTATATACAAATTCTCCAGACAGAGAAAGCATCATAGCAAGCCAATAGTGGTGTTCAGATCAAGACATCCTATATAAATATATAAGGTCTTGACAGAATCCAACACCCCTGATACACCATCTATGGACAAGCTCTTCATTCAGCATAGAACATAATATTAGCACCGAGAGTGTACTCCAAGAATATATTTAACTTATGCGCACAAATAAAAATGCAGATTACTAAAGTGTACATGGATAACATACAGTACCTGAACAAGTGTGGAGCCAACCACCAACTTGTAACATTCAAATGGATGAGGAAATACACCCAAGGTCTCCAGTTTAGGCGCAGAGACCACAGTTATTTGTGAAGGTTTATAGCAGAAATCAATGAGCAACCTTTGAAGTGAAGGGGCATCTTCGATGATGAGCTCTTGTCCTTCAAAATGAATTCCAATGCTTACAAGGTAAGGCTTCTTTATTTTGATACAAGGGATATTGATTCCTAGTCCCAAAAAAAGCACCAAACGCTCGAGTGCAGAGCAGCTGGAGTGGATGATGCTGTGAAGTGAGGCCACCGACAGATCAACCAACACAAGCGCAAGTTTTTTTAGCAGTGGGAGTCGAAGCATTTGTACCAGATTGTCTGCTAGATGGCACCGGGTCAAAGTGGCGGTGTGGAAAGAGGAGGAAAACCATGAGATGGGCGTCAGTGGTGAGGGAACAAATGCAGCTCTTGGTGGTAACCTATCATTGTAGTAATGGTAGAACTCAAGCTGCTGGAGTTTATCGAATTGATGGGATGCCAACCAGGCGGCCACCGTGCAGGGTATGTCCAGCAGGTAGCATGTCGGGATGCAGATGCATTGAGCGGAGCCCTGGTGGGAGGAGATGATGGCTCCGGGGAGTTCAGAATCATCATTGACAGATAGCTGACGACAATCGATATTAAGAGGCATGGCGCGCCACAGAGTGCGCCATCGAGATGCGAGGACTTGTGTGCGGCAGCCATCCTTTGTGGGGAGAAGGGAGATGATCTCCCCAAGGATGTCGTCCAGGAGATCGCTGATGCGGCCCGCCAGAGATTCTACTAGTTCCTCAGGTCCAGGGGGTGTGGCCGCTTCTGGCCACGTAGCCGGGTCTAAGATCTACATCCGATGGTGGCACTAGCCGGAGCCTCATCTGTGTACATACTAATCCGAAAGAAAAGAAATGGCAGAAACATACATGTAGGACATTCCAAACAAATTCTCAAGGTCTGGAAGAAAAAAGGCACAAACATGTATGTAGGACATGCAAAATCAATTCTCAAGATCTGGCCATGAATTATTAGTACGCAAGCTAACCCTAGTAGGATTATTAGCAAAAACAATTTGTACAGATCACTAACTCCATACGGATAACATTCGAACAATCAATACACTACGTGCATAAAACGGATCTTAATTAGTCTGATTTCATGGACAGAGATAACATAACTATAGGATTTGTATTCTAAAACAATTATAGAGGGGGGAGTAACCAGATAAAACACATGATATGTTTGCCACACAAATGGGTATATAGATGACTAACTGGTTTTTCGTCGGAGTCGCGGTCATTGTCGGAGTTGTTATTGACCTCCGGCTCCGACTGGGGGGGGGGGGGGCACGACGGCGCCGACAAAGTCAAAGTCATGCTGCTGCCCGTGCGAGACCTCGTCGGCGGCAACAGCAACCTCTGTGCCCAGCTTCACGCGTTGCGCGGATCCTTCACCAGCCCCGACGTCGCCACACCCTCCGATGGTGCGCTTCAGCGGCATCCTCACACACTCCAGAGTCCAGACGTTGGTGCCCACAGTGGACCGGGGGTGCGGCCGCCTATTATGGCTGGCGGCTCGGGTGCGCAATTAATACGGACCAGTGGGAATGAGGCGGGCGGTGGTCAAAGGTTGTCTCGCCTCTCGGTGAGCCTGCGCGGCGGACTTCTGCCATTCCTACCATCATTCACACAGCTACTTGTACGCCTCCCGGTATGCCTGCGCGGTGGACAGCTTGTATGTGTTCCATCAACTCACGCCTGCTCGCACTGTACACGGGGCGTGTGGAGCATGAATATTTTTTGGTTTATTGATGATTCATTCTGCCGCTTTACTGCTTAACCGAAGCATGGAACGGTCTAATGCACACAGTCCAAATAAATAATCCGTATGAGATATTGGTTGCCAGTTTTTAATAATCTCCCATTTGTAAGAAGATTATATCAAACGGGTTTGAAATTTGACGAAAAAATATAATATCACAGTCTACTTGTGTCCATATATGACACCACGATAAGTTTCATGAATTTCAACTAAATTTTGGATTTACCTAATTTTAAAAATCTATATTTTGAATGTTTTGGAATCTCTTGCACAGGGAAACATGCACCCAAGGACACATATGATTTTGCAATCCATTTTGGTGCACATGTAGCTCAAATTTAATTTTTGCACATTAAATCCCTAGGAAATCAATCAATGTATAAAAACGGTCGAACGATGTCTGTTTTTTAAAAAATTTAACACGACACTCCGCCTTTGGTCACATGTCCACTGTAGAAAAAGTTTGACATGCCTTAGAGTGCTTGTGGTGGTGCGGGATGTGTGTGTCTATGTGTGTGGGGGTGGGGGAGGGTCCGGCAGTACACTACGAGTCGTGAACCTCCGTGTGGGATTATTGATCATTTTGTGAGTCATATATGCCACATCAAAGTCATGAATTGGTTATTTAAAGCATTACACAACCCTTTCATACATACATGTTCAGGCCACATGGATGCATTGGTGGTCCTCTCGGACACCCTCCCTCGTGCGGTTATCAGCGATGTGCCCATTCGTTAGCCCGCAAAGGTTTTCAGTTTGCACCGACAACGAGAGGCATTTGACCAAAAGGTGGATTCATCTTAGCATGTGTGTGTGGATCATGGTGAGATTCCATATCAAAGTTCGAGCACGTGTGTACACACCCTCCCACCAGCTTGAAGTGAGGGGGCTACGCATTGTGGTGTAGTGCGTTTCCGGTTTGTGAATCATGTGCCACGTCAAAGTTGTGCATTGGGTATTCAAACATCACATAACACATGGGCGCATGCACGCGGTGGTTTTCTCCTATTACACTCACTCGTGTGTACCTCTATCTGTGGGCCTACGAGGTCGTCATCGACCAGTTGAACGTACAACTAGACAGAGGTTAATTTGACAAACAAGGATGGTTCTTTTTTGGTTTGTGCTACATATATGCACGGTAGGAGTATGTACATGTCAAAGAGGGGCAACATGAATACCATATATATATATATATATATATATGTGTGTGTCATAACCTCGCTCCATGTGGGGACTTTCCGGTTCCCGAGGTAGGTGCCACATCAAATTTGTACATTATATTGGCACTCAAACATCACGCAATACCATACAGGCGGTGGTTGCCCTATAGGAACTCACTTGCGTGTGGCGCTTCCATCCGTGGACATGCGAAGTTGTCCTCCATCACTTTGACCCAACAAGAGAGAGGTTAATTTGACCATCAAGGAATGATTCTTTTTTGGTTTGTGCTATATAGTAGAAGTACATATGTACCACGCATTGACTGGGGCGTACATATAGCACATACCACACATCATGAACCTCGTGCTCTCTGTGGGGACTTTTTGGTTTCCAATATACACTACAAGAAAAATACACTTCCGTGATGATACGTGTTTGTCACAGTAGGTCGCGTTTTTTGTCATGCATGTACATCCATGACAAATTGATTACAGAATCAAGATAGTCATACATGTGATGTCGTAGAAGTGTTCCATGACATTATCAAAATTATCATCACGGAAGTGTCCACTTCCATGACGATAAATCGCGTATCACAGAAGTGCTTTCATCAAGGGTGACTGACATGTGGCATCCACCGTAACGGAACGCCGTTAAGCTATCGGGTCGGATTTTGGATCCGATAACCCATTAACAGCCCCGACCAATGGGGATTTTCCACGTGTAAAATCATCATTGGCTGGAGGAGACACGTGTCAGGTCTGCGTTGTACGGTGTCACTCATCCAATGGGCGAGACGCCTTTGATATGTTGACACGTGGACCGGCCCATCAAGTTTAATTGGGCCGGCCAAATTAAAGGCCCACATGTTTTTGAGGACCATAATGGGCTGGCCCAGCTAAAAGGCCCACAAGATTTTGCGGACCATAATGGGCGGCCCAGCTAAAGGCCCACGAGATTTTGCGGGCCATAATGGGCCGGCCGGTAAAACCCACAAGATTTTGCGGCCATAATGGGTCGACGACTAAAACCCACAAGATTTTTGTGTGCCATAATGGGCCGTCGAGTAAAGGCCCACATTATTCTTGCGGATCATAATGGGCGGCCCGACTAAAAGGCCCACAAGATTTCGCCGACATTAATGGGCCGGCCCAGCTGTAGGCCCACAAGATTTTGAGGACCCTACTAGGCCGGCCTATTAACTGGCTGCCATGTTTTGGGCCAAATGTCGGCCCATATTTGATCCGGTCCATTAATGGCCTGCCACGTTCCAGGCCTAAAAGTGGCCCATATGAGATCCGGCCCGTTATAAGCCTACCATGTTCTGGGCCAAATTACACCCCAGATCAGGTCCGGGCCTTTAATAGGCTTTGGGCTCAATTATGGTCCATATCAGATTCGGCCCATCAACTGGACACTATGCTTTTGGGCCCACTTGCTAAAGGCCCACATAGTAATTCGGCCTGATATTAGTTTTGGCATGTTAAGGGCCCGTTCAACATTTCGGCCCTATATTAATTTCGGCCTGTTAAAAGCCCGTCATATAGTTGGGCCTAACTACGGCCCGACTTGCATCCGGCCTGCTCGCAGCCGATATCTGATTGGGCCAAACAAGGTCCGAGACAATTTTGGCCTGTTAAAAGCCCATAATTTCATTCGCACAATCATGGGTCGGGGTTCATTTCGGGCTGCTGCCGGCCCGTGAGCTGTTCGGCACGTTTCAGGCCCAACCTACATCGTGATTGCATGACGGCCCGATTATGTACCGTAATTTTACGGTTTGGCCGGTTTACTGCGAAGACAGGATATATATATAGTAAAATAACCGCAGCATCGTGAATAAGAAAAAACCTAGACTATACAATAAAGAAATTACGGCATATTACATCCACTGGGCATCAAAGTTCGCCACTATGATAATAAAGCACAAGCGACATGATTACATACACTTTGGGCATCAAAGATCACCACCGATTGCAAATAAACACGCCGACAAAATAATATACAAAACCGACAGCACTTCAATAGAGTTCAAGAAAGGTTAGCCTGCTTTGGGAGCCGCAAGCATAGCGGTGAGCAAGATGATGAGGCTAACATTGTTCAACACTTATATCTTCCTCACTCTGAAAGATAAACAAGCGAAGACGGATGACGGGTTTTGCACGTAAAAGTATCAGTCTGACAATTCATCAAATTTCTTCTTGACGAATAAAGTGACACAGTTTAAAATTGCATTAACACAATATGGTATTGTTCAGGTCAAGACATGGCAGGAAATGACATTGTGAAGGAGTTGGCAGCTTCCGACAACACCGGATTACAGATCAAGAACTCATAAGTATCAATGGTTAGTGTGTTGTCAATTTATACCATTTCAGATTGGTAAATAAAGAGACGGTTTAAATAATAGTATAATGATATGACATTGTTCATAGTTAAGACATTGCAGAATATGACATTGTGTTGTAGTGGGTAGGTTCACCACACCTTTGGATTACGGATGAAGAATGAAGCATACATGCGATTGCAAAAGAAGAACACTTGCTCTGTATAGTTTATTTTACATGGTATGAAGAAGGAACTTGGTTGTACTACTGAAAACTTAAATTGAGAAAGGACAAACTTTTGTTTATGAACTACATAATAAACTTTAAATAAGCAATTTGATGCAAACACCAAAAATAAACAGTTGTTGCGGTCATGCCTAACCAAATATATACAACAAAGTTTGAAGGCTTGAGATGGACAAACTTACATTATTGGTGAAGACAGGCTCTATAAAGGCCTTGTCCATGCTGATGGGGGGCAATTCAAGAAGTTTACCATAGAATCTTCTTCAAAAGCATTGCCTTTATTCTACATTTTGTTAAGAGTAAATATAGATGTGATAATATACGAAAAATGGAGAATATTTAAGATAAGATGAAGAGTGATGCTACATAACCAAGTAGCTATAAATTTAAGTGCAGCGATACAGGCAAAAGGTACAGCCAAGAGCAATGCACAGCTAAACTTCTTCAGTACCAACCTTATGGTAAGAGTAAATATAGATCTGATGTGTAGAAAATGGAGGGTAAAGGGAAATAAGCTGCAGAGTGATGGTACATGAACAAATACCTGTCATTATTAGTACACTGATAAAGGATAGGATGTACTTACAAGAACAATGCAGAGCTAAAAAAACATTGGCATTGGATATATTCTACACTAATGTAACCATTCATGCAGATTAGATAATTTGGAGCGAACAATTGATAAGCAAGCTATCATGCATACTGTTGTCACATAATGGACCATGTATGTATGCAAGTACAGTGATACAGGACAACAGTTACTAACAAGAGCAAAGCAGCGGGCAGCATATTTGCGATATCCTGTCGTTATTTTCAAACTGGAATTCTTCTTCGAGCAGATTTCCTGCAAAAAAGATCCGTAAGGCACATGCGGAAAAGTAGAAGTTCAAATTATCATGTGATTTCATAGACTGTACCTCATCCTGGGAATGAGACCAGTGCATAACAAGGTTTTTCCATTCAATGTCTTCTAAATTTAGCACAGGAGACTTCACCGGAAATTCGTTTATAGACTTGCCATCAAAGTGTGATTTCCTCAGGTAACACCGATATTGCTGCAATGCTTCCTTGAAAAGCACAAGCAAGCTTAGCTCGTCATGACTATCCAAATTGACCCTCGCCTAGTTACAACAATGTAATGTAAATCATTGATGTGTTCAATCAGCAGAAGACAGGAAAATAATAACCATGAATAATAGCACTTACACGTAAGTTGGATAGGAAGATGTGAAAATGGTGTTTGTCTTCAATATAATCTTCCCATGATGGGAATATATGCACGTAGTCCCTAACAACATTGAAAGCATTGCCTTTTAAACTGGGAATAAATGAAATGGGGTTCCAATCTGCAGGAATTGGCCGTCTCTGCAGTTGGGATAGTCTTCGGCCGGTGGACTTGCTGTACTTTTTCTTTGGAGTGGGATTTTTACGTGGTACAATTTGGTGCTATGGCAAATGAAATCGGTATACCTTTTTTCGGGAGTGCAGGTCCTGTGTGGTGGGGCTAGTGGTGTGGCCAGTGAAGTATGGGTACAGTCTGCTGGAGTCGGTCCTACGTTTTGTGTCACTGGTTGTACAGCCAATATAAGTGGGGTGTTGTCTGATTTCACTGGCACCACCATGTTTTTCAAGGAATTTGCTGGTGCTCCTTCAGGTTCGGCAATCACCCTCTTCCTTTTTGATGTCTGGTGCACAAGAACAGCATTTGAGTGGAAAAACATGGTATGATGACAGATGGAATATGTATTGATAATGGATGGGCATGGCATCTCGACATATATGATGAGTAAACTAAGCATATGGCGGTGCAACAAAGTAGAAGAAATGCAAGACAACATATGCAAGATACCCGCAATCGATAAAACATTGCCAAATTAGAACATGCACCTTGATGGGTGAATAGGACAGGCCATCTGCCTTTTACTCCTCGAGGTTAGAATAGTCATTAGGATCATATTCTAAACAAGAATCAACAGGTGGGGAGCGTATGAGTTTCATTGCATCTGAATGGCACTCAATGCCTTGGTGCCAATTTTGTAAGTCATTGCAGTGTTTAGCTTCAAGAGTGGACTGCTGCTAGTGCGACACAAAGCATCTACACAGATCATAGTGTAGATATAACGGGAAAACCTTAAGCATCAGAGTAAAATCAGCAAAGTGGAACTTGCTGGAATATATGTGCTAGTATTGCCGGTACGGCTAGAAAGGCTTCGGATACCAGCTCTCTTCAAGTTTTTTTTCGAAAAGGGGGGACTCCCCGGCCTCTGCATCAGAACGATGCATACGGCCAACTTATTAAACCAAAATAAGTTCCAACAAAGTCTCAAAGTCTCCAACTGAAAAGTGAAAAAGGCTCACACAGAGCCAAAATGGGCTAGAAACACAAACTAGCCAAATAAAAGACGCCACAACCGGCTGGCAACCAGCTCTCTTCAAGTGAAGGTGCGGTACTGTTAATATCAGTGTAACTCTCAAAGCCGACATAGCTCCCCGCATTTCCTTGCTATTCTTATAGGATTCAAGTGGGCATGCCACTACAAATCCTATTCTAATGTTTACAAGATCCTACGAATCAAAGAGGCTCAAAGTGTCCATCACAACCGACCGTATAGACCTCTATACTGCAAATGTCCCTGCTCATCTTCAGTACAAGGAACATACTGTACTACTATCATACTCCCTCCGTTCCAAAATATATGTCTTGGTAGAGATTTCCACTATGGATCACATACAGATGTATCTAGATACATTATAGAGTGTAGATTCACTCATTTTGCTCCATATTAAGTCCATGGTGGAATCTATACAAAGACTTGTATTTAGGAATGGAGAGAGTACATATTAAAGAAGAACGGAAGAGGAACATGGTAAAGAAGAGAAAGCAGATTTTGGACAATAAAATGTTGGTTGCGCAGTGTCCACACATGATGAACCAGAGCGCATTAAGAATGCAACTCCCAGCTGTCTCTCGACCATTTCAGGCGGTTGGATGAAGATCCTATGTCTCCTAACCCTTCTTCTTCCTCGTCTCTGATTCTTCCGATACAGAAGACCGCACGGGCCGCCGGCCGGACCACTGGCCCCCACCGCCTGTGTTCCTCCGCCACCCCCACCCCGCACCCCTGCCCCAACCCCCACCCGCGTCGAGTTTTCTTTGTTCGGCGAGGCCCCACAACCACCCGAGCCCCTTCGATCGCACCGCGAACTCCGCGATCTCTAAAAATCGATCGACCCAATTTTGAAATTTAGTCTCATGTGATTAAACTAGTGTGGAATATAAAAGGGAAAACCATAAGCATTGGGAGTATAATGTTGAGCGTGCCATGGCGGACCTGAAGGTGCAAACCGGACAAAGGCAACTTCATAACCAAGACAAGAAATCGAGTAAAGCGGTGGCGGTCTATTTTCTTGCTGCGATAAATAATTTGAGCAGAATCTGAAAAGAGTACCGCCTCTGGTGCGGCGCCGTGTATGCATCTGCTGAGAATTTGACGGTGATGTGGTAGCGATGGCTGTCGGCGGCGTGGAAGCAGATCAAGGAGGGTAGACGATGGCGGCGGGGCGCGGTGGATGACACGGTCGTAGGAGCGGCGTCGGCAAGGTGGACGATGGCGGGGATGAAGCGAGAGGACGGGATGCAAGGATCCCGGTCCGAAGGCGTGATGATGAGAGGTCGATCTCTTGTAATGGGCCGGCGTCGGGGTATCGGCCCGGCATGGTGGAGGAGGACGGCGGTGGATGGGGTGGCGAACGGCGGCGGACGGGGGAGGGTGGGGTGGAGAGGGTGTTTTGGCGCCCACGGAGTACGAATGGGGAAAAGGGAGGTAGAGAAGAAGGGGGGAACCATGTATTCAGGGCGCGCTTGTTTTTGGACGGTTGGGGATAGGAAAGTAATTTCCCATACACCGAATATTTGCCGACAAGAGTTTGTTTTTTGCGCCCACCGTGTATGAATATGAATCTGGGAGGGAGTCGATTTCGGCCGAGGACACACTGTGTTTTGGCGCCCACCGTGTATGAATCCGGGTGAGTGGCGGTTACGTCACGTTTGGGTGAAATTACAAAGCTACCCCTATCGAAACCTATAGAAATCCAGCAGATAGGCTTTGCGTGGCGAGGATAGGCGATAGTAATTTCCATCTCGCATGATTTTGGTTTCAAAGTGATTCTTTGCGACTTTCCCTGCTTCGTTCAAATTTTGCAGAGTGCATGTTTACCGTGCCAACTCAATTCGAATCCCGTTTGTATTCTATTTTTTTCGGGCGGGATCCATTTTAAATTGGACTTACATTCTATATACATCATTTTTTATATATACTTTCAAAAGCACAACAAAGAATTCTGCTCCTTTATATGTATAATATGATTTACAAATACAACATCTCGAAATCTTAAGGTTGAATTCGAAAAATTTTAACCAAATTATGTTCTACTAAAATGTATGGATCAGTAATATCTACATATTAAATAACATAGATGTGCGTGAATTCATATGAGTGTGCATGTTTGTTAGATCAATTTTGGTTCGAGTATGGATTACATGTATCATCATCTCGAATTCAAATATTTGAATCCCTTTTTTGTTCACTCCTTTCACGCCCATCTCTCTCACATGCATGCTCCTTCAGGTAGCTATCACTCTCTTTTCTCCAGCTCACCCGCACGCTCACTTCATGTTTCTCCTATCCTCGCAAACATGGTCTCTCGATGTCTCCCTTGAGAAGTGTCACACTCCCTATCATTATACATCACACGGTTTTCATAATCTCTCACGTCTCTATTGTTCTCTGGTACTTGGTACCTAAGCTTTCTTTTTCATCGCCACACACACAGTCTCCACTCGTCTTTCACTTTGTCTTTCTCTCTATGGGATTCTCTCACACACCCTATATGTCTACATATGACTCATACCACTAAAATTACTCTCTCTCTCTCTCTCTCTCTCTCTCACACACTCCTGTAGAAACAACATTTGTTGCGGTCTCCTTTTCGTCTCCATCCCAGACTGACATTATTCATTTGTTTACCGATCAGACAACCCCAACTACCGTCTCCTCTCTCTCTCTCTCTCTGTCTCACACACACACACACAAATCCTGCTTCCACTCCCCTTCCCGACTACCGTCTCTCGCTCACACACACAAAACTCTTGCTTTCGCACCCCGACTCGTACTTTTCTCACAAGCATTTATCGACTACCTAGCCTCTAGATAGGTTTATACACCCACACACTCGTGCTTCCACCATCGCATACATGTCTCTCTCCTGCTCCTTGTATCTATGTAGATTTTTCTTCCCTTCTTGAGACACGCCCTCTCGATCGTGCACACACTCACTATCGCCTCATTTTAAGCTGATACCTATCGCACACACACTCCTTGTGTCTTTGTCACACATGCACTCCGTCCTCCTCCACTCTCCCTCTCTCTCACACACACATGGGATTTTTGCAACAACTAGCAAGATGCCCATGCATTGCCTGTAACATCAAGATGCATTTGTATGAGTAGTTTATCTTGTGGGGAAAAGGATGAGCGAGGGAAGGCCTTATTTCCAAATGTGGAGAGGGGTGTGGGTATCTTTTACAAAATTGCCATAGTTTCCCTCCTATCCGTCAGATATAGATCGGACGGCCTATATTCTTGAGGATGGCGGGCACACAATCATCACCGACAATGCTTTTTATAAGAGTAGGGATAAAAAATAGAGTTGGTGATGATGGTGGGCCCGCCATCCTGCAATGTAGGTCGTCCGATTTATATCGACGGATAGGAAGGAAAATATGGCAATTTACCCGCACTCTTCACCACATTTGCAGATAAGGCCTTCCCCGTTCATCCATTTCTCCCACAAGATCTTGATGTTACGTGCAACGCACGGGCATCTTGCTAGTAAGAGTAGAAATTAGACATATACCACTTCTCGAATCTTGAAACCAACAACATTCCTCCCTTATCTCATCAAAAACGCCAAAGGAATATATTTTGATTGAAACATAACATATTTTTAGTGATATACGTATTTCAAAACTAGACTTTTTTTCTATCAAATCGGTGAATATGTAATAATCTACTTTGATCGTGTGGCAACGTATTGGCACATTGCTAGTAGTTATTATAATTTTTTGGACACCAGACAAACTGTGGAGTATATATACGAAGAGAAGAGGCGCACGCACGCAGTCGGCCTCTCGCTTTCTCGCACACATGAGTGTTACATAAAGGCGACGTTAACAAATAAACCCTAAAACCCTAGGTGCACGATTGCTGCATTCATGGGTACTGCAGTGCGTGGTGGAGCACCTTTGTAGGAATAGTCAGCTCGCGTGATAATTTGATCCGTAGGAGTTGATCGTCGGGACCACAGGTGAACGACTTGGACCGCGGTGGCTCGCCAGTTGCCACAAATCGAGTAGCCACATTTAAAATATCATTTTTTAGCAGGGTTAAGAGTTCTGATTTTCAATGGCGCGTTATAAGTGCTAGTAAGTAGTTTTTAGAGCGATTGGTATGGAGCGAAAATGGAATTCCTAGTACTAGGTACCTCCTTGGCGTATGGTTGTATGTTTTTTTTTTGCAATGGAGGTTGTATGGGTTTATGTTGCGAGATGTTGAACCTGGTAGTTCTAGGGCAAATACTATGGTTTAGATTTAGATGCTGGTTTTCTGTAATGAAAATCGGAAGGGGAAACCCTTCTTTGATTAAAAAAACTACTACCTCCATTCTGGTTTACTAGTCCCCATCATACTTTGGGTCACAGTTTGTCCATGAATTTTACTTGTAAAATGTGAATGGAAAACGAGATTTCGTTTATACCCAAACAAAAAAGGACTGGAGGGAGTGATTGCTCTGACACGGACACGACCTATCATAGCGCAGGCATTGAACCGGCGCGCCGGCCAAGAGGGTCGTACTTGCTGCAGGCCCGCCTAAGCATGCCTCCTCGCCGCGTGCAACCAGCTTAAGACTGCCCCGCCTGCCTTCATTGAATCCGCGCGTGTGCCGGCAACACGCCCGTCCGCGAGCCGGTAGGCATTCTAGAACACAAAAAATGACTAAAATATAATTAATTTACGCATGGTCTTGACTTGTTGTGCTCAAGACCGGTAGCGAGGAACTAGTAGAGGTTTTTCTTTATTTATAACTCTCCTCACATTTTTTTGGCTTTGAAATGAATCATGGTTGTGGACATTATGTATGAAATGTGCGAATATCAGTGAACATGAGTTTGATGTGGAAGTTGAACTTGGAATGTCGGGCTTGCGCGTGAACTATACCATGTCCAATGCTTCGTCTGTTATTGTTGTAAATTATTGTTGTTATTACATGACCCAGAAAAAACATTTTGTGCCACATCAGTAGATGCACGGACATCACAACAGGCATGCTGACTGGATAAACATTTGAACCTAGCTATTATGAAGGAAATTTTGTATTGACAACAGTTTTAGATAGCAGGAGACGCCTAGCACCTTTCTGCCTCTACTAGCTTATTTCTGGCTTCTTCCATCTCTTCTTTGGCTTGGGTGAAGAGAGCATCTGATTGCTATTTTCGCTTCATCAGGAACTCAGCTACATTCTCAAGGGCTGTTGCACGCTTTCTTTCAGCCTTTACTAATGCCACGAGGACACGTACACGACTCCACCTGGCTTGTGTGTAATCCAGCATCATCTAGGAATTTGCACCTTGTGTCTAATCCAGCATCATTAGGGAACTGGAACCTTGTTTGTAATCCAGCCTCATTTTGGAAACATGATCTCGAGGTTGACCATACTTCCCTCCTCGCAGGAACTGCATCCTGACATGAAGTTACTTCTTTTTAAATCAATACACGAGCAACCTAGATCCATTTAGTAGAAGCCGGATAAACAGAACTCGGAGAAGTGAATTCAAAAGGAAAAATATAAAACATACTACAAGGTGAGAACACCCACTTCCTACATCAAGCTAAAAACGAAAGCATTAGGAAGATTAAGACTCTTCTTATTACACATCGAAGAACACCACGCTTAAGAGAAACAGAAACTACAACATATACACATCGAAGAACAAGAGGCTACACGAAAGTAATTGAAAGGGTGTTACTTACCAAAGCTCGTTTTACAGGTTCGGTGCAGCTCCTTTTTAACTTGCCACGCTCCTTGAAGATGTCCCGAATATCCCGTGTTTGGTCTTCATTGCTCCTCTGCATGTTCGCACTCGTGGTTTTAAAATCTCAACATGGCAAGAAAAATATACTACTAGTAATACCCGCACATCTTGTGGGCAGCATTAAAGCACTCGTCTGCCATGTTAGAGCATCTCCAACAGAATCGCAACACGCGGCGCCTTAAAAAGCGTTCTGATCTTTGAGATCGAGAAGTAGATAGAGTAGAGGATAGTTCTCGGCATATATAGATAAAAAGATAATTCAACTACTCCTCGTCGTCCGACTCCTCCTCGGTGATGTCCTCCTCCGACGTCTGACTATAGGCGTGAAGATACCGATCGTCGTCGGATTCCTAGGGCGATGCTGCTCCTAGCCTCATGTTGAATTGAACGTCCGCTTTTTGCCTACACATGTCCTCGCGATAGGCGGCTCGCTCCGTCCTCCTCTTATCCCTCTCGGCCCTCCTTTGCGCGTAGAACTCACGCTCGTTGATGATGTCCTGCGGGAAGTGTTGGCGCCACAGCGCCATGGCTTCCTCATCCATATCGGCGATGCCGAGACGGTGCTCCCGCCTCCGGTTGTCGCGACGATCTTCGTCGGTGCTAAGCCGCGGCAGAGGCGTGAGCTCCTGTGCCCGCTCCCGCGTCAGCAGTTGGGGAAGTTCAATGTTCTATGAGGCCACCGGAGGCGCCACACCGCCGCGTCGTACGTGCGGGCGGCCTCGTTGGCGGTGTCGAAATTGCCGAGGCCAAGGCGCATCCCGCGGAACCGGATCTCGGCGGAGAAGCCGCCGGAGGGGCGCGCGCGGACGCCGCGGTATCCCGAAGTTTCCTGGCGACGCGGTGGCATGGTGGCGCGGCGGCGGCGAGGCAAAAATGAGCGGGGAGAGAGCGGTGGCAAGGCACAGAGCGGTGGGAGGGCGTTGGATTTTATAAAGCGCACCGGATGCCGCGTGCCAAAACTAGCGCACGCCCGGCCGCTTTTTCCCACGCGCACGTGATCCTTTCCCGACGTCTCTGCTATCTCTACTCTCTTCTCTACTGTTATATTTATTTTATATTTAATATTTAATATTTATCTCTACTTCCTTTACTGTCTACTTTTTTTCTCTATACTTTTTTTTCTTGCAATGTAGGCCGTCCGATTTATATCTAACAGATAGGAAGGAAACAAATGCGAATTTTGCAAAAAGATACCCATACCCCTCTCTAGATTTGCAAATAAGGCCTTCCCTCGTTCATCCTTTTCTCCCACAAGATAAACTACTCATACAAATGCATCTTGATGTGTGCAACGCATGGGCATCTTGCTAGTTCTAAAAACCTTTCCATCATTTGCCACACTACTGGTTGCATATGAAAAACCTACCCAAGCACAGCGCGATACAGGAGCGACGCACAATTACAAGCTGATATTCTGTTGGAAAATGGAGGCTATAACCAATTACTTTTACGGGAAAAATAGCACCCAAGAAATTTGAAGGGTAGGTATGAACAAAATTGGAACTGCACATGTACTGCTAAGTGATTCAATACACACATTACTAATCGAGGAGGAGAACGATGGTCGCGGCGGCCTCTATGACTCATGGTCGGCAACGGGAGTCAGTTCATTGTCCACAACGGTGGTACTTTTGTGCTTGGCGTCGGCTTCCGGGAAGCAGATCCGAGACCGTGGAAGACGATGCCGGGGAAGAGGCTCCGTGTACGACGACGACGGTGGACCGGCTCCACTGCGGTGTACGAGGTTATCGATAAGGCAAATGCGCTGCGGTGGACGAGTGCGCCGATGTAAAGGGGAGGAGCACGAAGGCTGCGGTGCCGTGGAGAAGTCTATTTTGCGGTGGGGATAGAAAATGGGGAGTATTCAGGTGTACTACTTTGGGTGCCGGGGTGGGGTTGGCTGTGTAGGGTGAACCTGAAGTTCTGAAAACAGCCCCTACCAAGCGTCATCCGTAGGCCTGTTCAAGGCTATGATGGTAACTTCCCACTGCTCGAATCAGGGTCGCGAGAGATTTTCCCGCCAACCTCAAAATTTTGTGACACTGGACTCCCCGTGTGGCGTGTTGAGTGATTCGGCTAAGCAACTAGCGAGTAGTAGTAGTAAACTCTGCATATTACATTTGACCAAAGTCAAACTTCCTAAAGTTTGACCAAGTTTATAGAAAAATATAAACATTTACCTTAACAAATATGTATGATGTGAAAGTACATTCAATAATGAATCTAATGGTATTTATTTGTTATTGTATATGTTAATATTTTTTGTTATAAGTTTTCTGAGAGTTTACAAAACTTGACTTTGACCAATGGTAATACGTGGACTTAAATAAAAATGGAGGGAGTACACATTTGTTTTCTTATTTTGTAGTGAACTAATCATTTGTTGAAATTGTGAAATAAATATATTAGGCTATTGATTTCGAATGTAATGGTCTATACAATTCAATAGTTACAATCATTGTTGAATCCCAAGATGTATACAAGGTCTATAGTACTTCACAACATGCTCAAACTCACATAATCCCAGTCAAATGAGAATCTAAATGCATTTCATAGTTATTACTTTGTAGGATGCAAAAAAAAACAACCATAACTCTACATCAGCCATTATAGAAGCAACATTTTGACATATCCCAATGTGTGAAGGAAACGTGCAGAGAGAGCTTTTGAAGATGGAGCAGATAGGCGGGAAAGATTGTATGTATGTGGACGAGAAAGTAGGAGACAAACCTAACAAGACAGAGAGAGAGAGAGAGATAGAGAGAGAAAGAGAGAGGACGAAGTTAGGTCTATGAGAAAGATGGAGACATGTAATATATGTGAGATGCGTGTGCATCCGGATTCTGTATACGTGGAAGGAGAAGAGACAACATGTTTGATGAAAGAGCTCGAAAAACATGGATGAGAGGGGAAGGATCTCGTGGGTTGAGGGATTGACAATTTTGTGCGGGGGAGAGAGGGATTAGTAATTTTGTGCAAGAGAGAGAGAGGGTGGGGGGAGGAGTCAATCAGTCATCGTCACATCACCCTGCTTCCAAAGGACCCCGCATTCTCTAGCGCGGTGTGGTCGCCGTCTTCGATCTGCTCGATGCCCTCTTTGAAGATTGAGGTGTTGTGCATGTTGGGGGTGCAAAGAAGCACAAGCGAGAGTGGTCTCCGTATAACCTTGGATGGGGATGAATTATGTGCTCGGGGGAGTGTGTGTGTGTGTGTGTTGTGCTTCGTGTGTGTGTGTGTGTGTGTGTGTGTGTGTGATATTGAGAGAAAACAAACCTAAGGAGAGAAATGGGTATTCACAAAGAGATTGTGCGGGCCTTGAGGTGGGCAGGGGCCGGGTGAGGGTCGTGTCAAAATGTGTGCATTGATGCATGTGTTGCATGCGACCGTGCGAGGGACGGACGAATCAAGAGAGATGGTTGTTGTGTTACGGAAGCTCCTCTCTCTCCCTCTCTCTCTCTCTCTCACACACACACACACACAAGTAAACTAGAAGACCGTTCTCTCATGTATACACAACGTATCGGCATCTTTCTGTGTCTCACTCATGCATGATCATTTGCACATTCACACCTCTCTATGTCTTTATCACACGCACACCGTCTCCACATTGCCCTTCCGCCACAACACACATATGGACACATACACACGTTCTCTCTCAGTCACACACACAAAATCAGTATTAAAAAAACTAGGGCGCACCTAAAACGTCCAAATCCAAATAAACACGAACTGGAGCTAAATTCAAATATATGGAAATATTGCAGCATCAAGAACTTTCCCAGGAAAAAAAAGTTGAGTAATATTCGAGGATTGGTTTCACACACACAACAAGGTTCGGTGGATGTCCTTCGAGCGACGACGCGAACGCACTGCGTTCAATCGACCGGCTACCAGTTCACGCGCTTGCACAGGATTCCGTATCGTGGTTGTGGTACTAACTAATAAAAGCGCTGCCTAAGTCTAATGTTTATGTGTACTAGTACGGTTTTCTTTTAAGTTTGACCAACCTTATATAAAACTAAAGTAAGCTCCCACACGCGCACTCATCAATATGCCGCCGCCGCTGTTGCGCATGCCGGTGCCCGCCTGCTCCGGCCAACAATTTCTCGCCCATCACCGCCATGTCGCCACCATCCCTGTGCCATGAAACCGAAGGCTCACCCGCTCACGCCGTCTGCAGTCCCTCCTCGCGATGCCGCCGCGCTGCCAAGCACACGAGAAGCTGGTGGAGCCGCGTCTATGCACGCAGCCTACGAAGAGGAGGACGAGCGCGTGCTCCAGCATGCCGGCGAGGAGGAACTAGCGTGTCATTGTCTTCTCCGCCCGCGCGGAGGAGGCGCACATGGTGGCTGTCGCGGCGGAAGCCGGTCGCGTGCGCGTCGAGCCCGCAGACCGGGTGCGGACGCGGAATCTACCTTCGAGACCTTGAATGCCACGTGGATCCTGCAATCTGAAGGAGCAATTTGGGTCAGTAGACTCATGTGAGCCGTTTGATGCAACATGGATGGCTAGAAGGGCTTCTTCCACCTCTTCTGCCGTCTTCTTCCTTTGCTCCCTCGAACTTCTTTCACAAATCGACTGACACAAATTATACTACTAGTACGAATGTATTAAGTACAGTAGGAACATGAAGATATGAGCAGTAGTACCAACTGCAAGAATAACAGTAGTAAGACATAGTACTAGTACTACTGTACGTACTAAAGAGTTCAAATAATGAGAAAGGACACACTAAACATAGTTCTGCTGGGGCCTCAGCACAACACACCCTTGAAAATAAACTAAACAACTAGTCCGCTTGACACTACAGTAGAACCAGCATGAGCGACGGCACTGCCACCTACTCGGAGTCCGAGTCCACGTCCTCGACTTCGTCCTCGTCCCTCTTCCTCTTCCTCTTCGCCAACGCTTCTTTGCTTGAACCAGACACTGGGCTCTGCTTCTTCATCCAACCCTTGTAGTTATTTAAAAAAAGGTAGGCATCCATTGCTGCGTACAGGATGTGATCTTCATCTAATGTCTTCGACTCCCATGCATGATGAAACTTCGTCATGAGGTTTCTTCATTTAAGCGTCTGAAGGATCAATCATGGCTGCTGCCGAGTCAGCATTGAAGGTTGAGAGGAGGACACAAGGCTTGCCTTACGGAGATCGAAGGGCTGGCCTACAAGAAGACCTATCCGACGCAGGACATCCCTATCGTTCTTAAAGCCTCTGATGTGAATTTCACTCTTTTGTCCTTGAGGAAGTTCTTAAAATCCTGGCACTCAACGTCGGCATGGCATATGTGGTAGACCAAGCAAATGTTATGTACGCAAACCTGGATCATCAGGGCTTCTTCCTCTCTTCGTCCTTTAGATCCTTCTCTTGTCCCAGGACTGTGGTGTACTCAACATCTAGCCCAGCGACCCACTCATCCGTTGAACTGTTGAACATGCGTAGGAAGCGAGCAAGCCATGCTTTCACCGTCGCGGATCCACGTGTGTAGATGACGGTGAACTGATCGCCGGTGATGGCTCTAACCTGGTACTCAGCGGCGACCATGGAGATTTGGGAGGCCATAGATTTTGGAGGAGAGTTAGGAGAAGTTGAACTATTGTACCCCGGAAAAACTGGGAGCGAACTAATGTGAAAGGACGGGACGACTAGGAGCAAACTGTTGTAAGGTAGAAGACGGGGACGAGTAGGGCGTGCGAACGGCATGGGGTTGCTGGCTTGCCCGGTGGATAAACGGTTGCAAGCCCCCCAAAGAGTTCTCGAGAACTATGAGGGACCCACTAGATGTCATGTCTACTAGACCCATATCGTAGGCCTGACGGTATAGCTTCTGCCTGTTCGCATGCCATGCCGACGCGTGGATGTAACTTCACTTAATTCCGTCAACCGCGCCTCCCACGACCTTCGCCTCCCTCGGCGGTCGCCCTTTGAGACTTCGACCCGGCTATAAATGAGCAATTTTTTTTGCCTACTCCGCATGCATGATACTCCCTCTGGTCCTTTTTACTCCCGTCAACCGTTTGCAAAGAGTTTGACCAAATTTATACTTTTTTAACACCACCTTATATTAATTAACCAGCCACACCAGTACACTCATTTGATACAATATTCACTACACAGGGCGGTATGTTATTTACAAGAATACCATCTAATCTATTGTCAAAGCTATACTTAGCGATTAAGTGTGCCACCTTATTGGCGAGCGGCTAATCTTTGACAATTGAAGATTGTTGATCAACTTCGAGATGCTCAACACTTTCATCTTGAGTCACGCATAGCAGACCTGTCATAGTCCCCCGATGCAAGAGACGCTACCACAAAAGTGCAATCAGTCTCTAAAATTACAGGATTATGAAGAGAAATACCTATGTAGAGACCGGCAATGCAAGCCCTAAGCTCCGCTTCCTCCACGCTTTGACAGGCATCAATGAAATCCCACGTAAATTTATACTAAAAATATCAATATCTACAATATTGATTATAATGAGTATAAGAACTACGTTTTATAATGAGTGTAAAAATATTGATTTGACATTGTGAATGTTGATACATTTTTCTATAAGTCTGGTGAAAGTAGAGGTACATTGACTTCAGACAAAACTTAAATGCACAATGCAGACTAGTTCCTCCGTCCAGGTGCGTGGCATGTCCTATCTTGTCATCACAACAAGTTTAGCTATTAGAGTACCACTACCTCCCTTCTAGTTTAAAGGGCTCGATTCAAAATTTTCACCTACTCTTCGCAAGATAGTAGAGGCGGTGGAATAGTTTTTGAAGTCTGCAAAAGTACTCAACTAGTGTCGTCGTTCTTCACAAAAAAATGTGTTTACTAATGCATGCATGAACAGTACTTACTCTAACCCCCCCCCCCCTCTCTTCTTTAATTCTTTCCCACATCAGCATGTTTGCTATAGTATTCCCGTGTGCATGATACTAGCTAAGATACCACCATTATGGCCAGCCTTAATCATCGCATGCAATAATTTAGTGCACCTTGAAATATGAACATGTGTGGGGCGTGTACGTTTTTAATGACTTGAGACTATACCTAGCCCGGCATGCAAGATGACTTATTATGCGCCATTCCACATACCTACAGGAAGCCCGTTCGTCTCCAAATCTTTTCCTCTCTATGTGTGGAAACAATATGCCTGCCACACTCTCCTCCCTCCGGCGGTCCCACCACTCCACCCCGTGTGAAAAAATCTGCATGCATGACTCTCCTCCCCCCACGCTCGTCCAATCCGTTGTGACCAGCAATATTTCCACCCATTCGCTCCCTCGTAATTTATTCCAACAAATATGCCCACGTGGTTGTTACTTAACTGCAGGTGCATTGGGTCACTAACATATGGGCCCAACAGGGGTTCGGCCCACATGTCAGTGATGCAACTGGACCTGCAGTTAAGTCAGTGCAGCTCGGTCCATATCTTACATAGGTGTGCCATTGCTCGCTATAAATATTGCGCCTCCCACGAAATCGCTATCTCCTCTCCCTCACATTCACGTTCATCGCTATCTACTCCCCCTCCCTCTCACATCGACCACCATGGCAACGCCCCTCCCAAGCTCTAGGAGCCCCTCGCTGCACCGCGCGGACGGTCACGCGTCGTCGTTCCGTTCCTCGCCGCCACTAGTCGAGGAGGACGCGTCGGTGTTCCGCTCCTCGCCGCTACGCGACGCGTCGCTGTTCCGTTCCTCGCCGCCACTAGTCGAGGAGGACGCGTCGGTGTTCCGCTCCTCGCCGCGACGCGACGCGTCGCCGTTCCGTTCCTTGCCGCCACTAGTCGAGGAGGACATGTCGGAGTTCCGCTCCTCGCCGCGACGCATCGAGGTGGACGCGGCGGCGTTCCCAATCTCGCCAGCACGCGCGTCGGAGGACGCGTCGGCTCCCCACTACGAGGAGAACGCCGCGCCGCCCGCCGAGCCCCCCAGCCTTGAGGAGCTTTGGAAAGAAATGGATGTCGCCTTGTGGGAGGCTTTGCCTCCAGCAGAGCGCACCAAATAGAGGCAGAGAAGAAGGCCGAGGAAGAGAAGCGCACCACGGAACAAGCTGCCTGGGAGGCCTATGTCACGTCCAAGAGAGTCAGGCAATTGGCTCTTTGGCAGAAGGCTCGTCTGCGAGGGCCGTGAGGGTGGCGGAGGACGCCGTGCCGACGCCTCGAGTGCGATCGGGCCCAAGCGCCTCATCTACGCTTGGCGATGCGTGGACGGTGCACGCTTCGGCGGTGGAGTACCTATTGGCGCTGGATCACCACACCGGTGAGATCGCGCCGCCGCCAAGAAGCCGACAATCAGCACCTCGCGAGTTGTGAGGCCGAGGAAGAGGCGTTGTGTCTGCTGGGAAACGGCCAAGACAGGCACTCGTGGCGCGTCATAAGCGCGCTCTGCGGCGTCGTGGCTTTTAGGAGGAGTATAATTTTTGTTTCGTAAGGCGATCTCATTAGTTTTGGGACGCCAAATGATAAATCGAGCGTTCAGGATTTTTAGCGTCCTTAATTAAGTATGTAAAATGGAAAGTTTGGAAACCTTGTGTATTCGTACGGATTTTGCAAGTACGTGCATATAGCACAAACTTTACTATATACTATCGCACTACACGTCTCTCTCGATATATGCTTGCAGATTGTGCTACTCCCTCCGTCCAGGTCAATAAGTCATCTTTGGTTGTGCACCATGACCAAGAAGGAGGGAAGACTTATACACCTAGACGGAGGGAGTACTACTATTACTTATGTACGTGCAAATGCACGTTTTAACATTACGATGCGGTTTTTGTAAAAGTAGAAAAACAGCACTAGTCAAGCTTGTGAAACGATTCAATGCAAAACAAATGCAAAAATGCTCGTTTCATTGTTTACTTTTAGCTTCCTTCTCTGTGGTTATTTCTCTGTCGTACTTTGTACGGAGTATCTCACTGGTTGGAAAGGCATGCAAATTCCCAAACCGCTTCCTACACCCTGTATTGAATATTTTTGCCTAACAAGTTGTGCCGTGCAATTGGAATTCCAACTTGAGTACGACTACTAGTAGGAGTACCAGGGGCCAGTTCTTTTAGGCTTCTAGATTAGTAATCCCATAACTACTACCTCCGTCCTGGTTTATTGGTCCCCATTGTAATGTGTGTCAAATTTTGATCATAAATTTAACTAATGAAATGTTAGTGCATGTCACATGCACTACTCCATCCGTCTAGGTGAATAAGTCATCTTAGGCTGTGCACCGTGATCAAGGAGGAGGAGAAAACGAGAAACGTTAATGTTTATTTGCTAATTAACAGTATTGCATGCAATGAACTAACCACTGCATGTCGTGTTTGATATCTCAAGTCATTAAAAGCATGCACACTCTTTATCTCTTATTGGTTGATATGTCAAGAAACAAGAAACGAGGTAGAAGTTAATGCACCGCGCCTAAGTGTTTTGGGATTATTTGGGTTTTATAAGATGACTTACACACCTAGACGGAGGGAGTAACATTTTATCAGTTAAATCTTTGGTCAAAATTTAGCACAAATTACAATGGTGAGGAATAAACCAGGACGGAGTAGTAGTTTAGAAGCCCAAATAAATGAGTGAGGTGCCTTATTGTTACTCTCCACTGTGACTAGTCTTGTGGGAAAAGCTGGGCAAGCCGCCAAAAGAACTGGCCCTAGGAGTAGTAGCTAGGGATCAAGTGTGCGAGATGAACCGGAGAAAGTAAATGCAGAGAGATGAAATGCAAAAAAGACGGAGGGATGTGATGGTTGCTTGTCCGCTTATTTTACCGTGCCACTTATTCTTTGGGAGTGGTTGGGTTTTGTGATATATGACTTCTTGCGCCGCCACAGCGGGGTGAGAGGTGAGACTCCCGTGTAGCGCCGCCCTCTACACTTGTACTACATCGGTCGTGGTTTATTAGTCCCCATTGAATTTGGATCAAGATTTAATCGACAAAATGTTAGTGCATGTCAACAAAAACTATATCGTTGGATTCGTATTTGAACATAGTTTTGAATGATATAATTTTAGGTGACATGCATCAGTATTTATCGTATTGTATATAAAGTTAGTTCAATTTTTGGTCGTACTAACCTATAGTAGTAAGGTGCCCGTGCGTTGCGCCGAAGAGTGAAATGCATTGATAGGGGAGTTGTTTATTTTGACAAAGGATGTGGGGGTCATCTCATGTGTAACGGGTATCGATAGGTTTCTTCGGATATTATCTCATCTCTAGAGATCACAAACATCCGGGTGAAATAGATAAAAAGGTATCTTTTGCAAACAAAAGCGTTCAAGTGTTCAACTTGCATCCAAAACTTGTGAAGAAATAACATTTATTGTGCTTTGCAAGAAATGATCTTTAAGAATCAGTTTTTGAGTATCGATTGTTATACATGTTGGCTACAGATGACATGGCACTTTCTTATAGTCAACAGTTGGCTATACTATTAAGTAATATTAGCCATGCCCTTATACACCTAGACGGAGGGATTAAATCAGGATGACTTGCAAGGCGAGAGGAGATGTAAGAAATGGTTCATCGTAAGTCTTTCACCAATACTGTAGTAAAAATTCATACATGGAAGATTCTAGACTAAACCATAAACGGATACACTTTTATTCATGCGCGATACTCCAATATAGCAAGATCCTGCATGGAAGTCTCCACATGCTTAGACAGCGGATTACATTGAGCGAAGACTAATGACCAACATTTAACTTGATAATGCGTATTTTTTTAGAAGAACAGGGAGGCTCCTCCCCGGTTCCATTATCAAATGAAACCCAAAGTGTCTTACATCAGCTCACTGAGAGGAGCAGTTCAAAGGAAGGACTGTGGCGAAAGCCACTCAAGTTTAACGACAAGCTTATAGAATCAAAAGCGGCAAAGACACGGGCCATAAGCGCCCACACACACACTACATGTTTTCTAAGTGCACTTGATAATGCGTATGTCCAGGTGAACCTCCTTGGAGTCCTCGTGCACCGCGTCTGCAGGTAAAGGATGCCATGGGTTTTCCAAGTCCACATTGGCGGGATAGTCCCAGCTCCCCAGAGTCCAAGTCCGTTCGATGAGGCCGGTGTCGCCGCCCACGCGACCCGGAGGGGTAGTAACACTGACCACGCACCCGTACATCTGCCTCGTGTCAGTGTCAGCATCATCGGCGTCGCCCCTGACGCACATTACAGAGACGGGGCGAAGGCCTGCGCGGGCCTCACCAGTGCCCACGATCAAGAGGAAGACGCTGCCGTCCCCCTCCGAGACTAGCAGGCGGCGGTGATCCTCCAGCGACTCCGGCATGGTGAACCGGTAGCACGTCTCGTACTTGATGTTGTCCACCAAGGGCTAGCAGTGATCGCTCCACGCATCCATGAGGTGATGCACCATGTCCGCCGGCGAGCCACAAAACAGCATCGGGCACTCATAACAGTGGACGAATGGCTCCTTGGAGGCATCGACCAGGCCGTTCATGAAATGGGAGTGGCTGTAGGGGTGGTTGCGGCCGCCGAATGGAGCGCAGGAGGGAGTGGTTGTAGGGGACGTTGCGGCCGCCGAATGGAGCGCAGGAGTAGCACACGAAGCAATAGATGGTGTCCTTACTAGTACTCCCTAGTCTCTATCTATCTATATCTATATATATCTACTCTTATAGAAAACCGAGTTGGTGATGATGGTGTGTCGTGCAATGCACGGGCATCTTGCTATTTTTTTGCATATAAGTCCAAACACCACGTAGACACGGTCTTTGAGCACGGTTCGTAGTCGTTCCACGCTCGGGCATTGAAGTTTGTAACTATTTTAGATTAGAATATACTACTCCTCCGGTGCTAGTAGTAGAGCAGAGTCCTACTCTACTACTCTACTCAAGCGAGTTAGGGCATAGTACTGTAGTAGGTACTATAGGGAGTACCAGTACTGTGATCACTCAAGCAAGTTGTCTGGCATCGATATGACCCTATGCTGCTGGTATGTGCCTCGTAAGTCAAGCGGCGTGTTGTAGTCATCATCACATGTCCACTTCCCGCAGCACATATTTGCTTCTCCATCTTTGTCCGCACATAATCTCGTCCAAGCTTCCATCCATGCTAAGGCGCCTCCCCCTTGTCCGAAACCCAAGCACCAACAATGGCAGAACTGAGCAGCGTCCGCCGAAAGAGTGGATGGAATTCGCTCCCCACAGAGGTAATCAAGCTCATTGTTTCGCGTGTGGACAATCTCAGTACCATGCCGCTCGCCGCGTGCTCATCGGGGTGTTACCGTTTACTCGAAGCCCTTAGGCCGGAGCTTTTTAAGCCAGCTCCTTGCTTGCTGATGCCGCCTGATCTTCAGAAACGGCGTGTCACGCAGCATAACGATCGTAGGGTGGCGAGCATCAACCCCCTTCACTATGATCCAATCCCCGCCAGCCTCAGCTACATTAACGGTATGTACTGGGTTAGCATGAACACGTCTTGGATGGTGCTCGTCGACGGTCGTGGCAGTTGGATGCTCGTGGAGGTCTACACCCGGCGATTGATCCCCCTTCCTTCGATTAACACTACACTGCTTTGGCACCGCGGCCTAGAATACTCGGAATCTTACAGTAGCCAACATGATACCAAGTTTGATTTGCTCAAGGTTGTAATCTGCCAAGTGCCCACAAGATCTGTGAATTATAAAGATTTCAGGCTAATTGTGTTCTTCAACCGTGGTCTCGCCTATCTGACAGGTCACTGCGGTAAGTGGATAAATCTGCACGTCCATCGCAGGATCATACATCCTCCATGGTTCTCTGATGCCATTGAACACAAGGGCTTCATTTACGCTGTCGAATCCTTCTATGGTTGGACGTATTGCTGGCCTACCCTACTATCGCTACAAACGGCTGTTACAGCAGTATGTTACTTTCCTATGATATCATGATGGCTTGCTTATATTATCACAACATTAATCGAAAAATATTCATGCTCATAACATGTTGTTCTTAAGATTGACTAAATCAAGAGCCCTCTTTATTTGACTCCAACTTGATATGATGTTGTAGGCCGCCTGGTGTCCCTACCCTTCCTAATCCCGTAACCTTTCAAAGAAAAGCGGCATGGCAGTTGCGGTGGTTCTGGCTCGATCGGGCGACAAATGAAAAGATTGATGATCGTCAGACGCATCGGATGTGTTGTTTCGCGGAATACAATCACGATCCTTTGCAAGGTCTTTGAGCGGGATCCCAGCTTCTCCGGGCCTTCGTGAATTTTTGACTAGAGGCTGGTAAGTAGCCTTGGTACACGCTCTCTGCTTTGTCGGACTGAATTATCCGATTAACCGTAAGATAACCGACGGCAAGGATCATGATGGCAGCGGGTTTCGTTCATCGTGCAAAACTGTGTGTCCAGCTGCATACCATGCGCCTCTGCATGCACCATACCCTGATATGTGCCGCCATGCTCGCAGCCCAAAGTAGGAGAGAGGGTCGCAAGTATCGGACTTCGACCGGTGGTGGAGTTTCCGTCAGCACCCATCTAGTTCAAGCCGTCACCAATCTCCACAGCTTAATAAATAGTAATGTCTAACTGAGCCAGTTAGTTAGATGTGTACACTTGGTGTAGTAGGATCTTTATTTAGTTTTATGCATACACTTGTTCTTTTGTGGTAGCCCTTTTGTAATGATGGCTGATGTTTGGTTTGGAAGAGAGAGCTGCATCTTCACTCTTCTGGCCTACTTATCGCTTCAATTGCACCCCCAGCCTCGGTTGTCAGCCGCCGCTGTTTTCAATGTACAATCAGTAGTATATTTAAATGCATTGGTTGAATAAATGTGTTGTTAGAACGACAAACACAATGTTTTGGAATTCGCTTGCAGTTCGATCCTTTAGTGCCCTGCACTACCATACGTAGCTCATACTATTTTTCAGTATGGAACACATTTTCCACTTGTTGATAACATGCAGCCCATCGATGAAGGCCCAATAGAGAAGCCCATAATTAATCGGAAGGAGTCTCTCACATGAATCCGCCTGTACATGCTCATGGTCCCCTAAACATAAATAAGTAAATAAACAAATAAAGCTAAATGCTCATGCACCAGTTCTTTGGGAAAAGCAGGTAGCCCAAGATTTCTTTTTGAAGAATACCCAAGCTAGGCCTATTTGTTTTCTCCGAATTACTGGGCTGCAAATCTTTCAAGACGAGGAGGATGCTTCCATCCTGGCCAAAGAGTATGGTCAATATCTCTAAAAGTAATATCAAAAGGTTGAAAATTCCAAAAAAAATTATAGCAAATGGGATATTAGTTTTTTTTTGTTTTTGTTCTTCACTGATATCTTATACGTATTTCATTGGATTTACATGACATAGTACTAATTTATTTTTAAATTTGTTTTAGTATGGCTATTAATTTTTGGATTAAGAATATTTTGTTCCCCAGCAATTTGCGAATTTTCAAAATTTCCCACATATTTAGTTAATTTTTGACCACAATCGACTCGTTAAAAAGGCCAGCAATTCTAAAAATGGAAAACGGGCTGCAATAAATTCCATATGAATTAGAAAATGAGTAAAAAATATAAAAATGATAGCAAATGGGTTGTACACGCCACAGATTTCGAGGCTGACTTGTTTACGCAAGGCTTTGTCAGTGAACACACGATTCTAGCAGTAGTGACTGTTGGATGTCCATCCAACGGCCGACGTCTTCTTCAATCTCCGATCTTCCTGCTCGGCCGCCTAAACTAGCGCCCGGCGGACTGCTGCTCCCTCCTCTTGTGGCCCGATGTGATGCCGCAGGCTTCCCCGCCCACCCTACTCCCTCCGCTGGCCTGGCCGCACGGAATCAATCGCCTCCTTATTACGCCGAAAAAATGATTCCTCCCAATCGACATCCGGGCGAACGGTTGTGAGGCTGACCTGTGGTCCTCCTACGTTGACTCATACGCAGGGCTTGCAAACTTAGTCAAAAAACGATTCTAGCAAAGAAGAATCGTTGGATTTGAATCGAACGGTCCTGTTGCTTCTTCAATCGCTGCTCTTCTTGCACCAGCCGCCCAAACCAGCGTCGGAGACCGCCTGCCTCGCCTCCAAAGGGCACGGCGTGTCGCCGTTGAGGCCTCATCGCCCGTACTACTCCCCCCGCTAGCTAGGCCCTGCGGCGACGGCAGCCTCACACCGCAGCCGAACCAGTGAACCCTCGTACTCCTCTCCGCATGGGCATCCACTGTCGCATCTTCCCCGGCTCCGCGTCGTCCCCTTCCTAGGCCTCGCCGTCGTCCACCGCCTTAGTGCTCTCGGCGCGGCGTGGTCAATGTGGTCAACGACATTCCATCGGAAGAGTATCAGACGTGGAGAGGCCGATACCGGGTCCACGGCCATAGCCCAGTTTTTTTGTGATTTGCCAAGTAAGTCGCTTTGCCAGGCCTATTGGGCTGCAAATATTTCAAGATGAGGAGAGCTTTCATTCGGCTGGCCGAGAAAATGGCCCATCAGTAATGAGAAATGGGCTGCACATTTTTAAAACACATCAAACCGGCAATTAGTTTCAAATATTTTTATTTATTTCGAGATTTTAAATTACATTAATTTTTATGCGTGGAGAATTTGTTGGATTTTATATTGATATACATTTATTTTTAAAATCAGTTTGAATGTGAGTCGAAATTTCAGGATTAAAAACAGTTCGGACCGCTGAAATATGCAAAATTTCAGATAATTTTTAACCGTGGCCACAATATGGGCTGTAATGCTAACAAAAAGAATATGGGCTCCAAAAAACCTTAAGAATTAGCAAATGGGTTGTACATTATTAGAAATAATGGCGGATGGGTTGTATGTTGTTTTCCACAGATTTGAGGCTTTCCTAAAAAGGTTGGCCTTTAAGCAGTGACTGTTGGATGGCCATCCAACGGCCGTCGTGCTTCTTCAATCTCTGCTTTTCCTGCTCCAGCCGCTCAAACAAGCGCCGACGGGACTGCCTGCTCCCTCCTCCCCGCTGCCGGCTCTGACAGCTCGAACCCACCAGCTATATCTTCGCACACAAGGAAGTGCCTCCTTATTACGCACACAAAAATGAATACTCCCCCTGTTAGCTAGGACCCAGTATAGTGGCAGGCTGACTTGTGGGCCTACTAAGTTGACGGGGATGGAGGGCTTTGTCAACTTAGTCAATATGCATGATTCTAGCTCCAGTGACCATATGATGTCCATCCAACGGCCGTAGTGCTTCTTCAACCTCTGGTCTTCTTGCTCCAGTCGCCCAAACCAGTGTCGGTCGTGCCTCGTGCTCCTACCTCCCGTGGCCGGCTGCGATGCGGTGGATGCCTCACCGCCCCCTACTACTCCCACCGCTGGCCAGGCCATCACTCTACTCACCCACACCCCATGTTATTCTGCGGCGACGCCAGCCTCACACCACAGCGAACCAGTGAACCCTCGTACTCCTCTACGCGTGGGCATCCACTGCCGCGTCTTCCCCTTCCTAGGCCTCACCGTCGTCCACCGCCCTGGTGCTCTCGGCGCGGCGTGGTCAATGTGGTCAAGGAACGGCTTCCATCGGACGTGGATCAGACGTGGAGAGGTGACAGTGGGTCCACGGCCGCAGAAGGAAGTGCCTCCTTATTACGCCGCAAAATAATTATTCCTCCACCGACAATGGGACCCACCGGACGGGCCACCGTATTTCACGAAAAAAACATTTCCCCCCTGACTGCTGGGACCCACCAGCTACACCTTCGCACGCAAGGAAGTGCGACAGGGCAAAAAAAACAAAACGATTCGCCCCCTGACTGTTGGGACCCACCAGCTACACCTTCGCACGCAAGGAAGTGCGACCGGGCAAAAAAACGATTCTCCCCCCTAACTACTGGGACCCACCAGCTACATCTTCGCATGCAAGGAAATGCGTCCGGGCAAAAAAACAATTCGCCCCCCTGGCTGCTGGGAGCCACCAGCTACATCTTCGCACGCAACGGAAGTGCGTCCGGGCAAAAAAAACGATTCGCCCCTCTGACTGCTGGGACCCACCAGCTACATTTTCGCACGCAAGGAAGTGCCTGACAGTCGGGACCCACCAGGTCAAAGCGTGCGTAGCATTGTCATTCTGGTCGCGAACGTGTACGTACATACTGGTCGTTGTAGAGGCGCGCACGTGTCATAGTAGAGGCGCACACGTAGCATGTACACGTACGTACAGCGGCGAGGGTGCAAGAAAGAAAATACGGCCACGTACATACATACGGGCAGGGTCTCGAACGCCTACTCACGCATACGTACGGCCAGGGCTCGTGTACATGGCTGGGTTGGAACGGAGAAACAGCGTCGTCGTCGTGTTCATGAGGACGCAACGGAATGCGCCATGTTCATCAGGAGGCAACAGAACGCGTGGGAGCCAACCGGCTGGGTCGGAACGGAATGCGTGGTCGTGTTCATCGGGAGGGCTTGGACGGAACAGGCGATGGAAACGAGGCCTGGCGTACCGCACAACGGAGGAAACGGACCTCCTACGTTCGGAACAGGGTCCTGTTGATCGGGAGGGGCCTGGCGTACCGCAAAACGGAGGAAACGGACCTCCTACGGTCAAAACGGGGGTCTTGTTGATCGGGAGGGGTGTGGCGTACCGCAAAATGGAGGAAACGGACCTCCTACGGTCGAAACGGGGGTCCTGTTGATCGGGAGGGGTGTGGCGTACCGCAAAACGGACGAAACGGACTTGTGTTGGAGCGCTACGGTCGAAACGGGGGTCCTGTTCATCGGGAGGGGTGTGGCGTACCGCAAAACGGTACTCCACGGGATACCGTTCATCTCCACCGTCGACCTCCTCGAGCCTCCACGGGCTCTTGTTCATCCAGCCTCCACCGCGCGCTACTCCACCGCTCTTTGTTCAACCACCCTCCGCCGCTTCATCGCTCATCCAGCCATCCACACCACGGGTCCTGTTCAATCACCCTCCACGGGCACCCCTCCACCGCTCATGTTCATCCAGCCCTCCACCACACCACGGGTTCCTGTTCATCCAGAGGCAACGCCACCGCTCACTGTTCATCCAACCCCCCTGCAACGCTCACTGTTCATCCCAGAGGCAGCATCGATCGGCTTCAGTTAGCAGCAGTAGCGAAGGAATCGCTCGATCGGGTTCAGTTAACAGCCATCGATCGATCGCTCGGGTTCAGTAACGCGTAGCCTGCAGTGCAATCGCTCGGGTTCAGTTAGAGCCCAACGCCTCGCTCGGGTTCAGTTAGAGCCAACGCCTCGCACACGCGCGTGTACGTGTACGAGAGAAACGCAGCGCATCGCCGGCCCCGACCTCCCACCGTAACCGGAACTCCCGTAATTTTCCTCCCTCGCCTTCTACCACGGTTTTTCCGTCATGGACGGCCCAAAGAATGTCATGCAGCTGCGTCTCCGGCCCGCCTGTGACGAAAAGCCCATTTTCATCATGATTTTTTGTCATAGAAGTAGGAGCCCACCACATCTATGATGATACCGGGTTTTGTCACAATTATCGTCATAGAAGTGTCATATGTATGACAGAAAAGAAATTCGTTCGGCCCAAAATGTCACAGATGTGTCTTTTTTTTGTAGTGATATGTGGTGCCACATCAAAGTTGTGCATTGCATATTCAAACATCACACAAACACCTCTTTGGGCCACATGAAGACGGTGGTGCATAGTCCTATATATGATGATCATTCGTGTGCAACGTACGCTTCGCTTATGTGCTGGGCCTGCGAGTAGGTACGTTTGACGAACAAGGATGATTAATTCTTTTAGGGTTGTGTTACTAGGTGTGTAGTACGTGACAAAGGGCGGGTGACCAGCACATATATACATATATATATATATATATAATATAGGGCTGGACTATTCTGTTACTAGTAAAAAAATAGTATTCTGTTACCCCCGGCCCTATAAGTGCGTGACGCGCCTACACCGTAGAATTTCACCGACCCAGCCCGAACCCAACCCAGCTCCTTTCGCCGAAGGCAGCCATCGTGGGCAAGCGAGCAATGGCGTCAGCCGGGGCAAGGGAGCCTGCGATGCCGTGACTGACTGTCGATGGATCACCGCAGCCATCCCCTTCCTCGCTGGGAAAGCAATGACGGGGCCGTGATCCTCGCCTCCTGCCTCCCTCCCTCGCCGGGGCTCCTTCGCAGGGGGGCGTGATCCTCGTCTCCTGCCTCCCCCCTCGCCGGAGCTCCTTCGACGGTGTCATCATCCCCGCCTCCCGCCTCCCCCTCGTTGGAGCTCCTCCGACGAATCCGTGATCTGCGTCACCAGCCTCCCCCTCTCACCAGCTCCTTCGACGGATCTGTGATCACCGCCACCAGCCGCTGCCTCCTCGGACCTCGTCCCCGGAGCTCCACCACAAGCAGGAGCGCCGTCGTCTCCCCAAGCGCCTTGCCTGCATCAATGGCGCCGCCTTCCAAGATTATGCTAGTATGCCGCCAACGAGACGATGAAGAAGACGTCAGATACAAGAACATGCCACTGCAGGTGATGTCTGCTTCCCACACTAATTTTCCTCAAAATTGAATCTGCCTGATTGCTACTGAAGCACAAACGATCAGTTCAAAAAATGTTTTCAGATCTGGGTTTGCTTGAAGAGAAATACCACGTTTGTGGCAGTTCATCAGTCCTGCTATGCAAAAGATTCAATTTAAAAATTGCACACACTATGCTCTGGCTACTTGTTACACTATTAGATTCATCAGTACTACATGTGTGTTGCATCAGTGACACATGTTCCTATGATGCAGAAGCTGATAGTACATTGCAAATGCTTGCATCAATTCATTACACCCCTGCCACTTGATGCAGAATTTGGATGTTGGGGTTACTGTCAGTACCTCTAATATGCTAGCTTCGGTTCAAGTCAAAAAACATAAACTTATGCATCAGTCCAAGTAGCTACTACGCTTTATATAAGGTTCAGCTACCACTACAAGTTGTATGTTATTATTTCTAATAGTACATGTCGTGTAGTTGCGCAGTTCGAACGAGTAAAAGACTATTGTTGAAAAAATATACACTTGTTACACAGTAAGTTAAATGATACAGAAACTAGGAGTACTCCTAATGTAGATGCATAAGTTCTAGATGAAAAAAAGAGAAGACATGCATCAGTTTTATATATATGCATATGCATACTGCTCCGAAGTTCAATGTTCAGTTTACAAGCAGTGCACCAAATGTTTATGCATCAGCTATAGGGACAAGGATAAAAAAAATTGTGCATAACAGATGTATCAGTGCTAGAATTAGTACGTCAGTACATCAGTGTTGACCATGTCCATTCATAAGTTTGACTAAAACTACATCAGATACAAACTAGACAACAAAGTTTAATAACGCCCAGCGATGCAAGTTCAACTTGTGCATTACCTTCAATGCATGACATGTTACCCATATCATGTATACGAAAAAATGCAGAAAAGATTAATCCCAAAACTGGTGAATGTCATTGCAGAAACATGCAAGGCGGCACACGCAAGGAGGGTTTGATGAGCCAAGTAGATATGATGCAACGCCTAGTTGGGTAACACCAGAAATAGCACCTGGATACTTCAACAATACAGGTAGATTTCGAGCTACACCAGAATCATGAGAAGCACGGACTAGTTCTTCTATGCAGCAAACACCGATATGTGGAAATACAAGATTTGCCATTGTTGGGGTGCAACAAGGTCAACAATGTCCCCAACAACAAATGTTTTCCTTCCCTAGCGCATGCAGGATGGCAACAACACACAGGGTTCCACCAGTCGCTCCGTTAACATCAATCATCTGTGCTGCAAAAGCGGTTGCAACGGGAAGACTAGGCCAAAGACACAGGAATGTTCGCCACTCTAGCAGGGTGCAAAGTAGAAGATATGAGCCATATAGACACACTAGTACAGCGAGGTGCTATACAAACGGTTTTTAACCCCTTTCCACAACGGCATTTGGAACCATCGCCTAGTGAGTGACGGCGATGGGGGGGTCCTTCCCACACGACCCAGAAACCGTGGGGAATATGCCCTCATGGCACACACACTCGGCGAAATGAGGTGGGTAATGCGAGCAGCAGCGCTCAAATAGGGAAATACCTACAAGAGAGCTAAAAAATACAATTATCTAGGCGAAATTTTTTCTGGTCGCAAGTACATCCCACACAGTCAATCCCCGCTAAACGTTTCCGTTCGTATGTACATCCCACACAGTCACTCCAAGGAAAACGTTTCTGTTCATAGGTACATCACACACAGTTTTCCCCGTTAAATCGTTTGTGATACGTTGCCATTGCACACGATATTAACAATTTTATTGTTTGCCTTATTGAATGCATCACACACGGTGCATAGAAGAAACTGTGTGGCAAATGTTGTCTGTCACATATAGTTATTATGTGGTAAACGTTTGTGCCAGGTGGCCTAACGCAAACAATTTTCAAGAGGATGTCGTGTGTGATAGTCCATTAATCTAACACGGTTTATTCCTAGAAACTGCATGCCTTATTGAATGCATCACACACGGTGTTTTCTCAATAACCATTTGCAATAGAAAACCCCAATTAGCAGGGTAATTATCCAATTATTAATAATCCATTTATTAATCTAATTGACATTTCATATTAAGCACACAATATATTTCATTTTCATAATTGAAATATATAAGAGTACAACATCATATAGCTTCAGCACTCAGCTACCCCATTACACAACTACACGAGCACCAAGTTTCGCATGCAACATCTATAACTTTTTGAAGTTAGCATCATAGATGGTACATAGACAGATGTATCTCATCTGGAAAACTGCTGAAGCAGAAGGCGAATATTGAGCCTTCATTGATGTTGAAGGTCTTTGTAACTTTAGGCGGTGCACATGGATGATTGACCGTCCATCCTTTGTCCTCTTCAGGAACACTTCAATACTGAACCGTCGGTGTTGTATAAATACCTTCCTCGCCTCCTGACCATACAGGTGGTTTGAGAGATAATCATCAGTGAAGTGCTTTGGAAAGGCCTGAAAACAAGGATGTGCATAAATATCTTCTCTATATTGGAAATGGGGAAAAGGAATAAAAAAGGCAAGGTATAATAGTTAGTACCATCCGGCAGTGAACTGATGTCTTATTCATTGTGCGGACAAAGATCTTGTTGTTTTTTGTTGCTAATTTCTTTATCCTAACAATCTTTCTGAGTTTCTTGACTTGACTGATATTCATGGACAACTCATTTCCTCGTATACAAAAAGGGTCAAACAGTGGGTCAAAACCTCTGACAGCAGGACCTACATGTGCAAGACCAAATTATTAAAAACCTAAATATTAGAATGGTTCCTGCAATTGCACAATAATGTGCTATTAGACAACAGACCATGCACGTGCTAACCTCGATTGTAAACCTTAGTGCTTCCCATTGTTTCCATGCAACACATATAAGGTAGTTAGTCATCAGGTTAAGTAAGGGTTCGCATGCTATCAGTAAAATATGTTGATGAAAAATAAGCACATTACAGATTCATCAGATTAATTCAAGCCACATGGAAAACCCATTTATCCAAACCAAACATGATTAAGAACTAAGAAATATAGCACTTGTATATGTTTCTCATGTATTAAGTGCAGCCAAATTCGATTTATTCCTCACATGCACAACAATACAAAATTCTACCCACGACAATTGGACATCGCATTGAGAAATTGAACCAAGCAGTTAACTAAACACCACAACAAATGAACCAAACATTAACTGAGCACCACATTGCACAATATAACATACTCCTAATAGAACATCAGACAGTTAACCAAACCAAGCATGCTTAACAACTTGGAAATATAGCAATTGTATTTGTTTCTCATGTATTTAGTACAACCAAATTCAATTTATTCCTCACATGGTATACAAGAACAGAATACACCCACAACAATTGAACATCGCATTGCAGAATTGAACCAAACAAAACAGTTAACTAAACACCACAACAAATGAACCAAACGTTAACTGAGCACCACATTGCACAATATAACATACTCCTAATAGAAGATCAGACAGTTAACCAAACCAAGCATGCTTAACAACTTGGAAAGATAGTAATTGTATTTGTTTATCATGTATTTAGCACAACAAAATTCGATTTATTTCTCACATGGTATACAATAACAGAATGCACCAACAACAATTGAACATCGCCTTGCAGAATTGAACCAAACAGCCAACCGTGTCGCGTCGTCGGCGTGCGAGGCTTCGATGGTTGCCTCGGCGGCGAGATGCTCCTCCAAGATCTAGCGGTCGACATGAATGGCAGCCGTCGCAGCCTCATCCACGCGTGCAGCCGCGATTTGCTTCTCTGCTGCGAAATGCTCCTTGAGATCCAGGCTATACTGCACGCACCATGGCTTAGGGCGGCGCTTATTTGGTGGAGGGGTCGGTGATTTGGGTGGAAGGTGTCGCGCTCACGTCGGCGGTCGGGGCATTTGGATTCTGAAGGAGGAGGAGGATGGGGGTGATGATGAGGAAATTACTACCTTGGATACGACCAAAAATATTGCATACATGCATATTTGTCAAGTGATTTCTACTGCAAACTATGCAATAATTAATTTATGTTATCCAGAACAAAAATACTTCACACACTTTTGTCTTTTGTCTAATTGCAGGTGCATGGGACATTTGTACAATCCACATATGAAGATAAGGGAAAAGGAGAAGTTTAGGTTCTGTTCAAAAAGTCCTCTCATGTCACTTTTGGGCCAAGAGAAGATGGAGTCCAAGTTTCTCACGTTCTGGATTCAGATTCGGACTGCACAGACATACCTGACTCAAAATGCCAACAACTTTTTCAAACGGACTCAGAATAGGGTGATTGTTCTTTTGTTGGAAAGTAGATTTCATTCTCTTTCAAACCCAATTGGATTCACCTTCAAATTCATCCGGAGCATTGAGATATCGATGAAACAATCTGATGCTCCAGCAGAATCCGAGTCAAACAACAAGTCCAAAGGTGTTGCATCACCTCCACTTGGGTCCATGAGCCTTGTACGACCTAGGGTTAGTTTTAGGCTGCCTTGGGACGTCCTCCCACCTCCTTGAACGCCACCCCTTGCTCATATATAAGTAGATCCATCTGGTAGCTTTTTTCTGGGGATTTTTTTAGTTAAAAGTGAGCCATTGCAACTTCGTGTACTTCGTTTGTGTCCAACGACCAGACCAAGACCGCTTTCGGATCCCCACCTTATCAACACTTCATCTATATTCGCAATATTCAGATTGCATTATTATATTCTTGCTTGTTCTTTGATTGCGTGCAGAAATAGACCTTCGTGGTCAGGTTGATCATGCTACGGCATGGTCAATAACCTCTCGGAGTTGGTTTAGAGATTGCTAAGGCGCAACGTCGTGCACGTTTGTAGTCGGATCGTCAAAGTCAATTCCACCAAATCGATAGTTATCGTCTCATCGAAAGATTGGGACACCCTCGCCTCTATCAAGTGGTATCAGTTTTCAGGTTGCTCGGTGAGAATTTCCAGTTATCCCTAAATTAGATGTATTTTCTTACCTATTGTCCAAGAAAAAGCCACAAAAAAAATTAGATCTATTCATCCTTTGTCCTAGCCAGTCTGAGCCTTTGCAATTTTCTTTTCATTGTTTGCATTATTGAATTATCGGTTGCATCGTCGTGTCGAGTTGCTGCTCTTAGTGTCTAGCTTGTTTAGAGTTTCGAGTTCTGTTCACATTAGTCACGTCGCCACTGCATCGTTATCCCTTTCGCTGTCCACCACACCATCAATCAATTTCCACCACGTGCTACCCATAGTTCATTGTCACAATCATAGTTGAGGTCGTTAAAATCTTTGCTTGATCCAATCTGCATCTTATCTAGATTGTCTTGGAAAGAGGGAGAGAAAAAAAAGGCAGAGAAAAAAATAGAGAAAAAAGTTAAAAAAATGTCAGAAAAAAAACAGGAGAGAAAGAAAAAGAAAAAAGTGAGAGAAAAAAAGAGAAGAAAAAAAAGAAATTTCGAATCTATCTAGAATCAATCTCGTACCTGAATTCAGATTGGAATCTGTTTTGCGTAGTGTTCAGTAAAACAGGCATATCTTTTTCATCCGAAGTCCATTTTGGCTCCACAAGTACTCAATTAAAGCTAGCGACGAGCCACATTTGAATAGTTGCAAAATCTAGTTCAATATTTGGCGTCTCAAAATCGGCTTCTAAATAGGTCTTTTTGCCCTCCGAAGTTCGCGCATATAGTTTATTCCAGTTTTTCAGGCCAGTTTTAGAATTCTTTGACTCCTCATATCAATTCGGAATTGAGTGATTCTTTTTGCTTTGGAACCCTTGCGTTAGTAGCATTGTTTGAAAATTGTTATCAGAAAATTGGCTCAAACTTTTCAAGAGGAAAGTTGGAGAGAGTTGTTGTATATCCTGCTTGGCAGTTGCTTTTCATCATTATCTTTACTGCCATTGTGATCTTCACTTATATCTTGCTGTCCAGAGCTACTTAGTATCCGTCATTGATGCTAGTTGTGCTACACCGTGACCTCATAAGTGTTCTAGGCTCGCGTCTCTAGTCTGGTCTAGCCAAGGACCAGCACAGTACCGTCGTTGAGCGTTTATTCAACATTGCATCTCTGAATTGATTATTGCTAATATTTTGCTACCATATATAGCCAACCAAGCTCCACATATGTCTACACCATATATACGTATGTTCCCCTCGCAATTGCTTTACACAATCTTTGGAGTTATTTGACACTGCTAGTTGCCTGTCACCACCTGCCGCATGGTAAGAACTTGTAAGATATTGATATTTGCCTTACTGTGAGCACTTTACAACCACATCCTAGTAGTTCATAGGAACATTATTCTCGAATTTTGTTTCTTATTTCTACTAATCATGACAGGTACCCGAGATAGAAGTTCTTGGACGACGGACACATCTTCACCATCACAAGAGTTGGGACAACACACACAAGCACATGGTCAGGTTATCTCCTTACCATCATTTGAGGGTAGATTTAATCCTGCTATTTATCTAGCTTGGGAGCTTGAAGTAGAAAAAGTTTTTAGTCACCATGACTTTTCTGAACTTGAGCGAGTACGAGCTGCCACTAGAGCATTTACTGGCTTTTCTTCTGTTTGGTGGAGTGTGCATTGTAAGAAAAACATTGATAACCAACCCACAACTTGGAAAGATTTGAGAGATGTAATGAGACAACAAGTTTTCCCTCCTTACTATCGTCGTGAATTGCTTCGCAAATTTGAACAATTTAAACAAGGCAACAACACTGTTCATGCTTACTACCAAGAGTTCAAATCTGATATGCATCATTGTGACATAGAAGAATCTGAGGATGATACAATGAATAGATTTTTTGATGGTTTGAACCATGATATTCAGGCAAGATTTCAGTATATTCCTCGTTGCATTACTGGTATGTATGTTCATGCTTGTACTTTTGAGAGATAGTTACAGGAGGATGCATTGGGTGACTACGACTACTATTCCAATTCATGCTCACTATCGTCGGTTGATTCCTCCACCGTTGCACCTACTAGATCAACCACACCTCAGATTGTGAGTGCGACATCATCTCAAGTGTATGGTACATTGTCATTGTCCATACCTACATCAGCTACGTCTTTGCGATAAGGTAACAGTAAAGGTATTGATGATATAACTTCACATGAGAATTATGCATGCCTAATTAACTTAAATACATCATGTGTTGAGTTACCTGTTGATTTGAGCATGCCACCTATTTTAGAGAATCATGTTACTATCATGAATGCATCATGTGATCGAACAACTGAAATACCAACAATTTTGAGTGCTCCCATTGAATTAACTATTGATGTCAAAGAACCATGTGAATCAGGAAATAAATCAGATTTGGATCAAGTACATTGTAAAATAATTGTGACAACGTTTAATCATTTTGACATGACCTCTAATCTTGGTAATCATTCTGTGTCAAATGACTTATTGCATATTTTCTTATTTAAGCATGTTGTAGCATGTAAATTTGATGCACGTAAGATTTATTCAGCAATGTTGGGATGGTTTAATGATGAATATTGTCAATATTTTGATATGAGTAAGAGCTTCACTTATATGTGCAAACTGAGTTGCAATATTTTCATGCCTTCTACTTATGATAATATTTTGGCTTTATATTTTATGATCTATGAAAGTTACTCATGTATACATGTGTCATATCTGCAAAAACCAAGGGAAGTAAAAATGAATGGCATATACATATACAACATCTACACCTTGTCTCTTTTGATAGCCACATTTCAGATTAAGCAACGCCGAGGACGGCTTTGTTTTCAAGAAGGGGAGGATGATGAGGACATGACTACCTTGGATACGACCAAAAACATTGCATACATGCATATTTGTCAGGTGATTTCTAGTGCAAACTATTCAATAATTTATTTATGTTATCCAAAACAAAAATACTTCACACACTTTTGTATGAAGATAAGGGATAAGGAGATCTTTAGGTTCTATTCAAAAAGTCCTCTCACCTCACTTTTGGGCCAAGAGAAGATAGAGTCCAAGTCTCTCACGTTCTGGATTCGGATTCGGACTGCACAGACATACCAGACTCAAAACGCCAACAACTTTTTCATATAGACTCTAAATTGGGTGATTTTTCTGTTGGGAAGTAGATTTCGTGCTCTTTCGAACCCAATTGAATTCACCTTCAAATTCGTCCAGAGCGTTGAGATATCGATGAAACAATCTGGCGCTGCAGCAGAATCCGAGTCAAACAACAAGTCCAAAGGTGTTGCATCACCTCCACTTGGCCCCATGAGCCTTGTATGAGCTAGGGTTTGTTTTAGGCTGCCTTGGGACGCCCTCCCACCTCCTTGGCCGCCACCCGTTGCTCATGTATAAGTATATCCATCTGGTAGCTTTTTGGTGGGGATTTGTTTAGTTAAAAGTTAGCCATTGCGACTTCATGTACTTCGTTTGTGTCCAACAATCAGACCAAGACCGCTTTCGGATCCCCACCTTTATCAATACTTCATCTATATTCGCAATATTCAGATTGCATTATCATATTATTGCTTGCTCTTTGATTGCTTGCAAGAATAGACCTTCATGGTCAGGATGATCGTGCTCCAGCATGGTCAATAACCTCTCGGAGTTGGTCTAGCGATTGCTAAGGGGCAACGTCGTGCATGTTTGTAGTCGGATCATCAAAGTCGACTCCACCAAATTAATAGTTATCATCTCATTGAAAGATCGGGACACCCTCGCCTCTATCAAGGTCGGGTGTGGATTACCTGCCTGGATAGGCGACGCCGAGCAGCGTGAAGGAGGGTCGCTGGCGAGGAGGTGGTGCTGCAAGAAAGGAGTGAAGGTTTCAACTTGGAAAGGAAGGCGGAAACAGGGGAAATGTGGCTTTTGGTAAGGGGGAGGGGCGGGGAGGTAGATATTTCCATGGAAGCTGAAAATTTGGAATCGCTTCAGCGAAAAAACTGGCGCGCAAAGTGTCATCAGACAGGGTCCCTTATTCAGAACTGTGTACGATATGTGAACATCACAAATGATTCAGATAGCTTAACCCGTGTGTGATGAGTTTGAACGTCAAAAATTTTGGTTCAAATTTCCCTAGTTACAGTGGTCATCCACATCATTGCATAATTTGGGTACACAAAGGAGACTACAGCCCACCCACACTTCTTAATCGAGCAAGTTCAGCAATTAAACAGAGCTAGCTGACCTAAACATTACTCTAGCAAATTAAAGACCGGCGCTCTTAATTAAACAAAACAAAGAGTACTACTACGGCTGGTGCTCGTCGATCGCCGACGCCGCCTCCATGTCCAGCTCGCGCCCGACGGCCTCCGGGGGAAGGGGCTCCATGGCATCAATTGCACCATACTCGGCAAGCATCTCGCCATCTGCGTCCTCCATATCTTTGGAATAGGCCTCCACGGGCTGGGCGTGGGCGGCCGCGATCTGGGCTTTGGCGGGCTCCGTCGTGGCAAGGTATGCCGTGCAGGAATGGACGGCTGCTCGAACTCTCTCGACGATTGCCAACTCTTCGGTCGTGGGTTGCCGACCGTTGTTGGAGAAGCTTCATTCAATTTGTGCGGTGACCGCCACGAGCTAGGTGTGGACGGCCTCGACATGGTAGTGGGCGGCCTCCATCAGGGCTAAGGCCGACGCTGCAAAACGGATAGCTGCTGTGCCGCTCTCGCCAGTTGCTATCCCCGAGGCAGATGCTGCGGCGGCCGCCTAAGAAGCAACAACGGTCGTTTGGGCTGCCACAGCAGCAAGCGGTGCTCCAATATATTTTGTCTGCATCTCACACGGTGGTGATAATAAACTGTGTGTGATCTACCTGATTTATCGTCTTGATTTGAATTATGTAATGGGGTCACAGCTGCAAAGGATGGTGTTTGAATTGCTAGGACTTTTATTTGCAGTAAACATGCAACTATAGGTGTGTCGTCAAAAAAATTGGAATTATTCGGGGTTCATTTGGACGTTTTTATACATTAACTTGGTTTTGTAGGCATTTCAGGTGCATAATTCAAATTTGAACTACATGCACATGCTCCAGTGCATATAAACAGGTTGAAAAATCAAATTTATGTCCTTGGTTGCATGCTTAGGTCGCATTTAAGAAATGGGAATGAATGTCAAACACCCTGCAACCGTCACCGGACCCCAAACATTGAGATACCTCATTTTTAAATTCTAGTAAATCCAAAACTCGTCTGAAATTCATGAAACTTGGCATACTATCATGGAGCGGCATCAACATGCTGTGGTAAAAATTTTGTGCCATTTGGGGAAGGTTTGGCTATAAGTTCTCACAAACCAGAGCTTCTCACAACAAGCGTGATGGTTTTGGTAGGGAACGTGTCACCTTTGAGGACGAAACGATATCCCTTGCCTCTTATTGCTTTCAAAAAATTTCCAGTGTCAACATAGAACAACAGGAGTGTTGTGTTTAATTTTGGAATTTTTCGGGGTTCGTTTGGACATTTTTATATATTAACTGGGTTTTCCAGGCATTTTATGTGCATAATTCAAATTTGAACTACATGCACATGCTCCAGTGCATATAAATTGGTTGAAAAATCAAATATGTGTCCTTCGATGCTTGCTTAGGTCCCATGCAACAAATGGGAATGAATTTCAAACACCAGGGCACTGTTGATTGCCGGCAAAACATTGAGATACTTTCTTTCTAAATTCTAGTAAATCCAAAAACCGTCTGAAATTCATGAAACTTGGCATGCTATAATGGAATGGCACCCGACATGTTGTGGTATCTTCCGTGTCCATTTTGAGAGAAGGCACACTCGAATAACAACCAACAAAGGCATTTTGAAACAAATAGCTCCCACTGTAACATCTCAAACGTTTTGTATAATTTAATTTGTGTGTGTTCTGTTAACCATTCACGTGATGCCATGCCTCACTCTTTTAATGACTAGGAGGTGTCGAGCGGACAGGTGCTTGAGTGCTTGACTAAACGAGAGGCGTGCGAGCTGTACTCCAATGCGGACGCTCACCGGGAAGCGTGCGAGCAGTACGCCACGCGGGCACACATGGAAGCGAGCCTTTTGACTTCCATGGCCGCCTGCCTTGCTCGCATCCTCTACATTAATGGCACCCAAGATGCAGTTTAATATGGTTTTTAAATATAAAACACTAATCGCAAACATTTTAGTTAGAACACACGTATGCAAAACCAACAACTTCCCCAGGAAGCCAAGGCAAAATGTGCCTAGCAGGATTTGTGCAGCTCTTGATCGCAAACGTTTTAGTTAGAACACCCGTATGCAAACCAACAGCTTCCCGAGAAGCCAAGAGAAAATGTGCCGAGCAGGATTTCTGCAGCTCTTGATCACAAACATTTTAGATAGAACACCCGTATGCAAAGTGAGAGCTATGGTCTTCCCCCTTAAGTCGAGGGAAAATTCACAGCGCAGGATTTGTGCACCCCTTCAACACAAACGGTTGTTTTAGATGACCCGTGTGCAACCTTGTACAAACAATTTGGTAAGATTTGCATATGTCATATTGGGTATGTTGCCATTTGTCAAACTGGAAAGATTGACATTTGTTAATCTAGTAACAATGCCATTTGTTAATCCTTGTAACACTGCGATTTGTCAAAATATGCAGCTAGAAACCACTAGCACTATCTAATTTTTGCAACTAAAATTCAGTAATTAAGCATAGATTTCATTCATAGATTAAGCAGTCGTTCTTAATTTATACAAACAGTTCAACTCGACAGTTGAACCGACCAAACTTTTCCCCAATTGTTGCCAACCACGTACTGAAATAGCTAGTTCAACTATATATACTAGCTAATTTTATGTGTGTTGTACAGTTCCACCACACATCCATAGTCAGATGAACTGAACAAAATAGCCGCTAAATACTACTACTACGGAGGGGCTTTGTGCTACTTCTGGCAGCCTCTCCTCTGCCGAGCACGCTCGGTAAGAGGCAGAGGAGGAGGAGGCCGACGAGCTGGACAAATGCAATACGGTGCCTTCCGATGCTATACATTCAGCGACGCTCGCCATCTCGAACGCCCACTGTCGCTCCAGATGATCCCTCTTGAAGCGGCCGGACTGCTCGTAGATCTCTTGATTCCCACCTCTGTGTCAGCGTGTGCTATGGCCACAACTGCGGTAAGGCTCTTTGCATGCTCGACGAGGCGCTCCTCCTCCTCCCGCAGGAACTCGATGTAGCGCGCAAGGTCGCTAACGCACGTGCGGGCCTCCACCTCTGCCTCCCTCCTTCGGACGGCGGTGGCGGAGCGGGTGATGATCTCGGCGGTCGACGATGGGCTGGCGGCCATGGCGGCCGATGATGGGGTGGCGGCCACGAGGGCCACCTCCCGCCTCGAGGCCGCGGTGGCGGAGCGGGTGATGGCTGGCAGTGGGGTGGCGGCCAGACGGCCACCTCCCGCCTACGGGCCGCGGCGGCGGAGTGGGTGATGGCCCTAGCTTTTGACGGTGGTGTGGCGGCAACGGCGGCCAGCAACAGCTGTCGATGGGCAGCGGTGGCGGAGCGTGTGGTGGGTGTTCCGCGCACACCCAACAGGGACGCCACGCGCACTACACTACGCCGGGGACTGAGCCGCTACTGCGGTGTAGCCTCCCAGCTGGAGCTGTCCTCTGATGATGGTGGAGTGTCTGAGCGACGACGACGGACTGGTGCCATTGGAGATTGTGGGAGAAGCAGATGAGATAAGCTACAGGGAGGGAGGGGAAAATGCGACGCGGGACTCGCCGGCCGTGAGCGTTTATATAGCAGGCCGGTAAGCATTGGGATTTTGGGGATTTCATCGAGTCGGGCGGGAAGCTTGCGCAGGGACCTGCGAGGTTTTGCGGGAATGGGCTCACCGACGATTCATTGGCGCCACTTCGAGCCACCGTTTTGCCAAAAAAACGCCCCCGCGCGCTGCGCAAGCTTGCACTGTAAGCCATCTGCGGTAGCGGGGTGACAAGACGTGCGACAGGAGGACGAAAGGACACGTACACATACGGTTAATACAAAAAAATGTTTACGATTTAATTACCTACTCTACCCCCATCCTGGTTTATAAGTAGGATTTAACTAATAAAATACAAATGCACGTCGCCAAAGATTATATCATTGGATTCATATTTGAACATAGTTTCCAGTTATACAACTTTTGTAACATGCATTAACACTTTTTTGGTTAAATTTAAGGTTATATACCAGCAAGCGTTTGCTCGCAACACACACGGCTTATTCCATCACAAACAGCTCGGATGGATCAACTATATACCACGTATCGCACACGCAACTCTAATCTGTTTCGTGCTTGATGTCTCCGACATCGCCGCCTGATTCGTCTTATTTGCCACGTATCACATGCGGCCTGCCTTTCGCGTCCCTCGGCAAGCTCTGCTCGCCGTTAGGCACCGCAACGCGCGGTGCTCACCGTTAGGCGCCGCGGCATGCTCTGCTCGCGTCCGTTGGCGCGCTCTGCTCGCGTGCATCGGTGCGCTCGGCTTGTGGACAGCTTTTCCTTGCGTGTTGAACTACTATATGAATATATATATATATATATATATATCTATATATATATATATATATATATATATATGGTTTCTCGCCGGTGAGGCGACTACGAGCGCTACGCTCGCGTCCCTCTCTGGCGCTCTATCAGCGGTTGGGCGTGCGCATGATCACGTCGGGGGCCCCATATGCATGCGGTTGCGGCGCGCGTGTTGCCACGCGATGCAGTTATGTGCGGCACAATGAAGTTACACGCAGCAAATTAGAACTATCATCAGGACCTACTGATATTCCTGGCCATCGGGCTTCCCCTTTAATTCCCGCGGCCATTATAACCTTAGTCCCTTCAACCTTTCGATCCCGCCCCACAACACAACAAGCACACCCACAACGACACATAGAGAGGGGATGCCTAGCCGTGCTCCAATGGAGTTCGGCGAGCATAGAGTGGAGACCCCACGCGAGGGAGACAGATCTCTCGGTGGTGTACACCACCGACCCGGCCGTGGTGGACGACTACATCAACAGCGTTGAGCAATTGCTTGCTCGAGACAAGTACAAGGTGGTCGGCATCGACCTCCAGTACACCACCGGTCGTCCCGGCATAGATCAGAAGGTTGCCGTCTCCCAGTTGTGCGTGCGCCATCATGTCCTCATCTACCACTACTACATGGCCACAAAGCTTTGCGACCGTTTTAACAGGTTTGTGAATAGCACTGACTACCAGTTCGCCACGGTGGAAACCACCGATGATGTAAAAGCGCTCAATGTTACGGGCTTGGCCTGCAAGAACCTTGTTGAAATTCGTGACCACTACAGGGTCTGGGGAAGCACGAAGAAGGACTCCCTGGTCGAACTCTCCTCGGCCATCATCAACCCCTACTACGAAAAGATGAAGCAGGATGCCCCCGTATCCTAGCACAGGGCCTGGATGTGGCAACTGGATGAACCTCACCTCAGGTTCGCGGCCAAGAGCGTGTACACATGCTACGAGATGCATAGGCGGATCGTTTACATGAGGAAGTGCCTCGTTACCCAAATCGACGAGCCCGGATCGAGCCACAAGAGCAAGCGTCACAAGAAGTAGATGATGATCAAATGATCGTTTATGCTAGTTAATCATGCATGTAATATATAGTTTACTTTATTGGTGTGTCAAAATGCCATGTGTGTAGTAGCCACCTATGTAATTATGCGTGTAATAGTTTACTTTGGTGTGTGCAAATGCCATGGTTGTAGTAGCCACCTATGTAAGTGGATGTTTAATTTGGCTATGCAACCATGTCCTTATAAGTGAGTGTGTGTGTGTGTGTGTGTGTGTGTTGTTGTTATGTATGCAATCCTATCGCACAACACACGCGTCTTATTAGCAGCAACTGTCTGTTTTATTATCGGTCTTCGCACACATTTCTGATTACGACCTGTTTGCCACGTATCACACACATCTTGTTATATTGAACCGTTTATGTTCTCTTGTCTCAACACAAACAGTTCATCTGAGTGGACCGCATGCCATATATCACACACGCCTTGATCTGGCTGACCGTTTCTTTTGTGTTGCCTAATCACAAACAGTTCATCAGAGTGAACCGTATGTTGTATATCGCACACACCTCCATCTGTCTGCCCATTTATTTTGTTCCTCCTCGCCATAAGCAGTTAATTGAACTGAACCGTATGCCCTGCATCGCACACGCAACTAAAATCTAAACCGTGTTTGATGCATCCTCCATCGCAAACGTTTTGCACCTTTTTTGATGTTTTTTTACACCAGCGTTTGCAATTATTGCATCACACACAGTTTCGTTGAAGGGCCTCTGATCGTAGTGTCGCGTTAGCAGCATCCTGAAGTAGTGACAGGAGCAACCTCACAAAAATCCTGAGGGAAGACGACCGTACAATGAGAGACGGAGAGCTTCATCAATATTGCTCCCTCCAAGAGATGCATTGTTGCATGTGCCGAGGGTGACACCACCCGTGCCCATACACAAGGGTGAACAGCAAACACTGGAGGCAACACAGAGCTATACACATGTAAGTATCCATTTAGAAAAAAACATACAAGCACAATCCATACCCTAGTACTATGACCACCCCATCTAACATTTTTATCACTGTGTTTTTGTTTGCTCACTGTTGCGTCCAGCCACCTAACATTGAAGCTTACGTTCTGCCCAGGCTAGAGATGCGCTTTGAAACTTTCAAAGAAGCAAAGAACTTCTACAACGTCTATGCAAGGCATGCGGGTTTTGCTGTCAGGGAAGGCTCCAATATTAACACTAGAGTCTACCTTTATTGCACGTGCTATGGAGTCTATGAATCGAAGGTGTCGGAAGCAAATAGACAGCAGACAAGATCACAGCCAGGACTAACTCCGGGTTAAAATGAGGCTGAAGAGGGAAAAGGATGGAACACTTGTCATAAAAGAGATAGTCTAGGAACACAACCACAGGCTACAGCTCTCCCCCCAAATGCTTGTCTTCTTGCACTCCTACAGAAACTTTGTCAACACAATCTTGGAATATGTCAAGTACCTGCAGTTAAAAGGCATTGAACACACGCAAATCATGAGCATACTGGGCAACGATGACCCTGGTAGCTACTTCCTCAAAATGAATGCCAAAGACCTGATTAACATGTAAGTAAAATTTTGTTCTCCTCACAGAAACCCCCTCCGTCTTTTTCCTCTGTCAGTATAAACATATTACACAACGCATGACCTGATGCCAGTTCAACATGCATTTTTGAATGACTGTTCACTTTTAATATGCAGCAAAGCAAAGAATTCAAGGATGGATGATGTGGACGATGTCCTAAAGACTATCAACTTCTTTAGGGAGATGAAAGCGATAAACAAGGAATTCTTCTGTGACATACAAGTTGATGAGTCCGACAGTGTGAATAACATATTCTGGGTGAACGCAAGCTGCCGAGGGGCATATCAAGGCTTTGGTGACTGCATAATGTTTGACACCACATACAAGACCAACAAGTACCGTGTGACATACAAGTTGATGAGTCCGACAGTGTGAATAACATATTCTGGGTGAACGCAAGCTGCCAAGGGGCATATCAAGGCTTTGGTGACTGCATAATGTTTGACACCACATACAAGACCAACAAGTACCGTATGCCACATGGGGTGTTTGTGGGTACTAGTAAGCTTGCACATGCAACGCACGTCTCTGCAGTGGCATCTCGGGCGATGACTCCAGTGATACTGGTTTAGTGTGCAAGGTTCGTTCGAGCAATAGATGTCAGGGTGGCGGCCCCGAGAGCTTTGCAGCTTCGTTGACATAGACCTCATGTCTTGTGGGTTGAAACTATTGCAGGCATGTGGAATGCTTGTTTACAGCTTCAATGACATGGCTCTTTTGTCTTGTGGGTTGAAACTATTGCAGGCATGTGGAATGCTTGTCTCCTCATCACCGTAGGAGAGTGCCTACTTTCTTTCTTGCAGTGATGAAAGAGCAGCTTGTTCAACAGAGCAAGTCCCCTAGATAGTGTGTTTGGTTGTTCAGCAGAGGGACTCCCCCCAAAAAAGGCAAGTGTGTGTTTAGGGTGTTCTAGAGTGGGCTTGGCCCGTTTGTTTTGGTTTTCCATGATTTTGTTGACGGCCTTCTGTTTAATCAATGAAACGATAAAGCTTTTGCCTAATGTTTGAATTTATTTTTAATCAAACTCATTTACTCAACTAAAATTCAAATATATGGAATTTATTTTTTACCAGTAAAAAGGCATGCTGAACACAAAGGATAATTCTCATGTCTGCTTTGAAAACCCACACAAGATAGAATCAAATTAAGAATCTGCACAAGATAGAATCGAATTAAGAAGCAAAGCCATAGAGAAATAGACCTAAAATGTACAATTTCCTATACTTACTAATCCATGACTATCTTCTGCCAAATTTGCAGTGAAACATGATCGTAACTTTAATACCTCTTAGAAAAAAGAAAGAGAAAATAGGCTATTCAGTGCCAAGCCTTTGGAATAATATAAAGGAATCATCTAATGAACTGATGGTTATAAAAAAATTTGAGAGCACATACTGAACTGTGGAATCACCTACTGAACTGAACTGATGGTTATACATCATACCAAATTCTAGATCAGATCATCAATAACACCAGAGGAAAAATCTTATAATCTTGCTTCAAATAACACCATCCGCTGAATTTTACATTTTACTAACCCAAACAATGTAAGTGTAGAAGGCAAAAGCGTTATTTCTGAATTTAAACATTTTTACATGCTATACATTAGGATCTGGATATAAAGAGAGGAAATATATATCATGAGATGGAGTAGTGGAGCGGAGCACCTGCATCAGCGATCAATCTATGGTAGGCAAGTGAATGATGCAGTGCCGCGTCTGCTGTTCACTTCAGTGGTGTCAAAGGGAAGTCATGGCCAAAGCAGGGAGATGCCCTTGACGGTCGTCCATCCCCTGGGAGCGCCCTGTTCAATGCTTGCTGTGTCAAACAGTCAAGGAAGAGGTTGCTCCTAGTAATCTTGCACGCAAACAGGGTGCCAAACATTCTATAAATCAGACAGGGTAACTTGTTAGTATATCAACAAAGAAACTAATGATGCTACACCAACTCTGCCCTATTGTAGCATACGTGCAAGGTTACACAGTTACACCCGTGAAAAGCGTGAAAGGCTCCACAAAACATTGGAAGTTACAAAATTAGCAGGGCATATAGAACCATGCTTTACATTGTCTGAGAGAACAGAACAGCCACACATCTTTTAAGTCATATCACAATCAGATTGTAAAGAGAGTAGCTTGCTAGTTCCAAAGCCTCCTTCAGTACCATCGTTGTACTATTATTTAGTAAAGCTCCTTAATACAAACTATCCTAACAGAACATCTCATCATTGTATGCATATATGCACATAAATCAGAAATATAATATTAAAGGAGATGTGTAATATGTCCTAATATAATAAGGTGGATTGGCATGTAGAGCGAACAAACCTGTGATGTCCCTCCAAGACATCTCTGCCCACAACATTCTTGGTGCTTTTTCCAGTGGCATGAATAAACTATGTGTAGGCATGCATAAATTATTATCAACTTCGAACCGTCAGCATGTAAAAATACATAGCAATAACCCATTGGCAATAACAAGTACAGCCTTGATCCTGAGCCCATAGTTATTTAGCACCACCAACACTTTTTTAAGAAAAGAAAAAATCACCAGTGGATCAGAATTTCACAAAAAGCTTAGAAGTATTTTCCTATCTTCTATATTCTGCTGCTGAAACAAAGCAAAGGAATCTAAGATATGTAAATTAGCACAAAGGATAGTAAATAAATCAAACAAAAAATTCCACATTCCACTGGACAACACTATGTTATGCAGTATTCATTCTAAAAGGCCACTGCTCTAAATTCTATAAGAGCACAACATCTTACAGAGGCAACCGGTGAGATGAGGAGCGCGGCAAAAACATGCTGAATATGCATGAATGGACTTCAAAATTAGAGGCATACATGTCAAAATAGACATTGGAATTCCCAAGTGGCCATTATTAACATTCGGGAACTATTTGTGTCAATGGAACTAATCATCAAGAAATGACATGAAAAGAAATTGTAGGTTCATCCCAAATAATTAATAAGCTCGAATGCAATGCGCAATGCACGGCTGAACTAAAACAAGGCCAAAGGATAATTATTATGAGCTCATTAAAAGTGGACATCAACGAAACATCAATATATCTGTCGATCTCATGTCTTTGAATGGCAATTAACCAGATCATCCAATGACCAATATTTTCATATTTGTCTATTTTTTTGGCAGATTACATTATATCAAAATATACAAATATATCAAGACTTCAGGCATAATAGTCTTGAACAACTATCCAACTACACCGTCATATAAGGATAATCATAATGCACACACCACAACAGGGACTTTTTTCCTTGACATTTGCATACAAAGTTACAGAACAAGCTCTTGAAATGGTTGTGACTAAATTACTCAAAAGATGTCAACAAAGTAAGATAATATATTTTTTTTTTGACCTGATAAGATAATATATATTATAAGACTATTATACATGCTAACTATGCACATTTTTCGTTGTTATAAATAAATGGTATACTTGTGACTCTCCGTTAATCGCCTAGCTCCATGGATGCATTCCCAAAGATATAAGCCATCTCCTTAGCTTTTAGCATACCTCTAGTATTGTGACGCTAATGGTCGAACATTCAAATTAAACTTTAACAACGCCCGTATCCTATGCATCCAGCTGGGTTATGCGTATCCCTGCATCCGCAGCCCATAAGTAATGGAAATATTGACAAAATGAGAATTAGAAACATAGAGTAGAAATTCACCTGCGCTCAATGGGTCTAGGTTCATTGCCCTGAGACTGATTGTCGCAGCAAGTTTCACAAGCTCTTAATTCTCCGCTCGCTCCTTCCACTTGCTCTGATGTAAGACATGAAATAGTATAAATTGATGTCGCTCGTTGTGGTTGAAATAAAGAACTTGTCCTTTAAATTCAGTAAAATGCACCTGATTTATATGATGGTGTTCTCTTTTGGAAAAATAATTAATGAGGTAGTGAGCAATAGTACAGGGAGGGTGATGATCATTTACAAACAATCATGCTAATTGAAACAATTCTTATCCCAATCAAACTGAAACGAATAATTAGAGGAAAAGAAGGAGCAAAACTTTGCCCTGAATTCGCACTAAAAGAAACCAGACTTGATACAAGAGTATAATCTAAGAGAAGAAACAGAATATGACATCAGCAGTCAAAGGAACTATTTTTGCTTTTTAAGTTAAATCTATTAATCATGCCGGTCATTTATCATGCATCACTCATGTAGCACGACGATGTAACAGGAACATAATCAGTACATCGCTTTTGGCCTTTTGCAGCATTAACATGTGCACGGAAAATGAACAAGCTGGCATGTGCCCTGCAAAATTTCTCTGACCGTTGTCACAAACAGAGCGCATCTAGCCTGTCTGCTACTTGCCTTGCAAACATAACCTGATGCTCCAGCTCTATGACCGTGTCAAGCACGACCCGATTTTGACAATTGTGTAAGGAAGAATCAGGAACTATGTAGTACACAAATCAAAAGTCCACATTATCTCTTATCAAAAACAGGGAACACAAATCAATCTTCAATCTAGGAGAACAATCCCGAATCAGCGACCCAATCAGAGGATCAGAGCAATGAAACGATCAGAGAGGAAGGCACTCACCAGAAAATGAGCGTCGTGCCGCCGAGGTTTAGGGGTGACCGCCTGCCGCTTGGCGTGGCGCAGCTTGCATGAGGGGTGGAGAGAGGCCAGATCCAGCGAAGGGAAGCAGGGCGTGGCCAGATCGCACCATGGTGCCTACCGCCACCGCTGATTGGCGGATTCCTCGCCACCACCAGAAGCAGCCACTCGCGGCGCCATCCCTGGCGCGGAATTCTGGCCGCCTCCTGTGCGGCATCCTCCACACGGCGCAGCATAGACTGCATGACTGGGGGCGGTTCCGGCGGCGTAGGAAGCGTGGCATGGGCAGGATGCGTTGCGTAGGGATGTGATGGAGACGTCATGAACGCGAGGTGAGGGTCGTGTCTTCTCCGGCATACTCGGCGGTGGCGGGGCTAGAGAAAAAGGGCGAGTGAAATCGATCCACAAATCACGGTTTTGCAAGCGGGGCCGCGTGTATCCTGGGGGGCACGGAGCAGCAGCATAATTGGCAGACCACGGGCGTCTGGCGGCAGAACATTTGATTTGAGGCGTTCATCTGACTGTTAGACCATTGACGTGATACGGACGGTAGGATGTGTATAAGTTGAGTTAATCGAAAGATTCTGACTACCCCGTTTGCAGTTTGTTGTGTGGCTTTATAAGAATTCATGTTTACTTTTTTTAATAATAGTTTAGATTTAGACTAACAACCACTTACACACTATATTCTTTGCTTTTGTCCTGATAAGAGATGAGGATGCAGATTCATTCAGATGGTTGTTTAAAATATTTTTAAGGTGCATAAGAGGGAAGGCTCCTACATGCATCCTCACAAGTACAACCGCAAACCCCCACAGTAAATTGTTGTGTCAGTTCTATTTGTATATGCACTACCATCTGTTGACCACTCCACGTCTCTTTTCTAATTACTAGACTAGTGCCCGGCAACGGCTTTGGTGATCCCAGATGCTTTCGGGGACATAATACACAAGATATGCCGCTGACACATTATAAAGAAGTACAGGGAACACCACACATACCTGTACAACCTCCACGGAAGACTTTAAGGATGAATTCACAACAATCCTCAACTGGCCCCTCATGCCAACTGAGTTTGAGGATGCCTGAAAAGCACTCATGGATAAGTACAACCTCCATGATGATGCCACGATGGTGGAAATATGGAACGAGCACAAGAAATGGATATCAGCTTACTTCAAAAAGAATATGTGCCAAAATGACATCCACACAACGGAGTGAGAGCATGAACTATGTGCTCAAGAAGAACTTCGTAAGTGAAAGACAAAACCTGCACCAGTTTGTCAGCCAAGTAAACTCTTGCGTCAAAACCAGGAGGCAGACAGAGAACCAGGAGACAATGGGTAACCGGGCATAGCTCTATCACATGCCGTAAGACAAATAACGTGCTTACTAAAGTAAAACTTTCTTAGTTAGACAAGTTTTTGTTGCGAGAATACTAATAATTTGTTCATCACTCTTGCTTGCGCAGAAGGAACAAAACACTCAGATGGCAAAGCTTTACTCACAAGCTGTGTACATCGAGATCAGAAAAAGGCTAAAACTGAGCACCCTCTTGATGGTGACAGAGACGGAAGAGCCCACAAAGTACCTTGTGCGCTACAACAAACTGCAAAAATTATTTGCGTGGTCTCAGCACGTGTTCCAGGTGGTTGCAGACCTCGTGGGAGAAATATTTGACTGCGAGTGCAAGCTGTGCGACCACACAGGAGAGGACTAAAAAAAGATGTTACATATTGTAGTACTTATTTTTGCAAAGTTTTTGTTCGAATGAAATGACAAAAAACATGCACCTCTTCCAAAAAAACAGGTATTTTCCGCCTGCATGTCCTTTGCATGATGCAGACAATTAAGGCTAACAACGTTCCAGAGAAATACATCCTCAGGAGATACACCAAACGCCTAAAGATCCAGCCAACATTCAATAAAAATGACTTGAGGACAGTAGCGTCAAACAAGGTCTCCCAATACTACATTGAAAGCACACTGCTACAGCTGAACATGAGGGTGCACAGTAAAAACATGAGAAGCCAAGAGCAAATGGCGAGGTCACAGGTCATCATGGAAATACTTGACCAAGAACTCGACGCCATGCATTCTGCTGAAAATGGCAATGTCACGGACAACGAAGCCATTGAGCAGGATATTGCTACAATCTTATCCGAGATGAACCATCTAAGAGCTATTGACCTGTACGACAACGAGAAAGAGGAGCAACAACAACCACAGCTTGCCCATGTGCACACTCAAGAGCAGCAACATGCTCACGTGCAAGATCATGAGCTTGACGGTGCTGTAGGCGAACGACATGACAACAGGAGATCCTACCAGCAGCAGGAAAGGGTAATTAAACCACCCATATTCGAAAAGACAAAGGGGAGGAAGAGTAAGAGGCAAGCAGCGAAAGCAGCAGCCAAAAAGCCGCCACACCCCATCAGACGCGTGGAATTCGGCCCGGACGGCAAACCTCTCGGGATAAGGGCATGCAGATTGTGCAACGTGGTGACCAATCATAATTACCGCACATGCCAACTCTGCACAGATGCCATTGCCAACAACCAAAAGCTGCGGAAGCATATTGGAGCCGCCTAGGTTTCTACCAATGGAGACGACACACGTAATAGCTATACTTGCAGCAAGTGTGGGGGGACTGACGGACATAACGCCCGCACATGCAAAGTAGGGGTCAGCATTTTGGGAACCGGGGTACCCAGACTTGCCTGCCTGCGGCCCGTGGCGTGGCTCCATCGACGGCCTGGTACGGCCCATCTTCAACATTAACAGCACAAGACCCTCACGAGGGGCCAAGCTTCGCGAGGTGGACGACGTCAAGACCTCTAGAAGGAGCGGCCTCCTCACGCTGGCTCCGAAGGAGTGGAGATTTCCATGCAAGCCCTCAACTCGTGAGGTTCGGATGATGCAAGCCATGACGACCGAGGCCAGGCGGGCGCCAGCAGGTTTACTCTTTGGTGCTAAGGAGGCAAGCACAGGCGCGGAGTCCCGAGGAATCAACCAAAGGTTTCCATTTCCATGCTACAAGACCAAGACCACCAGGATGGTAGGACGGAGGTCACCGTCGAGCCCACCACGGCGTCGCGGACTAAAGCTTTGCAGGCGAAGACCACCTTTTGTCAGGATAAGATGTACTAGTTGTCTCCCTTCAAATTTGGTTGTTGTGGGATCCCTTCCCGTCTTCATTTTGGGGAGAGGACCAAGGCCACTATAAATAGAGCCTAGCCACCACCATAGGAGGGGATCTAGATCCAATCCATCCTCACCCACCAGCTTACACAAACACAAGAACACACCTCTTGAGGTTGTTCTTCCACTTTACTAGTACATCCTCGGCCCACCTCGACGCTAATCCACCACAAAGAAGGAGTAGGGTTTTACACCGCGTGGTGGCCCGAACCTGGGTAAACTGATGTGTCCCATTTCCTTCCGGTTCATTGAGCTAGGCCATGGGATCGACGAGTTCGCAGACTGGGGTGGTTGAGTTCTTCGCATGCACCCCAGAGTTCGAATATATCTTGGGTCTGCGGAGCCCGGAATCCGACATTTAGCGCACCAGGAAGGGATGCGTCGGAACCTTTCGACCTCCGGTCGATCCACCCCTGTTTCGCCGTCCCCATGGCTGATGCTCGCCGAGTTGGTGCTGAGCGCCGGGCCGCCCTCGCCGCCCAAGTCGCCTAGACAGCGCCTGCAGGCAACAACGCTCCCCACCGTTCCCCGTCGCGTGCAGCCAACGACGCCACTGGCCCCGCCGCCCATGCGCAGCAGGCTTCGTCGCTACAACCTTCTGTGCGGCGTGATGGATGCACCGCCACTCCGTCGCTGACTTCGGCGGCAGCTTCATCTTCTCATGCTCATCGCGGGCCGGCGAACGCGCAGGCTGTGTTGTTCATTGCACGTGAGCTCCAGCGCTATTGCTCGACCGACGACCTCTATGAGGACTGGCAGGACCGCATCGCCGAGCTCGTCAGTGCCGCCAGAGAGGCCCCTGCACCGTCCCGTTCACTGCCTCCCCGCCGCCTCTTGCGGGCGACGTGGCCCATGGTGTGCCTCCTCCAACTCCCAGACAAGATGTTGTCCCCGAGCCAAGGCGTGAGGCTCCATAGCACGACCAGCTGCGCAGGGCCCCGGTGCGCGTCGAGGAACGCTGCCAAGTGTTGCAGAGGCCCCAAGGAGAGGTGCATGTGCTCCCAACACCGCCACGTCAAGACCGCGTGCCGCCCGAGGTGGTGGTGCACGAGCGCCAAGATCAGGCTCGACCTTCCACGGCGGGCTCCCGTGACCATGGCAGGATGTCGCGCGTTCACCCTGAAGCTATGTCGCGTCGTCTGGCAAGGGAAGTTCAAGCCCGACCTGCCTCCGCGCTACGACGGCACCCCGACCCTGCCGAGTTCCTGCAGATCTACGAGTTGAGCATCGAGGAGGCCAACGGCGATGAGAAGGTCATGACGAACTGGTTTCTCATGGCCCTCAAGGATGGCGCGCGCTCGTGCCTCCTGAACCTCACCGCGGGGTCGATCTCTTCCAGGGTACTCACGACCGCCCACCGGCTGCGGGTGACCTGCGGCGCATCAAGCAGCAGCTAGGAGAGACCTTGCACAAATACATCCAGCGCTTCAACAACGTTCGCCTCAAGATTCCCAAGGTGTTGGACGAGGCCATCATTTCGTCGTTCACTGATGGCGTCTGGGACGTCAAGATGAAGTAAGAGCTCGCCATACACAAGGACCTGTGCACGGCTCTGGAGATGTTCAACATGGAAACCAAATGTGCGAGAGCCGAGGAAGGTCGCCTCTCCCTCCTAGAGCTTTCGGAGGTTGACCCATAAGACAAGAAAACCAAGGCCAAGGGCGTGAAGTGCAAGGGTGTGACGCCCGGATAGTTACGCTACAGTAATCCTCCACTAATGATGCCACATCACCTCGATTACTGTGGTTAATCTCGCATTAGTTCGAAACCGATTTGAATTCAATTTAAAATCAGGCAAACAACAAAAGTTTTCAAACAATAAAACTAAAATGTTCGTGATGTGCCAAATAATTCATAAGTAATTATGTTGGATAAACCACACTTTTATGAAATGTTTAAATACTCTAAAATAATTAACGATAGTTAAAGCAATTAAATAAATGCTTTTTAAATTGTAGAAATATTAAACTATTTTATTTTGAAGCCAAACTAATTGTGGCGGTATCCTAATTAATAATACTAATTTAGGTCTAAGTACATAATCCACAAAACTAAAAATAAAGTGTAACTAAAATAAAACAGAAAAGAAATAAAAACAAAAAACAAACAAATACAAAAAAAGGCCATAGAAGAGACACCCCCCCCCCGCTAGACCATGGCCCAACCGGCCATCAGCCATCGAGGTCGCCCAGTGGTGCCTCTGACTTCGGGCGATCGAACCTAAGCGTCACCCCCCACCCCCATCGTTCCCCACGACCCCCCACTCACTCCTCCCTCTCTCCCGACTGGATCAGGATCGAGCCGACGCCCCCTCCCCCCATCGCTCTCTCCTTCCCCCCGATCCAGATCTGGATCGGGAAGGGGAACGACCCGCCCCGACTCCATCGACCCGCCGACCGCCCATCGTCCCTGGAGCACCATCACCGCCGCCGCTTCGACCTCGTCGAGCCACCACGCCGACACGCCTCCTCGTCTCCTCATCTCTCTCCTCGGCGGCGCCGTCCCCGTCGCCTCCTCACCTCAACGCCCAGCGGTGCCCGGCGCGTCGCCGGTCTTTGCCTCGTCAGACGACACCGACCTCGTTCCCCAGCGTCGGCCGGAACGCCGCCTCGACCATGCCTCCCATTGGACCGGCCCGCCTTCCTCCCTCGGCGGCCTGCCTCGTCTCCGAGGCCGTCGTCCCTGCCTCCTCCCCGAGCGGCCTCCGCACGCCTCGGCGCCTCCACTGCTCACCACCGGTGAGGATCCGTTAAATCGCCTCCTTTCCCTCCTCGTCGTCACGGTCGCCACGGCCGCCCCAACCACCACGCGGCCCGCCGCGGCGCTCACCCGCTCTTCCACTGCGCTCCGGCCCGGCTGCCCGTCCACCGCTCATTCGCCTGTTGGCCGCCGCTGACCGGCCGACCTCGCCGTGGCCTCGCCCTGGCTGGCGCCCCCTGTAATCCGGCGGCGCCCGCGCCCTCGGCGACACCGGCGCCCAGCGCCGTGCCGTAACCACTCCAGCGCGGTTAAGGCCACTGGGCCACTTACAGACCCCAGGCGCCCGAGCGATTAAAAAAGAAATTAAGAAAGAAATTAAAAAATATATATATATATAATAAAAACAAAATTAATTAATTAAAGAAATAATTAACTTAATTAATTTTGATTAATTAAACTAACCAAATAATGAAACTAATTAAACCTTAGTTATCTAATTAATCAAGTTAGTTAATTAGCTAGATAATTAGTATGACAAAGGGGGCCCACCCTAATTAATTACGATTAGATTAATTATATTTGGATAATTAACATGTGTCTCGACGGAGGGACCCATCGGTCAGGTTGACGATCAACTCTGTTGATCGCCGACGTCGACATGACATCATCTTGATGTCATTAATTCATTTTCGAATTAATTTAAATAATTAATTAAATTCCGAAATTAGTAAAATCTTTAGAAAATCATAACTTTTAATCCGTAACTTTCAGATTAAATTATTTTCAACATGAAAGTTGCTCAGAACGACGAGACGATTCCGGATACGCAACCCGTTCGTCCGCCACACCCCCTAACCTATCGAACCTGCAACATTTCACCTCCGGTTCATCTGTCCGAAAACACGGAACACCGGGGATACTTTCCCGGATGTTTTCCCCCTTCACCGGTATCACCTCATACCGCGTTAGAACACGTTTAGCTCTGCTTGTTGTCCTGTTATGCACTTGCTTGCTATGTATTTACTGTTTCTTCCCCCCTCTTCTCTTCGGTAGACTACGAGACCGACGCCGCTTTGCCGCCCTGCATTTACTACGGTGTTGTGACGACCCTCTCTCTTGCCAGAGCAACCAGGCAAGCCCCCCTTGATCACCAGATATCGCCTATTCTACTCTATCTGCTTGCATTAGAGTAGTGTAGCATGTTACCGCTTTCCGTTATACCTATCCCGATGCATAGCCCGTCCTTGCTACTCTCATTGTTACCTTTACCCGCAATCCTACCGCTTAGTATAGGATGCTAGTATTCCATCTGTGGCCCTATATTCTTGTCCGTCTGGCATGCTATACTATCGGGCCGTGATCACTCGGGAGGTGATCACGGGTATATACTTATACTTATACATGATACATGTGGTGACTAAAGTCGGGTCGGCTTGTGGAGCACCATGAGTGATTCACGGATTGAAATTTGAAAGGACCTTTGTCCCGACGGCCCTCTGGATGGATCTTTGTGGCGGAGCGGCAGGCGAGTTGAGACCGCCTAGGAGAGAGGTGGGCTGGCCCTGCTCGGGCGCTTATGATACTTAACACGCTTAACCGGATCTTGGTATTTGATCCGAGTGCAGCTCACGGCCTATACGCACTAACCATCTACGTGGGAAAGATATGGGCACTTTCGGCGTCGTGGTATCGGCCGAAGCACTTCGTGACGCCCTTGGCCCGAGTGGCGCCGGATTGGTGGAGCACAGAGGCTAGGTGCACTTCGGCCGCGTCACATAGCGTCTTGGTGTGCTAAGGGCGATGGGACCCGGACCCGGTCGCGCTTAGGTTTAGACCGGCGTGCTGACCTCTCTGTTGAGCCTAGGTGGGGTTGCGACGTGTTGATCTTCCGCGGCCGGGCATGACCCAGAAAAGTGTGTCCGGCCAAATGGGATCAAGCGTGTTGGGTTATGTGGTGCACCCCTGCAGGGAAGTTAATCTATTCGAATAGCCGTGATCTTCTGATGAATGTGGCGACTTGGAGTTGTACCTTGACCTTATGACAACTAGAACCGGATACTTAATAAAACACACCCTTCCAAGTGCGGATACAACCCGGTGGTCGCTCTCTCTCGTGGTTACGAGGAGGGATCGCCGGGTAGGATTATTGCTATGTGATGCTACATGGAGGACTTGATGCTTCTCTTCTACATGTTGCAAGGCGGAGGCTGCCGAGCGTAGTCTTGACGAGGATTAGATATCCCCTCTTATTACGGCATTCTGCGATTCGGTCCTTGATATGGCCCTTTACACATATATTCATGCATATGTAGTGTAGCTCCTTGCTTGCGAGTACTTTGGATGAGTACTCACGGTTGCCTTGTTCCCCCTTTTCCCCCTTTCTTTACCCGGTTGCTGCGACCAGACGATGGAGCCCAGGAGCCAGACGCCACCGTCGACTCCTCCTCCTACTACACCAGAGGTGCCTACTACTTCGTGCAGCCCGCTGACGACGACCAGGAGTAGTTAGGAGGATCCCAGGCAGGAGGCCTGCGCCTCTTTCGATATGAATCCCAGTTTGTGCTAGCCTTCTTAAGGCAAACTTGTTTAACTTATGTCCAGTACTCGAGATATTGTTGCTTCCACGACTGCGTCTATGATCAAGCACTTGTATTCGAGCCCTCGAGGCCTGGCTTGTTTTATGATGCTTGTATGACTTATTTTATTTTAGAGTTGTGTTGTGATATCTTCCGTGAGTCCACGATCTTGATCGTACCGCTTATGCGTGTATGATTAGTGTACGATTGAATCGGGTGCGTCACAAGTTGGTATCAGAGCCGACTGCCTGTAGGAATCCCCCTTTCCCAACTCCTTAGCCGAAGTCGAGTCTAGTCATTGCAAAACTTTTACTAACATGGCCGTGTGCCTTATGGGCCCACGTCGCCATTGGGTGGTATTAGGATCTTTTACTCCTCGATCTTTACTCTGGGACTCTGAGCTCTCTTCAATTCGGGTTAAACGATTTTTTTACTAAAATCTAACTTTAGGTTCTCGAAAATACTTTCTCCCGGAGAGGCCCTTCAGTCCAGATGATCACCGACTGCACTAGAAGATTTCGGAGATACTCTTTGATATTCTCTCGAGACTTTGTGCCCATCACTTTTGCTATTCCCGACCACCGATAAATCCTTATGGATAACTACTTACACTTGCCATTCATGCAATCATCCCCCATTGATCTTGTTATTACAAGATGCCCCGGAGTTTTCTCTATTGTACCGAGAATACTTTGTGCCTACTGCCTAGTAGTTCTTTGCCACATGAATACCCCTTCAAATAAATCCTCGCACTTGTCGAGTATCCGATCATCCCCAGTTGTTCATGTGTTTCACAAAAGTCTTCAAAATACTATTCGATCTTCCGTAAATCCTGAGCAGCCTATTGCTCTTGAAATTCTTGCTTTCTTGCATTATGGTTAATCCCATAAATCTCGTAATCTTAATGGCATACCTTGTCATTATCATTTTGGGTCTGTTGATTCAATATGTTGCGAATGCTTGCAACCCTCAAATAGATCCTAGAATTCATCCTTCCGGCTCAAACGTCATTTTGAACATGAGCTGGTTCTCGACCAAACTATCTGTCGTCGATTGTGCCTCTGGTATATTCAATTGATCCATCCTTGATCAGAACGTCTGCTTCGATCCTTTGTTTTGGAAATCATAATTCCTTTGCATTTAAGCTTTGAATTATTCAGATGATTCCATAACCTGCTATGCGTTTGCATTCCTTCCTCTTCTCGTTGAGTATCGATACTCACCTCGGCTTCACTGTGGATCGCCTTATCCTTTGTTGGATTATTATATCCGGCATGTTGTCCTTCATAATTAATCACCTTGTGAGTCCTTCTCCGATACATAATGCCTTTTGTTAAATTGTATCCTTTCCTTTTGTCATCCATGCTCTGCTTTCGAGCTGGTGATACTTACTCTTGAAGCTTATGGTATATGTTCGCAAGAAGCCCCGATGGGATTGAACCTACGCCTTCCCTCATCGGCGTGAACCCGAAAGATTTCACGAGTCATACTTATCTGGTATTGCACCGGTAAAACTTTCAACAACTAATGTCATCTTCAAATACGAGAGGTGAATGGAAGATTATGCATTGAGGAAGTGGAGTCGACCTTGAACTTTATGCTCATGCCCATGGACGCGATGTATATCCTATCATGGAAGCTTCTTGTAATAATAACTATTTCCTTGATAACTAACATATGGTATCTGTGAATTGATCCCTTGCAACCGTGGTTCCGACCATGATTGTTCTTCTTTGATTCCATTTCTCGGACAAGTTAAAACAATTGTCTTCTATGGATCAATACACCAGTCCAACCTTTACTTTGATCTTGTGTCGAGTATTACCCCTGGTATCTCGAGATTATCATGGAACCGCATAACTTCTTATGAGTTCTTCATCAAGTGCTACCTTCCCACCGATTCCAATTTTTCACGGGCTCGAGTTATTATACACTCAAAGGCACCGATAATCGAACCGAGTCCGCACTACGGTTCAACAACTCTTCGGTAAGCTTCTATAAGTACGAGTTTAGACCCGATCACGCCATTCCTAGCCCTGTTTGGCTATATCATTGTCGTGATGATTTTAAGCTGTGCTACCGGTCCTTCTTCTCGGAGCACAACTTTCAACGATGAACTAACCTTACGTCGATCCTCATCGTCATATCATTTCGCCTTGAACAACAAGCTTGGTTTCGAGTTTGTGTCGTACCCTTGGTTCCAATAACCTTTCACTTCATCATTACTTTGACTTGATGTAAATCGCCGCCGATCGATTACATCTTCATGAACTCTCGCGACAAAGGTGTCGTGATCATCAACATTCTAAGCTCATCCAGGATATCAATTGAATTCATGATGAGAAATACCATCCTTGCCCTCGATGAATTGTATTATCATCGACCACTTTATTGCCTTCCGTTCAACACAACTTGTTCGTGTTTTGTGTAAACCTTGAGATCCTCGCTACCCGGTAGCTGATCGTCCTTACCTCGGAAGTATTACCATCTCTTTTTGTCAAGGATGTGGTGAGAATTTCACCACCTCTTAAGAATTCTTGATATCATAATACTTCTTGCCATCTTCGTTCATTCCTTGGCCCCGTATTGTTTTCAACCGAATACCGAGCAATTGAGCTATGACGTGTGAATTCAAAACTTCTAGCAACCCTATTGCTTTGAAGTGAATGGGCGATAGTTCATTCTAAGTCTTTCGATAATTGAATCACCATTCTAACATTGGCCGTGCAACCCAACCCATATCTCGGGTGCACCGTTCAACCAATGTTTAATTATGTATGTTTTCCTCGAGCATATTCCATTATATCATTTGATCTAACAAATGTCATCTTCTTGTTCACATTATCGTGGAAATCCATCCGTTTGGAATTCTCGATGAATTGTCGCTGAGCCCATCAGCCACCTTCTCATCCACTCCTTGGTTTAGTGATGAACTATTGCTTCAGAAACCCGCTCCCATAGTTCATTTCTCAAGAATCTTGCAATGTCATTTCGTCGATTTGTGTTGCACCTTTTCCTCTCGGACCCCCTGAGTCTGAGGTATCATGACACCAATCGGATCTGAATCTCGGTCAGATATGATGGCTGGGACAACTTTCCAAGAGTTATGATATTGGTCCTTTGATGAACCGGTAACATGATGTCATGCCTAGCACCCCCCCCCCCTGGGTGGAGGACCGATCATTATAAATTCTTTTGCAAGGATAACCATTCTTCCTGGAGGAAATTGTAAGACCTATTTTATAAGTTGTTCTTGATGGATCCATTGAGTATCTGAAGTCCGACCTTTGTTTGGAGACCATGCCAACGCTATCTCAAAAGCTTGTCTGTGGAACTCTGATTTCAACAAGAACATTTGAAGCCCAATGCTAAATGTTTCTTGCTCAATTATCCAAACACCGTTGTATGGATAATGACATGGAATTTCTCTTCCCTTTCCTAAAGGGGTTTTCTACGTTATATCCCGTCATGGATATCATGCTTTGCCTGCTCTTGGGAAGGATATACCCCTGAAATAGGTGTTTAAACACATTTTCCTTTCCATTGATATGTTAATCTGATAAACCCCTTTTCCTTTCCATTGTTTTGTTTAACCTTTCTGGTGATCATTATGGTCTAAGCAGTATTAATTCCCTGCTTATGTAAACCCCTCGGTGTATAATTCTGTCAATAAGACCATGTTACTTTGTTGATGACATTCCGGTAACCACCGATGGACGAGAACCTTGCCTATTGGTCCGCCTCGTTCAACGAGCAGGAAAATGGTTCTCTTTGTCCCCCGCCCTTGATTCCGACGTTGTTGCCGACATAACAGACATGTTATGGTTTGACCTGCATGGTTATCGTAACCGTGCAAGATGACACCACTCTTTCTGTCTTTAACCCACATGGTGGGCCCACAACCCACAAGTTCCACAGGATCAAAACCTGACTCTCATGTACACCCCTGTTCCCAAAGTCAGTACTCACGCTTGGCTTCGTGTGAAATTCATGAGGCACCTTCCTAGTGATCTATTCTGGTATCAGACACAATACTTATTCCCGTTGCTTTGAACCCCTTTCACGCCTTGTAACAGCATCAAACGATTGCTGCCGCTCGAAACTTCCCATGATACCTCCTTACTTTGCTCTCGATACTTCCTTAAGTTTGAATTGAGAGTTACTTCCCACCACCTTCCCGATGTTATTGACGGATAGTTAACCTTGCAGAGGTTCGTTCCCCGAATACCCACCCTTTATTCTTTTCGTAAATGCGATGGAATTCCTGAAGAAAGGACGCCGACTTCATCTTGATGACCTAAAGCAGCGAAATGAAGACATCAATGTATTGGACCGGCCTCTTCGAGAAGAGCAAGCTAGGATGAGAAGACCCGCTAGATTCGTTACCAAACTTCCCCCCTTACACCCCTCTTAAATCTCGTAACGAGATTTCTTGTAGTGGAGGAGAATTGTGGCCTTGGGATAGTTACGCTACAGTAATCCTCCACTAATGATGCCACATCACCTCGATTACTGTGGTTAATCTCGCATTAGTTCGAAACCGATTTGAATTCAATTTAAAATCAGGCAAACAACAAAAGTTTTCAAACAATAAAACTAAAATGTTCAGGATGTGCCAAATAATTCATAAGTAATTATGTTGGATAAACCACACTTTTATGAAATGTTTAAATACTCTAAAATAATTAACAGTAGTTAAAGCAATTAAATAAATGCTTTTTAAATTGTAGAAATATTAAACTATTTTATTTTGAAGCCAAACTAATTGTGGCAGTATCCTAATTAATAATACTAATTTAGGGGCTAAGTTCATAATTTACAAAACTAAAAATAAAGTGTAACTAAAATAAAACAGAAAAGAAATAAAAACAGAAAACAAACAAATACAAAAAAAGGCCATAGAAGCCACACCCCCCCGCTGGACCATGGCCCAACCGGCCATCAGGCCAACGAGGTTTCCCAGTGGTGCCTCTGACACTTCGGGCGACCGAACCCTAGCGTCACCCCCCCTCCCCCCCCCCATCGTTCCCCACGACCCCCCCACTCACTCCTCCCTCTCTCCCGACTGGATCGGGATCGAGCCGACGCCCCCCCCATCGCTCTCTCCTTCCCCCCGATCCAGATCTGGATCGGGAAGGGGAACGACCCGCCCCGACTCCATCGACCCGCCGACCGCGTCGCCCATCCACAGGCGCCATCACCGCCGCCGCCGACCTCGTCGAGCCACCACGCCGACCTGCCTCCTCGCCTCCTCATCTCTCTCCTCGACGGGCGCCGTCCCGTCCGCCTCCTCGCCTCAACGCCAGCGGTGCCGACGGCGTCGCCGTCTTTGCCTCGCCGAGCGACACCGACCTCGTTCGCCGTCGGCCGGAACGCCGCCTCGACCATGCCTCCCGGACCGGCCCGCCTTCCTCCCTCGGCAGCTGCCTGCGTCTCGACGCCGTCGTCCCGTCCTCCTCCTCGAACGGCCTCCACGCCTCCACTGCTCACCACCGGTGAGGACCCGTTAAATCCTCCCTTTCCCCGCTTCGCCGTCGCGGTCGCCCACGACGCCCGACCACCACTGACCCCTTCAGACGCTCACCCGCTCTTCCTGCCGCTCGGCCCATTGCCGCCCGTCCACCGCTCGGTCGCCTCGCTGGCGCCGCTGACAAGCCGACCTCGCTGCGTGATCGCGGCACCGTCGCCGTGGCCTCGCCTGGCGCCGAAATCCCGGCAGCGCCCGCGCCCTCGGGCATTCGCCGTTCAGGCGACACCGGCGCCCGCCCGTGCCGTAACCACCGTCCAGCGCCCGTTAAGGCCCTGGGCCACTTACACGCGGGCCCCAGCGCCCAGAACGATTAAAAAAAAGAAATTAGAAAAATATATATATAATAAAAACAAAATTAATTAATTAAAGAAATAATAAACTTAATTAATTTTGATTAATTAAACTAACCAAATAATTAAACTAATTAAACCTTAGTTATCTAATTAATCTGGTTAGTTAATTAGCTAGATAATTAGTATGACAGTGGGGCCCACCCCTAATTAATTCTGATTAGATTAATTATATTTGGATAATTAACATGTGTCTCTGACCAGAGGGACCCACTGGTCAGGTTGACCAGTCAACTCATTGATCGCCGATGTCGACATGACATCATGCTGATGTCATTAATTCATTTTCGAATTAATTTAAATAATTAATTAAATTCCAGAAATTAGTAAAATCTTTAGAAAATCATAACTTTTAATCCGTAACTCGGATTAAATTATTTTCAACATGAAAGTTGCTCAGAACGACGAGACGATTCCGGATACGCAACCCGTTCGTCCGCCACACCCCCCTAACCTATCGAACCTGCAACATTTCACCTCCGGTTCATCTGTCCGAAAACACGGAACACCGGGGATACTTTCCCGGATGTTTTCCCCCTTCACCGGTATCACCTCATACCGCGTTAGAACACGTTTAGCTCTGCTTGTTGTCCTGTTATGCGCTTGCTTGCTATGTATTTATTGTTTCTTTCCCCTCTTCTCTTCGGTAGACTACGAGACCGATGCATTCTTTGCTGGTACCCCGTCGACTACGGTGTTGACGACCCCTCTCTCTTGCCAGAGCAACCAGGCAAGCCCCCCCTGATCACCAGATATCGCCTATTCTTCTCTATACTGCTTGCATTACAGTAGTGTAGCATGTTACTGCTTTCCGATTATACCTATCCTCGATGCATAGCCTGTCCTTGCTACTATCGTTGTTACCTTTACCCGCAATCCTACCGCTTAGTATAGGATGCTAGTATTCCATCTGTGGCCCTACATTCTTGTCCGTCTGGCATGCTATACTATCGGGCCGTGATCACTCGGGAGGTGATCACGGGTATATACTTATACTTATACATGATACATGTGGTGACTAAAGTCGGGTCGGCTTGTGGAGCACCCATGAGTGATTCACGGATTGAAATTTGAAAGGACCTTTGTCCCGACGGCCCTCTAGATGGATCTTTGTGGCGGAGGCGACAAGGCGAGTTGAGACCGCCTAGGAGAGAGGTGGGCTGGCCTGCTCGGCGTTCATGGATACTTAACACGCTTAACGAGATCTTGGTATTTGATCCGAGTGCAGCTCACGGGCCTATACGCACTAACCAACTACGTGGGAAAGATATGGGCACTCGGCGTCGTGGTATCGGTAAAAGCACTTCGTGACGTCGGCCCAGTGTGGCGCGCGCCGGATTGGACTGGAACGCCTGTAGGCTAGGTCTGCTTCCGGCCACGTACGCAACATGCAGGTGTGCTAAGGGCGATGGGCCCAGACCCCTTTGCGCTTAGGTTTAGACCGGCGTGCTGACCTCTCTGTTGAGCCTAGGTGGGGCTGCGACGTGTTGATCTTCCGCGGCTAGGCATGACCCAGAAAAGTGTGTCCGGCCAAATGGGATCAAGCGTGTTGGGTTATGTGGTGCACCCTGCAGGAAGTTAATCTATTCGAATAGCCGTGATCTTGATAACAGGACGACTTGGAGTTGTACCTTGACCTTATGACAACTAGAACCGGATACTTAATAAAACACACCCTTCCAAGTGCCAGATACAACCCGGTGGTCGCTCTCTCTCAGTGTTACGAGGAGGGGATCGCCGGGTAGGATTATTGCTATGTGATGCTACATGGAGGACTTCAGTCTGCTCTCTTCTACGTGTTGCAAGACGGAGGCTGCCAGAAGCGTAGTCTTCGACAGGATTAGATATCCCCCTCTTATTCTGGCATTCTGCAGTTCAGTCCACTGATATGGCCCTTTACACATATATTCATGCATATGTAGTGTAGCTCCTTGCTTGCGAGTACTTTGGATGAGTACTCACGGTTGCCTTGTTCCCCCTTTTACCCCTTTCTTTACCCGGTTGCTATGACCAGACTATGGAGCCCAGGAGCCAGACGCCACCGTCGACGACTCCTCCTACTACACCGGAGGTGCCTACTACTTCGTGCAGCCCGCTGACGACGACCAGGAGTAGTTAGGAGGATCCCGGCAGAGGCCTGCGCCTCTTCGATCTGAATCCCAGGTTGTGCTAGCCTTCTTAAGGCAAACTTGTTTTAACTTATGTCCGTACTCGGATATTGTTGCTTCCGCTGACTTCGTCTATGATCGAGCACTTGTATTCGAGCCCTCGAGGCCCTGGCTTGTATTATGATGCTTGTATGACTTATTTTATTTTAGAGTTGTGTTGTGATATCTTCCTGTGAGTCCCTGATCTTGATCGTACACGTTTGCGTGTATGATTAGTGTACGATTGAATCGAGGGCGTCACAAAGGGGCCAGCTGTGCTCGCAGCCGAACCCGAGAGGAAACGCGACTGCGACCACCAGGAGTCATCCAAGAGCAGCCGCCATTCTGCGTCTTCCACAACGTGCACAGCCACAACACCAACGACTGCCCGGAGCTCAAGGCCATCCGCGACGGGCGCCTCGGTCATCACCCCGAGCGCAACGATCGAGGCTACAGCCGTGGAGGAGGCCGAGGCAGAGGACGCTGGGACAACCACGACCCCCACCAGGACTGGCGCAATCAGCCTCGTGAGGACCGCTGGCAGGGCCAGCCTCGCGGGTTCCTTGAGGGATCAGCCTCGTGAGGACTATCCTCAGGGAAACGCTGGCCTTCCTCCGCTGCCGCCACCACCAATAAGGAATGATGACCAGCACCAAGATGATGGGGCTGGGGGCTTCCAAGAACCGTGTGCCATTGCTTGCATCCTAGGCGACGCTCAGGCCCCTGCCTCCCACCGCATCTTCATGAAGTTCGCTTGCAAGGTGAATGCAGCCCTCCCCAAGATCGAGGTGATGCGTCCGCTCAGGTGGTCCAAGTACGCCATCACCTTCGACTCTACTGATCATCTCAAGTGCGCGGCCACTGCCGGCGCCCTCCCGATACTCTGCTCGCCTACCATCAGCAATGTCCTCGTCACCAAGACACTTATCGATGGCTGTGCGAGGCTCAATGTTCTCTCTGTCGAGACGTTCGACAGGCTCCAGGTGCCGTACGACCAGCTTCAGCCTACCAAGCCTTTCTCAGGAGTGACCGATGGCTCCACCACCCCGATAGGGCAGATCCGCCACCATGTCACCTTCGGAAAGCGCGACAACTACCGCACCGAGCACATCGACTTCGACGTCGCCCACATTCGCCTCCCGTACAATGCCATCCTCGGGTATCCGGCCCTGGCCAAGTTCATGGCTGCGACTCACCATGGCTACAATGTTGTCAAGATGGCGGGGAGCGGAGGCATTATCACGGTCTCCTGCGATGAAACGGACGTGGTGTGCTCCCTCGAGCGCTCCTACCAGGCTACGGAGGTCAAGAACCCAGATTGCGAGGGTGCTATCTACCCTCCTGAGGCCATCCCCAAGAAGAAGAAGCAGCTGCTCTAACTCGGACCTCAGGAGGATGGGGCGGCTGGTGGCCCTGCCTCCGGACCTGCGCCCACTTACGGGGCGCCTTCCCCTCTCACATAGGAAGGCGCGCTCGGTGCCCCTCTCAGGATGGGCTCGGGGGCTCTCCTTTGGAGGGCCTCTGACCTGGCAACCAACACGAGGGAGGCGCTCGAGCACCATGTGGAGGCGTGCTTCAATGTGCGCTTCCGCGAGGAGGGCACATGGTGCAAGGCGCCAGGTGCTCAGGAGTTCATCACCAAGGCGATGAACGAGCTTCAGGAGGCGTAAGCCATGCACGGCGAGCACCGTCGCACACCCCCCGCGTAGCTCCCTCCCCTGACGAGAGCAGTTAGCTGCGTGTCTACGTCAACATCCCAGGGCTCAACAAAGCCGCGTCTCAGGAGCTCTTCTGGCCGTCCCATGTCAGCTGGTTCGAGGGCCCCTCTCAAAGCTACGTTCACATGCTTTTCGGTATGCTGAACAGGGCTGCCATGCACCAGGGCCACATGCGGGGTGTCCTGGTGGCTTATGACGCCACGCACCAGGCGATCCTATCGGAGGTGGCGATGTATCCTCGCGAGCCCCCCTGGGCTTCCAGAGCCTCGCGAGGTTCAGGACATGGGTGACTCATGAGGAGTGACTTCTGTAGCACGTGTCTTCAGCTACTTCAACACTTCTTCAGCAACGGTGCCAGGTGACACTTTTTGGTTTGTTCAGTTGGGGGCGCCCCTCGAGCTGCATTATCCCCAAGCCGTGTGGGTCCGTCCCTGCGGCATGTATTGTTCTTTGCATCCATCAGAACTGGCTTTACCCTATCCATGAGTTGCCTTATGATTATCAACTGTTTGTCCGGTGCTTGGCCGCCCTTCGTGACCTCCGCGCGTTGCTAACCCACTGTTTTCTCATCCCGCCACGGGGGCTGTTGGCACAGGGCCTGTGCTCGGGTCCGTCCCTGCAGCGCCGATAAACCTGAGAGATCGAGCTCTGACTCGCGGCGTGCCCCGCGCGCGTCACCTCACCAGGTCCTCGGTGCCTTCACCTTTTCGCAGAAAGATCAACGCCTGGATAGCAAGCACGGCCATGTGTTATGATCTCTCTTCCCGACTAACTCGTAGGAACCTCCAGAGCCAGACTACAGGCAGCCTCGCCAGCCACTCCCTTTTCACGCAGTTCACTTGCACGTTAAAGGGGGGCTCCTGAGCATCGCGCCTCAGGAGCTCCTACTAGCTCTCGAGCCCTCACCCCCTGGCCTTGACCACGGCATCGCGACCTGGCATACCAGCGGCGGCTAAGCCTCGCTCAAGGGCCAGGACCCGAGGACGTAGAGCATCTAGATGAGCGAGAAAAGGGGAATAATCGGCGTGAGCTTCGCCTAGAAGCCCCGTCACCAGGGCACGGTCACGCGTCGCGTAAGGGAATCACTGCAAGCTCGCAAAGATAAGTCACCCAACATATCAACGTGAACCTCATGACCCAGTATTTCGAGTCTCGCGACCTCGCCCTGGCATCGTCACCTCCCTTTTCGGCCTTCAGGAGCTGCTTGCATGCTAAAGGGGACCTCCTGAGCATCGCGCCTCAGGGGCTCTTACTGTACCTCGGGCCGCTCACCTCCTGGCCTTGACCACGGCATCACGACCTGGCATACCAGCAACAGCTGAAGCTTGCCTAGGGACTGTTGGCGTAGTGCAGTAAGCTACCGCGAGAACGAAAAGGAGCACCATGCCGAAGCGAGATGCGCGATCACTACACCAAACTGGGGATAATGACATTAAGGCAAAAGTATTATAGTTTCTTACACACCCCCGCGGGGCTCATCACGTTTCCACGCAGGGAAAACAAAAGAAGATGACCTGGAAGAAGCCCGGCCACAAGGCGTCACCGACGACGCTGGGCAGACGCCGCTACTGCACTCCGGGCGCGGCTAGAGCTCGGCGGCTCATAGCTTTCGTTGTCGCTGGACTCCGGAGAACTGCTGGATTCTGGGGAGTCACTACTGCTGCTGGAGCTGCTGGCAAGGCCAAGGGCAAATTCAGCGCCCGTGGCCGCGCCATGCGGACCACCTATTCCGTAGCAGCACTCCAAGCGACGTCCATCTTCGCTGAAGACTTTGAAGAAAAGCTGGAGGCACCATCATACTCGAAGTGGATGGCGCGAGCCCCTTCCTAATAGCAGGCGCGGGCGATCTCGCCCCATCCTCGAGTCATGAAGACGTTGCCCGGGGGGACGACCTCGACCTCCGCCTCAGTAGCTTGGTTGCGGCACCCGGTGTGTTGCAGCCACAGCTCAGCGGGGCCCCTTGGCGGCATCTCCTCGGCGAATAACCTCGGGAGCCGGATCCACGTGCGCGGCCGCATTGCCGCCCACACCATGATACGTCTCCATCGTATCTACTTTTCCAAACTATTTTGCCCTTGTTTTGGACTCTAACTTGCATGATTTGAATGGAACTAACCCGGCAGATGTTGTTTTCAGCAGAATTGCCATGGTGTCATTTTGTGCAGAAATAGAAGTTCTCAGAATGACCTAAAAATCCACGGAGAATATTTCTAGAAAATATAAAAAATATTGGCAAAAGAATCAAGTGAAGGGGGCCCACACCCTGGCCACAAGGGCGCCCACCCCCCTGGGGCGCACCCTCCGACCTTGTGGGTCCCCTAGACCTCCACTGACCTCAACTCCAACTCCATATATTCACATTCGGGGAGAAAAAAATCAAAGAGAAGGATTCATCCCATTTTATGATACGGAGCCGCCACCAAGCCCTGTTCTTCCTCGGGAGAGGGGAATCTGTCACCATCGTCATATCATCCATCCTCCATCACCAAGTTAATGATGCTCACCGCCGTGCGTGAGTAATCCCAATGTAGGCTTGCTGGACGGTGATGGGTTGGATGAGATTTACCATGTAATCGATTTGCTTTTGTTAGGGTTTGATACCTAGTATCCACTATGTTCGAAGATTGATGTTGCTATGACTTTGCTATGCTTAATTCTTGTCACTAGGGCCCGAGTGCCATGATCTCAGATCTGAACCTATTATGTTTTCATGAATATATTTGTGTTCTTGATCCTAACATGCAAGTCAATAGTCACCTACTACTCCCTCCGTCCGGAAATACTTGTCCGAGGAATGGATGTATCTATATGTATTTTAGTTCTAAATACATCCATTTGTATCCATTTCTCCGACAAGTATTTCCAGACGGAGGGAGTATGTGTTATGATTCGGCAACCCCAGAGTGACAATAGTCGGGACCACTCCCGGTGATGACCATAGTTTGAGGAGTTCATGTATTCACTAAGTGCTAATGCTTTGGTCTGGTACTCTATTAAAAGGAGGCCTTAATATTCCTTAGTTTCCAATAGGACCCCATTTGCAATGGGAGGGTAGGACAAAAGATGTCATGCAAGTTCTTTTCCATAAGCACGTATGATTATATTTGGAATACATGCCTACTTTATATTGATGAACTTGAGCTAGTTCTGTGTCACTCTAGGTTATAACAGTTGCATGATTAATGCCATCCGACATAATTATTCATCATTGATCCATTGCCTACGAGCTCGTTTCATATTGATCTTTGCTAAGTTACTTTTTCGTTGCCACTATTAGGATTGCTACAAAACTACTACTGTTACTTTTGCCACCGTTATCGTTACTTCCATACTACTTTGCTGCAGATATTAAGTCTTTCAGGTGTGGTTGAATTGACAACTCAGCTGCTAATACTTGAGAATATTCTTTGGCTCCCCTTGTGTCGAACCAATAATTTTGGGTTGAATACTCTACCCATGAAAACTGTTGCGATCCCCTATACTTATGGGTTATCAACACCTTTTTTTGGCGCCATTGCCGGGGAGCATAGCTCTATTCTCTGAGTCACTTGGGATTTATATCTATTGATCACTATGAGGAATTTGAAAGATCAAAGAACTAAGATTTTTCCCTCAACCATGAGGGGAGGTAAGGAACTGCCATCTAGCTCTGCACTTGATTCTCCTTCTGTTTTGAGTAAACTTGCGACACCTATACCTGCTATTGATTCTGATATGTCGCATGTTATTGATGATGCCACTTCTACTACGCATGATGCTTACCATGATACTACTTATGTGCTTGATAATACTGTGTCACTAGGTGAATTTCTTGATGAACAACTTCTTTGCTTATGATTCTCCCCTAGGGTTACAAAGAATGAAATTACTGAAACTGATGATATTATTGAAGATGATGATTATGATTCTCCCCTAGATATGAATTACCTGTTGTACCTGAGGGTTATGTTATGGATGAAGAAACTGCTAGAGACTTCTTTGCTTGCAATGATAGAGAGGATCTTAAGAAATTGTTAGCTAAGCTGAAAGAAAAATCCTTGAATGCTAGAATGAAATATGATCCCGCTTTTGCTACTTCACCTATCTTTGTTACTGATAAGGATTATTAATTCTCTGTCGATCCTGAGTTAATTACTTTGGTAGAATCTGATCCTTTTCATGGTTATGAATCTGAAACTGTTGTGGTGCATCTTACTAAATTGAATGATATAGCCACCCTATTTGCTCATGAGGAAAAAATTCGCTATTACTATATTCTTAAGTTGTTTCCTTTCTCGTTAAAGGGTGATGATAAGTTATGGTTTAATTGTCTTGCTCCTAGTTGCGTGTGTAGTCCCCAGGATATGATATACTACTTCTCTACAGAATATTTCCCTGCTCATAAGAAACAAGCAGCTTTAAGGGAAATATTTAATTTTGTGCAAATTGAAGAAGAGAGTCTCCCACAAGCTTCGGGAGGCTTCTCCAATTACTTAATGCTTTGCCTGATCATCCTCTTAAGAAAAATGAAATACTTGATATCTTTTATAATGGACTAGCAATGCTTCCAGAGACCACCTGGATAGTTGTGCTGGTTGTGTTTTCAGGGAAAGAACTGTTGAGCAAGCTGAATTGCTATTGAATAATATATTGAGTAATGATAATGATTGGACACTTCCTGAACCAACTTCGAAGCCAACTCCGAAGAAAAGGGGTATTCTATTTCTTAGTCTTGAAGATATGCAAGAGGCAAACAATTCTATGAAAGAAAAAGGTATTAAAGTAGAAGATGTTAAGAATTTACCGCCTATTGAAGAAATACATGGTCTTGATAACCCGACACAGATAGTAGAGGTAAACCCTCTCCGTAGATTTGATGAAGGTGATATTCCTCAAAATAAGCCTGCTAGTCAATGCTTGGATGAGTTTGATAATTTTGTTGTTAAACAAGAATATTTCAATGCTTATGTTAGTAGACAATTGAAACATAATGCTTACATGCTTGACCACTTGGTTGACTATATGAGTAGAATTGTCAATGATCTTAAGCTTATTAGTAAACATGCTTCCATGGTTACAACTCAAGTTGAACAAGTACTTAAGGCACATGATGATTTGCTTAATGAGTTGAATAGAAAGAATAATGATAATGTTGTTAGGGTTATGACTAGAGGTGGTAAAATGACCCAGGAACCTTTGTATCCCGAGGGTCATCCTAAGAGAATTGAGCAAGACTCTCAGAGAATTAATACTGATGCATTTAGTCATTGTAATAAAAAGAAAAAGAAAACTGATAGGGTTTTGCATGCTAGTGAACCTGCCGTAGACACACCTGAGAACCCCGATGATATATATATTTCTGATGCTGAGACACAATCTAGTAATGAACATGAACCTATTCATAATGTTAATAATGATGTTCATGTTGATGCTCAACCTAGTAATGATAATGATGTAGAGGTAGAACCTGTTGTTGATCTTGATAACCCACAATCAAAGAATCAACGTTATGATAAGAGAGACTTTTTTTGCTAGAAAACACGGTAAAGAAAGAGAACCATGGGTTTAGAAACCCATGCCCTTTCCTCCTAAGCCATCCAAACAAAGGATGATGAGGATTTTGAGCGCTTTGCTAAAATGATTAGACCTATCTTCTTGCGTATGCGTTTAACTGATATGCTTAAAATGCCTCCTTATGCTAAGTATATGGAAGATATTGTTACAAATAAAAGAAAGATACCGGAAGCTGAAATTTCCACCATGCTTGCTAATTATATTTTCAAGGGTGGAATACTAAAGAAACTTGGAGATCCAGGAGTACCAACTATACCATGCTCCATTAGAAGAAACTATGCGAAAACTGCTTTATGTGATCTTGGAGCTGGTGTTAGTGTTATGCCTTTCTCTTTGTATCGTAGACTTGAATTGAATAAGTTGACACCTACTGAGATTTCTTTGCAAATGGCTGATAAATCAACTGCTATACCCATCGGTATTTGTGAGGATGTGCCTGTTGTGGTTGCAAACGTTACTATCTTAACTGACTTTGTTATTCTTGATATTCCTGAGGACGACAGTATGTCGATTATTCTTGGTAGAACCTTTTTGAATATCGCAGGGGCTATTATTGATTGCAACAAAGGCAATGTCACTCTTCATGTTAATGGTAATGAGCATACGGTACACTTTCCGAAGAAACAACCCCAAGTTCATAGTATCAATTCTATTGGAAAATTTTCAACTATTACTCTTGGAGGTTTTGAATTCCCTCTCCCTACTGTCAAAAAGAAATATGATATTCTTATTGTTGGGGACATGCATATCCCAGTTGAGGTAACCTAGTGTTATTCGAAGATTCTCCGGTTTTATGTCATTCGAAAGAAGTTTGTTAACAAGACTTGATCAACCTTGTTAATGGATTCCTTTTGATGAGCATGAGATGGTTGAATTTAGAAAGCACAACTCTTTATACCCATATTTTACTTTCTGTTATTTAGAATCAATAAAGCCAACATAGTATTTTCTATCTGTTTTCTGAATTATCCATGCAATAAAAAATGTCCTGAAAATAAAAGTTCTCCAAATGCCCTAAAAATTTAGTATTTTTTATAGAATATTTGAGAATTTCTTGCACTGAGCACACACCAGGGGGCCTCACCAGCTGGCCACAAGGGTGGAAGGCGCACCCTACCCCCCTGGGCACGCCCCTTGTCCTTGTGGGCCCCACGTGGCCCCCCTCCACTTATTCCAGCACCCATCCACTCCTTCTTCCTCCAGAAAAAATCACTCCATAGCTCAAACTCGTGTTCTTGCTCATCTTGCTGCCATTTTCGATCTCCTTGCTCAAAGCTCCATTCACAAAACTGCTTTGGGGGATTGTTCCTCGGTATGTGACTCTTCCAGTGGTCCGATTAGTTTTTGTTGTAATGCTTTATTCATTGCAAATTTTTGCTGCTGTAGTGACCTTGTTCTTGAGCTTGCATGTCAAATTTATATGGTCCAAATTAGTTTTGATGCATGATATAGCTTCTAGGCACTTGTAGGAGTAGTTGCTATCAATTTTGTTGAGTTCGGTTCACTTTTATTTTGAGTCACTAATAATTTCAGAAATTTTCAGAGGGAGAAAATGATGAGGAGATTGCTGAGAGGCTCCTAAGGCCAGGGTTCAAAGGAAAAAGAAAATGAGGAGAGGGAAAAGCCCAAGTATAATCTTCCTCGCATCACGGAGATTTGCCCGTGTGAATGGCCATGTGATGCATTCTTATAGGCGGCCGGAATTTATGACGATTCCTATTATTTGGCTGGGAATGCAGGCATCACCGACTTCCTCCTTGACCACTGTGATCAGTACCTCCTACTCACTAATACTTTCGTGCAAAATTTTCATTTTCATGCTAGGAGATTGTCGGTGTCAAAACCGGCGGATCTCGGGTAGGGGGTCCTGAACTGTGCGTCTAGGATCGATGGTAATAGGAGACGGGGGACACAATGTTTACCCAGGTTCGGGCCCTCTCTATGGAGGTAATACCCTACTTCCTGCTTGACTGATCTTGATGAAATATGAGTGTTACAAGAGTTGATCTACCACGAGAATCGTAATGGCTAAACCCTAGAAGTCTAGCCTATGTGAATATGGTAATGAGTCTACCCCTATCCGTACTACTCTCTCCGGTTTATATATACACCGGAGAGATCTAGGGCTAGATGGAGTCGGTTACATAAGAAGGAATCTACATAGTCGGTTGCCAAGCTTGCCTTCCACACCAAGTAGAGTCCAATCCGGACACGGGTGCAGTCTTTAGTCTTCATGTCTTCATAGCCCATCAGTCCGGGCCAAAGGATAACAGGTCGGACGCCCGAGGACCCGTTAGTCCAGGACTCCCTCAGTAGCCCCTGAACCTGGCTTCAATGACGAGGAGTCCGGTGTGCAGATTCGTCTTCGGCATTGCAAGGCGGGTTCCCTCCTTCCGAACTCCAGAATAGTCTTCGGATGTAATAAGTATATCCAGACCCGTGCATATAATTGCAGAGAATACAATATTCCTCGAGTCCAATTTGCTGATAACTGTTTATGACATCGTATCACACCTGCCCGGTTACTATTTCCAACCGTTGGCTAGCATGTCGTCCCACCTCTCGGGGCGCGGTTTTACTGGCACGTCTTGTCAAGGCAGAGATCGTGTCCCCTTTATTCACGGGATTTCATTAATGCAGGCATGGGTAACACAACCGTCCCCCGGGTACAACTCTTTGGGGATAGGTAAGTTTGAGACCAGTGGAGACGCCTTCGATGTTGGGGTCTTTATATAGGTACCCAGTCTCGTCTTTTTCTTTTGTGCTTGTTTCTTCCTCAACCCCTGCCACCTCGAGTTCTAACCCTCGGGTTCCAATCTCCACCAGCCCCAATCATGTCCGGATCCAGCCGTCCAGGCGGGTGGGTGGCTTCTTCTATTACGGAGGAGGATATTGCGAAGCTCCACGTGGCGAGGTATCTGACCCCAGAAATCCTTCATCGACTTCCCGCAAAGGAGCAGGTTATTCCTACCACCGAATCCGGCGAGAGGGTAGTATTTGTGTCCCACTTCCTCCATGGGTTAGGGTTCGCACTTAACCCCTTCGTCTGGGGGCTCATGTTCTACTATGGGCTAGATTTTCACGATCTGACCCCGGACTCTATTCTCGTCACCTCGACATTCATCGTCACGTGTGAGGCCTTCCTCCGGACTCCTCCGCACTTTGGTTTGTGGCTCAAGACCTTTGAGGTGAGGCCGCAGGTGACAGAGGAGGAGCAGGCAGAGTGTGGCAGCGTCATAATAGGCAAGCTTGCCAGCGCGGCTTGGTTTGGAGGATCTTTCGCCAAGTCTTCCGACCTATGGCAGCAAGGGTGGTTTTATATCAACTAGCTGTGGGGCTCCAAGTGGGCGGCTACTCCTGCTTTCCAACCCGGCCCTCCAATTCAGCTTGCTTCATGGATCAATAAGGGATTGGACTGGGGATCCGTCAACAAAGTGCAGACTCTGCAAAGTCGCATTCGAAGCCTTACCGAGAAGGGCATCGATCTTGTGAACATCGTTCAAGTAATGCTAGTCCGCCGGACCCTGCCATGTCAGCGGCGGCCTCTCCGTATGTGGGAGTTTAATGCAGAAGGACGGCGGACTCTTCAGCACTTCTTCGGCACCACACACGAAGGAATGTGGAAATTATATTTCGGGGAATGGGAGCAATGGCCGGACATCACCGAAGATGTTGGCCTTGACTGTAATCACCCAGACACTGTGGTACGTATTCAATTTCCGAACACCTTCCATTCAAGCATCTCTTGACAAGATACTGAACAACCCGTCCCTATGCAGGACTGGATAAAGAAAGCGGTGTTAATCTGGTGTCTAGCGCCCCTTCCCGAAGACTCTACGACCGCCCTGCTGACGAGAATGCTGATTCCGACACCGTACCAGGTGTCTGCAGAGGGGGGCGAGAGCGGGGAGCCCATAGGTGGTACCCTCCCTGAGGATGAATTAGACGCTGTGTTCGGGGAAACCGAAACCCTTTTGCCCAAGGGCAAAGGTGTAGAGGAAGCCCTCCATGGCAAAAAGAGGGCCGCTTCCGAAGATCGGGAGGGGAAGCCTTCCAAGAGAGGAAAAATGCCATCGTCGGGCGGCTTGGGCCGGGCGAGCGATGCTGACGTAGGGCTTTATGACGAGGATGAACATCTGGCCAAACCGTAAGTGAAGCTGGGGCACTTTTAAACGTACCTCATTCTTTTCCTATTAGTGAAGTAGTCATCCGACATATGTACATCCACGCAGGTTAACGCCTAGTGTTTCTCAATTGTCCTCCTCCTCGGGAGACCTTCTTCCGAAGATGATGGAGAGTGACACGTCTTCTCCGGCCTCCTCGCCCAACAGGGGGATGATACCGAGGTGTTTTCCTGAAGGGCTCCTTCCGATCATCAAGTAGTGCAGGAAACGAAGAAGGCGTTACCCGAAGGTGGTGCCTCTGTCACTCAGGGTTCGGGAATCAAGAATGATGGCCCCGAACCGTCCGGTTTACGGCTGGAGACGATTCTGGAGGTGAGTAAATGGATTCCTTCAAAGGAATGTCGTACTTCGGCGGCGGTTTCCGAAGACCCCGGAGCGCCAGAAATGCTGACGGACATGCTGCGACAAGCGTCCATTTCAGAGGAGCACCGTGCCTTGATGGTTACGGTGGTCGAAAAGGTTCTATCCGTGAAGAGCAGATTGAACGAGGCCTTCTCGAGCCTTCTAAAAGGTTTGTGATGTAGTTTTGTCAATTGAATAATATTGACAGAATGCACCTGTTGTATATGCAGTATCCCCTGAGACTCGGATTGCCTTCTGAAGGAAGCGATCAGAGGATCAAAAACATATGCTCAGGTACTAACCTTGATTTAACTTGGAATACAGGCTGCCTCCCCTCCTACGGCTACCCAAAGTACGAAAGTGGCCGATCTGCAGCGAAAGTTGGATATTGCGGAAGATGACATTGCAATGATCAACAGGCGTCTTAACGACTTGCAAGGTATATATTTTGAGCATCCCTTACACGAATGTGCTTGTAATTTAGGCCTGACGCTGAAAATAGTTTTATATGAAATGTGCATGAGTGCAGATGGTGATGCCGCCGTTGAAGCTCTTCGGGCGGAGCTAGCCCGCGCCAAGGAGCAGGCCCGGTGTAGTGATGCAGCTGCCGAGAAGGCATCGGCTGATCTAAGAGTCGAACAAGCAGCTCGACGCCAAAATGAGGAGAAAATATCCGCACTGGCGCTTCAACTGAAGAATACTGCCGGCCGTTGTGAATACCTTGAGAAGGAAAATAAAGCTAAAATGGCTGAACTTGATAATGCCATATGAGAGGCGAGTGAAGCTCGGTCTGAGTCTAGGGCAGCTCGTGAAGAGATTCGGCAGGCTAAGGAGATAGCGGCCGGTAAGCCCTTTTTGCTTCAGACTAAGTTTGGCGATTCGGACTATGCTCAGCTGAACCAGGTCTGGAGTTCTCCGGCTGAACTTTTGGACTTGCCGAAGAGTTCTTCCGATGTGGCGCAATTTTACCAAGCACAAGAAGGGTATGCAACGGAGAAGCTTTTCTGGTCGCAATTTGGCGCATCAAAGCGCCCTCTGTTGTTGAATGAACAGATGTCCCAATGGGCCGAGCTTCATAGGATATCCAGCAACGCCATGAAGAACGTCATAATCCGGTTGTGGCCGAATGAGCCTGTTCCAAAGAGCTACTTTGGCCTGGTGCGGCGCCTTGTTGATGCGGTGCCATGTATCGACGCTGTGAATCGGTCGGCGTGCATTGAAGGTGCACAGATGGCCTTTGCCCGAGTCAAGACGTTCTGGGGGAAGATGAAGGCCGTCGATGTTGCGGCGAAGAGTCCGCCCAAAGGCAAGGACCGTAGCCGGAGCATTATTTTGAAGACGTCCTGGAAGCCGCCCGCCTGATAGAGGGTCAATGCTCGAAGAACATAATGTTCGAGTGAGGTGTATTAGAATTGTAAAAGACAATTTTATAATTGATCTATTTTTATATTTTGCTCGACAGCTTGAATTCCTCCTGTGCGGCCGTTTTAATATAATCTGAAAGTTTTCCGATTGCGGCTTCACCCCTCATAGGAAATACGAGGTGTTCGGAAAAGCATTCAATCACTCTTTACCCAACGTCTTGGTCCGTGAAGGAGGTGATAATGCAGTGAACCAGGCAATCAGATTATAGGGCGTTAACACCTTCACTTAGGCATAGGAGTTTTATGGTGGGGCTACGACATAGCCCCTGGTATGTATACGACGCATTATAATATAGTGCCTTACATATGTTGATCTGAAAAAGATCCCTCATGTGACACAGAAAATCACTAAAGATTCGAATAAGACATCAAGTGGTTGACCAGCCCTCGCCACATCATGATTGTCAGTTTTCGCTTTCTCTACTAAGGTGCTCATCCGGTCTAAGCCAGGGCACAATCACAGTAGTTCTCCCTTTACTACCCTAGCCGATAGAACAGAACGTAGGGTAGCAAGCACAGGAGCTGGGCAACCCAACTATTGACCCAAGACAATGATTCGGAGTTGATGCATATAAGGCCAAACTTGCGATGCCGAAGTGCGCTTTAGAGCTGTTCGGACTTTTACTAGCAACTCATTTGTTCCCATACCGAGCCCCTGGCAGGTTATGCCGAGGTGCATCTTTAAAGCAGCCGCTAAGGCCGTACTATTGTTGAAAGGGTATGGAAGATTAGTTCAGATAAAAGTTTACTGGGAATAGAGCAATATGCCAATGATAAATTCATATAAAAAACCACGAACACCGCTATTTGACATGCTCGGGGTCAGGAACGGAGGAAACAAGGCATAGTACAGGCTCGAAATAAAGAGTGCGGTCTTCAAAAAGTTGTGTTGGACCTCCTGTCGCACGTCTGCGCCGCCCGTCCTCGGGGAGGGTAATCCTTAACGGAAGTAGCCCCTTTAGGTGAGTGTATGGATCCGAACTCCGAGAGAGTCCGTAGTAGATACTGTCTTTTTCGTCACCTGTTTTTATGAGATAATAGTGAAAAAAAAGTAAAACGGATAAAAAACGTTACGGGAGTGCTTGCAGGGCTGTCCGTATTGTGCTTCCGCCAATGCCCATGGTATCTTGAGTGTGTAGTGATGCACGCGCGGCGTAAATCTTGCTGGTACATGAGGTGGGTGGCGGAAGCCGAACTGCTATTTCCGTTCCGGGAGTGGTCGAACTTCAGAGGGAAACTGTTTCTGGCCCCTGGTGTTTGGCTGGAGAGCCGCTCCGTCGTCTTTATCGCCTGGTGGCCTCCTCCCCTTGTGCTCGGCGTTAAGCTTGCCTGCCTGCTTGAAGACCCAACAGTTTCTGTTGGTATGATTGGCTGGCTTATCAGGGTGACCGTGAATCTGACAAGGTCGGTCCAATATCCTGTCAAGGGTGGACGGTCCATCCTGGTTTGCCTTTAATGGCTTCTTTCGTTGACCGGGTTTCGGATTGTGAAATCCGGTGTTGACCGTTGTGTCGCATAATCTTTCATTATTATTGTGACTGTTGTGTTCGGTTTGTCGTGGCTTGCCGTTGCTGTCTCGGATTTCGGAAGTGCCCGGGTCGCTGGCGTTGTTGATTTTACGGGCGAGCCAGTTGTCTTCTCCCATGCAAAAGTGAGTCATTAGAGCGGTGATGGCTGTCATGGATTTAGGTCCTTCCTGGTCGAGGTGACGCGCCAGCCATTCATCCCGGACGCTATGTTTGAAGGCCGTAAGGGCTTCCGCGTCTGGACAGTCGACAATTTGGTTCTTTTTGACTAAGAACCTAGTCCAGAGCTGCCTGGCTGACTCGACGGGCTCCTGGACAATGTGACTCAAGTCATCGGCATCTGGTGGCCGGACATATGTTCCTTGGAAGTTGTCCCGAAAGGCGTCTTCCAAATCTTCCCAGTTGCTAATAGAATTTTCTGCCAAACTGTTTAGCCAGTACTGAGCTGGCCCTTTGAGCTTGAGAGGTAGGTATTTAATGGCATGAAGGTTGTCTCCGCGAGCCATGTGAATATGGCGGAGGTAATCCTCAATCCATACCGCGGGATCTGTTGTTCCATCGTATTATTCAATGTTAATGGGTTTAAACACGTCTGGGAATTCATGCTCCATTACCTCATCAGTGAAGCAGAGAGGGTGTGCGGCTCCTCTATGTTGGTCCACACTGTGAAGCACCTCCGGCGGACTCCTCTTACAGTTTTTGGACCGGGCATGGTCTGGTCTCTTGTGTCCGAATAGATAACCGTCGTCACTGATCGGGGCATGTCCCCGCGATCTGGGTGTCGATTTTGTGTGTCCTGTTCTACCCTCCAGGTCTTGTTGGATGTCGCGGGTGTTCCCCCGAGCTGCTTTATTCTTGCTTGGACGGCTGGATGGGTTGGTATGGTGCTCTGCTTGGGCTGCTGCTTTGTCCGGACCGAACTGTGGTCGGCCCACCATATTATTTGATGGTGGTGTGGGCTCCAACGCCCTGCCATCATATTGAGGGAGCCACCTACTCTTGGGGTGGCTTTTGTCTGGGCCGCTAAGGCCGTATTCTTCGGCGGCCAGGACCTCGGTCCATCTGTCATTGAGCAGATCTTGGCTTGCTTGAAGCTGCAGCTGTTTCTTCCTTAGGCTCCATGAAGTGGCTATAAGCCGGCGTTTAAAGCGCTCCTGCTCGAGAGGTTCCTTAGGCATGGTAAAATCCTCGTTGCCGAGGCTCTCCTCTTCCTCGGAGAGTGGGAGATAATTGCTGTCCCCCAAGTCTCCATATGTTGCCTGTTCATCAGGGCTGTCTTGCCCGCTTTCCTGTTCCTCCTGTTCGGATTCTACCTCAACAGGGTCTTCATTGTCCGGAGTGTTGTCTTTTCTGGTGCTAGCAGTGTTTTCTCTTGAGCGATGTGACTTAGAGCGGCGCCGTAGGCGCCGGTGTTCGGACTGTGTACCAGGAGGTTTATCCTCGACTGGGTCCTCCTTGCCATCGTCGAGAGCGTCGTAAGGTGTGTCTATCATACACACATCATACCAGGAAGTGGTCATCCCGTGTCTAGTGGGTAGTAAGCTCTGGCTTTGCCCCTCATCATCGTCCATACCGTCGATGTCTTCGGAGCGGGGGTCAGGCGTGTTGGTTGGGTCTTCAACAGTGGCTATGAAGTGGGTGGCGGGTGGGAAGCAAAATTCTCCACCATCCGCCGTAAGTTCGAACCGAACATAGTTCGGCGACGAGTCATCTGCTAGGGATAGGTTTTTTAGTGAGTTTAGTTGGTGGCCCATGGGCGAGTGTTGGAAGACATCTGCGGCGCTGAACTTGAAGATCGATAACCGATCGATTTTGGTATCCGCGGGCTCGCAGGGTTCGGAACTCGACATCGGAGACGAGTACGGGGTTCCGTTCATGCAGATATCGTATGAAGTGGAATCTGCGTGCGGCTCCAACGCCGCAGAAATGGTAGCCCCAGTGATGGGGTTGAGCTTCCCATCTTCGGACGACTTGATCTGCTCCGGATCTAAGGCCAGAGCTGCAGGAGCTATCTCCTGGATGTGGCCGATGACAGGTTTAAGCCATGTTCATCGGGGCGATGGGGAGCGATTGCCGCGGTCTCGAATCCGTCGAAGATCAAGTCTCCACGAACGTCCGCAATTTAGTTCAAGCTTCCGAATCTGACCTGATGACCAGGGGCATAGCTGTCGATCTGCTCCAGATGGACAAGTGAGTTGGCTCGCAGTACGAAGCTGCCGAATACGAAGATCTGTCCGGGGAGGAAGATTTCTCCCTGGACAACATCATTACTGACGATCGAAGGGTCCATCGAGCCCTTTGTCCGACGGCACAGTGGAACTCTCAATGAAAGCACCAATGTCGGTGTCAAAACCGGCGGATCTCGGGTAGGGGGTCCCGAACAGTGCGTCTAGGATCGATGGTAACAGGAGACGGGGGACACAATGTTTACCCAGGTTCGGGACCTCTCTATGGAGGTAATACCCTACTTCATGCTTGATTGATCTTGATGAAATATGAGTGTTACAAGAGTTGATGTACCGCAAGATCGTAATGGCTAAACCCTAGAAGTCTAGCCTATGTGAATATGGTAATGAGTCTCCCCCTATCCGGACTACTCTCTCCGGTTTATGTAGACACCGGAGAGATCTAGGGTTATATGGAGTCGGTTACATAAGAAGGAATCTACATAGTCGGTTGCCAAGCTTGCCTTCCACGCCAAGTAGAGTCCAATCCGGACACGGGTGCAGTCTTCGGTCTTCATGTCTTCACAGCCCATCAGTCCGGCCCAAAGGGATAACAGGCCAGACGCCCGAGGACCCCTTAGTCCAGGACTCCCTCAGGATCACCGCCCACGGTAGAGTTTCATTTATATGATGTGCATAAAGAGATGTCGCTCTATGACTTTTGTGAGGTTTGCAAGTTACCTTATGAGGGTAGCATCAATGAGCCACGTCCTAGAGACGTGGAAGGTTTTATTGATGAAATTACCGTAGGGGAAACACGAGGAGTGTCGGGAGCGAGAGTGGCTAGTGTACATTTCCCTGTTTTACGCTATTACTCATTATTTGCTGGGAGATGTTTAATTAGTCGAGGGAAGAGTGGAGGCCTTAGTGGCCCTGACCTCGTCATTTTGCGCCATGCTTTACATAGAGATAGAACTTACAGTCTAGGCGCTATGGTCGCCAAACGGTTGAGTTTAAACAGTACCAAAGGTCCTATTTTCGGAGGTATCTTCGCCTCCCGCCTTGCTAAACACTTTGAGATACCCATTAGGCACTATGAAAATGAGGAGAAATTGTTACCCACTATATATTTAGATTATGACAACATGCAACATGGTAGCACACAAGTTTATTCGCCATGATGAGGAAAAGATACTTATTTATAACCTGGTATTTAGCGAGGTCACTTTTCAGATTATTACCTTGCATGTGTCTATTTTGTTCCATATTCATTCAGGCAGGTACTTTGTTTTGCCCGCGGACATCCATGCATACTGGGAGGGGACACGATCCCCACCTCCTGAGCCAGAGCCATCACCTGATCCATATGAGGAGTCTGTTTATCAGTGGGATCCACAGGAGCTTGCTAACCAGTGGAACCCTCAGGATCCTCCTCAGTACACCGAAGAAGGCTACTTTGATCCATGGGCGTAGACCAACTTACGCCAAAAGCCTAAGCTTAGGGGAGTACGTATTTCTCACCGACATTACATTCATGTTCACACTTTCATTCTAGTTGTCGGTGTTCATACTCTTTCATTGTAGTGTCCATGCTAGTTTATTTCTTTTTCCCGCTTTCTTCTTGTGTGTTTGAAAAACTTTAAGAAAAACAAAACAAAAATTATTTGTAGCTTACTTTCTATGCATGCTTAGTTGTAGAATTAAAAGAAACCCCAAAAAGATTTCTCGTTCTTCTTTTGCTTGTTGGGATCTTTCCCGTGTAAATAGTTTTCTCGTTCTTGTTTTACTTGCCTCAAAAAAACAAAAACTCCAAAAATATTTCAGTGTCTTTCTTTGAAATTCTTTTCTTTTCTTTGGGGGTCGAGAGGAGAAGACCACGATGAAAATGTTGAGTGGCTCTCATATGCATTATTGTTGATCTAACAAAGAGCCCACATTACCTTGTCTTCTCCTTTGATTAATTTTTTGCATATTCCAGTTTAGTCCAATGCACGTGCACTATTATTATTATCCACACCGTTCGATCATGCAAGTGAACATAATGGTGATATATGATGAAATGATTGAGATGAGGAAAATTTGGTATGAACTCGACCTATTTTGTTTTTGTAAATATATTAGTTCATCATTCCTGATTCAGCCTATTATGAATGAAGCATGTTTGCAATGACAATTAGAGATTATAATTACTCATGCCATGCTTAATAAGCTAGGAGTTTATAATGGTTTACCTTGCATGCCAACATGGAAATTAAAATGGTTGTGATGTAGTATGATAGGATGGTATCCTCCTTTGAATGATTCGAGTGGCTTCACTTGGCACATGTTCACGCATGTAGTTGAAACAAAATCAAAATAGCCTCTATGATATTTATGTTCATGATGATTTATATCCTACTCATGCTTGCACTTAATGTTGGTTACTCTCAATGCATGTTTATGACTGTTGTCACTCTCGCTTCCCAGTCTCTTTCTAGCCTTCACTTGTACTAAGTGGGAATACTGCGTGTGCATCCACTTCCATAAACCCAAAGGTGTTCCCTATGAGTCCACCATACCTTCCTATATGCGGTATTTTACCTGTCGTTCCAAGTAAATTTGCAAGTGCCAAACTCTAAACCTTCAAATAATAATTTGTTTTGTATGCTCGAATCGCTCATGTACCAACTAGGGCTGTCAATATCTTCCATGCTAGGTGGGTTATTCTCACGATGAGTGGACTCCACCAATCATTCACGAGAAAATGGTTGGTAACCGGGATGCCCAGTCCCATGCTCAAAACAAATCAAATAATTGCAAACAAAACTCCCCCAGGATTGTTGTCAGTTGGACGGTACCCGTTGTTTCGGACCAGCCGTGGAGTGTGCTTGTTGGTGGTGGGGCAGTATAAACTTTACCATTCTGTTTGGGAACCGCCTATAATGTATGTAGCATGGAAGATACCGAGATCTCTTGGTTGTTATGTTGACAATGTAAGCATACCGCTCAAAATATTATTTATCTCTGTTTCAAAAACTCAAGCTCTGGCACCTCTGCTAATCCCCGCTTCCCTCTGCGAAGGGCCTGTCTATTTACTTTTATTGCTGAATCATCGTCCTCTTATAAAAGGCACCTGTTAGAGAGCACCACTGTCATTTTTATACATTGTTATTAATTTATATTGAGTGTGACTGTGACTGGATCTCTTTTACCATGAGTTACAATGTCTAGTCAGTCCTTGATCTTCAGAGGTGCTCTGCATTTATGTTTTGTGGTCTCTGAAAGGGCTAGCGAGATACCATCTTGTTATATGATTGTTTTGAGAAAGTGTTGTCATCCGAGATTTATTATTCTTGCTCACTAGTTGATTATGCCATTCATATGAGTAAATGTGAGACGTAGATGTTATTGTGAATATGATTAGTTCATAATCTTTGCTGAAAACTTGAATGCTGGCTTTACATATTTGCAACAACAAGATCAAACAGACTTTGTAAAAGTTTTTCTTTATCACTTTCAGATTGTCAACTGAATTGCTTGAGGACAAGCAATGGGTTAAGCTCGGGGGAGTTGATACGTCTCCATAGTATCTACTTTTCCAAATTCTTTTGCCCTTGTTTTGGACTCTAACTTGCATGATTTGAATGGAACTAACCCGGACTGATGCTATTTTCAGCAGAATTGCCATGGTGTTATTTTCTTTTGCAGAAACAAAAGATCCTAGAATGACCTGAAAATCCACGAAGAATATTTCTGGAAAAAATAAAAAATATTGGTGAAAGAATCAAGTGAAGGGGGCCCACACCCTAGCCACAAGGGTGGGGGCGCGCCCTTCGACCTTGTGGGCCCCCTAGACCTCCACCGACCTCAAATCCAACTCCATATATTCACGTTTGGGGAGAAAAAATCAGAGAGAAGGATTCATCATGTTTTACGATACGGGGCCGCCGCCAAGCCCTATTCTTCCTCAGGGGGGCAGATCTGGAGTCTGTTCGATCCTACAGAGAGGGGAATCCGTCACCATCGTCATCATCAACCATCCTCCATCACCAATTTCATGATGCTCACTGCCGTGCGTGAGTAATCCCATCACAGGCTTGCTGGACGGTGATGGGTTGCATGAGATTTACCATGTAATCAAGTTAGTTTTGTTAGTGTGATCCCTAGTAGCCACTATGTTCTAAGATTGATGTTGCTATGACTTTGCTATGCTTAATGCTTGTCACAAGGGCCCGAGTGCCATGATCTCAGATCTTAACCTATTATGTTTTCATGAATATATTTGTGTTCTTGATCCTATCTTGCAAGTCAATAGTCACCTACTACGTGTTATGATCTAGTAACCCCGGAGTGACAATACTTGGGACCACTCCCGGTGATGACCATAGTTTGAGGAGTTCATGTATTCACTAAGTGCTAATGCTTTGGTCCGGAACTCTATTAAAAGGAGGCCTTAATATCCCTTATAGTTTCCAATAGGACCCCGCTGCCATGGGAAGGCAGGACAAAAGATGCCATGCAAGTTCTTTTCCATAAGCACGTATGACTATATTCGGAATACATGCCTACATTATATTGATGTACTAGAACTGCATTAGGGAAAACAAAAGAAGAGGACCTGGAGAAGCCCGGCCACAGGGCGTCACCGACGACGCTTGGCGGACGCCGCTACTGCGCTCCGGGCGTGGCGAGAGCTCGGCGGCATGTAGCTTTCGTCGTCGCTGGACTCCGGAGAACCGCTGGATTCTGGGGAGTCGCTGTTGCTGCTGAAGCTGCTGGCAAGGCCAAGGGAAAGTTCATTGCCTGTGGCCGCGCCGCGCGGACCGCCTCTTCTGGAGCAGCACTCCAAGCGCCCACCATCTTCGGTTAAGACTTTGAAGAAAAGTGTGGAGGCACCGTCATACTCGAAGAGGATGGCGAGAGCCCCTTCCAAACAGCAGGCGCAAGCGATCTCGCCCCATCCTCGAGTCATGAAGACGTCGTCCGGGGGGACGACCTCGACCTCCACCTCAGTAGTTTGGCTGCAGCACCCGGCGTGTTGCAGCGACAGCTCAGCAGGGCCCCTCGGCGGCATCTCCTTGGCGAAGAACCTCGGGAGCCGGATCCACGTGCGCGGCCGCATTGCCGCCCACACCATGATATGTCTCCATCGTATCTACTTTTCCAAAACCTTTTGCCCTTGTTTTGGACTCTAACTTGCATGATTTGAATGGAACTAACCCGGACTGACGCAGTTTTCAGCAGAATTTCCATGGTGTCATTTTGTGCAGAATAAAAGTTCTCGGAATGACCTGAATATCCACGGAGAATATTTCTTGAAAATATAAAAAATATTTGCTAAAGAATCAAGTGAAGGCGGCCCACTCCCTGGCCACAAGGGTGGGGGTGCGCCCACCCCTCGGGGCGCGCCCTCCGACCTTGTGGGCCCCCTGGACCTCCACCGACCTCAACTCCAACTCCATATATTCACATTCGGGGAGAAGAAAATCCAAAGAGAAGGATTCATCATGTTTTATGATACGGAGCCGCCGCCAAGCCCTATTCTTCCTCGGGAGGGCAGATCTGGAGTCCGTTCGGGGCTCCGGAGAGGGGAATCCGTCACCATCGTCATATCAACCATCCTCCATCACCAATTTCATGATGCTCACTGCCGTGCATGAGTAATTCCATTGTAGGCTTGCTGGACAGTGATGGGCTGGATGAGATTTACCATGTAATTGATTTACTTTTGTTAGGGTTTGATCCCTAGTATCCACTATGTTCTAAGATTGATGTTGCTATGACTTTGCTATGCTTAATGCTTGTCACTAGGGCCCGAGTGCCATGATCTCATATTTGAACCTATTATGTTTTCATGAATATATTTGTGTTCTCGATCCTATCTTGCAAGTCAATAGTCACCTACTATGTGTTATGATCCGGTAACCCCGGAGTGACAATAGTCGGGACCACTCCCGGTGATGACCATAGTTTGAGGAGTTCATGTATTCACTAAGTGCTAATGCTTTGGTTCGGAACTCTATTAAAAGGAGGCCTTAATATCCCTTAGTTTCCAATAGGACCCCGCTGCCATGGGAGGGTAGGACAAAAGATGTCATGCAAGTTCTTTTCCATAAGCATGTATGATTATATTTGGAATAAATGCCTACATTATATTGATGAACTGGAGCTAGTTCTGTGTCACCCTAGGTTATAACTATTGCATGGTTAATGCCATCCGACATAATTATCCATCATTGATCCATTGCCTACGAGTTTGTTTCATATTGATCTTTGCTAAGTTACTTTTCCGTTGCCACTGTTAGGATTGCTACAAAACTACTAATGTTAGTTTTGCCACCGTTACCGTTACTTCCATACTACTTTGCTACTAAATACTTTGCTACATATATTAAGTCTTTTAGGTGTGGTTGAATTGACAACTCAACTACTAATACTTGAGAATATTCTTTGGCTCCCCTTGTGTCGAACCAATAAATTTGGGTTGAATACTCTACCCTCGAAAACTGTTGCGATCCCCTATAGTTGTGGGTTATCACACCATGAACTCGCGTGCTGTGCCTTAGGCATGAGTTCACGGGTCGGCTGGCCATTCAGCGACAACCTGTCCTCCGCGAGCCCGGACAGTGCAACGCTGGGCACTGCCACCCTGCCCAGGGCTTTGCACGCAGGCTTACATAGGGATTGGGAAGCTAGGCGGAGGCCGCTCGTACCAAGGCCGCGTCACCTCCTGCCCCTCGCCAGCGTCACGGGATCGGCCAAGCCTCTTTTTCGGCGGAAGTGGCTCAAGCTCCTCGCGAGGGGCTTTTCCCTTCTCCGCCGCGAAAAACTTTCTCATCGGCGCCATGGATGCTACAGCAAGATGGCAAGACAAGGAAGGGGAAGGAAGAGCGAGCAGTGGGAAGATGGAGATGAGCAGGGGGCTCTGCCCCTCCACCCATTTATAGCCGGAGGGAGGCCAACCGCCGGCCTCCACGATCTCTCGTAATTATGGTTTTTTCTGCATGCAACAGGCTCTTGTCAAGTCGAACAGTTGGAGAGGCCGCGTGGGGAAGTGGAGACGTCCACATCCCATCAAGAGCCACACGTCGACCGAGGCCACAGGCGGTTGGGGCCCGCGGCGCTCCATCCTTGCCCTTTGGCTTCGCCGTGAAGCCAAGCCCGAGCGACCCTTGGGCCCGGGGGCTACTGTCGATGTTCTGGGAATCGGGGTACCCAGACTTGCCTACCTGCGGCGCATGGCGTGGCTCCATCGACGGCCTGGTACGTCCCATCTTCAGCATTAGCAGCACAAGACCCTCACGAGGAAGACGACGTCAAGACCTCCAGAAGGAGCGGCCTCCTCAGGCTGGCTCCTGAGGAGTGGAAATTTCTATGCAAGCCGTCACCTCGTGAGGTTCGTATTACGCAAGCCATGACGACCAAGGCCAGGCGGGCGCAGTACAACAGGTTTCCTCTTTGGTGCTAAGGAGGCAAGCGCAAGCGCGGAGTCCCGAGGAATCAACCCAAGGTTTCCATTTCCATGCTACAAGACCGAGACCGCCAGGACGGCAGGACGGAGGTTGTCGCCGAGCCCACCACGGCGTCACGACCTGAAGCTTTGCAGGTGAAGACCACCTTTTGTCAGTATAAGACGTACTAGTTGTCTCTCTTCGAATTTGGTCGTTGTGGGACCCCTTCCCACCTTCATTTTGGGGAGAGGACCAAGGCCACTATAAATAGAGCCTAGCCACCACCATAGGAGGGGATCCGGATCCAGTCCATCCTCGTCCACCAGCTCACACAAACATAAGAACACACCTCCTGAGGTTGTTCTTCCACTGTACTAGCTCATCCTCAGCCCACCTGAGGCTAATCCACCAAAAAGCTGGAGTAGGGTTTTACACCGTGAGGTGGCCCGAACCTGGGTAAACTGTTGTGTCCCATTTCCTTCCGGTTCATCGAGCTAGGCCATGGGATCGATGAGTTGGCAGACTGGGGAGGTTGAGTTCTTCTCACGCACCCCAGAGTTCGAATCTATCTTGGGTCCGCGGAGCCCGGAATCCGACAGTGGGCAAGGAGGTAAGTGGCGCTGAACAGAAATAGTGGCAAGGTCCAGAGTTCCAAAAAATCAAAAGAAGAGGATGAAGAAGAAGAGTTTGACGAGAATGACGACCAATCAGATGAAGACACTGAAGATGGCAGCATTGGGGACGAGGAAACTGAAACTGACGATGAAGCTGCCAAGGCTCAAGCAGGAAAGGACGCCGACAAGGGAAAACATTCGGGGCCAGTTAGAAGGAGCTCAAGCCTGAAGAATCCATAGTGGTTATGCCGCTGCGTCAACTCAAAAATAAGTTTGTACTCTCGGTTGCCTCGGTATACAATGAGAAATTATATCATAAACACTGTCCTTACCAGAACTTATTTAGCTTTATCATCGATTTCTTGATCAGTACCATAGTTAAGATATAATTTGTGATTTGTGCCCGCTGGACCAGTGACATTATTATGTAAACCATTTGATAAACCTTTTGAATGCAGTCACAAATATATTTGAAAAAACTTATCTGGATTTATGTAACGTCAACACTACTCATCGACCGGAACTTCAAAGAAAATATGTTAAGGAAATTTAAAATCTTATAGTACATCAGTACTGATAATTCTCACTCGTCAGTACAAGGCAGAGTAACCAAACACACCCATGAACACCTCAAAAAACATCATTTCAAAACAAGCCATGACTGGTTCTGCCAGTCCTAGTTCAGAAAGTCCATCGGTACATAAAAATAATTACCTCAAGCAAACAGAAAAAATTAAAAGTGCAAATATAATACACCTATATTGATGAAAAACTAATTTATCTGCAAAAATACTTTCAAAGATTATGTTGATATAAACAATCCTTTCAAAAACAAAAATTGTTTTAGAAGGTTAGCATGACACACATACTCTGAACTTGTATTTTCTAAGTTCAATTACACTTCAATCACCAGTCCAAGTACCCATAGTAGAGGAGTACAAAGCGCCATCATCACCAACCCTGACAATCCTTTCAAAAAACAAAAATTGTTTTAGAAGGTTAGCATGACACACATACTCTAAACTTGTATTTGCTAAGTTCAATTACACTTCAATCACCAGTCCAAGTACCCACAGTAGAGGAGTACAAAGCGCCATCATCACCAACCCTGACACGTGCAAGTGGGATAAGCAGCTGATAAGTATAGCTTGACAAGATGGATCAGTGCGACAGGAAAAAACCCTGAGTGTAAGACTTCAATGCAAAAACAAGACTTAACCTCCACACTGAAAAACATCACAAAGTATACGTCACTAAACATTACGAAATGCCATCATCACTGACCCTGAGACGTGCAAGTGGGATAATAAGCTGATAAGTACAGTTTGACAAGACTAGTTAGTGCGGCCAGTAAATACCCTGGCAAAGAAATTGCCTTGGACGGTTGGTTCTTCCAGGCCACCGCATGCGCCACCCTCTGGGTGGTTGCCACGACAGACTGCAACTGAGCCCCACGACCACTACCCCCACGTCCCCGACGAACCGCCTCCCACACATCCCCGTCCACGCACAACAAATAACCCATTGTCTTCCATCTCTGCCTGATTCCGAGAACCACCATTGCCACTTCCATCTCCACTACAAACAACCCAGAAACTTCTCTCTTCCATGCCCAAAGTCTCCGGAGGAGGGCATTGGCAGAGGAATCGTCTGCCAAGCGTCACCATGGCGAGACGTCCAACCAGAGCAGCAACCTCGACGACGTTCACGTCCCCGGTGAGAAGCACGAGTACACTCGAACCCCCACAGGGGTTGAGCTCCATGGTAAGGAGATGTTGGAGATCGTCTGCACCAGAGAACTAGACAAGGCCGACGAGATGATCAACATGCTCTGGAAGAAGGCTGGCGGCTCATATCCTAGGTTCGTTGGCGTTGATGTGGAGTACACCAGGGAAGACGAACCTCCACAGAGAGCAGCAATTCTGTAGTTCTGCGTGGAGGAACTCTGCCTGGTGTACCACATCGCAACGGCCACAAAATGGTGAACCATCCTACTCATTTTCCCTATTTGGTTCATCTGTTTAATTAGTACCGTATCCTCAAAATTTCATTAAACTTGTTTCCCAACTAGATGTACTAGTGTAGTGTGTGAAAGTGGATGCACTACTGCACTTCCTCAAGTAGATGCACTATAATGTATTTTTGAACCTGATGCACTGGATTACTATTAGAAAATCTTGTAGAAGATTAATTTCTGAAGTTGATGTACTAGTGTAGTTTCTTATCTTGATCCAATAGTGTAGTTTCTGCACTTGATGTATTAAAAGATGTTTCTGAACTTGATGTAGTGAAGTAGTTTCTGAAATTGGTATGTTGTTATTTTCATAAGCAAAAAAACTAAGAACTTGGTGAAGCACTGGTATGTGTTGTTCTATTCAACAAAAGTAAACTAAACTAGTACTAACGCAGCACATACATCATTGACTCAAACTGTATATATTCCAAAAGAAAAATAACATGGTGTACTTGAATTTAATTTCGGAACTTTGTTTACTAGTTTCTGAAGTACATTCATCCATTAATTATACCATATAAGCATCTACTTCATGGATTCGTCACTTGTAAAACAAAAAGAACCGAAGAATTCAAACATCAAAATAACACTAATCTTGAATATGTCTCTCCCCTTGCAGGCCCAAGCGCCTCAACGACATGCTGAAGCATGAGAAGTTGTTCAATTTGCCGGTTTCAGCATTGAAGGTGACAAAGAGAAGCTGAAGATGTTTGGTCTGGAGATCAACACCAACAAGTACATTGACATTCAGCGCAATTGGAGAGTTCCATACACCAAAAAAGAGTACGGCTCCTTGGCTGATGTTGCAACCAGCGTCATCCAACCATTCTACAAAGACATGAAGAAGAAAATCGACGGGAAGGAAGACCATAAAGTGTGGGGGACCAGCCCGCTGCCAAATTACCTCATCGAGTACATAGCGGTGGATGCGTACGCCACCTACAAGTCATGGAAGATAATTGGCAACATCAAAATAGGTTGGGTAATTTCAAAAGAGCAGGAGGCTGACCCCTACTACCACTGCCACTATGTGGGATGAAGAGACATCAAAGTCTGCCTTCGTGCTGCTTGTGCTTGTGCTTGCCTTTTATCTTGTTGTTTCAAATTCGTAGTTTGCTCTTGTTAGGTTAGACCAGTTTGCTTATGTCTTGCCTGTCAGGGTTGAACCAGTTTGCTTATGTCGTGCTTGTCACGGTTGAACAAGTTTGCTTATGTCATCAAGCACATTGTTTGCTTATCTCGTTATATAAGTTTGGTAGCTTCGTATTTTGTTTATGCATCATTTCAAATTCAAAGTAGCTTGTGAATGGAACTTTGTGGCTGCTCTTCAGTACTAGTTATGAAGCAACTAATCACACAAGGATGTTCCATGTGTAGTTTCGATTCAGTATTGTATGGAAAACATAACGTTTAAAACAATCAGTACAATTTGAGTTGCTTAACAACGCTTCAAAAGTTGAAGCAAAAAAATTTAGTACTTCATGTACTGTTCTCATCCATATGTAGCTGGTAGAAAATTAACACGTACTACAACAGAAAAAGTTAAGAAGCACCAGCACACACTTATATTGGTCACTTACAGACTAAGAATGACAGTACTAGTACACTTGAACGGACAGTACATATTTACTACAATAAAAAGTACAAAGAAGTATTAGTTCGCAATCCCTTAAAAAATGTCAGACTAAGCACATAAGTGCTACTATGAATGAACTCTCAGTACAACTTAGTTTACACGCAAGTACTATAGTGCTAAAAATGATACCAGAAGACCCTTGAGAATAATCACAAAAATAAACACAAAACGAAGGCAAAAACTCAATGAAAAGATAACACTTCCGCAAAACTCATAAAACTACAACAAAAAGTATCAGTCCACATTACTGGTGGAATCAAGTACTAGATTCAAACAAAAAAAAATTGACCGCCAGAAGACAGGCAGGCCGTGACGCAGCTAGATACTTGAACTCGAGCCCACGGCGGAACCGTTGGCGAATCCCTAGTAACCGGCACAACGCAGGGCCAGCCGACCAGGGCCCACAGGTCATGAGAGAGTGTGAGCGTCGTGTATAAGCGCTCAGGTAAGTATTCACAAGAGTTCGACCAGTAGGACTCGGCAGCGCTTATAAACAGGTCGAGAGCCCCCTCCCTTAGTGAGGTGGGACTAAACCCAGAGCACACGCACATCCAGCTGTCCTGAAATCGCCCGCGCGGGCTATTTGGGCCGGAAAAGGGCCCAATAGCCTCCATCGTCTCCAAACACCCCACCCATAAGGCTAGTTGAATAAAGCAGAGCGCGGGGCAAAGAAATATAAACTACAAAAAATGTTCGCAAACTAAAAATGGAAAAGTTCAAATACTTGTTTGCAGGCAATAATTTTAAATAAAAATATTTTTAGCTCTGCACCACAGATGATAAAAAAAAGGAAAAATATGATACAAAAACAATGACACATTAAAAAGCCGAGAACTTAATAGGCTATCTGTTAAATGTACATAATTTAAACCAGCGAACTAAATATTGCTTTCAAGTTCAAATACTAAAATGTAAGAAGTTCAAATAGATATTGTTTGTCAATTATGCTAAATTTCTTATTTATATAAAATCTGACTAGAGCTCAACTAACGATTTCGTCGTAAATAAACTCAATCCCAAAAAAACTCAGTTCAAACATACATATGACATCAGTACTACAAAACCAAGAAGGGCAGGCCACTCACGCTACATCCACACACCACTGTGACACCAATTTTTCAAAACTATTCAGTACCCACCACACTAAACCATAAGTACACTAAAAAGAGAGTACAAAAACTATAAAAAGCCTAAATTAGGTTGGGACAGATGAAAATAAAATAAGTCCCAGTTTTGAGCAACAACTCGTAGTGCACTGAAAAAAGTTTTCAGACCAACTAGTGTATCAGACTTCACTGCAGAAATAAGACTTAACCTCCACACTGAAAACATCACAAAGTATACGTCACTTAAACAGTACAAAATGCCATCATCACCGACCCTGAGACGTGCAAGTGGGATAAGCAGCTGATAAGTACAGCTTGACAAGACAGATCAGTGCGACAGTAAAAAAAACCTTGGCTCGGACAATTGGTTCCTACAGGCCACCACCCGCATCTGCTATCTGACACTCGGCACCAGTTTTTATAGCAATTTGAATTTGTGATTCTAATCCGATTCATTGTATTAGAGGATCCTTTATGTATTAGCATGTCCTTACCGGCACCTGGTAGAAGTTGTGATCCAATGAGAAGAATGCCGGTCTTATAACTCTTGCTTCGCCCGGCTGACAGTCCTTCGTGCTCACCTCTTGGTATAACATTCAATGGTAGTGATAGCTTTGGGTGTGCCTCTGCACCCTTTCATGTAATTGTGTTTCCCCAAGAAATTTCTTAATTGTAATCTCACAGATTTTACACTCAGAGAAACAATTGGAGTAATGGTTAATGATCCAGTGTTGAGAAAATAATATGAAATGAAATGTGGGTTCACTGGCTTTAGTTTTCTTTCCCATCATACAATGTATCTTTATGTTTTCCTAAATTTTAATTATTAAAAGGGTCCTGAGTATTGCCAAATTGTGAAGAATTTATTCTATATTGTTTTGCTTTAGAAGTTTCTCCATGACGGCACTTTGCAACTGAAAAAAGCATAAGGCCGGCGACCCATTTTTTTTTCTACAAGCATCCCTTTGCACGCACATTCTGTAAATTAGACTAAGCAGTGAGACTCCGACAATTGTGTTCGCTGTCATCACCGTTTCAGACAATATATCATCTTCCGGTTCATTTTTTAATGCAAGTTTACAGCTACTTGGACTTCCTAATTGTAGGCTCACTATCTTGACCTACCGATGATCTAATTTGTGGCATTATTACCTTAAAAAATATTTGCATTTAATTTTCTTTATATATAGGGTTATAAGTTCTTACCAAATGTACTTAACCCAGTTGAAGGGTAATGATCATACGTCTGTAATACATTGTATGGCCCATGATAGGTCCTATTATTCTACCTTTTCTAGTCGATAGCTATTCACGTCTATCACCTTAATCCAAAGAAGAGTTTGAACCAATGCTTTATTTCTGTCTTGCTCAAATATAAGGTTACTGAAAAAATGCAAATACTTTCAATGCGAACATGGTTTTAAACGGGTCTCTACGCAACGGGTCATCTCGTTTTTAAATAGATAACTAAGCTCATAGGTTGCATGCATGAGATTGAACTAGGCCTAACAGCCTCCATCGTCGTGGTCGATGCCATGTTCGAGCCGAGCACAAGCTCTAGCCCAGCTTGAACAAGCACGTCTCCAACCCCCTGCCGCCGTGGTAAGGTGCACCGAGGTCCTCTCTGTCTTCTTCCACTACCGGCGCGTCTCCATGAGCTTAGGATTAACCTCTTCAACATCGTCTTCCTCCTCTGCTTCCTCAGCTTAATGGACCCGAGCACCACCGCAAAGATCAGCGCCTCGTCTCGCCCTCGGCATAGCGTCTCCGGTCTCCTCGTTGTATCCCTCGAGCCCCTGGTGAGCAGCCGCTCCTCCCAGCCTCTTGCCCTTGTCGAATCCATCCGCGTAGCCGTCAATCCCGTCGTGCTCGTGGCCATATGGACGCCATGGAAGCGAGCAAGCTCCTTCTTTTGCCTTTGCGCACCCCACCTTTGCATGCATCTACACATGGGCGTCCTGGCACGCACGCACCGCGTTGCTCGCAGTACCCGCAACCCCTTGCCCCTCGCCTCGTCGCCCGGCCCGTTCCGTCCACTGCAGCAACCGAGGCGAGCATGAGCTCGTCCTTGAGTTCCCACAACTGCCGCCTTGCACACGCTTGCTCGCGCAGATCACCACGGTAACCCTTGTCGGTTTCCGCATCCCCGTCGTCGGCCTGTGGTCGCTACGATCACCGTCTTGCTCTCCGGCGTCATCACCCAGTTCCCGTGGGATCCACGAAGGAGTCCTGGCCTTTGATTCGGTTTAAGTCGAACCACGCCCTTGTCATGTACCACATGCAGCAGTAGCGCAATGGTAAGCACACAATGCACACATCTGAGGAACCTGGTGTTCGAAACCCATGTGCGTGCCCCCTATTTCTTTTGTCTTGCCCCATGCATGAGGTTATACACATGCCGCACACGCACAGTTCGTCCTCCTTGTTCTATTGATTTATCATTTTCCAGTGCATGCATAATTACAAAAGGAGGACATCTTGTTTAACAACATTAAAATTGTGTTTTAGACAGAACAGTACCAAATTCGAAATATGCACATGGGGATTTTCCGGAATTGTTGTTTGTTCTTTCCGACCTCATTTAAAATTGCCTAGATAGATAGATTGATCATGCTTCACCTCTTGCCATGATCAACAACATTTTAATATTGATGAGTAGCTTAAACGGGAGTGAACTAAATGTTTGATTGTGGACTTTCGTCAATATGCAACTCAATGGTGCTACACTTACTGATGGCTAGCCCACGAAAACATCTACGCGCGGAGGGGGAGCCTGTTGATTGGCGCTCCATTTTTCACTTTGCGTGAACTGCGGCCAACATCGCCCCTCTCATTCTGCCACATCAGGGCGTAGCCAGGTCTCCGTAGAAGTTATCCGTAAGTCTATCATTTTCGTATGCAACTCGTTGCATATTGAGCTCCACTTAATTTGTAATAATGTTTGTTGCACTTTGCCATGTGATGCCTCATTAAACCGGACATGTATCATACTTGGTTGTGCATCATGTCATGTTTATGCTTGTTTGTTTACCATGTTGCTTGCTTCTTTCCGGTTGTGCTTCTTCTCGATATTCCCGGTTTCCTTGTGATTGTGAGGATGCGTTCGACTACGTTGGTTCCTCTACTTCATGGACTCGATCTTTTACTGAGTGGGATTTCAGGCAAGATGACCATTACCTTGGATATCACTACTATCTTTGCTTTCTAGTTGTCTCGATGATATCGCCATGTCGCGCTACCTACCACTTGTTTGTCAAGCCTCCCAAATTGCCATGATATACCTCTTGTTGGGAAAAGTTGCATGGAAAACAAAAAAAAATTATACGCACACGCAATGATCTTGCCATGGAGATGCATAGCAACGAGGGGGGAGTGTGTCTATGTACCCTCTTAGACCATAAGCGGAAGCGTTTCACAATGCGGTTGATGTAGTCGAACTTTCTTCGCGATCCACCTATCGAGTACCAAATGTACGACACCTCTGAGTTCTGCACACGTTCAGCTCGGTGACGTCCCTCGCCTTCTTGATCTAGCAAGACGTCGAGGTAGTAGATGAGTTCCTTCGGCACGACGGCGTGATGACGATGATGGCGAAGTAATCTCCGCAGGGCTTTGCCTAAGCACTACAAAAATATGATCGGGGGAGTAAACGGTGGAGGGGGGCGTCGCACACGGCTAGGAAATTGTCTAGTGTGTGCTAGGGGCGCCCCCATATATATATATATATATAGGTGGGAGGGGGAGGGGAGAGGCCAGGAGGCGCCCCAAGTAGGACCGAATCCTACTTGGGCTCCTCCCAAGCCGCGCGCCCCCCACTACCATATATGCTAGAGGGGGAAGCAAAGAGGAGGGGGGAGAAAGGGAAGGGGGAGGCCGAATCCCCCCTTTCCTTTCTCTTCCCATCTTTCTTTCTCCCCCTGGTTAGGAACATAGGGGGGGGGGCGCACCAGCCCGTGGTGGCTGGTGCGTTTCCTCTCTTGGCCCATAAGGCCCATATCTTTTGCCAGGGGTGCCCAGAACCCCTTCCGGTGACCCGATATTTACCCGGTACCCTCCAAAACACTTTCGTTGTCCGAATACTATCGTCCTATATATCAATCTTTACCTCTCGATCATTTTGCCATGTGACGCCTCATTAAACCGGACATGTATCATACCTGGTTGTGCATCATGTCATGTTTATGCTTGTGTGCTTACCATGTTTCTTGCTTCTTTTCGGTTGTGCTTCTTCTTGATAGCCCTGGTTTCGTTGTGATTGTGAGGATGCGTTCGACTACATTGGTTCCTCTACTTCATGGGTTCGATCTTTTTCCGAGCAGGATTTCAGGCAAGATGAACATTACCTTGGATATCACTACTATCTTTGCTTACTAGTTGTCTCGATGCTATTGCCATGTCGTGCTACCTACCACTTGTTTGTCAAGCCTCCCAAATTGCCATGATACACCTCTTGTTGGGAAAAGTTGCATGGAAAACAAAAAAATTCTACGCACACGCAATGATCTATCCATGGAGATGCATAGCAACGATGGGGAGAGTGTGTCTATGTACCCTCTTAGACCATAAGCGAAAGCGTTTCACAACGCGGTTGATGTAGTTGAACTTTCTTCGCGATCCACCAGTCGAGTACCAAACGTACGACACCTCTGAGTTCTGCACACGTTCAGCTCGGTGACGTCCCTCGCCTTCTTGATCCAGCAAGACGTCGAGGTAGTAGATGAGTTCCTTCAGCACGACGGCGTGATGACGGTGATGGTGAAGTGATCTCCGCAGGGCTTTGCCTAAGCACTACGAAAATATGATCAGGGGAGTAAACGGTGGAGGGGGGGGGGCGCCGCACACGGCTAGGCAATTGTCAGGTGTGTGCTAGGGGCACCCCCACATATATATAGGTGGGAGAGGGAGGGGGAGGGGAGAGGCTAGGAGGCGCCCCAAGTAGGACCGAATCCTACTTGGGCTCCTTCCAAACCGCGCGCACGCACTGCCATATATGCCGGAGGGGGAAGGAAAGAGGAGGGGGGAGAATGGGAAGGGGGAGGCCGAATCCCCTCCCTTTCCTTTCTCTTCCCTTCTTTCCTTGTCCCCCTAGTTCGGACCATATGGGGAGCACACCAGCCCCTGGTGACTAGTTCGTTTCCCCTCTTGGCCCATAAGGCCCATATCTTTTGCCAGGGGTTCCCAGAACCCCTTCCGGTGACCCGATATGTACCCGGTACCCTCCTGAACACTTTCGGTGTCTGAATACTATCGTCCTATGTCGGTGTACTAGAGTAGGGGTACCCTAGTATCCCGAACTTGTGCACGGGCAGTTGCAGCCCTCCGCGGCAAGGCTTACCGGGTGACCGCCAAGATCCTCCGTGGTTCCTTTGGAGCCATTCAAGAACAAAGTATTCAAGCCGGGGAGACAAGGCCCGGCAAGAGGAGCTTGCCGGAAGGCCACCCAAGGCACCTACAAGACAAGGCCCCGGCAAGAGGAGCTTGCCGGGAAGGCCAGTCTTGCGACAAGCTTCCGGCGGCAGCAAGACAACAACCATGACAAAGGCGCTTGTCATGCAGACCACCACTCGGTACCCTACGCTCCGGCACATCCACTAACGTGTCGCCTCGACCTTCCCAAAGCGCTGCATGGCGAGAGGTCAGTGCAGCCGCCGGTGATCGAGGGTGGCAAGCGGCCACGACAAGATTGCCATCGTGGCAGCGGTGGCGCCCCGACGGTCCCTGTTTGCCTTTGTTAGGGCGGCGTGAAGCGGGCATTTAATGCCTTTGTCCCTAGTCGGGGTTAGGTATGGTACATCGTACCTTTGTATAAGTAGGTGTACCAACCACTACTTTTCCATTTGTACCCTTGTCTCGTTGCCACACAGCCGGAGACCCCTTAAGCATATAAAAGGAGGCCCATGCATAGCGTAGAAAGGGTCGGTCGGTTCCCCATGCTAAGTCTCGTTAGCAGCTCGTGGTGTCTTGTAGCACTCGGCACTCCCGAGCAAGAACGCAGACACCTAGACATGCAGCAGTAGGGAGTGTTATCTCTCCGGAGAGCTCAAGCTGGGTAAACCTATCGTGTCGCCTCGATCCGCTCTTCGTCGCGACCTCCGCCCCCCGAACCGAAGGGGCTCGGTCCGCCGGTCCCATAGGTGTTCGTGGGCCAGATCAGCCTGCCCCGACATCTTTGGCGCGCCAGGTAGGGGACGTCGAGGTTGTGCGAACCTGATCCGTAGTCCACGTGAGCTAGATCTTGATCATCTTCATCAACATGCCACCGAAGAAGAAGGCTTCGGCGGCAGAAGCCCCGTCCGCGTCGAACCCACCGCCAACAGAGCAAACGGGTGGTGGGGTAGACGCTGGCGGAAGAATGGACGGCGACGAGGGAGCTCACGGTGCTGCCAAGTCCAAGGACAAGGCTGCGCAGACCTCGGCGTCCGTACATGCACCGCGCCCGTCTCAGGAGGCGCGAGACCGACAGCGTCATGGTATTCACAATGCCATACGCTCGTTGGACCAAGATCGAGCTGGAGGATCTCGGGATGCTCAAGACCAGCATGCACGCCAACATCTTTGGCGCGACGGCATCGGTCGCTGGACAGGATATCGCTCCTTCTAACGTGCCAGAAGTCCGAGCATATCCCGCTCCTCGCGCCGTTCGCCACTGCCACCCACCACTCCAGCAGAGGCTTTGGCGAGAGCACAACTGCTCCTGGATTACCCTCCAACGGCCGACAAGGTCGATGAATGGAGGGCCACCATTCAGAGTCTCGTCGGCTTTGCCAACGGCGACGCTCCGCGGCAGCCGAGTGCATCGCTGCCGCGGCAAGACCCCCAAGCACGAGCGGTGGTGGCGAGACCGGTGGGGTGCAACTACCATACACTCTCCGCCCCGAAGGCCAAGATCGCCGACTCGCCGGATCCACCTCGACAGCGACTCCACCGCGTCATCGGATCCACGAGCTCGTCGCGATCAGCGCCAAGTTCTACACGAACGACAGCAAGAAGACGCTCGAACTCGCATCGAGCGCCAAAGAGAAGCGCGGCGTCAATCCGACAAGCGCGCTGGGCCTTCTGTCGACATGCATGCGCCAGAGGAACCAGGCGACTTGCCGTACACGGTAGGTTGCCCTGCGTTCACTCGTGAGCTGCGGCAAGTCCAGTGGCCAAGCAAGAAAAACTTCAAGCCAGACGTACCAGAGAAGTACGACGGCAAGACACATCCGTCGGAGTTCCTCAGCATCTACACCATCAGCAGTGCGGTGCTGCCGGGCGAGACGACAAGATCCTGCCAACTACTTCCCACCGTGCTCAAGCCCAATGTCGATCTGGCTCATGCACTTGCCGGACAACTCC